>OZ014520.1:428586582-429806582 GCA_963966055.1 Lathyrus aphaca | reverse complement strand
TATTTTTAATTAGATTATTTTTTTAGGATTTTGCTCTCATTTTGTCAGTACAATTTTTTTTAGGATTTTGCTCTCATTTTGTCAGTTCAATTTCTAACACCTCATATTCACATTTACTTCCATCCTATGTTAGAACATTTTGTAACTCTTGTAAATTTATTTGTGGTGGGATGTCATTCTCATTTCGTTTTATTTAAGTTTTTTTTTGGAATATTTGCTTGTGTTTGATAATGTTGTTTAGTGTCTCATTGCATTGCGATTTCAGAGTATAAATTATTTGTGCTTTTGAGAATCGGATGGATACATAAAATTTTTGTTCGAGTTCTTATAGACTGTCTCACACATGAGTCCACTCTAAGATAGTTAAAAAGCTAGATTGATTGCCTTTGATTTCAGTTGTCGTCGAATCTTGTGGCTTCCTCTTGGGCCTCATTACAATAAGCACTTTTATTTCATTACTTTAGCTTACCACATCTTACACACACGACTTCCTCTTCCTCTTGTGCTACCTTACAATGAGACCATTTATTTCTCGCATAAACTTCCCTTATATTTTCATGTACCCATCTCCCTTTTATTGTATTTTCTTTACTTTCTGGTTTTGTGATCTTATTCGCTAGGATCACCCTTAGGGACTAGGATCAATCTCATTTCTTTTGTAAAATCTTGGTCCAACGCTAATTGGAATCCCCTTATACTTGATCCATATATCAAGCTCAACCCCAAAACTTGTAAGTCGATCGCTTCGTGCATCGCCTTCAACCTTTTCATACATAAGTTTTAGTTATTATCCTATAGTTCAGACTTAGGTTAATTTGTTCGCTTTGTGCTTTTATTTTTATTACCCACGTCCAAGGGAAAGTAATTTGCTGACTTGATGTCATAGGCCTTATTAGAGCCACTTACCTTTTAGGCTTTGTTAGAGCCACTCTCCTCCCTTAGGCCTTATTAGAGCCATTTGTACCCTTTGACCTTGTTAGAGTCATTAGGTCATTAGCTTAGCTTTGGCTTTATTTTATTATTTTGTGACTTTGTTAAGTCATATGAGTGATTTCCATAACACTTACTTCTCCCTTCAAACCTTGATCATAATCAAGTGTTCGTTCACCCTTAGTTAGGTGAACTTCGAGTGCTCTAATTCTGTCCTTGTAAGGATATGTAGGCACACGACACGGTGTTTTGGCGAGCACCCTTATAAATAAAAACCTTAGGTCTTTTTCAACTATTAGCAAGCAATAAAAACATAACACATCTATTTTTAAGAGGTTCCCGTAGAGTACTAAGGATACTTATAATGCTAGCACCTTCCTTAGGTATAACCAACCTCGAACCTTAGATTCTCTTCAATTAGGTTTTTTAATCTTTTTCCCTTTCCCTTGGATAAAATTAAAGTTAGGTGGTGAATATAAATATTTTATGATTCAAGTTAATCAATAGCTTGATATCCAATTCTTACCACGACAATAGAGTTTCATGTTGCCATTGACTGTCAAAAATATCTCTTGTGTCACTTCCCATATGATAGAGATATTCAATTTATCGTCATTCATCATACCATCATCATCAAACATGTGCCTTTTTCAATGAGTTCAAACCATTTCCATTTGTATCGGGCAATCAAGTTTCACCTTCCTTGAAATTAACATGCACATGGGAGACCAGATATCTTCCTAAGTGTACAACCAAACTTTGAGCTATTAGATCATACTTTCTCATCTTGTATAAGTTCGTAAAAAATTAAATTCAATCCTCCTCGAGATATGTTGCCGACCAGCTATGAATAAAGATGATGGCGCACTGGTGGAAGATGAAAACTTCATGCTCCTTGTGAAAGGGCTTAGTAAGTTCTTTAGTAAAAATGACAAATCTGTTTATGCAAAAAGAAATAAACATTTCAGGAAAAAGGAGGTTTCCACGTCTATGCAAGATGTCATATGTTATGAATATGGAAAGCAAAGTCATATAAAGTCAGATTTTCCGAAACTCTCCAAGAAAGGTGGCTTCAAAAGCAAGAAGGAGTTTAAAAATAAAAAGGCATATGAAGATAATGAGATAAGTTCTTCATCTGATTCAGATAGTGACAAAAGTGCAAATCTAGCATTGGTGGCCTCAAACAATAAATGAACTTTTAAATGAATGCAAAATTTTGTATAAACAATATCATCACAAAAGAAACAAATTTCATCACCAATCCTAACATATTCAGAGTCCGGAACAATAGCTCCCCCTAAATGTGTTACTCCCAGAATTTTATTTAAGCTTGTATAGAGTTTCACTCTAATCCAAAGACTCATAAAATAGAATTTTGAGTTGTTAGAACATAGAATTGGAGAAGGAATACTCCCTTATTGTTTCAAAGAAACATAAGTCTTTAGCATATGGACTTTGTTTAACAGAACCTTTGTCTTCAAATCTTCAGAACTTGTTTCCTTTGGACGTTATATCAGAGTCTCATAACTTTAGATCCTTTTGAAGTAAATGTTATTGTTCAGTAGAACAAATATAGCGCTGATACCAAGAATAATTCTTTTCCAATAATTTATCCATGTTATTTATCAGAAACATAATTTGTCTTTCATATGAGAACTCCCCCTGAATCTTAGACTTGGTGAGTGTCGCTCCCTGGATTTCCATCCTGGTACAAACGCGAAAGTGGTGCGAAAAAGGTTAGAGTCGCCAACCAGGAATTTTTATCCCGAAGGAACGGGAATGGTAATGCTGCACAAACCGAAGAAAAGAAAAGGAATGACAAAGGTCTTGCGAACCAAAGAGACTGGGTTCGGGAGTCGGTTACGACCTGGTAAGGTATTAGCACCCCAAATCGTCCGTTGTCCCCGACGGGATCCACGCTTGCAAAGAAACCTGTTTCAAAGGGTGAAGAAATGAAAGTTGTTGCAAAGAAAAGGAACTGAACTGGAATGAGAAAGGAACTGAAAATAAAACAAAGATGAAAAATGTAGGGAAAATAAAGATTGTGCTCGAACGGACCCTACCCCGCTGCCTACGTACCTCATCTGGACATGAGGATCAGAGACGTTGTAGTTCCCCTAACTAGGGGTGGAAAGATTGCTTGTGTCTTAATGCTAGAACTGAATATGTCAATGCTCAGGTGTTGCAGGTTCGGACGACAAGTGCGTTACCGTCTTGCAAAATGACAAGTAGGAGCAAGTTCGCGGACGGAGTGAAGGAGATGAGAAAAGAAGTCCCGTAGGAGAGACAATTATTGTTTGTTTGTGTTTTTTATGAGAGTTTTTCATTGGTGTGGCACAAGAGAATAAACTCAAGCTCTTTTCCATGGAATTTACTTGTTACTACATTCCAATATGGAATAATAAAACAAGCACACCAAGTAAGGAGAACTTATCCAAGACTTGTTTCCAAGGGCGAGGGCCTAAATTCATCGACTTGTTGAATTTATTAAGTGTTTTGGTGATTAAAATGAAGAAGTATTTTTTAGGGTTTTTCTTGATGAAGATGACTTCATGATACGACTTGTGCATCATGCTAGACAAATGCACTATTCCAACATGGAATGAATACATATGCCCCATGGAATAAGGCTATTACACAAGAAGTCACTTCTTTCTTTATTAATGTTTTTTAGGTTTTGTTTGGAGATGAGAAGAGAAAGAACCAAAGGAGCAAAAAGGAAAAAGTCTAATGGGGAAAGACTAATCCTAATGTTAGCATGCAAGAAGTGGTCCTAAGGTTAGTGAGGTTTCAACTATCCTAAGAGAAAAGAAGAACCAAAGAGGAGCAAAAGAGAGGAAAAGAAAGCTAGCAAGCCACTTACTCCTCTAAAGGAGATAAGTTGCTCCTAAAGGGGGAAGAAAAGAGATGGCATCACATGATGGCATAAGGAGCATAAAAACACAAAGAGAAAGAAACTTAAAAAGGAAAGATGAAGAGTTGAAATAAGGATGAACATCCACACTTCTCTTACCATAAGCCCCTGCAAGTGTTAGCAAAAATCCAACACATGTTCATTAATATAATCATGGAAATGGAATGCTCACAGCTCACATCAATAAAGATCATACAACATGTCAAATTGCGCACACAAGCATTTACGTGTCGAGAACATGGAAGCATGCATCAACCAGCAAGCAAATCAACCTAAACAATCATATTCAATGATCATACAATGATCCATGGCAATTAAAATATGTAAGGGGATCAAACAAGCTCAAAACAGCTCCAAAATGGCATTCTGCTTCAGTGTTAACCGGTTAACCAAAGCGTTAACCAGTTAACGAGTTCAAACCTGCAGAAAACAGCACAGAAAAAGGATGTGTTAACCGGTTAACCAAAGCGTTAACCGGTTAACACTGTCAAAACAACAATAATTCCTGCAGAAAATCAGCTCAAAACCAGCTTATCCAAATAATCACACACCAGACCAACAATCAATTATGCATGAAATAAATGGATCAATTCACATTAATTAGCATCATCAAGCTCATGAACATTAACACATAGATCCGGCTACAAATCAACCAATCAATTCAAGCAACACAAGCAAATACGCAAGCACATGGTGGATCTAAAGCACAAGCATGCAAATAAGCTAAAACAGAGCTAGATCTGAAATAACCAACATAAAAAGCTGAGGTATGCTTTGGTAATTGTTGTTTGAGCTGGAAATGAGAGATCTCACGGAGAACTTTGAAGATCCGGTGCTAAGCTTCACATTCCATGCAAAATAAATGCAAGCAAAGGGTCTTGATGCAGAATTTTAGATCCAAAAGCACTTCTAAATACCAAACCAGATCTAAATCACCAATTAAACTAGCAAAATGATGCCAAGAAGCTATGGATGGAGGTCTAGTTCCAAGATCTACACACCTTAAGGCAAGGTTATGTGATCTCCAAAGAGGAACTCTTAGTGAATTTGGAAAATGTGGGAGAGAAAATGAGAGAATAGTGAGAGAGATGAGTGAAAATTCAGAATGAGAAGTGAAAAAAATGAGAGAGCCCCCTCTTGGTTTGGATGGAAATGGATTAAATATGGTTTAGGTTTGGGGCACAAAATTTAGGCTTGGGATCCAAAAAATATGGTTTGGGAAAGTGATTAGGATTTAGCAATGGAATTAGGTTTGAATTAATGATCTAGATCCTTCTCCACAATTCAAATGAATAAAAAATCAGAAATTTGGAAATTTGGAGCCAAAACACATGCTGAATTTGCTGCTGGAATTCAAAATTTGCAGCCGTTAACCGGTTAACGCCAATGAATTTTGAATTCTCCCTCCTTTTGGTGAGAAACCTCAAGAATAACCCAGCGCCAACCGTTTTGACCTGATTTTGATCCTCAATCCATTTTTAGGGCCTTGAACATGATACAGAGTTTGCCTTGACTTTGACTTGTAGTGCTTCAAATTTCCCGGATGATAATCATATGCCTTATGCTAGAACATGCAAGTGTTATGCTTCATCTTTCTATGCAAAAATGCTAAGGACATGACATGCTTATGATGATTATGATATGATGATGATGTTAAACAGGAGAGGGAAAATTTGGGGTGTTACAGCTGCCCCTATTCAAGCAACTGTTAATCTGAAGAGGACGGTAGCACGACTATCGACCGTTTAAGATAAACTGTGGTTGAATACCAAGAAGACCTGGAATTTGCACTATGTTGGAGAATGCAAGCAATGGGAAATAAACCGGACCAACTGATGCTTTGGCGACTGAAGCGGGGAAAAAGCAGACGCGCTCCTTCCAAATTGAATTGTTACTTTGGATAGAAAAACCTAGACAGACGAGTCTTCTTTGAGAAAACCTGTTACGCCAAGGACTGGACTTATGAGCCCTCTTCAAACAAACCTATTACACCAGGAAATGGGCATACGAGCCATCTTCATACATTTGCAACATATGACCTGAGACAAAGGAATCTCCTTCGGATAAACCTGTTACGCCAGGACCGGTGATGCACTTAAGTCTGTGGGATAGACATGCATAATCAGGATAGACGAACCCTCTTCATATATTATCCGTGGATATAAGGTCTAAGACAGACGAGTCTTCTTTGAGCAAACCTGTTACGCCAGGTGCAACATTAGGATTGGACGAACCCTCTTCACGAATCTTGCGTAGATAAGTGGTCTCTAAGACAGACAAACCTCCTTCAGATAACCTGTTACGCCAGGACCGGTAACTATTTTGACGTTTAATCCCACCGTCAGGACTTCAAACCTCTTCAACATAGATGAGCATTGGATGATCATCAAGTGCACACAGACGAGTGCCATAAGTCAATGATACAAACAAATATCAGACGATGATCTAAGAAACACAAACGAGCGCTTCAGGTGATGATATAGACGAATACCAGCCACTGATACAGTCGAATACCAGAAATCCAACACAGACGAGCATTTGGAGTAGCAATACAGACGTGTACCACAATGATTATCAAATCAACACAAAGGATATAAGCTAACACAAATGAGTGTGAGGGATGATACAGACGAGTATCCAACAAATGCGAACAAGCTTTGAATAGATCAAAAACACAGATGAGTGTCGGGGCGTGCAAACGAGCAAAGATGAAGATCAAACACCGAAGAGTGTTGGGGAAAGAGAACGAGCTACAACAAAGTGAGAACACAAACGAGTGTTGGGAAAATGCAGACGAGCATCAAATAGATTGCAAACACATACGAGTGTTGGGGATGCAGACGAGCTAAAACAAAGTGAGAACACACACGAGTGTTGGGAAAATGCAGACGAGCATTAAACAGATTGCAAACACATACGAGTGATGGGGATGCAGACGAGCTACAAAAAAGTGAGAACACAAACGAGTGTTGGGAAAATGCAGACGAGCATCAAACAGATTGCAAACACATACGAGTGTTGGGGATGCAGACGAGCTACAACAAAGTGAGAACACAAACGAGTGTTGGGAAAATGCAGACGAGCATCAAACAGATTGCAAACATATACGAGTGCTGGGGATGCAGACGAGCTACAACAAAGTGAGAACACAGATGAGTGTTGGGAAAATGCAGACGAGCATCAAATAGATTGCAAACACATACGAGCGTTGGGGATGCAGATGAGCTACAACAAAGTGAGAACATAGACGAGTGTTGGGAAAATGCAGACGAGCATCCAGTGCCAAGTAAGAAACACAACTCTGCCGGGGAAAATCGAACGAAAAATAATTCACAAACGAGTGGGTGTCGCACCCAAAGATTTGCATCCCGGTACAAGCGCGAACGGTCGGTGAAAAGAGAAAGGCGTGAAATGAATGAATAGAGTCGCCAGCTAGGCATTTTTATCCCGAAGGAAAGGTAATGCTGCATAAACCTAGAAAAAGATGGATAAGACGGTTGCGAACCAGAGAAACTGAGAAAGGGGGTTGTGTAAACACCCCAAATTTGCCCTCACCCATTTCACACCATGGCTTGTGATCTCTTCATATGCATAAGTTCAATCATAGCATCTCATATTGCATTTTTGATTCACTACATTGATTCTAAGTCATCTGCATCTAGGGTTTGTGATCTGAGCTATCCAAGAGCTATTTGAGCCACTCCAAAGGTCATCAATCACTTCAAAGGGGTCCATGTATGTTCAAGCATCATATTATATCCTCTAAAAGTCAAGAATGTCAAAAAAATCACAAGAACTGAGATAGGCATGGAAGCAGAGCCAGGTTTAACTGCACAGATGACCTAGAATTAGGGTTTTGGTTTCAAAGGCCATAACTCCAAATTTTTTGGTCATTCTTGTTTCTATTGGTCTCTATATGCTATAAGGATCACGCATGTCAAGTTTCATGAAGAAATTCCATGGGGAAGTCATCTGATCAAGAGTTGACTTTTTGAGCAAGTCAGTGCAAAATCAGGGTATCTGAGGCCCCCAATGACCCAACCAAAGGGTGTTCTTCATCATTTTGATGGTGTATGATATTTATTTGATCATAGAGGATGTTAGAAGTTCACAAAATTGAAGAATTCCAAGCCATTTGCAAAGTTGACTTTTTGGGAAAATGACTTGTAATGGAAAATTGCTATTTTGGGAAACTTTTTCAACCCTTGCTTTTTGATTCAAAAATGCTCCAAATGAGAAAACTTTGGTCATGAAAGTTGTAGAATGGATCATTCCCTTTTCAAAAAGTACAAGAACTTGTTCTAATTCATTTTGGATCAAAAGTTATGGCCTTGCAAAGTTGGACAAAATCATTAAAATTTCACTTTTGCACAAAATGGAAAACTTGCAATTTCTCATGGCAAGCCTTTATGTGACTTCAATATGACCTCTAATCATCATACCAATGCAATGCATGACCTAAAATCAGAATTGGCCCAAGGGATTTCTCATTTATTTGCCTTGATTTTCACATAACCATAAGCCATTCTTCATGAAAGTACAAAGAGGGGTTTTTTGCAAAATTATTCTCAAAGGGATTGGTTGACCTCTAGCTGGTTTCAAAGCATTGCCATGACTTCATGAGGCATCACGCACCAAAATTCAGCAAGGTTTTCTCACATGTACATAACCAAAAGTCATGAAATGTAACAAGTGGGCAAGTTGCAAAAACTCTCTCAGCTCATGATCCAAATGCAGCAGCCTCTCATGAACCATCCAAGGGCCATCCTTGACTCAAGCTGAGGCAGAACAAGCCTCTAGACTGCCTCTGCCATAGCCCATGCTGCAAGTACACAAAACTTGACATTTTGGCCAATCACCCCATACCATTCCCACAGTGCATACCTGCCCTCATAGATTGTTGGGATTGCTTATGGATTGCCTCAAGATCATAAAACAAGAAGGACATAGGCTCAGAACACACACACAACCAGCATTCACAAAACTTGCAAAATTCTTCCCTTCTTCGATTCTCTCAAACCAGCCATCAAACTTCCATTTTTCTTTCACCAACAAATCACAAGTCATCCATAGAACAAGAATCAACCCTCAAAACAGCCAAAAACACCACACACACAAACCTCCATTTCTGCTATACCAGAACTGAAACATTCAAACCAGCCATTCTTGAAGCCTTCTAAGCTTCATTTCATCATCAGAGGATTCAAAGGAGTGGATTTGCAGCAAAGGAAAGGCCAGAAAGCCCAGAACCAGAAGATTCCATCTCAGGTATAGCTCAAGAACTTTTTTCTCAGAACCTTGTTTTTAAGTTCCCAATCGAATCTTTATGATGTGCTGATGACTCTGATGTATTTACTTTTCAAAATGGTGGAATATTGAGTATGTATGATTTGTTCAGTTTGAATAAGGACCCTCAGATCACGCGCCAAGTCAATTCGCGCGCTTCTTGTTTAAACCTCAGCCTTAGATCCTGTTGACTTTCCATTTAATTTCTTTTTATTTTCATTTTTATTGCATTTATTTGTACATTTATTTTAAAATAGCAAAAAATGTTTAAAAATTCTGAAAATTTTTGTCAAGATTTTCATTATTTTTCAGAACACAAAAATATTTTTATTTTTGTTTTTTGCATTAAAAATTATTTTTAAATCATTTAAAAGTTTATTTTTAATTAGTTAGTGAAAATTAATTAATTAAAAATACTTTTAGGTATTTGAAAATCACAAAAAAATTCATGTAGCATTTAAAAACATCAAGGAACATTGTCCAACTCTCAAACCAAATTTATTTTTTGTTCTTGATGCCTTTTGATAATTTTCTTTGGATTTAATTCCATTTTGAGGCAATATTTTGTGTCAAACTTCAAAAATTCATTTCTTCCTAACCTTTGAGAGTTGGATCATGATTCTTCTTGCATTGCATCTTGCATAACATGTAGTTTATAGGATAAAATTGGCATGTTTTGATCTTGCATTTTCAATTTGTTTGGCATTTTTCTTGATGAGGTACCTTAAAACCCTAGCAATCTTAGGAAATTCATAACTCTCACTAGGTTAAGAGTTAGATCCCCTCCTTTGGGCAGTGAGTTTGTGTAGGTCTAGGGTATCTTTAATTGCATTTTCAAATTTTTATCATGTCATTTGCTTCTGGTTTTGGATTTTTGCTTTGTATGTTGCATATAACCCTAATTCATGCCTTCCTTTGCATCCATCTTCCATTTGCTTGCATACCATGACTTGCCATGACATTTTGTGCACCCATTTGATTCATAACACATCTTAAGACATATTAGAATCATGTGTGATCATTGCATCTTTCATTTGCCATGTTGTATGTCATTTGCATTTCATAACTTTTCATGTGCATCCATGGTTCAAAACATGTTTCTCTTGCATCCATATGTTGTATGATCATTCTAATGCCTTGTCTCATGTTTGCATCATCTCTTAGCATCATTAACATCATACTCATGCTTCTGGTTTTGGTTTGCATCATCACATTTCATCTCATTTGCATTGCATTTCATTTCTTGTGCTAACATTTCAGGTGGTAAGTTGTTTGAGAAGTGAATTTGCCTTCACTTCTCATAATCTCTTTTCATCTCTCTTATGCATCATTGCTGCATTTTAACTTGTGTATTGGATTGAGCTTGCTCATTCTTGTTCATATTCCTTTCTTTCTTCAAGCAACTTGACTTCTTAAGTGAAGCAAGTTGTTTTGCTTCTCTTTGCTCCTTTCATCTGCTTCCTTCCTGGTGGTTCTTTGAAGATCTTTCTTGTAAACCTCACAAACCCTAGGAACAACCAAGCATGACAATAATTAGGGTTTTGATTAGTCCCCCATTTAGCTTTTACCTTTGTGTCTCTTTGAGTCTTCTCTTCTCATCCCATAATCAGGGACTAAACCTTAAAGGCTTTAAGGCTTTGTGATTAAGCTTATGCCTGCATCCTTCTATTAGGATGGAGTGTATAAATTTAATCCTAAGTGTTAAACCCTTAATGTGTTTAAATCCTTTAATCAATTCACTTAATAATCATCAAGACATAAAGCTTGTAACTTGGGCCTTGCATTAGGGTTCCAATTCTTCCTTAATTGGTTAAGAAGGACTAACCCTAGTGTTAATGGACAAGTCCTCCTCAAGTTGTCTTACAAACCATAAAAATCATTTCTTCATCTTACCATTAACTAAAATCCACTTAACAAAGGCTTTGTTTTGTCATGAGATTAATCCCTAATCATGGATTAAGTTGAGGAGTCTTCCTCAGCTTAAACATTCTCATCTATTATCCTTCTATTAGGATGGTGTAATGAGTCTGTTTAATCCCTGATTATGGCTTAACCTCATTACTTAACACTAAACAAAAACAATAAAAACATCTAAATAATCACAAGTAGGTTAATGATCTTAATCCTACACCATGGTGATTAAGTGTGAGATGCTGACTTCACACTTAAGGTATTCTCATTACCCCTAATCAGAGGGAGGATGTGATGAGTTTACTAACCTATTGGTTTAGGCTTAATCTCATTTTCTTATGACAAACTTCAAAAAGCAATAAAAGACTGAAAACTCAAAAACAAACAACAATCGTCTCCTTCGGGATTATTTTCTCATCTCATTCATTCATAAACGAGAACTCGCTTCTTCCGTCTAATGCAAGACAGTTTGCACCTGAGCCAGACAGGTCATACACTTGAGCATAGACAAGCAAGCAGTTCACAAGTCAATTTATCTTTCAGTCTCTTTGGGTCGAACTACGGTGTTCTGACTTCCTCATTGCACGAGAGGATACGTAGGCATAACTTAACAGTTATCGAACAAAAGTATCTGTATATTCCCCCTCTTTCCAGCATTGCTCTCTAAGCCTCATAGTCTTGAGCTTCACACTCTTTCCTTGCACTGACACTTCTTTTATTCACTTCACTTTTCTTTGACACTGACACTTGCATTATTTCCAGCTTTGATACACAAATTGCACTGACACTACCCCTTTAAAACACAAACTTTTAAGCGTGGATCCCATCGAGTACGGCGGACAATCTGGGTGCTAATACCTTCCCAGGTTGTAACCAACCCCCTTTCTCAGTCTCTCTGGTTCGCAACCGTCTTGTCCATCTTTTCTTAGGTTTATGCAGCATTACCTTTCCTCCGGGATAAAAATGCCTAGCTGGCGACTCTTGTCTTTTGAGTTCACCCCTGTGTGTTCTCTTTCTTTTCGCCGACCGTTCGCGTCTGTACCCCATTTGACCTGGCCTCATTTGGTGGGAGCGACAGTTTGGCGACTCTGCTGGGGACCCTTATACTGTAACCAGGGCTTCTGGTTCTTTTTGTGGGTTCCTCCTAGCGCTTGTTTGATTTGTGTTTACTGGGGTGTTATGTGCTATTTGTGTTTGTATATTTGCCTTATTTACTGCTTTATGTACAGTTATTTACTGCTTTTTACAACTTTATATATCATACTGTCATATTGTCATCTGGCTGGATCTGGTTTTTGTCTTGGTGGGTGGGGGTTCTATTGAGAGTTTAAGGTCCTATACCTGGGACCTGAGTGACACCTAGGCTAAGTGATTTGATTAAGAGGTTTAAACAAATTAAAGGTTTAACACTTAGGATTAATGTTATACACTCCATCCTAAGAGAAGGATGCAGGCATAACCCTAATTCCAAAGTCCTAAAACTTTAAGAGTTTAGTCTCTGATTATTGAGATGAGAAGAGAGACTCAACGAGACTCAAAGGTAAAAAGCTAAGGGGAACTAATTACAACCCTAATCATTATCATGCTTGGATATCCTATGGTTTGTGAGGCTTAAGAAAGATCTTCAAGGAAGCCACCAATGGAGGAAGCAGATGAAATGAGGAGGAAGCAGAAGAATAAGTTACTTACTTCCTAAGAAGATAAGTTACTTAAAGGAAGAAAGTGAGAAAGATGGAACACAAGTGAATCCAATTCACTTCAAAGACAAGTTAAAATTCATATGAAAGAGATAAGGAGAAGTGAGAGGTGAAGGCAAATCCACCTCCCAAAATAACTTACCAAAATCCCTGTAAAGTTAGTATGAATGCATAAGGAAATGAATTGAAATGAGATGAAATGATCAAAGTCAGAAGTGTTTATGCTATGCAAATGTCATGTGAGATGATGTTATGTCATACAATGTGCATATGAATGATCATACAAGGATGAGATGTTATGAAAGCATACTTAGAAGTTTGAAAATACATGAAAGTTTATGAAATGAAATGAATGCTAAACATGGAAAATGAATGAAGAAATGATCAAGCAAGGTTCTAACATGTCCTAAGATGTCTAAGATGACATATGAATTCATGAAATTCCATGGCAAGTTCATGTGATGATGAATATGCAAGGTGAATGCAAGTGAACATGAGAAATTAGGGCTTTATGAACATGTGAGATTCAAATGAGCAAAACAGAAGCATACTACATGATAAAAATTTGAAATCACGCTCAAACAAACCCTAATCCCATACTAGGTCACACCCCAAAGGAGAAGGTCAGAAGCCTAACCTATCAAAAGTTATGATTTTCCTAAGTTTCCTAGGGTTTTTGGGTGGTTCAAAAGGAAAAATGCAAATCAATTTGAAAATGTAAGATAAATTCATGAGGAAAATGACCTATAAACTATATGCAATATGTAACACAATGCAAATAGAATCAAGTTCAAACTCTTCTTGGTTAGGCAGAAATGATTTTTCAAAGTTAGGGTTAAAAAATGTGATTTTAATGACCCTTAATTCAAAGAAAATTGGTAAACTAAGATCAAACCTAAAAAGAAATTTGTTTGAAGAGTTTGAAAATGTTTTTAAATGCATTGGAATGGTTCATGATATTTTTGGTGATTTTTAGCAACCTAAATGCATTTTTTAATTAATTAAAATACTTTAATTAATTAAAAATAACATTTAAATATTTTAAAAATTCTTTTATAATGCAAAAAATAAAATAAAAATTATTTTTGGGTTGAGAAAAATATTTAAAGTCAGAATGCAAAAGAAAATATTTTTTGAAGTTTTTTAGCTATTTTAAATAAATTATGCAAAAGAAATGAAAATAAATGAAATAAAAATGAAATAAAAATGAAATAAAAGAAAAGTATGAGGATCTGATGGCTGAGATTCAACCTGGGAAAGGGGGGTTGACTGCGCGCGTCATCCATGGGCTGACATTTAAACTGGCTAATTAAACTGATTAAATTAGTTAATTAAAATTAGGGTTTAAGTGAAATGATCCTGTCCACTGAAACACGCGTTAAACTAAATCCAAGAACTTAGATTCAAACTGGGGAGATTAGCCCTAATCCTAACCCTAATTACTTTTAGGTGACCGGAGCAAGCTTCGGTCATCTTCTCTGGCGAGCCATTCATGCTATCTTCTTCGCTAGGCTACCCCAAACCCCCAAACTCTCCAGAATCAACCCCCTAATCATTCTAAACAAGAATAAGGCCACAAACAAAATTTATTTTGCATCAAACACACGAATCGAAGAAAAACATTTTCAGATCAAAAAGTTTCAGAACATCAATACATCCTGGTTTCTTAACCATTTTCAAAAATAAACATATCAGGATGATCAACTAAACATGTAGAATCATTTAGAAACTTAAAACAAGAGTTCTGGAAAAAAGGTTCATGAAGGTTACCTGAGTTGCAGTTCTTTGAAATGGAGCTTTCTGGGCCTCTCCCTTGTACAATCCAATCCCATTTGACCTCCTGGTGCTATTGGCAAGCTTGAATGACGCTTAGAGTGGCTATTTTAAGTGTTTGGTTTCTGAAGTTGCAGAAATTGTGTTTGAGTTTGAGGGTGTTTCAGGCTATGGTGATGGGTGGGAAATGATCCTGAGGTTATATGGAGTTGATTGGTGAAAGAATTTCTGGTTTTGAATGGCTAGATTGAGAGATTCGAAGCACTAAAGTTTGAGAGCAAATTCTTGATTCTGAAGTTGTGTGTTGTTTCAGGACATGAAGGGTGTTCATTTATAGTGCTTAGGGCTTGAATATATAATTGTTATTGGCCAGAAGAGTTGTTGTGGCACTGTGGGATTGGTATGGCATGAAATTCAAAAATGTCAACATATGTGTACCATAGGGATGGGCTGGGACAGAGGTGATTTCTGAGCATGGATTTCCTCATCTTGGATCATGGATGACCCTTAGATCAATAGAATGCAGTTGTAATGCTTTGATCAAGAGTTTGCAATGTTTATGCACAATTGTTATTTTGTGAATTTTGTGAAATCAAGCCATGAAATGCTTTGGTACAAGGCATAATTCTGGTCTAGGCAAGTTGTACTAGCATGTTATGTCACATTTGGGCACATTAGAGGTCTTGTAGAAGCTTGAACATGCCAAAATGCAAAATCCCTCTTTGACATTTAACTTGAAATTATGTGATTTTTCCCAAATTTGAAAGGCCATATCTTGAGTTCTACGATGAATCAAGACATGTTCTTGTACTTTTTGAAAAGGAAAAGACCTAATCTACAACTTTCATGCCCAATAATATTTCATTTGAAGCATTTTTTGTCATGAAAGAGGAGGTTGAAAATCTTTCCCAAAATGGAAAGTTTGCATTTCAAGTCATTTCAAAAAATGGCAAGTTTGCAATTGGCTCAAAATTCTTCAATCTTGTGAACTTCCAACCACTTCTAAGATCAAATAAAGATCATTGAACTTAAATTTGATGAAAATACCCCTTTGGTTCCATTGTTGGGGGCCTCAGATGCCCTGATTTTAACTTAACTTGCTCAGGAAGTTACCCAGCAAACAGATGACTTCCACAATGAGTTTCTTCATCAAACTTGGTACACATGATCCTTATAACATATTAAGAACATTAGAAACAAGAATAACCCAAAAATTTGGAGTTAAGGCCTCTGAAACCAAAACCCTAATTTTGGTCATCTGTGCAATGAAAACCCTAGCTCTGCTTCCATGCCTTTGCCAATTCTTGTGATCCCTTGACTTTCTTGAACTTTGGGGAGCATAATATGATGATAGAACACACATGGACCCTCTTGGAAGACTTTAAGACTTTTGGGATGGCTCAGATGGATTCTTGTATTGCTCAGATCACAAACCCTAGATGCAGATGAACTTGAACTATGCAGTGAAACAAAAATGCAATATGAAATGTAATGCTTATGTTAAAACAAAAATGAAAGATCACAAGCCATGGTGTGATAAAGAGTGAGGGAAAATTTGGGTTGTTTATAGCTGTCCCTATTCAAACATGAGTTAGCTGTGCAGGGTGTAAGCGCTTGGCTTAACAGAAAAACAAGATAACTTGTGGTTGAATACCAAAGACAATCCGAAATTTGCACTCGTTGGGGATAAGAAGAAAAGGGATATAACTTGTAAAAGGTAATATAGTATGATTATCAAATGAAAACGATGGAGGACGACCATCGAGCAGAGGACAACTGTTGGGGATAAAGTGGTAAGCTAAGCAATGACGGGGACGACCGACAAGCTGGGGAAATAAAGAGATCATGATGGGGACGACCATCAAGTAAGGAAATAAAACTCTCTGGGGATTTAGACAAGCATAGATGGGGATGGCCATCAGGCTTGGAAAGTAAAGTAAACAACGATGGGGACGGCCATCAGGCTAAAGGATAAATGAAATATTGATGAGGGACGGTCATCAAGAGGTGAAGGATGATCACCTAGCAGGGGACGACTGCTACAAATATCACGACATAGGAAGAATGTCGGATAGAAAAGGTCGACTATGGGGACGGCCATCGGATAAGTATGATGAAGGATGATCATCAAGAGGTGAAGGACGATCACCTAGCAGGGTATGGCTACTCTCGGGTTCTATCACGACTGTAAACACCCCAAATTTGCCCTCACCCATTCACACCATGGCTTGTGATCATTTCACATGCATGAACACAATCATATCATCTCATATCTCATTTTTGATCCACTGCATTGGTTCTAAGTCATCTGCATCTAGGGTTTGTGATCTGAGCAATCCAAGGGCTTCTTGAGCCATTCCAGAGGCAACCAATCACTTAAAAGGGATCCATGTGTGTTCTTATATCATATTACATCCTCTCAAAGTCAAAAATGCCAAAGAATCACAAGAACTGGGATTGGTGTGGAAGCAGAGCCAGGATAGACTGCACAGTTGACCTAAAATTAGGGTTTTGGTTTCAGAGGCCATAACTCCAAATTTTTTGGTCATTCTTGTTTCCATTGGTCTCTATATGGTATAGGGAGTATGCATATCAATTTTCATGAAGAAATTCCATGGGGAAGTCATCTGATCAAGAGTTGACTTTCTGGACAAGTCAGTGCAAAATCAGGGCATATGAGGCCCCCAATGACCCAACCAATGGTTGATCTTCATCATTTTGAGTGTATATGATCTTTATTTGATCATGGAAGAGGGTTGAAGTTCACAAAAATCAAGAATTTGGAGTTTTTGCAAGTGTTGACTTTTTGGGCATAGTTGACTTTTCAAGAATGCTTCATTTTAGGTCATTTTTCAAGCCTTGGTTCTTGATCCAAAAATGCTTCAAATGGAAAAACTTTGGTCATGAAAGTTGTAGAATACATTTTTCCCTTTTCAAAAAGTACAAGAACATGATCAAATTCTTCTTGGATCAAAAGTTATGGTGTGACAAAGTTGGCAAAAATCATTGATTTTCAAGATGTGCACCAAATGTGAATTTTGCAAAACCATGAACCAATGCCATTTGTAACTTCTAATTCACTTCAAACCATTACACAAACATTCTATGAGCCTTAAAAATCAGAATTGGACCAAGGTTTCACATGGTTATGGTTTGTGTAACAAGACTTTTCCATGAAGTTTCAAAAGTGTGCCAACTTGCAAAACCACTCATCACACTTCCTACAACTTGCAACATTGGATGCTGACTTTGGCTAGCCTTTCCCCTCACCCTTGCTGCGCAGCCCCATGCCTTGTACTAGCCTAGAACCAAGCCATACTTCTCTTACACAAAGAGTGGACTTTTGGCAAAAGCAAACTTACCAATCAATAGAGGCCATGTCAAATCATCTGACCTATAGGATTAAAATATACTATCCATTTGCAAGCCATTTCATAAAGGAAGCAAGGCTGAAACACTCTCAGGCATCACATACACAAAAACTCACCATTTTGCAAAACCATTCGAATCTGCCTGCACAACTCACAAACACTCAAACAAATTCCTCTAATCATCTCACCTTGCCTTATTGAGTAGAAACCACCAAGAGCCAGGCCTGATTTGAGCAAGAACACCCCATTGCCATTTTTCACCTCAGCCTGCATTTCTCTTCGAATCAACTTCCACAGCCATCAAACATCCAAGCTCTTAGCACCAACAAATCAAGCACATCAAAAGGAGTCAAAACCACCCTTCACATTGATCTGAAGCAGCATGTACACAAAGCTCATTTCCTGCTACACCAGAACTGGATTTCTCAAAGCAGCTTGTCTAAGCTCATTCCAAGCCTTCCATTGGCTTCAGGGGGTTCAGGGCAAGCATTCTGCACCAGAGCAAGGTCAGGAGAGCTCAAATTCACAGTTCATCACTTCAGGTAGCTTCAGGTTTACAACTTTTCAGAGCTTGGTTTTTATGTTAAAAATTGATTATGTATGCTTTGCTAGTCATGGGGATGGTTTTAGATTTAAGAATGAGTGAGAGATAAGGATTTACCAGGGCTCTGAAATTTTGCCCGTGAAACTTCATGGCTTCGATTCCTTTAGTTTAAGCATGAGAAATTCTTTTTGAAAGTTGATTCGAGCAAGGTTTGAGTGGAGGAACATTTCCCTGGAATTAATTTGGAGATTGGTGGCCTGAATCGTATTTTAGGGTTTGGATACCACCGGAGAAGATGACCGGAGCTCCCCTCCGGTCACCTGAAAGTGATTTGCCCTAATCCCTGTAATTAGTGTCATTTGAATATGGGGCGTTGGATTGGGTTGAAATGTTGACTTCCCGCGTGGATAGAGGGCCCAGATCGTTTGGATTAGCCCTAATTCATTTTATTAATATTAATTAATTGTAATTAAGTTAATTGACTCAGAACCAATCCTGGCCACAAGATCTGGCGCCAGTCAACGCATTTAAATCCAGACTCAATCCCAGCCTTCCCTTTTGATTACTTTTCCTTTTTCTTTATTTTAATTCATTTCTTTTCATTTATTTTGCATAATTTATTTAAAATAGTAAAAAATGTCTAAAAATTATGAAACTTTTTCTCATGAGTTTTATTAATTTTTAAGACACAAAAATATTTTTATTTTTATTTTTATCATTAAAAAAGTATTTTTAAATATTTAAAAGATTATTTTTAATTGATTAATGGAAATTAATTTATTAAAAATACTTTTAGGTATTTAAAAATCACCAAAAAATTCATGAAATGTTCTAAGACATTTCGAAACATTGTCCAACCTTCAAACCAAATTTCTTTTTGGATCTTGATGCATTTTGAGAATTTTTCATTGAATAAAAATCATTTTTGTGCATTATTTTGATCCTAAGTTCAAAAAATCATTTCTGCCTATCTATGAAGAGTTGGACATTGATTCTTCTTGCATTGCATTGTGTTTAGCATGTAGTTTCTAGGATTAAATGGCCTTGATTTGATTCCTCATTTTCAATTTGTTTGGCATTTCTTTTGTTTAGGAACCCTAAAAACCCTAATAACTTGTAAAAATCATAACTTGAGATTGGTTAAGAGTTGAGACCTCCCCTTTGGACATTGGTTTAGTATAAGATTAGGGGCCTTTTGAGTGGCATTTTCCATTTTTTATCTTAGGGTTTGCTTCTGTTTTGGTTTTTGTTTGATGTTTGGTTCATAAACCCTAATTTGGGCTTCCATTTGCATCTTTCCTGCATTCTCTTGCATAACATGACTTGCCATAACATTCCAAACATCCATGTGATTCATTTGACATCATAAGGCATATAGAAAGCATGTTTGATCATTGCATCTTGCATTTGCCATGTTATTTGCCTTGTGCATTTCATAACTTTCCATGTTTTATCATGCTTCTAAACTTGCTCCATTTGCATCCATGAACTTGTATGACCATTTCCATGTGCTGCCTCATGTTCATAGCACTTCATAGCATCATTATCATCATCAACATGCTTCTGGTTTTGTTTCTCATCATGTCATCTCCTCTCATCTTGCATTGCATTGCATTTCTTTCCTAACCTTTTCAGGTGGTAAGTGACTTGAGAAGTGAATTTGCCTTCACTTCTCATAACTTTTCTTTTCATCTCTCTTGCATCCCTTGCTGCATTTTTATATGTGTTTGAGTTTGAGCTTGCTCATTCTTGTTCCTCTTACTTTCCTTCTTCAAGTGACTTGACTTCTTGAGTGAAGCAAGTTGCTTTGCTTCTCTTGATCCTTTCATCTGCTTCCTGGTGGCTCCATTGAAGATTTCTCTTGTTAAACCTCACAAACCTTAGGAACAACCAAGCATGACAATGATTAGGGTTTTGATTAGTCTCCCCTCTTAGTTTTACCTTTGTGTCTCTTTTGAGTCTTCTCTTCTCATCTCATAATCAGGGACTAAACCCTAAAGGCTTTAAGGCTTTGTGATTAAGCTTATGCCTGCATCCTTATCTTAGGATGGAGTGTATAACTTTAATCCTAAGTGTTAAACCCTTAATGTGTTTAAATCTCTTAATCAATTCACATAATAATCATCAAGACATCACACTTGTAACTTGGGCCTTGCATTAGGGTTCTAATTCTTCCTTAAATGGTTAAGAAGGACTAACCCTAGTGTTAATGGACAAGTCCCCCTCAAGTTGTATTACAAATCATAAAAATCACTTCATCATCATATCATTAAATAAAATCCACTTAATCAAAGGCTTGTTTTGTCATGAGTTTAATCCCTAATCATGGATTAAGTTGAGGAGCTTTCCTCAGCTTAAACATTCTCATCTATTATCCTTCTATTAGGATGGTGTAATGAGTCTGTTTAATCCCTGATTATGGCTTAATCTCATTACTCAACACTAAACAAAAACACCAAAAACATCTAAATAACCACAAGTAGGTTAATGATCTTAATCCTGCATCAAAGGTGATTAAGTGTGAGAATCTGACTTCACACTTAAGGTGTTCTCATTACCCCTAATCAGAGGGAAGATGTGATGAGTTTACTAAATCCATTGGTTTAGGCTTAAGCTCATTAACTTATGACAAACATCAAAAAGCAATAAAAGACTGAAAACTCAAAAACAAACAATAATCGTCTCCTTCAGGATTTTTTTCCTCATCATCTTCACTCACAAACGAGAACTCGCTTCTTCCGTCTAATGCAAGACAGTTTGCATCTGTGCCAGACAGATCATACACTTGAGCATAGGCAAGTAAGCAGTTCACAAGTCAATTCATCTTTCAGTCTCTTTGGGCCGAACTACGATGTTCTGACTTCCTCATTGCACGAGAGGATACGTAGGCATAACTTAACAGTTATCGAACAAAAGTCTCTGTATATTCCCCCTCCTTTCAGCATTATTCTTTAAGCCTCATGATCTTGAGCATTTCACTCCTTTCTTACACTGACACTTTCATACTTCACATCATTATACACTTCACTTCTTTTACACTGACACCTGTACATTCTTTTCCAGCTATCTTATACACAAATTGCACTGACACTACCCCTTTAAAGCACGAATCTTTCAAGCGTGGATCCCGTCGAGTACGGCGGACAATCTGGGTGCTAATACCTTCCCAGGTTGTAACCAACCCCCTTTCTCAGTCTCTCTGGTTCGCAACCGTGTTATCCATCTTTTTCTAGGTCCACGCAGCATTGCCTTTCCTCCGGGATAAAAATGCCTAGCTGGCGACTCTATTCATCTCTAGTGAGTTCACGGCTGTGTGTTCTCATTGTCCCTCTCGCCGACCGTTCGCGTCTGTACCTTTATCTGGGCCTGGTCCCACTTATCGGGAGCGACAGCTTGGCGACTCTGCTGGGGACCCTTATACTGTAACCAGGGCTTCTGGTTCTTTTTGTGGGTTCCTCCTAGCGCTTGTTTGATTTGTGTTTACTGGGGTGTTATGTGCTATCTGTGCTTGTGTATTTATTTTATTTATTGCTTTATGTACAGTTTTCTTTATTACTTTCTTTACTGCTTTACATATATCATACTGTCATGCTGTCTGGCTGGATCTGTTGTTTGCTTTGGTGGGTGGGTGTTCCATTGAGAGTTAAGGTCCTATACCTGGGACCTGAGTGACACCTAGGCTAGAGTGAATCATATTCTTTCCCATTCCATCTCGGTCTGGTGCGGGAATATGAAACACGGTTCAGATATGTGTTTCTTCTTGAGAACTCTGTGTTGCAGATTTCCAGCAGTGCTAGGGCTATCTGGGAAGCCTGCTAAGTCTGGATGACCTTTTAGTATTGACCTTCAGAAACTGAGGTGAATTAGAGGAGGAACTTTTATGGTTATTGTAAACACTGTACCTCCGGGTTAGAAGTGTTTACACTTCTCATAACTGATCCAAGTCTGAGGATCCTTGTTTTAGAACACCACCTGTGAGAGGGATGGGCTGTTTACAGGTTTGCAGGTACCTTGACCTCAGAATACCCTGTTACTTTGACTTGATTAAGAATACTCCATGTTGGGACAGTTCTTGTGATTCTAAAACCCTGGACATGTGACTCTTTATTTGAGTCCCCCTACCTTGGTTACTGGATTTGTAGACCTCCATCTGGAATTCTTGAACACACTTGGACCTATATCAGAGCTTTTGATCAGATCCAGCTCAGTCACAGACCCTTGCATTTCATTTGCATACATAAACATTGCATCATATTGACATTTGCTTATTTGTTTCAGGGTATCCATCTTCATTTGGTTTTGGTTTTGACCCCATCTTCAGTATTGACCTATTTTCACCAGCATCTGCTTCAGTTATCACCAGCATCAGCTAATCAGTGGCTCATTACTTCAGCATTATCATCAGCACCTGTCTCTACTCAGTCTTCAGCATCATGGCTCCTAAAAAGAGCAACATCACCTATCACTTCTTCCAGCCAGAGTTATCAGACATCAGGAGGATTCAAACCCTGATCACTCCAGATCACATACCATTGTTCAGGGAAAGCTATGGAGATATACTAGATATGGTTATGGATCTGGACCCTTCACAAAGAAGTCTGATCCACACTTGCATTCAGTTCTATGATCCCCCACTGAGGTGTTTCACCTTTCAAGACTTTCAGTTGGGCCCCTTATTGGAAGAGTACTCTTCATTAGTTGGTATGCCTATCAGGGGTGGAATCCCTTTCAACCCTGAGATGGTCTTTCCTGCTAATGGAGAAGTAGCAAAAGCTTTGCATCTGGAACCTGTTTTGATTGAGCAGCATATGACCTCTAAAGCTGGAATCCCTGGTTTTCATCTAGATTTCTTGATCTCTCAAGCTACCCTGAAAGCTTCTTTAGGAGAGTGGAAGGCTGTCTGTGCCTTGTTGGCTTTGAGCATATATGGAATTGTATTGTTTGCAGACGAGCCTCGATTCATTAGCCAGAATGCAATCCATTTGTTCATCCTGAAGAACCCAGTGCCCACTTTATTGGGGGATCTCTACTATTCAGTGCACCAGAGGAATGAAAAGCAGAGAGGAAGATTAGTGAGGTGTTGTGCTCCATTGTTCCATACTTGGCTTCTCAGGCATCTACCCAGGACAGATGCATTTCTGAACCCTCATCAGCAGAGCAACTGGGCTAAGAGACTCACTGCTCTAACTTCAGCAGATATCAGATGGTGCATTCAGAGCACCAAGGGCAGGGATATCATCACCAGCTGTGGGCATTTTCCCAATGTGCCTTTAATAGGAGTTAAGGGTAGTATTAATTACAACCCTCTGCTGTTCAGAAGGCAACTGGGCTATGCACTGGTCCATACTCCTAAGGCACAGGACTTGGTGGAGACTCTTTATTGTGAGAACAAGATTAATTTGACTGTTGTTAGGCAGGCTGCCTGGGCCTGGGATAATGTTCAAACCAAAGGAGTAACCATTTTGGGAAAGTGCAACAATGTGGCATCAACACAATATTATGAGTGGTCCCGTGCCAGGGCCCAATTCTCTGGAATGCCATTTACCATAGAAGACATGCCTGAGTCATCTTCAGCACCACCCCCTGCCACTATCAGTTTGGAGGAGTTTGAGAGCTTGAAAGAAAGAAATGAGAAGTTAACCCAGGCTTTGCAGAAGACCCTCCGGGAGAGGAGTGAGGGTATGAGGGAGATTGAGAGATTGGAGAAGTTGAGAGTGGAGCATATGACTAAGATTGAGAAGTCTGGGGATTATATCAACAAGTCTAAGGCTGGAGAACAAATTCTGAAGAATGCTTGCAAGGAAGCCCAGTTCCAGAGAGCAAGGACAGACTTGTATTTGAAGGAGAGTCAGGCTCGGTGGGTCAGGATCACCGAGGCTCGTACTTTGGAAGACAAGAGAGTTCAAGACAAGATGGAGCAACTGGAAGCTAATGCTAAAGAGCAGCAAGAAGCCCTGGCAGCAGCCCAGAGGGAGATATCAGAGCTGAAGATCAAAGCAGGGGTGAAGAGGTCCAAAGAACAAACTCAGCACAAGAAGCTAACAGCAGCTGTTACGACCCGGAATCTCCTCATCAGGAATCTCACGGAGCGTCCGGCTGATCCTGTGACCGAAGCACTTCTCAAGGAAGTTCGTGAGGATGAGTTTGGTCTTGGTGTTTGACCATTTGTTTGTTGTTGCTGCTTTCTTTCCATGTACTTTTATTTTTCTTGTAATGTATTTTGACCCCTTAGAGGGCTTGTGTTGTAAAAATGAACAAGTTGTATTATTTCACCTTCTGTAATATATTTGTGTTAGTGTGCTTCATCTGAGTTACTTCAAGCAACAACAACAGCATCTTCAAGGGTCGGGAAGGGTCAAAACTGAATGCCAAGCCGGATACCTTGAGAACAAATAAGCATAATTGCATTGCATGCTAACCCTTTGTTTGTTTTGTAGGTTTTTGTTTTATTGTTGCTAACTCTGTTGTGAAACTCGGGAACTATTGCTCGGCGCCGAGTATTTCCCCTCAACCGTCCGCACCGTTATCCGACCCGTAGCAACCTTCCGGGCATTCAAATGGATCAGATGCAGCAGGACCTTACTGAGGTCAGAAATCAAATGGCAAATGAAAGGCTAGAAATGAGGAATCAAATGACTCAGTTTATGGAAGTGATGAACAACATGGCTCAGAGCCAGGAAAGATTGAGGGCCATGGTGGAAAGGCAGAATCAAGAAGATCCACATATAGGGACTGCCGGCACCAGCAACAATGAAAGGGTCCAACCTCATGTAAATCCCCCTGTATTTGGACCACACCTCCATCCTGAGGTCAATATTCCTGCAAATGTTCAAGGGACTGCCACTGCAGCCAGGGTACTTCAAGAAGACCCCCAAGAGGACCAGTTTACAGTAATGGGTGCTGGGGAAGAAGCTTATGATAGAAGGTTGGATGGGATAGCTGAGAAGCTGAGATCCTTAGAGTCTCAAAACTCTTTGGGATTCGATGTCATGGATATGGGCTTGGTAGACGGGGTCAGAATCCCCCATAAGTTCAAGCCTCCGTGTTTTGAAAAATACAACGGGACTTCATGCCCCCGGACTCATTTACAATCTTTTTTTGGAAGGTTAAAGGCCTATACTATGGATGAGAAGCTCTGGATGTTCTATTTCGAAGACAGCTTGACAGGAGCTTCAAGAGAATGGTACTCTCACTTGACAAGGGCAACTATCAGGTGCTGGAAGGACCTGGCAGAGGCCTTCATCAGACAGTATCAGTATAACTTAGACATGGCACCCAACAGGACCCTCCTGATGGGAATGTCACAGTCGTCAAGGGAAAGTTTCCGAGAATATGCCCAGAGATGGAGGCAATTGGCTGCTGCTGTTCAGCCACCTATGTCTGAAAGGGAAATGGCAGATATTTTCATGAACACCCTTCAGGGGACTTACATTGACAGGCTGGCTGCTTTCTCTTCCACTAGCTTTGCAGATGTTGTCATAGCTGGGGAGAGAATTGAAAGCCTATTGAAGATGGGTAAGATTTCCGACAATGGTGCCAGCTCGTCCAGTAGTACAAGAAAGCCTTTTGCCGGCCCGAGAAGAACTGGCGAGACCAATGCCATCCACACCAACAGGGGCAGGCCCCAATATGTTCACAGATCAGTGGCAGCAGTCACCATTCCTGCTCCAGCTCATCCTCAACCAGTTTATCAACCTCCTCAGCAAAACTATCAGCCACAACCTCAGTACCATCAACAGAATCAGTATCCTCCGAAAAATAACAACAACAGCAACACCAACAATAACCAGCAAAGGCCATTCCAACAGAGGCCTTCTCAAGCTAACAGGGTAATCGATCCGATCCCTATGCCATATGCTACATTGCTGCCACAACTCCTGAAACTCAACCTAGTTGAGCTAAGGACGTTGGCGCCTCCAGATCCCAACAGTCTACCCAGGAATTATGACTCCAACGCTAGGTGTGCTTTTCATTCAAATGCACCTGGCCACAGTACAGAAAAGTGCAGAGCTCTGCATATGAAGGTACAAGACCTGGTAGACTCAAAAGCTCTGAATTTCGCACCACCACCCAATGTCAATAAGAACCCCATGCCAAACCACGGTGGTCCCAGAATTAACGCTATTGAAGAAGACAAGCCGTCTTATTTAATAACCAGTGTGGGCCAGATCAGGACACCGTTGGTAGAAATCAAAGCTCAGCTCTTGGAATGTCAAATGTTCCCGGGGTGTGAGTTAGGTTGTGCTTACTGTAATATTTCAGTAAACGGGTGCGATAATTTGAGGAATGGCATAGACGGTCTTATTCAGAGTGGCCAACTTCAGATCACCACATCATTCCCAACAAATCCAGCAATCTCATCAGCAACGGTTTCAGAACCTCCTACAACTGCAACGACTATTGTTCCTGACAATTCTTCAGTTTCATCAACAAGTACTCCATCTATCATCTCAACTGATCAGTTATCAGCAAATTTTCCTGCTACAACTTCATCATCACTCCATTTTGAACCTCCTACAACAACAACATCCGTTCTTCCAACAATATCTCCTACAACACCAGCAACAAATCATGAAGATGTCTCAACTGTCACCATATTCTACGATCCTGAAAGAAACTCTGCCTACAATTCAGAAAGTGCTGCTCCCATCAGAGCACCAGTCACAATTTATTACGATCCACAGACTATTACAGTTCCTTCAACAGCTGCAATCAGTCCAGTCACCATCACGGTGCCTGGACCCGTACCTTATGAAAGCAGTAATGCCATCCCCTGGCATTACGGCTCTGACTTGTACTGTGAAGGACAAAGAATCACTTTTGAATCATCAACCCCTGCACTACAAGTAGACAATGTGGGCGGAGGCGGAGGCTTCACTCGAAGCGGACGTCTTTTCGCTCCACAAATTCAGAGACCCACAGCCGAAACAGAAGCTGCTGCCAAGGCAAAAGGGAAGAGCCCTGTGCAGGAAGATCAAGCTGTTAAGGAAGCTTTGAGGACACCATTCGATCAAGAGGTTGATGAGTTCATGCGAATCATCAAAAAGAGTGATTATAAAATAGTGGATCAGCTTCATCAGACGCCTTCCAAGATCTCAATCCTATCATTGCTTATGTGCTCCGAAGCCCATCGGAATGCACTACTCAAAGTCCTGCACGCGGCTTACGTGCCTGAAGAGATCACTGTCAATCAGCTGGAAGCAGTAGTGGGAAATGTTAATGCTAGTCACGGACTAGGGTTCACCAATACTGATTTGACAACGGAAGGCCGCAACCATAACAAAGCCTTGCACATAACCATGGAGTGCAAAGGTGCTGTCCTTTCCCATGTGCTGGTGGACACGGGGTCATCCCTTAATGTCCTACCTAAAAAGGCTCTGGTGAAGCTAGAATATGATGGATTAGCATTGAGACCCAGCAACCTGGTGGTGAGAGCCTTTGATGGTTCTAAAAGATCGGTTCTGGGAGAGATTGAGTTGCCCATAACGATTGGCCCGCAGACCTTTAAAACTATCTTCTACGTGATGGATATACAGCCCGCCTACAGCTGTTTATTGGGTAGGCCATGGATCCACGCTGCTGGCGCCGTGACCTCTACCCTTCACCAGAAGTTAAAATATGAGTGGGAGGGTCAAATCGTTACGATCTGCGGAGAAGAGGACATTTTTGTCAGCCACCTGGCTACCTATAAGTACATTGAAATGGACGGAGAGATCCATGAAACAATGAGCCAGGGGTTTGAAGCCTTGAATGTGAATGAAACATCTGCTGTACCTGGTACTTCAATATCGTCATACCAACAAGCCCGGAAGGTTGTTGAGGAAGGAACTGCCCAAGGCTGGGGCAAGCTACTACCGGTGGAGAAGAAAGAAGACAGATTTGGGTTGGGTTACAAACCAACTCAACAAGATCAAGCAGCGGCTGCGAAAGAGCCCAATTTTGTGAGTGGGGGGATGCTTACCCCTGATGCCATCAACTGTCTGGAAGATGAGCTGGAAGAGGAGCGCAACCTGGAAAGCTGGATTCGTCCAAAGATCCCGGGGAGCAGTATCTCAAACTGGTCTTCCCAGGAAATTACAAGAGTTACTCATGCAGAGTAATTATTATTTCCTGTATTTTTATAAGCATGCATCAAAGTCTTGCATCTTGCCCAAGATGACAAGACTCATTTTGTAATCGGGCCATCTGTACTTTTTGTGCAACAAGATTAATCAATGAAATATCAGACATCTTTTTGCAAATGAGTCTTTTTCTTTTCGTTCACTGTTTTTCCATTTTTCTTTTTGTACAAAAAAATAAATGGAAGTGTTTTCAAAATGACAACTTTATTTCACTTTTCTAAAACAAGATTAAAATCAAATCACTAAAATGAACAAACTGAACCCTTGCAGAGAGTGCCTTCCAGACAGCACCGACAACAGCACGGCTGTGACTTCGTATGACTTTGACAATCCAATCAATCAAGCTGATGAAGGGGTTGAAGAAGAATATGAGCTTCCTGAAGAGCTAGCCAGGTTGTTAAGACAAGAGGAAAAGGTTATTACTCCTCACCAGGAGGAGGTTGAAGTGATCAATCTTGGTACAGATGAAGACGTGAAGGAAGTTAAAATCGGGGCCTGCCTGCAAGACTCAGTGAAGAGACAACTGATTGATCTGCTTCGAGAATATGTGGACGTGTTTGCTTGGTCGTATCAAGATATGCCAGGGTTGGATACCGACATTGTTGTGCACAAGCTGCCTTTGAGAGAAGAGTGCCCACCGGTTAAGCAGAAACTGCGCCGTACTCGCCCAGACATGGCTATGAAAATCAAGGAGGAGGTACAAAAGCAATGGGACGCCGGGTTCCTTGCTGTGACTAGCTATCCACCGTGGGTTGCTAACATAGTACCTGTGCCTAAGAAGGACGGCAAAGTAAGAATGTGTGTTGATTACCGGGATCTGAACAGAGCCAGCCCGAAAGATGATTTCCCTTTACCTCACATTGATGTATTGGTTGATAATACGGCTCAGTTCTCGGTATTCTCCTTCATGGATGGATTTTCAGGATACAATCAAATTAAAATGTCACCTGAAGACATGGAGAAGACAACCTTCATCACACCCTGGGGCACGTTCTGTTACAAAGTGATGCCATTCGGACTGAAGAATGCCGGTGCGACGTATCAACGGGCTATGGTAACATTATTCCACGATATGATTCATAAAGAAATAGAATGCTATGTGGATGATATGATTGCCAAGTCCCTCACTGAAGAAGACCATCTGGTAAATCTGCTCAAATTGTTCAAGCGTCTGAGGAAGTACCAACTGAAGTTGAACCCCAACAAATGCACATTCGGGGTGAGATCTGGTAAGCTGCTGGGTTTTATTGTAAGCGAGAAAGGGATTGAAGTTGACCCTGATAAAGTCAAAGCTATTCAAGAGATGCCTGCACCGAAAACTGAGAAAGAAGTTCGAGGGTTCCTAGGTAGATTGAACTACATCTCAAGGTTCATATCTCACCTCACAGCAACCTGCGAACCCTTGTTCAAGTTGTTGAGAAAAGAACAAACGGTCAGGTGGAACGAAGACTGCCAGAAGGCTTTTGACCAGATCAAAGAGTACTTGCAAGAGCCTCCAATCCTTATGCCTCCAGTTGAAGGAAGACCTCTGATAATGTACTTGACAGTATTAGAAGAGTCGATGGGGTGTGTGCTGGGCCAGCATGACGAGTCTGGTCGAAAAGAGTATGCAATATACTACCTAAGCAAAAAGTTTACCGACTGTGAACAGCGTTATTCACTGCTCGAGAAAACTTGATGTGCTTTAGCGTGGGCTGCTCGCCGACTGAGGCAGTATATGTTGACCCACACTACCTTGTTGATCTCCAAAATGGACTCAGTTAAGTACATATTTGAGAAGCCAGCTCTTACCGGACGGGTTGCAAGATGGCAGATGATTCTCACAGAATACGACATACAGTACACATCTCAGAAAGCCATCAAGGGCAGTGTACTATCTGAATATCTTGCTGAGCAACCCATTGATGACTACCAGCCTATGAGATTTGACTTCCCTGATGAAGACATCATGTTCATAAAAGCAAAAGATCATGAAGAGCCTATTCACACTGAAGGGCCTGACCCGGAGGAAGAATGGACTATGATGTTTGATGGGGCTGTTAACATGAATGGCCGTGGTATTGGTGCAGTACTCATAACACCTAAAGGAGTTCACATGCCTTTCTCGGCAAAACTAACTTTCAACTGCACTAACAACGAAGCTGAATACGAAGCTTGCATTATGGGTCTTGAGGAAGCCATTGACCTCAGGATCAAAACTTTGACTGTATTCGGGGATTCAGCTCTGGTAGTTAATCAAACCAACGGAAAATGGTACACCCACCAGGATCATCTAATACCTTACAGGGATTATACAAGAAGGTTATTGACTTTCTTCACAACAGTCAAGCTTGAGTATATCCCTCGGGACGAGAATCAGTTTGCAGATGCTCTGGCTACCATTTCGTCCATGATCAAAGTTCAGACTGCCAACTTTGTACCTCAGATTTCAGTATCCAGACTTGACAGACCAGCATATGTGTTCGCAGCAGATATTGTTAAAGATGATAAGCCTTGGTTCCATGACATTAAGTGCTTCTTGGAGGATCAGACATACCCACCTGGGGCATCTCCCAATGATAAGAAGACTTTGAGAAGGCTTGCTGGTAGTTTCTTTCTGAACACTGATGGGTCTTTATACAAAAGGAACTTTGATATGGTACTCCTCAGATGTGTTGATAAGTCAGAAGCAGAGTTGTTAATGCATGAAGTGCACGAAGGATCTTTTGGTATCCATGCAGGAGGGCATGCCATGGCTAAGAAGTTGCTAAGGTCAGGTTATTACTGGATCACAATGGATGCAGACTGTTGTGCTTATGCCAGGAAATGCCACAAATGCCAGATCTACGCAGATAAAGTGCATGTGCCTCCCAATCCTTTGAACATAATGTCTTCACCCTGGCCCTTTGCTATGTGGGGCATTGATATGATTGGCAAGATTGAGCCGACTGCTTCAAATGGCCACAGATTCATCCTGGTCGCCATTGACTATTTCACTAAGTGGGTCGAAGCAGCCTTATATGCAAACGTCACAAGACAAGTGGTAGCCAGATTTCTGAAAAGAGATATCATCTGTCGATATGGAGTGCCCGAGCGAATCATTACTGATAATGGTTCCAATCTGAACAACAAAATGATGGCAGAACTGTGTCGGGACTTCAAGATCCAACACCACAACTCTTCTCCTTACAGGCCAAAGATGAATGGCGCAGTTGAGGCAGCTAATAAGAATATCAAGAAGATTGTGCAGAAGATGGTAGTCACCTATAAAGACTGGCATGAAATGCTACCGTTCGCCTTGCATGGGTACCGCACGTCGATAAGGACATCCACTGGGGCAACACCGTATCAACTTGTGTATGGTATGGAAGCAGTCCTACCGGTTGAAGTTGAATTACCCTCCCTACGGGTATTAATGGATGTTAAACTGAGTGAAGCGGAATGGGTTCGGGCCCGATATGAACAACTGAGCCTGATCGAAGAGAAAAGATTGGCTGCAATCTGTCATGGGCAGTTATATCAGAAAAGAATGAAGAAGGCCTTCGATCAGAAAGTCAGGCACCGAGAGTACCAAGTGGGAGATCTTGTGCTGAAAAGAATCCTCCCTCCTCATACAGACCACAGGGGCAAGTGGACTCCAAACTATGAAGGACCATTTGTGGTAAAGAAAGTTTTCTCTGGTGGAGCACTGATGCTCAGCACCATGGACGGTGAAGACTTCCCGTCCCCTGTGAATTCAGATGCAGTTAAAAAATACTTCGCATAAAAATGACCCGCTGGACACAAAAACAGAATGTAAGTCCAGGCAAAAATAGGGCATCCCGGCGAGTCAAAAACAGAATAAAAGACTCGGGCAAAAATAAGGGAAAATAAACAAAAAAATGTACACCCGCTGAGTTGAAAAGCCGCATTGGACAGCTCAGGCAAAAATGGGTATCCCGATGGATTGAAAACCCGAAAGGGGGATCCATGCAAAATAAGGGAATAAGCGAACAATTGCATTCTGAATTCGTCTGTATCGCCTACAACTTGGTAAGCTTCAAAAGGATCAAGTTTCAATCAGAATCGACATTCTTCAGAGAGCAAGGTGGGAGGAACGTCAAAAGTCATACGGGTCATAGTGAAGAGGAAGCTCCTCAAAGCGTCATCAACACTGCCAGCTTTTTGTTTCTCAATTTGTAACAATCTCCTCATTCCAGGGGATATGTTCCTCTGACTGTATCCCGCCGATTCAGGGCATATGAATTAATAAAATCAGATTTTCAGTCATGTCTCGCTTTGTACATTTTATTTGCAAAAAATGTCTGATGTCTTAAAAGAAAAAAAACTGATTGCATAAGAATACAGATGCTTATCTTCAAATAAAGACATGCTTGCAGGAAATATGCTTACTCTCAGCAGTATCTAAACTCCTATGACGGAATCCAACAAAGGATACCTCGGGACCATTTGTGCGTTTCCTTATCTTTGCAGGATTGCAGGTATCCAGAACGCAACTTGGGGCATGCAAGTTACATCTCAGCAAGCTGGCAAATCAACAAATAATCTCAGCATCCGAAATGCTCTATCCCCCAGCTGAGTTGCCTCTCATTACTCTCCCCAGCTGAGTGGCCAACAACATTCCCCAGCTGTAGTACCATTTATTCCTCCTCAGCAGAAGGCAGAAGTCAGGGAATCATCTCCCCACAGAATCCTCAGCCTCTATTCAGAAGAGCAACGCATGAAGGAGTCACAACAGAGTACAGAAGACTTCTACAAACCCCAGCTGGGTCCCATATTACAAGGATATGTCAATCAGTGACCTATATCCCCAAGCAGATACATCTTTCCAGATCTATCAATGATCTCATCCCCAGCTGGGATGTCCACTTCAAACAGATCGATCGAAGATCTTCGCAGCAACGGGATCCGAATCCCGGTTTTGATTTTTGCACAATCATAGCATTCGCATCATATTCACCCACAAAGCGTAGCATTCCGTTTTAACACGGAGCATTACGGCAAAAATCCAACTCATAGCATAATCATAAGCCATGTTGTAAATCAACACTTGTGAATGATTACAGTTCATCAACATACAGAAGAAAAATCCCCACCAGAGTTCCCAGCAAAAGCAGCTGCCTCAAGAATCACAAACACCAGTATATACACCTTTGGACACCCGTCTGTGTCATCACTCCCCAGTAAAGTCGCCTGAACACTCTTTACAAACAAGATCACCCGTATTACAGATACTTCCTGACACCCGTCCGTGTCATACCCCAGCAGAAAGCCAAAGACGTCCTCTTTGCACTCACATACCTATATACACTTTCCTGACACCCGTCCGTGTCATTTCCCCAGCGCAGTCGCTTATACTTTTACAACCCACGCACTTGTTAATATTATTATACTTTGACACTCGTCCGTGTCACCCTCCCCAGCAGATAAACACTCATTTATACAATACTACTCATACTACTCATACTTATACAGATACTCGTCCGTATCTTGTATATACCAGTTACATCCCCACAGATTCGACTTTGGTCCTTGTTCTTTGATAACCAGATGGTACTCGTCCGTATCATCATCTCAGAACATGCGTCAAGCGTTTGTTTCTACATGATACTCGTCCGTATCATAGTCTTAAGGATGCTCGTCCGCATCTTTAATCCATACACCGTGTCAAACACTTGTGTCTTCTTGAATATAGATACTCGTCTGTGTCCACTATTCCCCAGAAGAGTCCTCTCAGATTCAACACTCGTCCGTGTTCTCTGTTAACCAGTTGATACCCGCCCGTATCATCATCTCTGAACATTTGTCAGTTTGTTTCTACCCGATACTCGTCCGTATCGTAGTCTTAAGGGTGCTCGTCCGCATCTTTAATCTATACACAACATCTAAACACTTATACTTTCCTTTCTTGGTTGTGAACACTCGTCCGTGTTCACTATATCCCCAGTAGATCGCCAAGTAAGCTTTTTCTTTTTATCTGACACTCGTCCTGTGTTATGATAAACCCTGAGAGCAGCCGTACCCTGCTGAGTGGTCGTCCTCCACTTCTTGATGGTCGTCCTCCGTCATGCTCATCCGATGGCCGTCCCCATCGTTGTTTTTAGCAGCCGTCCCCTGCTAGGTGGTCGTCCTCCACCTCTTGATGATCCTCCTTCATCACCTTATCCAATGCCCGTCCCCATTGTTGATTTTGGTTATCTGGCATTCGTCCTATGTCATGACAAACCTTGAGAGCAGCCGTCCCCTGCTAGGTGGTCGTCCTCCACCTCTTGATGGTCGTCCTCCATCATGCTCGTCCGATGGCCGTCCCCATCGTTGACCTTTTATCCGATGGCCGTCCCCATCGTTGATATTTTCGGCAGCCGTACCCTGCCAGGTGGTCGTCCTCCACCTTTGATGGCCATCCCCATCATAATTCCTTTATTCCCCAACAGAGCAGCCGTCCCCTGCTAGGTGATCGTCCTTCACCTTTGATGACCGTACCTCATCATCTGTTTATTTCATTTATTCTTTAACCCGATGGCCGTCCCCGTCGTGGTCCTTTTTCTTTTTAACCCGATGGCCGTCCCCATCGTGGTCCTTTTGCTTTTTAGCCCGATGGCCGTCCCCATCGTTGGTTACCTTGCTTTATGAACTTGATGGCCGTCCCCGTCATGTTTCATCTATCTCCAGAGATTTTTACAACTTTATCTTGATGGCCGTCCCCATCGTGATTTCTTACCTTCCCCAGCTAGTCGGCCGTCCCCGTCTTGGCTTTACCTTTTATCCCCAGCATGTCGGCCGTCCCCGTCATTGCTATTTACCCAGCATTCGTCCTCTGCTCGACGGTCGTCCTCCGTCGCCCACACTTTACAATATACTTTATTTCCTTTTGCAATCTATATCCCTTTTCTTCTTCATTGCTGTGAGTGCAAATTTTGGACTGTCTTTGATATTCAACCACAAGTTATCTTGTTTGCCTGTTAAGCCGTTGCTTACAACCTGCACAGCTAACTCATGTTTGAATAGGGGCAGCTGTAAACACCCCAAATTTGCCCTCACCCATTCACACCATGGCTTGTGATCATTTCACATGCATGAACACAATCATATCATCTCATATCTCATTTTTGATCCACTGCATTGGTTCTAAGTCATCTGCATCTAGGGTTTGTGATCTGAGCAATCCAAGGGCTTCTTGAGCCATTCCAGAGGCAACCAATCACTTCAAAGGGATCCATGTGTGTTCTTATATCATATTACATCCTCTCAAAGTCAAAAATGCCAAAGAATCACAAGAACTGGGATTGGTGTGGAAGCAGAGCCAGGATAGACTGCACAGTTGACCTAAAATTAGGGTTTTGGTTTCAGAGGCCATAACTCCAAATTTTTTGGTCATTCTTGTTTCCATTGGTCTCTATATGGTATAGGGAGTATGCATATCAATTTTCATGAAGAAATTCCATGGGGAAGTCATCTGATCAAGAGTTGACTTTCTGGACAAGTCAGTGCAAAATCAGGGCATATGAGGCCCCCAATGACCCAACCAATGGTTGATCTTCATCATTTTGAGTGTATATGATCTTTATTTGATCATGGAAGAGGGTTGAAGTTCACAAAAATCAAGAATTTGGAGTTTTTGCAAGTGTTGACTTTTTGGGCATAGTTGACTTTTCAAGAATGCTTCATTTTAGGTCATTTTTCAAGCCTTGGTTCTTGATCCAAAAATGCTTCAAATGGAAAAACTTTGGTCATGAAAGTTGTAGAATACATTTTTCCCTTTTCAAAAAGTACAAGAACATGATCAAATTCTTCTTGGATCAAAAGTTATGGTGTGACAAAGTTGGCAAAAATCATTGATTTTCAAGATGTGCACCAAATGTGAATTTTGCAAAACCATGAACCAATGCCATTTGTAACTTCTAATTCACTTCAAACCATTACACAAACATTCTATGAGCCTTAAAAATCAGAATTGGACCAAGGTTTCACATGGTTATGGTTTGTGTAACAAGACTTTTCCATGAAGTTTCAAAAGTGTGCCAACTTGCAAAACCACTCATCACACTTCCTACAACTTGCAACATTGGATGCTGACTTTGGCTAGCCTTTCCCCTCACCCTTGCTGCGCAGCCCCATGCCTTGTACTAGCCTAGAACCAAGCCATACTTCTCTTACACAAAGAGTGGACTTTTGGCAAAAGCAAACTTACCAATCAATAGAGGCCATGTCAAATCATCTGACCTATAGGATTAAAATATACTATCCATTTGCAAGCCATTTCATAAAGGAAGCAAGGCTGAAACACTCTCAGGCATCACATACACAAAAACTCACCATTTTGCAAAACCATTCGAATCTGCCTGCACAACTCACAAACACTCAAACAAATTCCTCTAATCATCTCACCTTGCCTTATTGAGTAGAAACCACCAAGAGCCAGGCCTGATTTGAGCAAGAACACCCCATTGCCATTTTTCACCTCAGCCTGCATTTCTCTTCGAATCAACTTCCACAGCCATCAAACATCCAAGCTCTTAGCACCAACAAATCAAGCACATCAAAAGGAGTCAAAACCACCCTTCACATTGATCTGAAGCAGCCTGTACACAAAGCTCATTTCCTGCTACACCAGAACTGGATTTCTCAAAGCAGCTTGTCTAAGCTCATTCCAAGCCTTCCATTGGCTTCAGGGGGTTCAGGGCAAGCATTCTGCACCAGAGCAAGGTCAGGAGAGCTCAAATTCACAGTTCATCACTTCAGGTAGCTTCAGGTTTACAACTTTTCAGAGCTTGGTTTTTATGTTAAAAATTGATTATGTATGCTTTGCTAGTCATGGGGATGGTTTTAGATTTAAGAATGAGTGAGAGATAAGGATTTACCAGGGCTCTGAAATTTTGCCCGTGAAACTTCATGGCTTCGATTCCTTTAGTTTAAGCATGAGAAATTCTTTTTGAAAGTTGATTCGAGCAAGGTTTGAGTGGAGGAACATTTCCCTGGAATTAATTTGGAGATTGGTGGCCTGAATCGTATTTTAGGGTTTGGATACCACCGGAGAAGATGACCGGAGCTCCCCTCCGGTCACCTGAAAGTGATTTGCCCTAATCCCTGTAATTAGTGTCATTTGAATATGGGGCGTTGGATTGGGTTGAAATGTTGACTTCCCGCGTGGATAGAGGGCCCAGATCGTTTGGATTAGCCCTAATTCATTTTATTAATATTAATTAATTGTAATTAAGTTAATTGACTCAGAACCAATCCTGGCCACAAGATCTGGCGCCAGTCAACGCATTTAAATCCAGACTCAATCCCAGCCTTCCCTTTTGATTACTTTTCCTTTTTCTTTATTTTAATTCATTTCTTTTCATTTATTTTGCATAATTTATTTAAAATAGTAAAAAATGTCTAAAAATTATGAAACTTTTTCTCATGAGTTTTATTAATTTTTAAGACACAAAAATATTTTTATTTTTATTTTTATCATTAAAAAAGTATTTTTAAATATTTAAAAGATTATTTTTAATTGATTAATGGAAATTAATTTATTAAAAATACTTTTAGGTATTTAAAAATCACCAAAAAATTCATGAAATGTTCTAAGACATTTCGAAACATTGTCCAACCTTCAAACCAAATTTCTTTTTGGATCTTGATGCATTTTGAGAATTTTTCATTGAATAAAAATCATTTTTGTGCATTATTTTGATCCTAAGTTCAAAAAATCATTTCTGCCTATCTATGAAGAGTTGGACATTGATTCTTCTTGCATTGCATTGTGTTTAGCATGTAGTTTCTAGGATTAAATGGCCTTGATTTGATTCCTCATTTTCAATTTGTTTGGCATTTCTTTTGTTTAGGAACCCTAAAAACCCTAATAACTTGTAAAAATCATAACTTGAGATTGGTTAAGAGTTGAGACCTCCCCTTTGGACATTGGTTTAGTATAAGATTAGGGGCCTTTTGAGTGGCATTTTCCATTTTTTATCTTAGGGTTTGCTTCTGTTTTGGTTTTTGTTTGATGTTTGGTTCATAAACCCTAATTTGGGCTTCCATTTGCATCTTTCCTGCATTCTCTTGCATAACATGACTTGCCATAACATTCCAAACATCCATGTGATTCATTTGACATCATAAGGCATATAGAAAGCATGTTTGATCATTGCATCTTGCATTTGCCATGTTATTTGCCTTGTGCATTTCATAACTTTCCATGTTTTATCATGCTTCTAAACTTGCTCCATTTGCATCCATGAACTTGTATGACCATTTCCATGTGCTGCCTCATGTTCATAGCACTTCATAGCATCATTATCATCATCAACATGCTTCTGGTTTTGTTTCTCATCATGTCATCTCCTCTCATCTTGTATTGCATTGCATTTCTTTCCTAACCTTTTCAGGTGGTAAGTGACTTGAGAAGTGAATTTGCCTTCACTTCTCATAACTTTTCTTTTCATCTCTCTTGCATCCCTTGCTGCATTTTTATATGTGTTTGAGTTTGAGCTTGCTCATTCTTGTTCCTCTTACTTTCCTTCTTCAAGTGACTTGACTTCTTGAGTGAAGCAAGTTGCTTTGCTTCTCTTGATCCTTTCATCTGCTTCCTGGTGGCTCCATTGAAGATTTCTCTTGTTAAACCTCACAAACCTTAGGAACAACCAAGCATGACAATGATTAGGGTTTTGATTAGTCTCCCCTCTTAGTTTTACCTTTGTGTCTCTTTTGAGTCTTCTCTTCTCATCTCATAATCAGGGACTAAACCCTAAAGGCTTTAAGGCTTTGTGATTAAGCTTATGCCTGCATCCTTATCTTAGGATGGAGTGTATAACTTTAATCCTAAGTGTTAAACCCTTAATGTGTTTAAATCTCTTAATCAATTCACATAATAATCATCAAGACATCACACTTGTAACTTGGGCCTTGCATTAGGGTTCTAATTCTTCCTTAAATGGTTAAGAAGGACTAACCCTAGTGTTAATGGACAAGTCCCCCTCAAGTTGTCTTACAAATCATAAAAATCACTTCATCATCATATCATTAAATAAAATCCACTTAATCAAAGGCTTGTTTTGTCATGAGTTTAATCCCTAATCATGGATTAAGTTGAGGAGCTTTCCTCAGCTTAAACATTCTCATCTATTATCCTTCTATTAGGATGGTGTAATGAGTCTGTTTAATCCCTGATTATGGCTTAATCTCATTACTCAACACTAAACAAAAACACCAAAAACATCTAAATAACCACAAGTAGGTTAATGATCTTAATCCTGCATCAAAGGTGATTAAGTGTGAGAATCTGACTTCACACTTAAGGTGTTCTCATTACCCCTAATCAGAGGGAAGATGTGATGAGTTTACTAAATCCATTGGTTTAGGCTTAAGCTCATTAACTTATGACAAACTTCAAAAAGCAATAAAAGACTGAAAACTCAAAAACAAACAATAATCGTCTCCTTCGGGATTTTTTTCCTCATCATCTTCACTCACAAACGAGAACTCGCTTCTTCCGTCTAATGCAAGACAGTTTGCATCTGTGCCAGACAGATCATACACTTGAGCATAGGCAAGTAAGCAGTTCACAAGTCAATTCATCTTTCAGTCTCTTTGGGTCGAACTACGGTGTTCTGACTTCCTCATTGCACGAGAGGATACGTAGGCATAACTTAACAGTTATCGAACAAAAGTCTCTGTATATTCCCCCTCCTTTCAGCATTATTCTTTAAGCCTCATGATCTTGAGCATTTCACTCCTTTCTTACACTGACACTTTCATACTTCACATCATTATACACTTCACTTCTTTTACACTGACACCTGTACATTCTTTTCCAGCTATCTTATACACAAATTGCACTGACACTACCCCTTTAAAGCACGAATCTTTCAAGCGTGGATCCCGTCGAGTACGGCGGACAATCTGGGTGCTAATACCTTCCCAGGTTGTAACCAACCCCCTTTCTTAGTCTCTCTGGTTCGCAACCGTCTTATCCATCTTTTTCTAGGTCCACGCAGCATTGCCTTTCCTCCGGGATAAAAATGCCTAGCTGGCGACTCTATTCATCTCCAGTGAGTTCACGGCTGTGTGTTCTCATTGTCCCTCTCGCCGACCGTTCGCGTCTGTACCTTTATCTGGGCCTGGTCCCACTTATCGGGAGCGACAACGACATAGGACGAATGTCGGATAACAAGATCAACGATGGGGACGACCATTGGATAAATGATGAGGGACGATCATCATTAGGTGAAGGAAGATCACCTAGCAGGAGACGGCTGCTAAAAAAATCACGACATAGGACGAATGTCGGATAGAAGGTTACAATAATTGATATTCCGCTGGGAAAAGGATGAGGGACAGTCATCCAAAGGTGAAGGACGATCACCTGGCAGGGGATGGCTGCCGAAAGTATCATGACATAGGGCGAATTTGTCGGATAGGAGAAAGTTGTTTTGTTGGTGACTTACTGGGGAGCGGTAAACACGGACGAGTGCTTACTCTTCCAAGGATGAAAGATATAAGTGTTTGACGCTGTGTATAGATTAAAGATGCAGACGAGCATCCTTAGGACCATGATACGGACGAGTATCGGTAGAAACAAATGCTGACGAGTGTTCAAAGATGATGATACAGACGAGTATCAACTAGTTAACAAGGAACACGGACGAGTGTCGAATCTGTTGAGGAGTGATATAAACAAGACACGGACGAGCATCAAAGACTTATGTATAAGTATGTACAAGTATGATCTGCTGGTGAGGTATGTGCAAGACACGGACGAGTGCTTGATTTGCTGGGGAAGTATGACACAGACGAGTATCAAATATGTATAAATATAAACAGGCATCCTTTTTGCGAGTGCAAAGGAGATGTTTTGGCTTTCTGTGGGGAATAATATGACACAGACGAGTGTCGAGAAGAACATGTCAAGGGCAAGTACCTGCTTGCAGAAGGTGTTCGGGCGACCTGTGGGGATAGGGTGACACGGACGGGTGTCGAAAAGAGTGTGTTATGAACAAGTATTTGTAATTGAGAGTGCAAAGGGGACGCTTTGGCTTTTATGTGCAAGGGATGTATTTTGTATATTGCTGAGGAAATATTGATGGTAACTGACTCGAACCCGGCTTGTGATCATGCAAATGTTTGATTTTTGCCGTAATGCTCCGTATTAGACTAAATGCTACACTTATTTGGTGAATATGATGCAAACGCTATCATTATGCAAAGGGGAGAAACTGATCTGGGACCCGGATCCTTCTGGGACGAAGATCTCTGGCTGATCTGCTTGGAAGAATAACCCGGATGGGGAAGAGATCATTGATGGATCTATCAAGAGGGAAAATTCTGCCTGGGGGAATAGATCATTGGTAGACCTATCTGTAAGGAGAACTCAGCTGGGGAGAAGGAAGCTTCAACCACTTTGTTGGGGAATGGGTTTTAGGCATTGCTCTTTTAGGGGAAGAATGGACACTCTGTAGGGAGGCAGTTCCATTAACTTTGCTGAGGATGAGAGAGATCTGGTACTCTGGTGGGGGAAAGAAAGTTCCTGACCACTTTGCTATGGAAGAAGCTGTCAGGCACTGCTCGGGAGGTCCTGCTTGGGGAGGAGATAATTCCTAGAAAATAGTGTGTTGGGGAATCCATGCTTGATATGCCCCATGCTGTGAAAGATTGTCTGCAACCTGTTACGATAAAAGAAAATGCACAAGTAATCCGAGGTATCCCTAACCGGATTCCGTCATAAGAGTTAGACTTTCCCGAAAGTAATACATTTCCTGAAAGCATTTATTAAAATGTACAAAACGAGGTGTGACTGAAAACTCTGATTTTATTAATTTGGGTACCCTGAATCGGCAAATACAGTCAAAGAAACAAATCCCCTGAAATGAGGAGATTGCTATAAATTGAGAAAATAAAAGTGTTGGCAATGTTGACGACGACGCTCCATTGAACTTCCTTTGCTATGACCTATATGACTTTGACGTTCTTCTTATCTTGCTTTTGAAGAAGGTTAATTCTGACCGATGCTTTGTCCTTTCGAAGCTTGCCATGTAGTGAGTGATATAGACGAATTCAGAATGCACTCGTTCGCTTATTCCCTGATTTTGTGTGGATCGCCCTTTCGAGTTTTCGATCCACCGGGATACCCATTTTTGCCTGAGCTGTCCAATGCGGCATTTCAACTCAGCGGGTGAATATTTTTTTGATTTTTCCCTTATTTTTGCTCGAGTCTTTTATTCTGTTTTTGACTCGCCGGGATGCCCTATTTTTGCCTGGACTCACATTCTATTTTTATGTCCAGCGGGTCATTTTATGCGAAGTATTTTTTAACTACATCTGAATTCAAAGAGGATAAGAAATCCTCGCCATCCATAGTAGTGAGCATCAGTGCTCCGCCAGAGAAAACTTTCTTTACTATGAATGGGCCATCGTAGTTTGGCGTCCACTTGCCCCTGTGATCTGTATGAGGAGGAAGGAGTCTTTTCAGAACAAGATCTCCTACTTGGTATTCCCGAAGTCTGACTATCTGATCGAAGGCTTTCCTCATCCGCTTCTGATACAACTGCCCATGACAAATGGCAGCTAGCCTTTTTTCCTCGATCAAATTCAGCTGATTGTACCGAGACCGGACCCATTCTGCTTCATTCAGGTTTACATCCATCATTACCCGTAAGGAGGGTAGCTCAACTTCAACAGGTAGGACAACTTCCATACCATACACAAGCTGATAAGGTGTTGCCCCAGTAGACGTTCTGATTGAGGTTCGGTACCCATGCAAAGCAAATGGTAGCATTTCATGCTAGTCTTTGTAAGTGACCACCATCTTCTGCACAATCATTTTGATGTTTTTGTTAGCCGCCTATTAGTGCCATTCATCTTTGGCCTGTAAGGAGAAGAATTGTGATGTTGGATTTTGAAGTCCCGACATAGTTCTGCCATCATTTTGTTGTTCAAATTGGAACCATTATCAGTAATGATTCGCTCGGGAACTTCATACCGACAGATGATGTCTCTTTTCAAAAACCTGGCTACCACTTGTCTGGTGACGTTTGCATACGAAGTTGCTTCAACCCATTTGGTGAAATAATCAATGGCTACCAGGATGAATCTGTGACTATTTGAAGCAGTCGGTTCAATCTTTCCAATCATGTCAATGCCCCACATGGCAAAGGGCCAGGGTGAAGACATCACGTTCAAAGGATTTGGAGGCACATGCAATTTATCTGCGTAGATCTGGCACTTGTGGCATTTTCTGGCATAGGCACAACAGTCTGTATCCATTGTGATCCAGTAGTAACTTGATCTTAATAATTTCTTTGTCATTGCATGCCCTTCGGCATGGGTACCGAAAGAACCTTCATGCACCTCGTGCATCAGCAGGTCTGCTTCTTTCTTGTCAACACATCTGAGCGGGACCATGTCGAAGTTTCGCTTGTATAATGAACCATCACCATTGAGGAAGAAACTACCGGCCAGTCTTCTCAATGTCTTATTATCATTGGATGATTCCCCTGATGGGTATGTTTGATCCTTTAAGAAGTTTTTGATGTCATAGAACCAAGGCTCGTCATCATTAGCAGTATCCATATAGAATACGTATGCTGGTCGTTCTAGTCTGGATACCAAAATCCGAGGCACATATTTGATAGTTTGGACTTTGATCATGGAGGAAATGGTAGCTAAAGCATCTGCAAACTGATTTTCGTCTCGAGGGATGTATTCAAGTTTGATTGTTGTGAAGAAAGTCAATAATCTCCTCGTATAGTCATGGTATGAAATCACATACTCTTGGTGAGTGTACCATTTCCTGTTGGTCTGATTGATTACCAAAGCTGAATCTCCGAATACATTCAATGTCTTGATCCTGAGGTCAATGGCTTCCTCAAGACCCATGATACATGCTTCGTATTCTGCTTCGTTGTTAGTGCAGGTAAAGGTGAGTTTTGCTGAGAAAGGCATATGAACTCCTTTAGGTGTAATGAGCACTGCACCAACTCTATGACCGTTCATATTGACAGCCCCGTCAAACATTATAGTCCATTCTTCTTCTGAATCAGGCCCTTCAGTGTGAACTGGCTCTTCACAATTTTTTTCTTTTAAGTACATGATGTCTTCATCGGGGAAGTCAAATCTCATGGGTTGGTAATCATCAATGGGTTGCTCGGCTAGATAATCAGATAGCACACTGCCCTTGATAGCCTTTTGAGATGTGTACTGAATGTCATACTCTGTCAGAATCATTTGCCACCTTGCAACCCTTCCGGTAAGTGCTGGCTTCTCAAATATGTACTTGGCAGGGTCCATTTTTGAGATCAACAAGGTAGTGTGAGTCAACATATACTGTCTTAGTCGGCGAGCAACCCACGCTAAAGCACAACAAGTTTTCTCGAGCAGTGAATAATGTTGTTCACAATCGGTAGGTAGTATATTGCATACTCTTTTCGACCAGAATTGTCATGCTGGCCCAGCACACACCCCATTGACTCTTCTAATACTATCAGGTACATTATCAGAGGTCTTCCTTCAACTAGAGGCATGAGAATCAGAGGTTCTTGCAGGTACTCCTTGATCTTATCAAAAGCTTTCTGACAATCTTCGTTCCACCTGACTGTTTGCTCCTTCCTTAACAGTTTGAACAAGGGTTCACAGGTTGTAGTGAGGTGAGATATGAACCTTGATATGTAGTTCAATCTACCTAAGAACCCCCGAACTTCTTTTTCAGTCCTAGGTGGAGGCATCTCCTGAATGGCCTTGACTTTGTCGGGATCAACCTCAATTCCCTTTTCACTTACGATAAAGCCCAGCAGCTTACAGGAACGTACCCCGAATGTGCATTTGTTGGGGTTCAATTTCAGTTGATACTTCCTCAGATGCTTAAACAACTTCAGCAGATTCACCAGATGATCTTCTTCAGTAAGGGACTTGGCAATCATGTCATCCACGTAGCATTCAATTTCTTTATGGATCATATCGTGGAATAATGTTACCATATGTCGCTCCCGATAAATGGGACCAGGCCCAGATAAAGGTACAGACGCGAACGGTCGGCGAGAGGGACAATGAGAACACACAGCAGTGAACTCACTGGAGATGAATAGAGTCGCCAGCTAGGCATTTTTATCCCGGAGGAAAGGCAATGCTGCATAGACCTAGAAAGAGATGGATAAGATGGTTGCGAACCAGAGAGACTGAGAAAGGGGGTTGGTTACAACATGGGAAGGTATTAGCACCCAGATTGTCCGTCGTACTCGACGGGATCCACGCTTAAAAGATTTGTGTTTTAAAGGGGTAGTGTCAGTGCAATTTGTGTATAGAATAGCTGGAAAAGAATGTACAAGTGTCAGTGCAAAAGAAGTGTGAAGTGTATGAATGAAGTGTCAGTGTAAGAACAGGAGTGAAATGCTCAAGATCATGAGGCTAAAAGAATGAGGCTAGAAAGAGGGGGAATATACAGAGACTTTTGTTCGATAACTGTTAAGTTATGCCTACGTATCCTCTCGTGCAATGAGGAAGTCAGAACACCGTAGTTCGACCCAAAGAGACTGATAGATGAATTGACTTGTGAACTGCTTACTTGCCTATGCTCAAGTGTATGATCTGTCTGGCACAGATGCTAACTGTCTTGCATTAGACGGAAGAAGCAAGTTCTCGGTTGTGAGTGAAGATGATGAGAAAACAATCCCGGAGGAGACGATTATTGTTTGTTTTCGAGTTTTCAGTCTTTTATTGCTTTTGGATGTTTGTCATAAGTCAATGAGCTTAAGCCTAAACCAATGGATTTAGTAAACTCATCACATCTTCCCTCTGTTTAGGGGTAATGAGAATACCTTAAGTGTGAAGTCAGCTTCTCACACTTAAACACCTTTGGTGTAGGATTAAGATCATTAACCTACTTGTGATTATTTAGATGTTTTTGTTGTTTTTGTTTAGTGTTAAGTAATGAGGTTAAGCCATAATCAAGGATTAAACAGACTCATTACACCATCCTAATAGAAGGATAATAGATGAGAATGTTTAAGCTGAGGAAAGCTCCTCAACTTAATCCATGATTAGGGATTAAGCTCATGACAAAACAAGCCTTTAATTAAGTGGATTTTATTTAATGATATGATGATGAAGTGAATTTTATGGTTTGTAAGACAACTTGAGGGGGACTTGTCCATTAACACTAGGGTTAGTCCTTCTTAACCAATTAAGGAAGAATTAGAACCCTAATGCAAGTCCCAAGTTACAAGTGTAATGTCTTGTTACTTATTAAGTGAATTGATTAAGAGATTTAAACACATTAAGGGTTTAACACTTAGGATTAAAGTTATACACTCCATCCTAAGAGAAGGATGCAGGCATAAGCTTAATCACAAAGCCTTAAAGCCTTTAGGGTTTAGTCCCTGATTATGAGATGAGGAGAGAAGACACAAAGAGACACAAAGGTAAAAACTACATGGGGGACTAATCAAAACCCTAATCATTGTCATGCTTGGTTGTCCCTAAGGTTTGTGAGGTTTTCAAGAGCAATCTTCAAAGAGAACCACCAGGATGCAGATGAACAGGATCAAGAGAAGCAAAGTGACTTGCTTCATTCAAGAAGTCAAGTCACTTGAAGAAAGAAAGTAAGAAGAACAAGAATGATCAAGCTCAAACTCAAACACATATAAAAATGCAGCAATGGATGCAAGAGAGATGAAAAGAAAAGTCATGAGAAGTGAAGGCAAATTCACTTCTCAACATCACTTACCACCTGAAATGTTAGAAAAGAAATGCAATGCAATGCAAAATGAGATGAGATGACATGATGAGAAACAAAACCAGAAGCATGTTGATGATGATAATGATGCTATGAAGTGCTATGAACATGAGGCAGCACATGAAAATGATCATACAAGTTCATGAATGCAAATGAAGCAAGTTAGGAACCATGAACATACATGAAAAGTTATGAAGTGCACATGGCATACAACATGGCAAATACATGATGCAATGATCAAACATGCTTTCAATATGTCTTATGATGTCAAATGAATCAAATGGATGCTTTAAATGTCATGGCAAGCCATATTATGCAAGAGAATGCAAGATGGATGCATATGGAAGCCCAAATTAGGGTTTATGTACCATACATCAAGCAAAAATCAAAACCAGAAGCAAACAACATTATAAAAAATTGAAAATGCCACTCAAAGGACCCCTAATTCTATACTAACCCAATGCCCAAAGGAGAGATCTCAACTCCTAACCAATCTCAAGTTATGATTTTTACAAGATTCTAGGGTTTTTAGGGTTCCTAAACAAAAGAAATGTCAAACAAATTGAAAATGAGGAATCAAACCATGACCAATTAATCTCAAAAACTACATGCTAAACACAATGCAATGCAAGAAGAATCAATGTCCAACTCTTCATAGATAGGCAGAAATGATTTTTTGAACTTAGGATCAAAATAATGCACAAAAATGATTTTAATTCAAAAGAAAATTCTCAAAATGCATCAAGATCAAAAAAGAAATTTGGTTTGAGGGTTGGACAATGTTTCTAAATGTCTTAGAACATTTCATGAATTTTTTGGTGATTTTTAAATACCTAAAAGTATTTTTAATAAATTAATTTCCATTAATCAATTAAAAATAATCTTTTAAATATTTAAAAATACTTTTTTGATGATAAAAATAAAAATGAAAATATTTTTGTGTTTTAAAAATTAATGAAACTCTTGACAAAAAGTTTCATAATTTTTAAAACATTTTTGCTATTTTAAATAAATTGGGGAAAACAAATGAAATAAATATGAAAATAAATGAATTTAAAACTGAAAAAAGTAAAAGTAATCAGATCCAACGTGTGGGATTCAAACTGGCCTGCGCGCGAATTGACCTGGCGCCAAATCCTACGGCCAAAATTCAAACTCAGCTAATTAATGTTTAAACCCTAATCCTGCCGTTAAACACCCTCAGGTGACCGGAACAGTGTTCCGGTCATCTTCCCCGTTCACCCCAATAATCAATCTCTCTCTCCAGGCCATTTTAGGAGCTCTAACTCTCCAGAAATCATCTACTAACTATCCTAAGCACGAATCCAGCATCAAATCATGTTTAAACTCACACACAAACAAGAATCGAAGCAAAGAAATTTCTAGGTCAAACTTTCAGAACACCATAACATACTCATTTCTTGCTCATTTCAAAAAGTAAATAGATCCCAATGATCAGTGCGACATACAAAGCAAGATTCTAACAAGAAAATGGAGTTCTGGAAAAAAAGTTCATGGAGTCACCTGAGATGGAGCTTTTGATTCAGGGGCTTTCTGGATGGTTCTTTGGCTCAAACAGGTCCCAATGATCCCCCTTTGAAGCTTTGGATACTTGGTTGGAGTTTAAACAGCCTCCTGAGTGAGTTTGCAGAAGCTCTGACCAAGGGAATGTGAAAATCGTATTTGTGATATGGAGGGTTTCAGGCCAAAGTAGTGGTTGGTTTCTGGTCAGTGAAGCAAGGTGAGTTGGTGTGTGGAATTTGTTTGAGTGTTTATGGCTTGTAGAAGCAGATTCGAAAGCTTTTGCTTTATGGAATGAAAATGGAGAAGTGATGCTATTGTGTGTTTCAGGCTTGGTTCTTTGCTGGTTTCTACTCAATGGAACATGGTAAGATGATTGGTGAAAATGGTTTGGATGTTTTAAGTTTGTGGAGGCAGATTCGAAGAGTTTTGCCAAGTGAGGTGTTTTTGAGTATGGTGTGGTCTTGCTTGTTTCAGCTTGGCCTCTTCATATGTTTGGCTTGCCAAAGGATAGTATATTTTAATCCCATAGGTCAGATGATGTGACCTGGCCCCTATTGATTGGTAAGTTTGCTTTTGCAAAAAAGTCCACTTTGTGTAAGGAAGGCATGGCTTGAGCTATAGCTTGGTACAAGAAGCATGGGCTGCGCAGCATGATGTGTGTGTGATGCTAGGAAGGTTCAGCAGCCAATGCATCAAGTGGTGAGAAGCATCATGATGGTTTTGCAAGTTGTTACTTTTTGGAACTTCATGAAAAAAAGTCTTGTTACATGAACCATGAACATGTGATTTTTGGTTCAATTATGATTTTTAAGGCTCATAGAATGTTTGTGTAATGGTTTGAAGTGAACTAGAAGTTACAAATGGCATTGGTTCATGATTTTGCAAAATTCACATTTGAAGCATGCCTTGAAAATCAATGATTTTAGCCCACTTTGTCACACCATAACTTTTGATCCAAGAAGAATTTCATCATGTTCTTGTACTTTTTGAAAAGGGAAAAATGTGTTCTACAACTTTCATGACCAAAGTTTTTCCATTTGAAGCATTTTTGGATCAAGAATCAAGGCTTGAAAAATGACCTAAAATGAAGCATTCTTGAAAAGTCAACTATGCCCAAAAAGTCAACACTTGCAAAAAACTACAAATTCTTGATTTTTGTGAACTTCAACCTTCTTCTATGATCAAATAAAGATCATATACACTCAAAATGATGGAGATCACCCATTGGTTGGGTCATTGGGGCCTCAGATGCCCTGATTTTGCACTGACTTGTCCAGAAAGTCAACCCTTGATCAGATGACTTCCCCATGGAATTTCTTCATGAAAATTGATATGCATACTCCCTATACCATATAGAGACCAATGGAAACAAGAATGACCAAAAAATTTGAAGTTATGGCCTTTGAAACCAAAACCCTAATTTTAGGTCAACTGTGCAGTCAAGCCTGGCTCTGCCTTCACACCAATCCCAGTTCTTGTGATTCTTTGGCATTCTTGACTTTGAGAGGATATAATATGATACTTGAGCACACATGGACCCCTTTGAAGTGATTGATGACCTCTGGAGTGGCTCAAGAGGCTCTTGGATTGTTCAGATCACAAACCCTAGATGCAGATGACTTTGAATCTATGCAGTGAATCAAAAAATGAGATATGAGATGATATGATTGAGTTTATGCATATGAGATGATCACAAGCCATGGTGTGAATGGGTGAGGGCAAATTTGGGGTGTTTACAGCTGCCCCTATTCAAACATGAGTTAGCTGTGCAGGATGTAAGCATCGGCTTATCAGGCAAACAAGATAACTTGTGGTTGAATACCAAAGACAGTCCAAAATTTGCACTCACAGAATGAAGAAGAAAAGGGATATAGATTGTAAGAGAAAATAAAGTATATTGTAAAGTGTGGGCGACGGAGGACGACCGTCGAGCAGAGGACGACTGCTGGGTAAAGAGCAATGACGGGGACGGCCGACATGCTGAGAAAAGTGTGGGAAGTAAAGCAATGACGGGGACGGCTGACGTGCCGGGGATAAAAGGTAAAGCCAAGACGGGGACGCCCGACTAGCTGGGAAAAAGTAAGAAATTATGATGGGGACGGCCATCAAGACAAAGCTGTAAAATTCTCTGGGGATTAATGAAACATGACGGGGACGGCCATCAAGTTCATAAAGTAAAGTAACCGGCGATGGGGACGGCCATCGGGCTAAAAAGAAAAGGGACCACGACGGGGACGACCATCAGGTTAAAGAATAAATGAAATAAACAGATGATGGGGTACGACCATCAAAGGTGAAGGACGATCACCTAGCAGGGAACGGCTGCTCTGTTGGGGAGTAAAGGAAATATGATGGGGACGGCCATCGAAGGTGGAGGACGACCACCTGGCAGGGTACGGCTGCCGAAAATATCAACGATGGGGACGGCCATCGGATGAGCATGACGGAGGACGACCATCAAGAGGTGGAGGACGACCACCTAGCAGGGGACGGCTGCTCTCAGGGTTTGTCATGACATATAATGAATGTCAGATAACCAAAATCAACAATGGGGACGGCCATTGGATAAAATGATGAAGGACGATCATCAAGAGGTGGAGGACGACCACCTAGCAGGGGACGGCTGCTAAAAATCAACGATGGGGACGACCATCGGATGAGCATGATGGAGGACGACCATCAAGAGGTGGAGGACGACCACCTAGCAGGGTACGGCTGCTCTCAGGGTTATCATAACACAGGACGAGTGTTAGATAAAAAGAAAAAGCTTTGTTGGCGATCTACTGGGGATATAGTAAACACGGACGAGTATTTACAACCAAAAAGAAAGTATAAGTGTTTAGATGTTGTGTATAGATTAAAGATGTGGACGAGCATCCTTAAGACTATGACACGGACGAGTATCAGGTAGAAACAAATTGACACATGTTCAGAGATGATGATACGGACGAGTATCAACGGGTTAACAGGGAACACGAACGAGTGTTGCATCTGAAGGGACTATTCTGGGGAATAGTAGACACAGACGAGTATCTATATTCAAGAAGACATAAGTGTTTGACACGGTGTATGGATTAAAGATGCGGACGAGCATCCTTAAGACTATGATACGGACGAGTATCATGTAGAAACAAACACTAGACGCAATGTTCTGAGGTGATGGTACGGACGAGTACCAACCGGCTAACAAGGAACAAGGACTATTGTTGAATCTGAAGGGACATAAGTGATGTATACAAGATACGGACGAGTATCTGTATAAGTGTAACATGAGTGGTGAGTATGAGTGCTGTATAGATGAGTGCTTTATCTGCTGGGGAGAGTGACACGGACGAGTGTCAAGAGAGAAAAGTATAATAATAACAAGTATATGGGTGATGAAAGTGTAAGCGACTGCGCTGGGGATATGACACGGACGGGTGTCAGGAAAGAGTATATAAGTATATGTGAGTGCAAGGATGTCTTTGGCTTTCTGCTGGTGATTCGACACGGACGGGTGTCAAGAAGTATCTGTAATACGGGTGATCTTGTTTGTAAAGAGTGTTCAGGCGACTTTACTGGGGAGTGATGACACGGACGGGTGTCCAAAGGTGTATATACTGGTGTTTGTGATTTGAGAGGCAACTGCTTTTGCTGGGGACCCTGGTGGGGATTTTTGTGTATTGTATTCCGCATTCTGTATATTGACGGATTGTTATTATTCACAAGTGTTCGACTCACAACATGACTTATGATTATGCTATGTATTTGATTTTTGCCGTAATGCTCCGCACTAAACGGAATGTTACGCTTTGTGGTTGAATATGATGCAAATGCTATGATTGTGCAAAGAGGTACAGATCTGGGACTCGGATTCTGTTGCCGTGAAAATCTCTGATCGATCTGTGGAGGTGAGACATCCCAGCTGGGGATGAGATCATTGATAGATCTGATGAGATGTAATTGCTTGGGGATACATGTCACTGGTTGACATATCCTTGTAATGAGGGACCTAGCTGGGGTTTGTAGAAGCCTTCTGTACTCTGTTGTGACTTCTTCATGCGTTGCTCTTCTGAACAGAGGCTGATGATTCTGTGGGGAGATGATTCCCTGACTTCTGTATTCTGCTGAGGAAGAATGATTGGTACTACGGTTGGGGAACGTTGTTGGTAGCTCAGCTGGGGAGGAAGCAACTCAGCTGGGGAGAGTAATGAGAGGCAACTCAGCTGGGGAGAGAGCACTTCGGATGCTGAGATTATTTGTTGATCTGCCAGCTTGTTGGGATGTAGCTTGCATGCCCCAAGTTGCGTTCTGGATACCTGCAATCCTGCAAAGATAAAGAAACGCACACAAGATCCCGAGGTATCCTTTACTGGATCCCGTCATAGGAGTTAAGCATTTCTGAGAGTAAGTATATTCCCTGCCAGCATGTGTTTTTATTATTTTAGAGAAAAAGCATCTGTACTTATGCAATCAGTTTTTTAGAGACATCAGACATTCTTTGCAAATAAAAATGTACAAGACGAAACATGACTGAAAAATCTGATTTCATTAATTCATGTGCCCTGAATTGGCAAGATACAGTCAAGGAAACAAGTCTCCTAAAATGAAGAGACTGTTACAAATTGAGAAACAAAATGCTGGCGATGTTGACGACGCTTTGAGGAGCTCCCTCTTCTGCTATGACTCGTATGACTTTTGACGTTCTTCTCGTCTTGCTTTCTGAAGAAGGCTGATTCTAATTGAAGCTTGATCCTTTCGAAGCTTTCCAAGTTGTAAGTGATACAGACGAATTCAGAATGCAGTTGTTCGCTTATTCCCTTATTTTGCATGGATCGCCCTTTCGGGTTTTCAATCCATCGGGATACCCATTTTTGCCTGAGCTGTCCAATGCGGCTTTTCAACTCAGCGGGTGTACATTTTTATATATTTCCCTTATTTTTGCCCGAGTCTTTTATTCTGTTTTTGACTCGCCGGGATGCCCTATTTTTGCCTGGACTTACATTCTGTTTTTATGTCCAGCGGGTCATTTTTATGCGAAGTATTTTTTAACTGCATCCGAATTCACAGGGGACGGGAAATCTTCACCATCCATGGTGCTGAGCATCAGTGCTCCACCGGAAAAAACTTTCTTTACCACAAATGGTCCTTCATAATTTGGAGTCCATTTGCCCCTGTGGTCTGTATGAGGAGGGAGGATTCTCTTCAGCACAAGATCTCCCACTTGGTACTCTCGGTGTCTGACTTTCTGATCGAAGGCCTTCTTCATTCTTTTCTGATATAACTGCCCATGACAGATTGCAGCTAATCTCTTCTCTTCGATCAGACTCAGTTGCTCGTATCGGGACCGGACCCATTCTGCTTCACTCAGTTTAACATCCATCAGTACCCGTAGGGAGGGTAATTCAACTTCCACTGGTAAGACTGCTTCCATACCATATACAAGTTGATACGGTGTTGCCCCAGTGGATGTCCTGATTGACGTGCGGTACCCATGCAGGGCAAACGGTAGCATTTCATGCCAGTCTTTGTAAGTGACTACCATCTTCTGCACAATCTTCTTGATATTTTTATTTGCTGCCTCAACAGCGCCGTTCATCTTTGGCCTGTAAGGAGAAGAGTTGTGATGTTGAATCTTGAAGTCCCGGCACAGCTCTGCCATCATTTTGTTGTTGAGATTGGAACCATTATCAGTAATGATTCGCTCGGGAACTCCATACCGACAGATGATGTCTCTTTTCAGAAATCTGGCTACCACTTGCCTGGTGACGTTTGCATATGAGGCTGCTTCAACCCACTTGGTGAAATAATCAATGGCGACCAGGATGAATCTGTGGCCATTTGAAGCAGTTGGCTCAATCTTACCAATCATGTCAATGCCCCACATAGCAAAGGGCCAGGGTGAAGACATTATGTTCAAAAGATTTGGAGGCACATACACTTTGTCCGCATAGATCTGGCATTTGTGACATTTTCTAGCATAGGCACAACAGTCGGCATCCATTGTGATACAATAATAGCCTGATCTTAACAACTTCTTAGCCATTGCATGTCCTCCAGCATGGGTACCAAAGGAGCCTTCGTGCACTTCATGCATCAACACATCTGCTTCTGTCTTGTCAACACATCTGAGGAGTACCATATCAAAGTTCCTTTTGTATAAAGACCCATCAGTGTTCAGAAAGAAACTACCAGCAAGCCTTCTCAAGGTCTTCTTATCATTGGAAGATGCCCCAGGTGGGTATGTTTGATCCTCCAAGAAGCACTTAATGTCATGGAACCAAGGCTTATCATCTTTGACAACATCTGCTGCAAATACATATGCTGGTCTGTCGAGTCTGGACACTGAAATCTGAGGTACAAAGTTGGCAGCTTGAACTTTGATCATGGATGAAATGGTAGCAAGAGCGTCTGCAAACTGATTCTCGTCCCGAGGGATATACTCAAGCTTGACTGTTGTGAAGAAAGTCAGTAGCCTCCTTGTATAATCCCTGTAAGGTATCAGATGATCCTGGTGGGTGTACCATTTGCCGTTGGTTTGATTGACTACCAAAGCTGAATCTCCGAATACGGTCAATGTCTTGATCCTGAGGTCGATGGCTTCCTCAAGACCCATAATGCAAGCTTCGTATTCAGCTTCGTTGTTAGTGTAGTTGAAAGTGAGTTTGGCCGAGAAAGGCATGTGAACTCCCTTAGGTGTAATGAGTACTGCACCCACACCACGACCATTCATATTAACAGCCCCATCAAACATCATAGTCCATTCTTCCTCCGGGTCAGGCCCTTCAGTGTGAACAGGCTCTTCACGGTCTTTTGCTTTTATGAACATGATGTCTTCATCAGGGAAGTCAAATCTCATAGGCTGATAATCATCAATAGGTTGCTCAGCAAGATATTCAGACAATACACTGCCCTTGATGGCTTTCTGAGATGTGTATTGGATGTCATATTCTGTAAGGATCATTTGCCATCTTGCAACCCGTCCGGTAAGAGCTGGCTTCTCAAATATGTACTTAACTGGGTCCATTTTTGAGATCAACAAAGTAGTGTGGGTCAACATATACTGCCTTAGTCGGCGAGCAGCCCACGCTAAAGCACAGCAAGTTTTCTCGAGCAGTGAATAACGTTGTTCACAGTCGGTAAACTTTTTGCTTAGGTAGTATATTGCATACTCTTTTCGACCAGACTCGTCATGCTGGCCCAGCACACACCCCATCGATTCTTCTAATACTGTCAAGTACATTATCAGAGGTCTTCTTTCAACTGGAGGCATAAGGATTGGAGGTTCTTGTAAGTATTCTTTGATCTTGTCAAAAGCCCTTTGGCAGTCTTCGTTCCACCTGACCGTCTGTTCTTTTCTTAACAGCTTGAACAAGGGTTCACAGGTTGCTGTAAGGTGAGATATGAACCGTGAGATGTAGTTCAATCGAGCTAAGAACCCTCGAACTTCTTTCTCAGTTTTCGGTGCAGGCATCTCTTGGATGGCTTTGACTTTATCAGGGTCAACTTCAATCCCTTTCTCGCTCACAATAAAACCCAGCAGCTTACCAGATCGCACCCCGAATGTGCATTTGTTGGGGTTCAGCTTCAACTGGTACTTCCTCAGATGCTTGAATAACTTCAGTAGATTCACCAGGTGGTCTTCTTCAGTAAGGGACTTGGCAATCATGTCATCCACGTAACATTCTATTTCTTTGTGGATCATATCGTGGAATAATGTCACCATAGCCCGTTGATATGTCGCACCAGCATTCTTGAGCCCAAATGGCATCACCTTGTAGCAGAACGTGCCCCAGGGTGTGATGAATGTCGTTTTCTCCATGTCTTCAGGTGACATCTTGATCTGATTGTATCCTGAAAATCCATCCATGAAGGAGAATACCGAGAACTGAGCCGTGTTATCCACCAATACATCAATGTGAGGTAAAGGGAAATCATCCTTCGGGCTGGCTCTGTTCAGATCCCGGTAATCAACACACATCCTCACTTTGCCGTCTTTCTTAGGCACAGGTACTATGTTAGCAACCCACGGTGGATAGCTAGTTACAGCAAGGAACCCGGCGTCCCATTGCTTTTGCACCTCTTCCTTGATTTTCATTGCCATGTCTGGACGAGTACGGCGCAGTTTCTGTTTAACCGGCGGGCATTCTTCTCTTAAAGGCAGCTTGTGAACGACGATGTCGGTATCCAATCCTGGCATATCTTGGTAAGACCAAGCAAATACGTCCACATACTCTTGAAGTAGGTCAATCAGTTGTCTCTTCACTGAGTCTTGCAGGCAAGCCCCGATTTTAACCTCTTTCACGTCTTCGTCTGTACCAAGATTGATCACTTCAACCTCCTCCTGGTGAGGAGTAATAACCTTCTCCTCTTGTCTTAACAACTTGGCTAGCTCTTCAGGAAGCTCATATTCTTCTTCAACCCCTTCATCAGCTTGATTGATCGGATTGTCAAAGTCATACGATGTCATAGCCGTGCTGTTGTCGGTGTTGTCTGGAAGGCACTCTCTGCAAGGGTTCAGTTTGTTTATTTTAGTGATTGATTTTAATCTTGCTTAGAAAAAGTGAAATAAAGTTATCATTTTGAAAACATCGCCATTTATTTTTGTACAAAAAAGAAAAATGGAAAACAGTGAGCAGAAAAGAAAAAGACTCGTTTGCAGAAAGATGTCTGATATTTCATTAGTTAATCTTGTTTGCACAAAAAGTACAGATGGCCCTGATTACAAAATGAGTCTTGTCATTTTGGGCAAGATGCAAGACTTTGATGCATGCTATAAAAATACAGGAAATAATAATTACTCTGCATGAGTAACTCTTATAATTTCCTGGGAAGACCAGTTTGAGATACTGCTCCCCGGGATCTTTGGACGAATCCAATTCTCCAGATTGCGCTCCTCTTCCAGCTCGTCTTCCAGATTGTTGATAGCATCAGGGGTGAGCATCCCCCCACTCACAAAGTTGGGCTCTTTCGCAGCCGCTGCTTGATCTTATTGAGTTGGTTTGTAACCCAACCCAAATCTGTCCTCTTTCTTCTCCACAGCTAAAACCTTGCCCCAGCCTTGGGCAGTTCCCTCTTCAACAACCTTCCGGGCTTGTTGATAAGATGACATGGAGATTCCAGATACAGCAGATGCTTCATTGACATTCAAGGCCTCAAATCCTTGGCTCATTGTTTCATGGATCTCCCCATCCATCTCAACATACTTATAAGTAGCCAGATGGCTAACAAATATATCCTCCTCTCCACAGATTGTAACGATTTGACCCTCCCACTCATATTTCAACTTCTGGTGAAGGGTAGAGGTCACGGCGCCAGCGGCGTGAATCCATGGCCTACCTAATAGACAGCTGTAGGCAGGCTGTATATCCATCACGTAGAAGGTCGTTTTGAAGGTCTGCGGGCCAATCGTTATGGGCAACTCGATCTCTCCCAGAACCGATCTTTTTGAACCATCAAAGGCTCTTACCACCAGGTTGCTGGGTCTCAAAGCTAATCCTTCATACTCTAGCTTCACCAGGGCCTTCTTTGGTAAGACATTAAGGGATGACCCTGTGTCCACTAGTACATGAGAAAGGACTGCTCCTTTGCATTCCATGGTGATGTGCAAGGCTTTGTTATGGTTGCGGCCATCCGTTGTCAAGTCAGTATTGGTGAACCCTAGCCCATTGCTAGCAGTAACATTTCCAACCACGGTCTCCAATTGATTAACAGTAATCTCTTCAGGCACGTAAGCTGCGTGCAAGACTTTGAGTAGTGCATTCCGATGGGCTTCGGAGCACATAAGCAGTGAGAGGATAGAGATCTTGGATGGCGTTTGGTGAAGCTGATCCACAATTTTGTAATCACTCTTTTTGATGATTCTCATAAACTCATCAACTTCTTGATCGAATGGTGTCTTCAAAGCTTCCTTAACAGTTTGATCTTCCTGCACCGGGCTCTTTCCTTTTGCCTTGGCAGCAGCTTCTGCTTCGGCAGTGGGTCTTTGCATTTGTGGAGCGAAGAGACGTCCGCTTCGAGTGAAGCCTCCGCCTCCTCTCACATTATCTACTTGTGGTGCAGGTGTTGATGTATCAAGAGTGATTCTTTTTCCTTCGCAGTACACGTCAGAGCCATAGTGCCAAGGGATGGCCCTATTGCTTTCATATGGTACTGGTCCAGGCACCGTGACAGTGACTGGACTGATTGCTGCTGCTGAAGGGACTGTAATAGTTTGTGGATCGTAATAAATTGTAACTGGTGCTCTGATGGGAGCAGCACCTTCTGAATTGTAGGCAGAGTTACTTTCAGGATCATAAAATATTGTGACAGTAGAGACATCTTCATGATTTGTTGCTGGAGCTGTAGGAGACATTGTTGGAAGAATAGATGTTGTTGTTGTAGGAGGTTCAAAATGGAGTGAAGCTGAAGTTGTAGCAGGAAAATTTGTTGAAAACTGATTAGTTGAGAAGACAGATGAAGTACTTGTTGATGAAGCCGAAGAATTGTCGGGAACAATGGTTGCTGCAGTTGTAGGAGGTTCTAGAGTTGTTGCTGTTGAGATTGCTGGATTTGTAGGAAATGATGTGGTGATCTGAAGTTGGCCACTCTGAATAAGGCCATCTATGCCACTCCTCAGATTATCGCACCCATTTACTGAAATATTGCAGTAAGCACACCCCAACTCACACCCTGGGAACATTTGACATTCCAAGAGTTGAGCCTTGATTTCCACCAACGGTGTCCTGATCTGACCCACACTGGTTATTAAATAAGACGGATTGTCTTCTTCAATAGCGTTAATTCGGGGACCACCATGGTTTGGCATAGGATTTTTGTTGACATTGGGTGGTGGTGCAAAATTCAGAGCTTTCGAGTCCACCAGGTCTTGTACCTTCATGTGCAAAGCTCTGCACTTTTCTGTACTATGACCAGGTGCATTTGAATGAAAGGCACACCTAGCATTGGAGTCGTAATTCCTGGGTAAACTGTTGGGATCTGGTGGTGCCAACGTCCTTAGCTCAACTAGGTTGAGTTTCAGGAGCTGTGGCAGCAATGTAGCATATGGCATTGGGATCGGATCGATCACCCTGTTAGCTTGAGATGGCCTCTGTTGGAATGGCCTTTGCTGGTTATTGTTGTTGGTGTTGCTGTTGTTATAATTTCTCGGAGGATACTGATTCTGTTGATGGTACTGAGGTTGTGGCTGATAGTTTTGTTGCGGAGGTTGATAAACTGGCTGAGGATGGACTGGAGCAGGGATGGTGACTGCTGCCACTGATCTGTGAACATATTGGGGCCTGCCCCTGTTGGTGTGGGTGGCATTGGTCTCGCCAGTTCTTCTCGGGCCTGCAAAAGGCTTTCTTGTGCTACTGGACGAGCTTGCACCATTGTCAGATATCTTACCCATTTTCAATAGGCTCTCAATTCTCTCCCCAGCTATGACAACATCCGCAAAGCTAGTGGAAGAGAAAGCAGCCAGCCTGTCAATATAAGTCCCCTGAAGGGTGTTCATGAACATATCTGCCATTTCCCTTTCAGACATAGGTGGCTGAACAGCAGCAGCCAGTTGCCTCCATCTCTGGGCATATTCTCGGAAACTTTCCCTTGACGACTGTGACATTCCCATTAGGAGGGTCCTGTTGGGTGCCATGTCTAAGTTATACTGATACTGTCTGATGAAGGCCTCTGCCAGGTCCTTCCAGCACCTAATAGTTGCCCTCGTCAAGTGAGAGTACCATTCTCTTGACGCTCCAGTTAAGCTATCCTCGAAATAGAACATCCAGAGCTTCTCATCCATTGTATAGGCCTTCAGCCTCCCCAGAAATGATTGCAAATGAGTCCGGGGGCATGAAGTCCCGTTGTATTTTTCAAAACAAGGAGGCTTAAACTTATGGGGGATCCTGACCCCGTCTACCAAGCCCATGTCCATGACGTCGAAGCCCAAAGAGTTTTGAGATTCTAAGGACCTCAACTTCTCAGCTATCTCATCCAATCTTCTATCATAAGCTTCCTCCCCAGCACCCATTACTGTAAACTGGTCCTCTTGGGGGTCTTCTTGAAGTACCCTGGCTGCAGTGGCAGTCCCTTGAACATTTGCAGGGATGTTGACCTCAGGATGGAGGTGTGGTCCAAATACAGGAGGGTTAACATGAGGTTGGACCCTTTCATTGTTGCTGGTGCCGGCAGTCCCTATATGTGGATCTTCTTGATTCTGCCTTTCCACCATGGCTCTTAATCTTTCCTGGCTCTGAGCTATGTTGTTCATCACTTCCATAAACTGAGTCATTTGATTCCTCATTTCTAGCCTTTCGTTTGCCATTTGATTTCTGACCTCAGTAAGGTCCTGCTGCATCTGATCCATTTGAATGCCCGGAAGATTGTTACGGGTCGGATAACGGTGCGGACGGTTGAGGGGAAATACTCGGCGCCGAGCAATAGTTCCTGAACATCACAACAGAGTTAGCAACAAAAAACAAAAACCTACAAAACAAACAAAAGGGTTAGCATGCAATGCAGTATGCTTATTTGTTCTCAAGGTATCCGGTTTGGCATTCAGTTTTGACCCTTCCAGACCCTTGAAAATGCTGTTGATGCTGCTTTTGAAGTGAAACTCGGATGGAACAAACTAATACATATATTACAAAAGCAAAATGGTACATAGTTTGTTTACAAATACAAGCCCTCGGAGGGGGTCAAAATACATCACAAGAAAATAAAAGTACATGGAATGAAAGCAACAACAAACAAATGGTCAAACACCAAGACCAAACTCATCCTCACGAACTTCCTTGAGAAGTGCTTCGGTCACAGGATCAGCCGGACGCTCCGTGAGATTCCTGATGAGGAGATTCCGGGTCGTAACAACTGCTGTTAGCTTCTTGTGCTGACTTTGGTCCTTTGACCTCTTCACCCCTGCTTTGATCTTCAGTTCTGATATCTCCCTCTGGGCTGCTGCCAGGGCTTCTTGCTGTTCTTTTGCACTAACTTCCAGTTGCTCCATCTTGTCTTGAACTCTCTTGTCCTCCAGAGTACGGGCTTCGGTGATCCTGACCCACCGAGCTTGACTCTCCTTCAAATACAAGTCTGTTCTTGCTCTCTGGAACTGGGCTTCTTTGCAAGCATTCTTCAGAATTTGTTCTCCAGCTTTAGACTTTTTGATATAATCCCCAGACTTCTCAATCTTAACCAGATGCTCCACTCTCAACTTCTCCAATCTCTCAACCTCCCTCATACCATCACTCCTCTCCCGGAGGGTCTTCTGCAAAGCTTGAGTTAACTTCTCATTTCTTTCCTTCAAACTCTCATACTCCTCCAAACTGATAGTGACAGGGGGTGGTGCTGAAGATGACTCAGGCATATCTTCTATAGTAAAGGGCATTCCAGAGAATTGAGCCCTGGCACGGGACCATTCATAATATTGTGCTGATGCTACATTGCTGCACTTCCCCAAAATGGTTATTCCCTTGGTTTGAACATGATCCCAAGCCCAGGCAGCTTGCCTAACAATAGCCAGATTAATCTTGTTCTCGCAATAAAGAGTTTCAACCAAGTCCTGTGCCTTAGGAGTGTGGACCAGTGCATAGCCCAGTTGTCTTCTAAACAACAGAGGGTTGTAATTGATACTACCCTTAACTCCTATTAGAGGCACATTGGGAAAATGCCCACAGTTGGTGATGATATCCCTGCCCTTGGTGCTCTGAGTGCACCATCTGATATCTGCTGAAGTCAGAGCAGTGAGTCTCTTAGCCCAGTTACTCTGCTGATGAGGGTTCAAAAATGCGTCTGTCCTGGGTAAATGCCTGAGAAGCCAAGTATGGAACAATGGATCACAACACCTCACTAGTCTTCCCCTCTGCTTTTCATTCCTCTGATGCACTGAATAATAGAGATCCCCCAATAAAGTGGGCACTGGGTTCTTCAAGATGAACAGATGGATTGCATTCTTGCTAATGAATCGAGGCTCATCTGCAAACAACACAATTCCATATATGCTCAAAGCCAAAAAAGCACAGACAGCTTTCCACTCTCCTAAAGAAGCTTTCAGGGTAGCTTGAGAGATCAAGAAATCCAAATGAAATCCAGGGATTCCAGCCTTAGAAGTCATATGCTGCCCAATCAAGGTTGATTCCAAATGCAATGCCTTTGCTACCTCCTCATTACTTGGGAAAACCATCTCAGGGTTGAAAGGGACTTCTCTCCTGATAGGTATACCCACTAATGATGAGTATTCTTCCAATAAGGGCCCCAGCTGAAAGTCCTGAAAAGTGAAACATCTCAGTGGGGGATCATAAAACTGAATGCAAGTGTGGATCAGGCTTCTCTGTGAAGGGTCCAGATCCATAACCATATCAAGTATATCCCCATAGTGTTCCCTGAACAATGGTATGTGATCTGGAGTGATCAGGGTCTGAATCCTCCTGATGTCAGATAGCTCCGGCTGGAAAAAGTGGTAGGTGATGTTGCTCTTTTTAGGAGCCATGATGCTGAGACTGAGTAGAGATAGGAGCTGATAATAACACTGAAGAATGGGCCACTGATTGGCTGGTGCAGGTGATAGCTGAAGCAGATGCTGATGAAGATGGGTCAATGCTGAAGATGGGGTCAAAACCAGAACCAAATGAAGATGGATACCCTGAAACACAAATAAGCAAATGTCAATATGATGCAATGTTTATGTATGCAAATGATATGCAAGGGTTTGTGACTGAGCTGGATCTGATCAAGAGCTCTGATATAGGTCCAAGTATGTTCAAGAATTCCAGTTGGAGGTCTATAAATCCAGTAACCAAGGTGGGGGGGCTCAAATAAAGAGCCACATGTCCAGGGTTTAGAATCACAAGAACTGTTCCAACATGGAGTATTCTTAATCAAGTCAAAGTAACAGGGTATTCTGAGGTCAAGGTACCTGCAAACCTGTAAACAGCCCAACCCCCTCACAGGTGGTGTTCTAGAACAAGGATCCTCAGACTCGGATCAGTTATGAGAAGTGTAAACACTTCTAACCCGGAGGTACAGTGTTTACAATAACCATAAAAGTTCCTCCTCTAATTCACCTCAGTTTCTGAAGGTCAATACTAAAAGGTCATCCAGACTTAGCAGGCTTCCTAGATAGCCCTAGCATTGCAGGAAATCTGCAACACAGAGTTCTCAAGAAGAAACCCATATCTGAACCGTGTTTCATATTCCCGCACCAGACCGAGATGGAATGGGAAAGAATATGATTCACTCTAGCCTAGGTGTCACTCAGGTCCCAGGTATAGGACCTTAACTCTCAATAGAACCCTACCCACCAAAGCAAACAGATCCAGCCAGCAGCACAGTATGACAATATGATATAATGCAAAGCTATAAAGAAAGCAGTAAACAACTGTACATGAAGCAAAAAATATATACAAACACAAATAAACACACAAAACACCCCAGTAAATACAAATCAAACAAGCGCTAGGAGGAACCCACAAAAAGAACCAGAAGCCCTGGTTGCAGTATAAGGGTCCCCAGCAGAGTCGCCAAGCTGTCGCTCCCGATAAATGGGACCAGGCCCAGATAAAGGTACAGACGCGAACGGTCGGCGAGAGGGACAATGAGAACACACAACAGTGAACTCACTGGAGATGAATAGAGTCGCCAGCTAGGCATTTTTATCCCGGAGGAAAGGCAATGCTGCATAGACCTAGAAAGAGATGGATAAGACGGTTGCGAACCAGAGAGACTGAGAAATGGGGTTGGTTACAACCTGGGAAGGTATTAGCACCCAGATTGTCCGTCGTACTCGACGGGATCCACGCTTAAAAGATTTGTGTTTTAAAGGGGTAGTGTCAGTGCAATTTGTGTATAGAATAGCTGGAAAAGAATGTACAGGTGTCAGTGCAAAAGAAGTGTGAAGTGTATGAATGAAGTGTCAGTGTAAGAACAGGAGTGAAATGCTCAAGATCATGAGGCTAAAAGAATGAGGCTAGAAAGAGGGGGAATATACAGAGACTTTTGTTCGATAACTGTTAAGTTATGCCTACGTATCCTCTCGTGCAATGAGGAAGTCAGAACACCGTAGTTCGACCCAAAGAGACTGATAGATGAATTGACTTGTGAACTGCTTACTTGCCTATGCTCAAGTGTATGATCTGTCTGGCACAGATGCTAACTGTCTTGCATTAGACGGAAGAAGCAAGTTCTCGGTTGTGAGTGAAGATGATGAGAAAAGAATCCCGGAGGAGACGATTATTGTTTGTTTTCGAGTTTTCAGTCTTTTATTGCTTTTGGATGTTTGTCATAAGTCAATGAGCTTAAGCCTAAACCAATGGATTTAGTAAACTCATCACATCTTCCCTCTGTTTAGGGGTAATGAGAATACCTTAAGTGTGAAGTCAGCTTCTCACACTTAAACACCTTTGGTGTAGGATTAAGATCATTAACCTACTTGTGATTATTTAGATGTTTTTGTTGTTTTTGTTTAGTGTTAAGTAATGAGGTTAAGCCATAATCAAGGATTAAACAGACTCATTACACCATCCTAATAGAAGGATAATAGATGAGAATGTTTAAGCTGAGGAAAGCTCTTCAACTTAATCCATGATTAGGGATTAAGCTCATGACAAAACAAGCCTTTAATTAAGTGGATTTTATTTAATGATATGATGATGAAGTGAATTTTATGGTTTGTAAGACAACTTGAGGGGGACTTGTCCATTAACACTAGGGTTAGTCCTTCTTAACCAATTAAGGAAGAATTAGAACCCTAATGCAAGGCCCAAGTTACAAGTGTAATGTCTTGTTACTTATTAAGTGAATTGATTAAGAGATTTAAACACATTAAGGGTTTAACACTTAGGATTAAAGTTATACACTCCATCCTAAGAGAAGGATGCAGGCATAAGCTTAATCACAAAGCCTTAAAGCCTTTAGGGTTTAGTCCCTGATTATGAGATGAGGAGAGAAGACACAAAGAGACACAAAGGTAAAAACTACATGGGGGACTAATCAAAACCCTAATCATTGTCATGCTTGGTTGTCCCTAAGGTTTGTGAGGTTTTCAAGAGCAATCTTCAAAGAGAACCACCAGGATGCAGATGAACAGGATCAAGAGAAGCAAAGTGACTTGCTTCATTCAAGAAGTCAAGTCACTTGAAGAAAGAAAGTAAGAAGAACAAGAATGAGCAAGCTCAAACTCAAACACATATAAAAATTCAGCAATGGATGCAAGAGAGATGAAAAGAAAAGTCATGAGAAGTGAAGGCAAATTCACTTCTCAACATCACTTACCACCTGAAATGTTAGAAAAGAAATGCAATGCAATGCAAAATGAGATGAGATGACATGATGAGAAACAAAACCAGAAGCATGTTGATGATGATAATGATGCTATGAAGTGCTATGAACATGAGGCAGCACATGAAAATGATCATACAAGTTCATGAATGCAAATGAAGCAAGTTAGGAACCATGAACATACATGAAAAGTTATGAAGTGCACATGGCATACAACATGGCAAATACATGATGCAATGATCAAACATGCTTTCAATATGTCTTATGATGTCAAATGAATCAAATGGATGCTTGAAATGTCATGGCAAGCCATATTATGCAAGAGAATGCAAGATGGATGCATATGGAAGCCCAAATTAGGGTTTATGAACCATACATCAAGCAAAAATCAAAACCAGAAGCAAACAACATTATAAAAAATTGAAAATGCCACTCAAAGGACCCCTAATTCTATACTAACCCAATGCCCAAAGGAGAGATCTCAACTCCTAACCAATCTCAAGTTATGATTTTTACAAGATTCTAGGGTTTTTAGGGTTCCTAAACAAAAGAAATGTCAAACAAATTGAAAATGAGGAATCAAACCATGACCAATTAATCTCAAAAACTACATGCTAAACACAATGCAATGCAAGAAGAATCAATGTCCAACTCTTCATAGATAGGCAGAAATGATTTTTTGAACTTAGGATCAAAATAATGCACAAAAATGATTTTAATTCAAAAGAAAATTCTCAAAATGCATCAAGATCAAAAAAGAAATTTGGTTTGAGGGTTGGACAATGTTTCTAAATGTCTTAGAACATTTCATGAATTTTTTGGTGATTTTTAAATACCTAAAAGTATTTTTAATAAATTAATTTCCATTAATCAATTAAAAATAATCTTTTAAATATTTAAAAATACTTTTTTGATGATAAAAATAAAAATGAAAATATTTTTGTGTTTTAAAAATTAATGAAACTCTTGACAAAAAGTTTCATAATTTTTAAAACATTTTTGCTATTTTAAATAAATTGGGGAAAACAAATGAAATAAATATGAAAATAAATGAATTTAAAACTGAAAAAAGTAAAAGTAATCAGATCCAACGTGTGGGATTCAAACTGGCCTGCGCGCGAATTGACCTGGCGCCAAATCCTACGGCCAAAATTCAAACTCAGCTAATTAATGTTTAAACCCTAATCCTGCCGTTAAACACCCTCAGGTGACCGGAACAGTGTTCCGGTCATCTTCCCCGTTCACCCCAAAAATCAATCTCTCTCTCCAGGCCATTTTAGGAGCTCTAACTCTCCAGAAATCATCTACTAACTATCCTAAGCACGAATCCAGCATCAAATCATGTTTAAACTCACACACAAACAAGAATCGAAGCAAAGAAATTTCTAGGTCAAACTTTCAGAACACCATAACATACTCATTTCTTGCTCATTTCAAAAAGTAAATAGATCCCAATGATCAGTACGACATACAAAGCAAGATTCTAACAAGAAAATGGAGTTCTGGAAAAAAAGTTCATGGAGTCACCTGAGATGGAGCTTTTGATTCAGGGGCTTTCTGGATGGTTCTTTGGCTCAAACAGGTCCCAATGATCCCCCTTTGAAGCTTTGGATACTTGGTTGGAGTTTAAACAGCCTCCTGAGTGAGTTTGCAGAAGCTCTGACCAAGGGAATGTGAAAATCGTATTTGTGATATGGAGGGTTTCAGGCCAAAGTAGTGGTTGGTTTCTGGTCAGTGAAGCAAGGTGAGTTGGTGTGTGGAATTTGTTTGAGTGTTTATGGCTTGTAGAAGCAGATTCGAAAGCTTTTGCTTTATGGAATGAAAATGGAGAAGTGATGCTATTGTGTGTTTCAGGCTTGGTTCTTTGCTGGTTTCTACTCAATGGAACATGGTAAGATGATTGGTGAAAATGGTTTGGATGTTTTAAGTTTGTGGAGGCAGATTCGAAGAGTTTTGCCAAGTGAGGTGTTTTTGAGTATGGTGTGGTCTTGCTTGTTTCAGCTTGGCCTCTTCATATGTTTGGCTTGCCAAAGGATAGTATATTTTAATCCCATAGGTCAGATGATGTGACCTGGCCCCTATTGATTGGTAAGTTTGCTTTTGCAAAAAAGTCCACTTTGTGTAAGGAAGGCATGGCTTGAGCTATAGCTTGGTACAAGAAGTATGGGCTGCGCAGCATGATGTGTGTGTGATGCTAGGAAGGTTCAGCAGCCAATGCATCAAGTGGTGAGAAGCATCATGATGGTTTTGCAAGTTGTTACTTTTTGGAACTTCATGAAAAAAAGTCTTGTTACATGAACCATGAACATGTGATTTTTGGTTCAATTCTGATTTTTAAGGCTCATAGAATGTTTGTGTAATGGTTTGAAGTGAACTAGAAGTTACAAATGGCATTGGTTCATGATTTTGCAAAATTCACATTTGAAGCATGCCTTGAAAATCAATGATTTTAGCCAACTTTGTCACACCATAACTTTTGATCCAAGAAGAATTTGATCATGTTCTTGTACTTTTTGAAAAGGGAAAAATGTGTTCTACAACTTTCATGACCAAAGTTTTTCCATTTGAAGCATTTTTGGATCAAGAATCAAGGCTTGAAAAATGACCTAAAATGAAGCATTCTTGAAAAGTCAACTATGCCCAAAAAGTCAACACTTGCAAAAAACTCCAAATTCTTGATTTTTGTGAACTTCAACCTTCTTCTATGATCAAATAAAGATCATATACACTCAAAATGATGGAGATCACCCATTGGTTGGGTCATTGGGGCCTCAGATGCCCTGATTTTGCACTGACTTGTCCAGAAAGTCAACCCTTGATCAGATGACTTCCCCATGGAATTTCTTCATGAAAATTGATATGCATACTCCCTATACCATATAGAGACCAATGGAAACAAGAATGACCAAAAAATTTGAAGTTATGGCCTTTGAAACCAAAACCCTAATTTTAGGTCAACTGTGCAGTCAAGCCTGGCTCTGCCTTCACACCAATCCCAGTTCTTGTGATTCTTTGGCATTCTTGACTTTGAGAGGATATAATATGATACTTGAGCACACATGGACCCCTTTGAAGTGATTGATGACCTCTGGAGTGGCTCAAGAGGCTCTTGGATTGTTCAGATCACAAACCCTAGATGCAGATGACTTTGAATCTATGCAGTGAATCAAAAAATGAGATATGAGATGATATGATTGAGTTTATGCATATGAGATGATCACAAGCCATGGTGTGAATGGGTGAGGGCAAATTTGGGGTGTTTACACCATATCCCGTTGATAAGTGGCACCGACGTTCTTCAGTCCAAAAGGCATTACCTTGTAACAAAATGTGCCCCAAGGTGTGATGAAGGTTGTTTTCTCCATGTCTTCGGGTGACATCTTGATTTGATTATACCCAGAAAATCCTTCCATGAAAGAAAATACCGAGAACTTAGTTGTGTTTTCCACCAATACATCAATGTGAGGTAATGGGAAGTCATCCTTCGGGCTAGCTCTATTCAGGTCCCGGTAATCCACAGACATATGCACCTTGCCATCCTTTTTAGGCACTGGTACAATGTTAGCAACCCACGGCGGGTAACTAGTTACAGCAAGGAAACCGGCGTCCCACTGTTTTTGTACTTCCTCCTTAATCTTCATGGCCATATATGGGCGAGTACGGCGCAACTTCTTCTTCACTGGAGGGCAATATTCTTTCAAGGGTAGCTTGTGCATGACAATATCTGTATCTAGACCTAGCATGTCTTAATAAGACAAAGCAAAGACATCGACATATTCTCGAGGCATGTTGATAAGTTTTTCTTTTACTGAAGCTTGCAGACTGGCCCCAATCTTCACTTCTTTCAAATCCTCCTTGGTACCAAATTAACAGTTTCAACCTCCTCCTGATGAGGGATAATCACTTTCTCTTCTTGCCTCAACAACCTGGCTAACTCTTCAGGCAACTCATAGTCTTCTTCAACCCCTTCATCAGCTTGATTAATTGGATTGTCGAAGTCATACAAGGTCATAGTAGTGCGGTTGTCGGTGCAATCTGAAGGATTATTTTTGCAAGGGTTGAGATTTGTTCTTTTCAGTGATCAATTTTAATCTTGTTTAGAAAAAATGAAATTATTTATTTTGAAAACATTGCCATTTTATTGTTTTGTGCGAAAAATAAAAATGAAAAGTCAGTGAGTGAAAGAGAAAAATTGTTTGCAAAAGGTGTCCGATATTCATTGATATTCCATTTGCACAAAATTACAAATATGGCCCTATTACAAAATGAGTCCTGACACCTTGGGCAAGATGCATGACTTGATGCATGCTGAAAAAAAGTAGGAAATAATAATTACTCTGCAGGAGTAACCCTTATAATTTCCTGGGAAGACCAGTTAAGGACTTGGTGACCCGAGATCCTTGGACGAATCAAGTTCTCTAGGTTGAGGTCGCTTGCTGCCTCGTCTTCCACGTTATTGACAGCATCTGGGGTTAGCATCCCCCCATTTATGAACTTGGGCTCCTTAGCAGCCTCTGCTTGATCTTGTCGGAATGGTTTGTAACCCAAACCAAATTTGTCCTCCTTTTTCTCCACCGATAAAAGCTTGCCCCAGCCTCGAGCGCTTCCATCTTCAACATCCTTCCGAGCTTGTTGATAGGAGACAATTGAAGTACCCATCCTATCTTCCTAAGATGCAGCAAATACTCCAGTTGTCGCCTCATTGACGTTCAGCGCTTCGAAACCTTGGCTCATGGTCTCGTGGATTTCACCATCCATCTTAATGTATTTGTAGGTGGCCAGATGGCTAACAAAACTATCCTCTTCACCACAGATTGTGATAATCTTCCCTTCCCACTCATATTTCAATTTTTGGTGAAGGGTCAACGTAACTGCGCCAGCGGCGTGAATCCATGGTCAACCCAACAAACAGCTATAGGTCGGTTGAATGTCCATCATGTAGAAAGTAGTTGGAAATACCTACGGGCCAATTATCACAGGCAGCTCCACCTCTCCAAGAACAGACCTCTTGGAACCATCAAAAGCTCTAACCACCAGATTACCTGGTCGGAGGGTGATACCATCATATTCAAGCTTGACAAGGGCTTTCTTTGGCAAGACATTGAGTGAAAACCCGGTGTCCACAAGAACATGTGAAAGCACAGCCCCTTTACACTCCAGAGTGATGTGTAAAGCTTTGTTGTGGTGATGACCTTCTGTTGTCAAATCAGCGTTGGTGAAGATGGAGATCTTGGAAGGGGTCTTGTGGAGTTGATCCACAACCTTGTAGTCGCTTCTCTTGATTATTCTCATAAATTCATCCACATCTTGATCAAAGGATGTTTTATGGGCTTCTTTCAAAGTTGGCTCTTCCGGCACCACATTTTTTCCTTTGGCTTTGGCAGCAGCCTCTGCCTCAGTATTAGCTCTTGGAACTTGTGACGCGAAGAGGCGTCCGCTTCAGGTGAAGCCTCCGCCTCCCCCGACATTATCCACTTGTGGTGTATGAACTAAAGAATCAAGAATGACTCTTTCTCCGTTGCAGTAAAGGTCTGAACCATAGTGCCATGGTACAACATTATCTTTTTCGTATGGAATGAGCTTTAGCACCGTGATGGTGACTTGGCTGACTGCAGCAGAGGTAGGAACCATTATTGTTTATGGATCATAAAATATGGTAACAGGACTTCTGATTGATGGTGGTGGTGATTGACTGAAGTTGGGTTATTGGTGAAACTATTGTTGAGATTGTTGCTGAAAAATTGTTGAAATCAAGGACCATTGCAGGGTCGTAGTATATGGTGACTTTGGAGACATCGTTGTTAATGGTTGCTGCGGTTGAACTAGTGTTTGTTGAAGTTATGGAAGAGGTGGTTGCTGATTTTGTAGATGAGTCCGTCGGAACAATTGTCTTTGCAGTTGTAGGAGAAGTATTTGTTGTTGCTGAAAAATGAGTTGTTGATGTTGTAGAAACCGTTGTTGTTATTTGCAGGATACCTTCTCTGATTAGGCCATTGATGCCACTTCTCAAGCTTTCACACCCATTGATGGAAACTTTGCAAGATTCGTAGCAGGCCTCACAACCTGGGAACACCTGGCATTTTAAAAGCCGAGCTTTAACCTCTGCCAGAGGTGTTTGAATGCTTACAGTATCTTCTATTAAATTCATTGGTTGACCCTCCTCAATTGCATTTATCCTGGGCCCACCATGGCTAGGCATAGGATTCTTCGTGACATTAGGAGGTGGTGCAAAATTTAGGGCCTTTGAATCAACCAGATCCTGGACCTTCATGTGCAAAGCTCTTCACTTTTCTGTAGTGTGGCCAGGTGCATTAGAATGGAAGGCACATCTAGCATTGACGTTGTAATTTCTAGGAAGGTTCTGAGGATCTGTGTCATACCCCAAATTTGTCCTACTTTTTTCTCACTTTTCTTTAAAAAAAAACATTTGGCATTTGGCCTTGATCCCTTTGGATTTAGGTCATAAATTTATTTCAAGACTAATAAGCGTGTAGGCGCATTAAACCCAAGAAGAAGTGATGTTCATTGTTTATGATCAAGCATTTTAAAACATAATCAATTGATGATGGTTCTGAGATTTATGATAGATTTGGGTCATGTCTAAAGCATGTTTCAAGTTGGTCATTTGGTTTCAGGATAATTCCCAAATTTTTATTCATTTCTCAAGCTTCAACCTAAATGGTACCGTAAGCGGAAGATGTATCAAAATGTTATTTAATCATGCTATGCTTTCAAATGGTCAAGTTTTTATTCTAAAAGTTGTGAACAGTCTGAATTTTGTGAATCAATTTGCACTATGGATATGGCTAGGAGCTCAAGTTATAATCACTCATTTGTTAAAACTTCATTCATTTGCAAGTAATATTGTGAGTTGGTTCTAGCTATCATTTCCATTTGATTCAATCCTTGGGATCAAATTAGCCAAGTCTTTGTTTTCCATAATCAATAGTATTTAATTGCAAGTCATGGATAGAAGTGTCAAGCCGCGTTTGGATTGGTTCATGATGTGTTTGGAAATTAAAATTTGTTTCAAGTCACAATTAAAGAAAATCATTACAAAAAAAAAACATGAAATCAATTTGTGTAAATACATGATTGGATTCAAAGCTTTATCTCAAATTCTGCCGAGCCATAATTATGAGAAGAAGTTTGTATACCATGTTTGGATTAGTGCAAGCCATGATTAGATTTTTTCTGTCAGTATTACAATTTGTTTCAAGTCATTGTACAAATCTACTGTTCAAATTTCTAAGTGTTAATCCAGACAATGTCATTACAAGTTAAGTTTATAATCTTCAATTCTATTTCATCCAAACTACTAAAGATACAACAAAAATCTAAGCACAACTAGTCATCACGTGTATGGATTCAACGGAAATTCGATGCATCCATGAGTTGAAAGTGTCTATCACTCTATAACTCCTTGGTCAAGCTACCTTGATTCTTCTTTTTTCGAGCAAAAAGCGTTCCGTGTCATCAAAAATAAAGAAATGGGCAAAGTGAGTGAATTAGAGAATCATATGTCATCACCAACAAAAAGAAATTCAATGGAATCATAGTCTCCAAAGCAAACCACAAACATAAAAGGAAAAATGAAGTCACATGGATAAGTTTTCTTTAAAAAGGGCCAAAGTTCATACCAAAGTCCAAAAGACCCCATAGCATCATCAAATCATTATTTATTTGCCGGCTTGTTGTGAGCATCCAACATACTAACCAAGGGAAATCAAGGTCGTGGTTTCGCGAGTTCAGGAATAAGTACCAAGAAGTTCAGTATGTTTTTATGCTGCAAAGTTTAAATAAAATCATCACAGATTAGTATCACTTTAAGGGAATTCTCAAAACCAAAAGAAGAAGGAAGGCCATATTGGTTCATCATGGATACTAAAAGTTCAAATGCCAAGTTAGGATTCCAAACCGTACCCCTGAATCACTAATGTTCATCAACAATCCCAGCATATCTCAAATCTTCACATTGCCTCATGATTTACTTGGTTCTTCGCATCAAGGTTGAATTCTATGTGTTTCGCTTCTGTCGCACCATACTACAATTCGATAGCTTTCATCATTCCAAGCTAGCCATCATCTTCATTTTGCAAAGTCACAATAACAATATGCAATAAACATTGATCCAATGCACAAGCCTCACTCTATGAACAAAGAACAAACATAATCAATCCCGCAGACATTAAGAAGAAATAGGGCCAGTCTCACCAAGTTCCGTAGCCTACTAACATCACGTTGTCAAACGCTCTCAGTCCACAACTCGTCGATGATCAGATCAGTTTAGAACTTCACAAAAAAATGAAATAGTAAGTGCAGCAAATGAAACACAAAATGGAATAAGCAACAAGTCCGATGCAGGGAACTTAAGCCAAGGGTTAACTCCAAAGTTTCCTACAAGAATCAGTTTCTGTACCTGTTAACAAGTCGACATCGCCTCTCCTCATTTGTACATTTCCTCAACTCCAGCTTCAGCCCAGTAGTGACATTCAAAGTAAATTTTCGAGCCACCAAACCTTCAGCCGTTGCGAAACTCTCCATTCCAAGAAGTGCACATGAAAAGATGGAAAAAGTGAATATTAGTAAAATGCATAACCTAAATGTTAGCACAAGTTGAATTCACTAAAGAGGAACAAGCAGATAATCACAAACTTCAGAGTACCTCTTGGTGTATTATCCGAAACATGACAAAGATGAATGAAGTACGCACAACACCAGCTCCAGACTCCCTTTCCAGGCCTCACCGTTTTCGCAAGCTATGATACCTTTGTGGTTTTTTCTTATGCCAATATGTATTCCTGCAATAAGTGTTTTCATACACCAACCAGAGAGGGGTTATGTCAAAAACAATCGCAAGTGAGTTTATTCTACACAAGCAAAACACAATAATCACACAAAAAGCTTAACTGTAGATATCAACATTGATAATATAGAGGTCAAATTCAACAGAGTATACTCAGTACAAGCAACCAAGAAACTTATAGCAGTGAAAAGCAAAGCATATCAGTAAAGAAATCAATTTAAAAATTGATGGGACCACATCCTTTCTAGAAGGATTTCCAAATACACTACAGACAAAAATAAAAATGAATGACTCACCCAAACTGGCCCACAAGATATTGACAGCAGGAAGCATCTTCGTACAATCACAAAGGATTGATTTCCACAGCTCATCACCCTCACTCTAAAACGGATTCTCCTCACATATGAGCTACCTCCCAAGGCCTCCTATAAAAAGGGGAAATCATTAGCATTAAAAGAGGACGAATATTGTTATTCTGCAGCAACATTCCCGGAAACCTTAATCACCCGAGAATACCAAAAATCCCTAGCCAGGGCAAACAAACGGCAAAATCAAGAACACCAAAAAAACCCTAAACGCCACCTACCAACATAGAAAACCTGAAGAAAAATCTAGAATTTGTTCTACACAAAAATTCAAAGCCTAATCACTAAAGCTCATCTGATACTCTCAGCTCTGATTTTCGCATTGAAGATTAGAGCTCGAGGAGCTAAACCATTCACAACATTTATTCAAATCTCACCAACAACACAATCATAAGATAAAGCAAGCAGTAGAAAGAAGGGATAGAAGAAGAAGAGGTTGATTCGGGACGGAAAAGAATAATACCTGAGTTCAAAACCTTTGAAGCTTCGTAATCGGTAGATTTCACCACCTCCATTTATATCTTTGATTCTTGTTGCGCAATTTTGTCTGGAATACAATGAATTTGGGGTTGCGGGTTTTCAATTTGAGGGGTTAGGGTTTGTTCTTCTTTTGTTGGTTTTGTGACTCCATGAACATCATGATGATACTATGAGGATGCGACTTTCTTTTCCTTGCTGAAGAGAAAGCTCCATCGAGTTGAGCTTGTGCGAGACGAAGAAGGGAACATTGAAATTATTATGTCTCCCTGTGTCTTCTTTCTTCCTTTTATATTAAATAATGTTTTGAAATATTTTATAAAAGTGATGACCGAATGGATTATTTTTTTAAACACTTTGTTTTCCTTTTCATTTTAATAAGTGACAGCATGCTTTTGCACTGTCAAATACAGCACACCGCACGAGGTTATTGATGCCTCCAGTTCCACACAGCACGCCATGTTTTCTTTTTTATTTATATTATTTGTTTACACTGCCTAATGTCAGTAGCAAAGTGATTTTTATTGCTCTTGAATCATTAACTTCGGCGGCTAGGGTTAAAATTGCTAGGATCCGAAAATTGACCTGTTTTGCTTGATATCAGTCCAAGCTAGGTGGGCCTGCGCCTCACCCTTTATTTAGAGGCCTAATTCTATTTTTTTATATATAATATCATGGTTTATATTATAAAATGGTGTGAGAACAAAATTTAATTAATAAGTTTTAGTTATCTTGACTATTCATAAGTTAATATAAATTAATTTATAAAATTAATTAAAATAAGTATTTGTTAAAATTAATTAATGAATAAATCCATTTAGTATTTAATTGTATTCTTATACTCGCATTTAGTCGTGTGACGTTGACTTGTGACTTATATAGATTTATATGTTATTGTCACTCTATGACTATGGATTGTCAAAATAAAATTGGATGCGATTATACTAAAGCATGTGTTTTCAGAAGAAAAACGAAATCTTTGGTTTAACGCCACATAAATTTATATACTTACACATATACACACTTAAGTCGATCGTGATTCGATCGCTGTCTTCACAATTCTCACTTTCCCAAACTTTTCCAAACTTTTCAAAATAAATCAAGGTAACGCGTATATTTCCATACCAAGTTCTAAAACCCTAAAACAACGTTTTTTTTTACCAAAGAATTTTTAAATCAAATATTGAAAGAATGGAATTCTGGAGTCTAGCATTCCTCGAATTCCTGAATAAACTCTCCTGAGGCTCGTTCCATAGGACGCAGTTCATTCGATCTTTCGCGATTAAAATACCTAAACTCATATATCAAATGACGAAAGAACTGAATTCTGGAGTCCAGCATTCCTCGAATTCTTGAATGAACTCTCCTGAGGCTCGCCCCACGGGACGTGGTTCATTCACCCTTTCGTCACTAAAACATCAATTAAATCAAACATTTTTTTTAAGCGATCATTATTTGAATCCCTTCTATCTCGCAAACAAGCTAGCGCTTCCGCCTCCTATCGTGACCAGATGAGCCAACGCTTAGCAGTTAGAATGCGATCTAAATAATCGTTCATTAAAATAAATCATTTAAACCCTAGTACCAAGAACTACGAGGCTCTGACTTTCCCATTGCACAAGGGAATACGTAAGCACACAGATCTCGATCCTTGCCGAGCACCCTATGACCAAAATCACCCATTTTCCTTAACATACTGTTTACCATTAAGAAGACATTAATATAAGTTAGTATTCGATCGCAGATTAGACTAAGAGGTTCCCATTGAATACAACAGACGCAAGAGGGGCTAATATCTTCCTTTTGCATAACTGACTCCCGAACCTAGAATCTGGTTTCAATGACCAAGTTCACCCCTTTATAGGGTTTATCTATATTTCCCTTTTCCTTTATTAGGAATAGATTAAAATTAGGTGGCGACTCTGTTTGTCTGTTTTTTCCGCGTCTTTCGAGAGGATCGTATTTTTCGAGGTACGATAGATGGCGACTCTGCTGGGGACTAGCCTTGTGCATAAGAGAGTCGAGCCTAACTTGGTTGTTCTTGTGTTTGTTTGCTAATTTGTTTTGCTTGTCTTCTTTATTTATTACTATTTACGCTTATTTATCGCTTTCATCTTTATCATAATGCTCATTATTATATTTATTGGATCCTGGGCTGATATCACAAGTAAAGTTCTTTGACCGAACTTTGGAAAAAGAAGAGAGAACATCTAAGTTAGACTTGATAGTTATTAGTGTTAGTCTTCAGGGACTCGCTCCTTGCAAGCCTAGCACGAAAGCTCCTCCAGAGAGTAGACCTATTCATAAATCTCATCGTAACGCAACTAGCCTGTTACACAACTTGATTCATGAAAGGGCTGTGACTCTGGGACCCACTTATAGAACCGGTTTCAATGTTGGTAGTTATGTAGTGTTAGTCTTCAAAGGCTCGCCCCTTCGTACGCCTAACATGAAAACTCCACTTGAGGTAGACCTTATCATTATTATCGTCATAATACAGCTAGCCTGTGGCAGGACGATAATATGATTAGCATCCGTGACCTTGAGTACCTCGATGTTGTTACCATAGAAGCTACCCTGTGAGCGGGTTTGTGGGTAAAGAATCTAGAACTACATTATTGTGACCTACATTTTAAGAGGGTTTGGGAGTTACTTGTGTCACCCTGGATCCAGTTGCTATGCATTCGTAATCATTTGCATAAAAGCATCATGACTTACAAATAATTTTATTTTCAGGGAATTATTTATCAGCAGTTTGTTTTGCATTCAAAGTAACAATGAATTCAGAAAAAAGAAAACCACTGCAACTGAAGACCTTTGTACCAAATACCACTATTGTTAGAGCATGTCTAGAGGGTATGCCTACTACTTACAAAGGAATAATGAATGTGAGATTTGGCCGAATTGTTGACCTTCTTGCTGTTAAGGTACAAATGCCAGCTATCACTGCCTTGGCACAATTTTATGATCCACGGATGCGAAGTTTCTTATTTCAAGACTTTCAGTTGACTCCTACTTTGGAAGAGTTTGAAGGGTTCATGGGTCTCACTGCAAAGGGTAGGGCGCCCTATACTATGATTCGAAGATGGCCCAAGGTGGAGGAATTAGCTGAGGCACTTGAGATTGATGTGCCAACAGCTAAGAACAATTGGAAGGAAAAGAAAGGGTTGCTTTGTTTCCGAAGACTTTATTTGGAGAAAGAAGCTACGAATTTGTTTAAAGGAAAATGATGGGATGCTTTGGTGAATGTACTAGCTCTTCTCATATATGGGTTAGTGCTTTTCCCAATTTTTGACGACTTCATTGATTCAACTGCTGTCAGTGTGTTTTGGGTTGTTTGGAAACAAGGTCAGAGTCCTGTTGTTCCACTCTTGGCTGATGTTTTTTATAATCTTCATCTCCGTCATGAAAAGAAAGGTAACATCTTGACTTTTTGCTTCCCTTTACTTTATAAGTGGCTTACATCACACATATTCAAGCGCAATTCACTTGTGCCCGATATGACGGACAAAGAATGGGCTCAAAAATTGGTGTCTCTTACTGATAGAAACATCACTTGGTATCCTAATAAGTTGAATACTGAAGAGATAATCATGGATTGTGGGAGCTTTTGTAATGTTCCATTAATAGGGACCAAAGGTTGTATTAACTATAATCCTGTTTTAGTGATACGACCATTTGAGTACCCTATATTGGGAAAGCCAGATGACAAAGACTTGGAAGAGATGATACTGCATGACATGGGAACCAGGGACCCATCTTTACTCCATAGGATTGTTAAGTCTTGGGAAAAGATCCATACCAAGGGTACTGAGCTAAGAAAGAGGGATGGTGTGACTAGAATGCCATATCGAGAGTGGGTCATAGAAAGAGTTAAAGTTATCAAACTCCCTTTCTCCTTGGAGGCTCCTTCTAGGCCTCCTACTCCTGAGCCGGTACCTGTGTCATATGAGGAAGTTGAAGAGCTTAGGGCAAAGATAGCAAACCTTGGGAAAGAGAATGAGGAACTTACTTCACAGCTGCAACAAGTGACATATGAGAAGAATGGTTTGAAATTTGATCTTACTCGCACGACTGCTCAACTTGAAGCTGTTCAAGGAAGGGTTGAGGATGAACAACGAAAGAAGTTTAATGTCAAAGTTTGTTTAGATCAGACCTGTTATCAAGTGAGTCACCTAAAGAAGGATTTGAACAAAGCTTACAAGTGAAGTGCAGATAATGAAGAATGGTTCTTCCGCGCTCACCAAGAGGTAAAAAGGGTAAAAGATGAGCTTGGGGAAGAAATCAAAAGACTCACTGAGTCCCTAAACCAAGCAGTAGCAAGTTGCACGCGGGAATATGATCTTAAAGTTGAAGCAATGAATGTCTCTAAGCTTTCAGTGAAGGATTGGAATTTGAAATGCCAAGAAGCTGACAACGCCATAAGAAGCGCTCAACACTGGAAGGACCAATATGAAAGTCTTTTCAAAGACCGCAAGATCTGGGAAGCCGCAAGGAAGAAGGTGAAAGATTGTTTCGACGGGTATGAGCGTGCTGTGAATGTTCGAACTGAAGAGAGGGATATGTACCAGGGTAAGCTTAATACGCTTATTGAATGGTGCAACCAACAAGCTAAAGATCTACCCTTCAGGCTCTCAATGGCGATGGAAGAATTTGAAGACAACGATGGTCACTCTCCAGCTGTGGGATACTTTCTTGAGATGTGTCCGGCCATGTTGAAGGAATTCATGGAGAAAGTGAAAGAATGTGAAACACGGAAGCCAACAGTTTAATTATTGTATTTGTTTTATTTTGTTTACATTTTGAAGAGAACTTGATGTGATGGTTGTACTTCGGTACCTTATTGAATTAAATGAATGAGACCTTGAGTTTTCTTTTATTTTGTCTTCATAATATTTTGAATGCTATAAATCATTTTATGCTTGTGAATATTCCCCTAAGAATAAAAGCCATATAACATATCATCTTAGCATATTCATACGTCCCATTTGCATAAAAACACAAACTCATACACTTTACCTTCCCTCTTCAGAAAAGTTGACTTTCCGGATTTTCCGACGGAGGTACGAGACTAGAAAGATTTACAAAATGACTTTGGAGCAAATCCAAGAGGAGCAGAACGCCATGAGGTCAGATATTGATTCACTCAAAGGAAAGCTGGATCAAATCCTCGAAGTCATCACTATGGCTAAGAGAGAAGAAGAAGCTGAGAAACTCGCCAAACAAGCCGGCACTTCGGGGACTGCCAAAGAGAACTTCAATCTTACTGGGGTGAATCCACCCAACTTGCCATCTTTAGCAGTTCACCATGGGTCATTTAAGGACATGGATGAGCAGTCTGATGTCTTTTATGTGGACCCACCGGTTCACCGTTGAAACTCTTCTTGAGCCAGTAGCAGAAAGGTTGTGCTCAATGGAGGAAAAGCTTAAGGCAATGGATATTAACACCATTTCGGGTCTAGATGCTGAGGAGATGTGTCTTGTGCCAGGATTGGTAATCCCGCATAAATTCAAGGCTCCGGATTTTCCCGATAAATATAAAGGGAATAGTTTTCCTCACACTCATCTCCGGGCTTACTGCAGAAAGATGGCTTTATATGCTAGGAACGACCAGCTCCTAATTCATTGTTTCCAGGACAGCCTGTCCAGGGCATCATTGGAGTGGTACGTCCAGTTGGAAAGAGGCCGAATCAAAACATGGAATGACCGATCCCGTGCATTTCTTGAACATTACCAGTACAATGTGGATCTTGCACCCAATCTCACTCAACTGCAAGACATGATGCAACGTAACAACGAGTCGTTCAAAGAATATGCAAAAAGGTGGAGAGAACTCGCTGCATGGGTTCAGCCGCCATTGCTTCCTAAAGAGTTAACAGACATGTTTCTAAATACACTGGAGGAAAAATATATGGACCGGATGATGGGAGCTAGTTTTCCTAGCTTCTCTGAAATCGTGTCCGTAGGAGAAAGGATTGAGAGCCAGTTGAAAAAGGGCAAAGGAGCAGCCACTTCTGCAAATGTTGGCAAGAAACCTTATCCTAATTTCCAAAAGAAGAGGGAAGGAGAGGACAATGCTATTATAAGAGGAAGAGCCAGCTTGCCATATAACATATCTTACAGGCACGTGGCTAATGTTGCACCAGCTCCGTAACAACCACAGGCTCCACAACACCAACAATATCAGCAGGCTCCTGCACAGCAGGCCAATCAACAGTACAGACGAAGTGGTCCAGTGCAAAGGCAGCCTAGACCAAGAAGGCACATTGATCCAGTCCCCATGCCTTACAGAGATATCTTTAATCAGCTGAACCAACGCGGACAACTGACTCTGAGGGATCTAAGACCAACCACTTTCCCTTACCCTCCAAATTACGATGCTAATGCCACCTGCGAATTCCACAAAGGTGCTCCGGGACACACTATAGACAAATGTTATGCCTTTCAAAATCACGTGCAGGATTTGGTGGAGTCGAAGGATCTAACTTTTACTCCAAGAGGCCCGAATGTCAAAAACAACCCTATGCCACCTCATGGAGGAGCGGCTGTTAATGTCGTAGAGGAGGAAGACGAGTGTGAGTTAATTCTAAAGGTAGAAGACATTCAGACTCCAATGGCTATGATTGGGAACAATTGGAGAAATCAGGTTGATGCTGATAAAAGATGAAGGGGTTGATCATTCCGAGGAAGATATCAGGGAATGTCTGCAAGGACTCCTCAATCAAGGTTTGATACAGATCGAAAGACGAGGGAAGAAGAAAAGAATGGTGGCTGCAATGGAGGTATATTATGATGCGCCTCAGACTCCAAACAATGTTACTCCTATAGTTATAGAATACCCAGTTCCCTACACTGGGGAAAATAACCAAGTTGTGCTATGGAGTTATGAACCAGTGAACGCTAGACAGGGCCAGAGAAGGCAGCCCATTAATATTGAATTTCCCGTTGTCACATCCATTGCCGGACTAAGTGGGATGACTCGTAGTGAACAAGTGTTTACACCAAGACTAGTAGAGTCATCATCCAATCAAAAGCAAAAGACAACTGCTACGCCGGTTGTCACTCCTATTCCTCAGGGGTCACCAGAAGATCCGTCATCGCCCAAAGCTGCATTCACTCAGAAAGAAGCGGAAAAGTTCTTAAGGATTATCAAGAAAAGCGACTACAAGGTGGTCGATCAGCTGAATCAGACTCCCGCCAAAATATATATGCTAGCTTTATTACTTAGTTCTGAAGCACATAGATCTTCTTTGCTGAAAGTGCTAAGTGCGGCCCACATTACCAAAGATATCACGGTAGCCCAATTCGATGACGTCATAGCCAGTGTTACCACTGGTAACTTCCTCGGCTTTAATGATGAAGAGCTCACTGCTGATAAGAAAAACCATAATAAGGCTTTGCACGTATCCATAAGATGTGAAGATACGTTGCTGTCAAGGGTGTTGGTGGATACTGGTTCCTCCTTAAATGTGATGCCGAAAACGACGTTGAAAAGAATGCCCGTGCAAGGAGTAGTTATGAAGCCGAGTGCATTGATAGTAAAAGCTTTCGATGGTTCCAGGCGTGCGGTTATAGGAGAGGTGGATCTCCCGATCTAGATAGGACCTGCCTTTTTCACCATTACTTTCCAAGTAATGGACATCCATCCTGGGTACAGCTGTCTCTTGGGAAGACCATGGATTCATAACGCAGGGGCCGTTACGTCCACTCTACATCAGAAACTAAAGTTCCCTATGCAGACCCGAATAGTGGTGATTGGAGGAGAAGAAGATATCCTGGTGAGTCATTTGACCTCTTTCAGATACATTGATGTGGAAGGCGAGACTGTCGAGACACCGTTTCAATCTTTTGAAATAGTGAGTATGCTGGCAGTACAACGAGAATCTGAGCGCCCACAGCCATCAATGTCAATGGCATCGCTGAAGGAAGCTTTAGCTGTCTTGGAGACTGGGAACACACAGGGCTGGGGCAAAGTTGTCGAGATGCAAAACAAAAGAGACATGTATGGCATTGGCTACCAGCCATCTTCCAGCGCAACAACGATCTCTGCATATGAAGAGCATGGTCATTTTCCTCGGGTGAGTGATGCATTTACAAGCGCCGGATACATCTTTGAGGATCACGCTGCAATGATCTCAGACGAAGACTACCATGAAGTGACTTGTAATTGGATTCGTCAAGCCAATCCAGGGGAGGAATTAGAGAATTGGAGAACTGTCGAGATTCCTCAGTTTATTTACCCTAAAAAGTAATTCTACTTCTTTTTCAAAACCAAATGCTCTGCCCAAGGCATATTGGGATGTTGTCGGGCCACCAATGTTTTAAAACCTTGATTATCAATATAATAAATCAACAATTTGCATTCAATATTTGTTCTCTTTCTTTCATTTTTCTTTCCTTTTATAATAAAATGGCAATGTTTTAATGCACACCACTTTCTAAAATAAATGCGTAAATCATAAACATGCAGAGACACCACCGAGGTCCTTGACGACGACGCTGCTATGGTCCTATATGATTTCGATTGTCCGATCAACCAAGCGGAGGAGGAAGGCGAGGAAGATTGTGAACTTCCTGAAGAGTTAGCCCGACTACTCAAGCAGGAAGAGAAGGTCATCCAGCCACACCAAGAGGACATTGAAGTTATCAACCTGGGATCAGAAGAAGATAAACGAGAAGTGAAGATAGGTGCTTCTTTGCAAGCTGAAGTGAAGGCAAAATTGATAGAGCTCCTCCACGAGTACGCCGATGTGTTCGCATGGTCATATCAGGATATGCCTGGGCTAAATACTGATATTGTCGTGCACAAGTTGCCACTCAAGGAAGAATGTCCAGCAGTCAAGCAGAAGTTGAGAAGGACTCGTCTAGACATGGCCGTCAAGATTCGGGAAGAAGTAAGAAAGCAATTTGACGCTGGATTTCTAGCAGTAGCTAAATACCCACAGTGGATCGCCAACATCGTGCCGGTTCCAAAGAAAGATGGAAAGGTCCGCATGTGTGTCGACTACAGAGACCTGAACAGAGCAAGTCCCAAAGACGATTTCCCACTACCTCATATCGATGTATTGGTGGATAATACAGCTCATTTTTCAGTGTTCTCCTTTATGGACGGCTTCTCCGGATATAATCAGATCAAAATGGATCCAGAAGACATGGAGAAGACCACGTTCATCACGCCGTGGGGAACCTTTTGCTACAAGGTGATGCCCTTCGGACTCAAAAATGCTGGAGCAACATATCAACGTGCCATGGTAACTCTCTTTCATGATATGATTCATAAAGAGATTGAAGTATACGTTGATGATATGATTGCTAAATCCCAAACAGAGGAGGAACACATTGTCAATCTGCAAAAATTGTTTGTACGATTAAGAGAATTCAAGCTCAGACTTAATCCGAATAAGTGCACATTTGGGGTTCGATCCGGAAAGTTGCTAGGATTCATTGTGAGTCAGAAAGGGATTGAAGTCGACCCTGATAAAGTCAGAGCCATTCAGAGCATGCCTGCGCCAAGAACTGAAAAGGAAGTCAGAGGTTTCCTTGGAAGATTGAACTACATTGCCAGATTTATTTCGCATCTCACTGCTACTTGCAAACCGATCTTCAAGCTCTTAAGAAAGGATCAAGCAATTGAATGGGATAATGAATGTCAAACAACCTTCGATAGAGTTAAGGAGTATTTGCAAGAACCACCAATCTTGGTGCCTCCCGTTCCTGGAAGGCCGTTAATAATGTACATGACAGATCTTGACGAATCCATGGGCTGTGTGTTGGGGCAACAAGATGAGACTGGCAAGAAGGAGCATGCCATTTACTACTTGAGCAAGAAGTTCAATGATTGTGAAACAAGGTATTCAGCACTTGAGAAGACTTGTTGTGCTCTTGCATGGGCTGCCAAACGTCTCCGACAATACATGTTGACCCATACGACATATTTGATTTCCAAGATGGATCCTCTTAAATATATATTTGAGAAACCAGCTCTCACTGGTAGGATTGCCCGATGGCAAATGCTTTTGTCAGAGTACGATATTCAATATGTCACTCAAAAGGCTATCAAAGGCAGCATACTAGCAGATCATCTCGCTCATCAGCCTGTGGAGGACTACCAACCTTTGAAGTTCGACTTTCCAGATGAGGATATCATGTTGATTAAAGACTATGAAGAGCCTGGATCTAACGAAGGGCCTGAACCAGGGGAGCGATGGACTCTCATGTTCGATGGTGCTGCCAATGATCGAGGTTGTGGAATTGGGGCAGTATTGACATCTCCTAAGGACTTTCATGTACCTTTTACAGCTAAGCTTTGTTTTCCGTGCACGAATAATGTGGCTGAATATGAAGCATGCATTATGGGACTAGAGGAAGCCATTAATCTGAGGATTAAAACACTCGATGTATATGGTGACTCGGCTCTGGTGATATATCAAACTATAGGAGATTGGGAAGTAAGATGTGATCATCTGATTCCGTATTGGGATTATGTGTTGAAGTTACTCCCCAGGTTTGATGATATTACTTTCACCCATGTGCCTCGTAGTGCAAACCAAATGGCTGACGCTCTGGCAACTCTGGCATCTATATACCAGCTGATTTGGCCTAATCATCAGCCTTCCATTGATCTCAAGCGTTTTGAGGAACCTGCTCATTGTCTGACTGCCGAAGAAGAATCAAGTGCCAAGCCTTGGTTCTATGATATCAAGCGCTACTTGGAGAAGAAAGAATACCCAGAAGGTGCTTTGAGTATGGATGAAAGAACACTAAGAAGGTTGGCCTCAAATTTCTTTCTGAATGGGGAAGTCTTGTACAAAAGAAATCATGATATGATCCTACTCCGATGTGTAGATGAACAGGAGGCAGAACAAATCATAAAAGAGATACATGAAGGATTGTTTGGTACCCATATGAGTGGGCATACAATGGCAAAGAAAATCCTTAGAGCAGGATACTATTGGCTAACAATGGAGGCTGATTGTTATGCTCATGTCCGAACATGCCACAAATGCCAAATCTATGCTGACAGGGTACACGTACCTCCTACTCCGTTAAACGTCTTGACTTCGCCATGGCCGTTCTCCATGTGCGGAATAGATATGATCGGGATGATTGAACCGAAGGCCTCAAACGGGCATAGGTTTATACTTGTTGCCATATACTACTTCACTAAATGGGTCGAAGCTGCCTCTTACGCTAATGTTACCAAGCAAGTAGTTGCTCGCTTCTTGAAGAATAACATTATATGTAGATATGGGGTTCCTCACCGGATCATTACTGACAACGGGTCAAATCTCAATAACAAGACAATCAAAGAGTTATGTGCTAATTTCAAAATTGAGCATCATAATTCAACACCATACAGACCCAAGATGAATGGAGTTGTCGAAGCTGCAAACAAGAATATCAAGAAGATCATTCAGAAAATGGTGGTTACGTATAAGGATTAGCATGAGATGCTACCTTTCGCGCTGCATGGTTACCGTACATTAGTACGCACTTCGACAGGGGCAACCCCTTTTTCTTTGGTATATGGCATGGAAGTTGTCCTCCCGATAGAAGTTGAAATCCCTTCGATGAGAGTTTTGATGGAAGATAAATTAGACGAAGCAGAATGGGTCGGAACAAGGTTTGATGAGCTCAATCTTAATTAAGAAAGGCGTATGACGGCACTATGTCATGGACAACTTTACCAGAGGCGTATGAAGAAAGCCTTTGACAAGAAAGTGCGTCCCCAGACTTACCAGGAAGGTGATTTGGTGCTCAAACGAATCACCACCATGCACAGAGAGCCAAGGGGCAAGTGGGCGCCTAATTATGAAGGACCATTTGTGGTGGTGAGAGCTTTTTCCGGAGGTGCCTTGATTCTTGCAAGTATGGACGGTGAAGAACTTTCTACCCCCATGAACGCGGATGTGGTCAAGAGATATTATGCCTAAAAGAGTGGAATAAAAAGCCGCTAAGTCGAAAACCTGAAAAGGCGACTTAGGCAAAAGTGGGCTATCCCGGTGGACTGAAAACCCAAAAGGGCGGTCCAGGAAAAAATTAGGGATAAAAATAAAAATTAGCCCGCTGAGTTGAAAACCCGAAAGGGCAGCTCAGGCATAAAAGGGTGTCCCGGTGGATTGAAAACCCGAAAGGGCGATCCAGACAAAAGTTAGGGACTAATTCTAAGGCAAATATTATATTCTGTACATTCATTTGATTCTGGGGAGCTACGAAAGAGAAGGATCCATCCAATCGTCTTCCTACAAAGTTTAACTGATGAGATTTTCAGAGATATAGGGACCATAGCAGTGTTGGAACTCATGGGAACTTCGTTAATTGTCATTGTCATTGTACTTTTATTGCACAACAATTACCTCATTAAGGAATTGCATCTGTATGTACGTTTATACCCTTTTGCGGGTTTTGATAATAAAAAGAGAAATTTCTCATCAAAAATTGTGCTCAATCATTTTTACTTTATCTGTTTGTTTGCAAAAATGTTTTTTATTATTAATAAACTCTGTTTTGAAACTTTGGTAAAAATAATAATAACAATGTTTGAAAGGTAGTACGATTACCTTTTTGGTCGACAAGAAGAACTTGACAGTTTTCCCGTTAGCTAATATCAATATCATTGCCGGTCACTGTGTTTGTTTTAGCAGAGATAGCATATCCCATTGACGAATGTTAAACTTTAGTCGAAACTTTGCCAAGGGCACTTGTGTCTCTCTTCTTATTGCCTGCAGCTTTATCAAGGTCTCGTCTACCAAGTGTTGGAAAATCCAATACCCTTCACCACCTCTCAAAGTCCAATATTCATTGGCAACCACCAAAAAGCTTGAAGTCCACCACGATGGCATCTCTCATAAAACCTATGGTCCAATTTTATTGGCAACTTTTAAAAAGCAAGAGTCCAATTTTATTGGTACCCTCATGATTCCCAAAAGTCCACTATGGTGGAAACTACCAGAAAGCTAAAAGTCCACCACGTTGGCATTTATTCCTCCAAAGTCCAATATCCTTGGCAATTACCAAAAAACTTATCTCCAGCATATACAAACATATGCATTGTCACAAGCATGGCATGCATGACATTCTTGTATGAAAACAAAAATGTCATCAAAATACAATCACATTAATCATAAGCATTTTCATTATATCATTGTGCATCATGCAATGCACGAAGTCATAGCAGGATCCAGGACATGCATCCGAAGCTTTCCTCTCTCAAGGTTGGCGGTATTCCTCTGAGAGAAGCTAATATCTCGCATGTGCTTGCGGATTTTTATCCCCCAGCAAATTATTCTTCAGCTTCATAATTGATAGTGATGATGTCCACCATCTTCATTGCTCTCCAAGCAGAGAGTATCCTGAAAGATTGATCGAGATACTGCTTTGGAATTCTCCGAAGAACCTTAATCAAAAAGGTACTGCTTTGCAAGATCCGAAGAATCTCATGTTACGGTAAGGATATTGTTCTAGTATCACCGAAGAGCCTTGATTGTAAGGAACTGCTTCGCATGACCTAGAAAGTCTTATACCATGGGAGAGAGATACTGCTCTAAATATTCCCAAAGAGCCTTTATGGTTAAGGTACTGCTTTGAAGGACTAGAGAATCTTATTTGATTGAGGTACTGCTTCGCAAGACCCGAAGAATCTCATGTTGTGATAGAGATACTGTTCTAGTATCACTGAAGATCCTTGAATATAAGGAACTGCTTCGCATGTTCTGGAAAATATTGTATCATTTGTTCGAGATACTGCTCTAAGTATCACCAAAGAGCCTTCATTGGTAGGGTACTGCTTTGATGAACTAGAGAGTCTCATTTGTTTGAGATATTACTTTGGCATTCTTAGAAGAACCTTAGTCGAAAAGGTACTGCTTCGCGAGACCCGAAGAATCTCATGTTATGGTTAAGATATTGCTTTGTGCGGCTTAGAGAAATTCGTTCGGTAAACCGAGGTACTGCTTTGTTAAATCCAGAGAATCTCAGATAGTTTTGTAAACTGGCATCCAGTCCTCATATCTCTTATTATTGCATTGCATTTTCTTTATTGTCGGGATTTTCTTATATCTAATTGACTTCCACCCTAAAATCTAAACGCCATGCAGTGGTTCACTTTCTCAAGTTATAGACAATTAGATAGGGGCATCTGTCATACCCCAAATTTGTCCTACTTTTTTCTCATTTTTCTTTTAAAAAAAACATTTGGAATTTGGCCTTGATCCCTTTGGATTTAGGTCATAAATTTATTTCAAGACTAATAAGCGTGTAGGCGCATTAAACCCAAGAAGAAGTGATGTTCATTGTTTATTATCAAGCATTTTAAAACATAATCAATTGATGATGGTCCTGAGATTTATGATAGATTTGAGTCATGTCTAAAGCATGTTTCAAGTTGGTCATTTGGTTTCAGGATAATTCCCAAATTTTTATTCATTTCTCAAGCTTCAACCTAAATGGTACCGTAAGCGGAAGATGTATCAAAATGTTATTTAACCATGCTATGCTTTCAAATGGTCAAGTTTTTATTCTAAAAGTTGTGAACAGTCTGAATTTGTGAATCAATTTGCACTATGGATATGGCTAGGAGCTCAAGTTATAATCACTCATTTGTTAAAACTTCATTCATTTGCAAGTAATATTGTGAGTTGGTTCTAGCTATCATTTCCATTTGATTCAATCCTTGGGATCAAATTAGCCAAGTCTTTGTTTTCCATAATCAATAGTATTTAATTGCAAGTCATAGATAGAAGTTTCAAGCCACATTTGGATTGGTTCAAGATATGTTTGGAAATTACAATTTGTTTCAAGTCACAATTGAAGAAAATCATTACTACAAAAAAAACATGAAATCAATTTGTGTCAAGACATGATTGGATTCCAAGCTTTATCTCAAATTCTGCCGAGCCATAATTATGAGAAGAAGTTTGTATACCATGTTTGGATTAGTGCAAGCCATGATTGGATTTTTTCTATCAGTATTATAATTTGTTTCAAGTCATTGTACAAATCTACTGTTCAAATTTTTAAGTGTTAATCCAGACAATGTCATTACAAGTTAAGTTTATAATCTTCAATTCTATTTCATCCAAAATACTAAAGATACAACAAAAATCTAAGCACAGCTAGTCATCACGTGTATGGATTCAACGAACATTCGATGCATCCATGAGCTGGAAGTGTCTATCACTCTATAACTCCATGGTCAAGCTACCTTGATTCTTCTTTTTTCGAGCAAAAAGCTTCATGTGTCATCAAAAATAAAGAAATGGGAAAAGTGAGTGAATTAGAGAATCATATGTCATCACCAACCCAAAGCCATTCAATGGATTCATAGTCTCCAAAGCAAACCACAAACAGAAAAGGAAAAATGAAGTCGCATGGATAAGTTTTCTTTAAAAGGGGCCAAAGTTCATACCAAAGTCCAAAAGACCCCATAACATCATCAAATCATTATTTATTTGCCGGCTTGTTGTGAGCATCCAACATACTAACCAAGGGAAATCAAGGTCGTGGTTTCGCGAGTTCAGGAATAAGTACCACGAAGTTCAGTATGTTTTTATGCTGCAAAGTTTAAATAAAATCATCACAAATGAGTATCACTTTAAGGGAATTCTCAAAACCAAAAGAAGAAGGAAGGCCATATTGGTTCATCATGGATACTAAAAGTTCAAATGCCAAGTTAGGATTTCAAACCTTACCCCTGAATCACTAATGTTCATCAACAATCCTAGCATATCTCAAATCTTCACATTGCCACATGATTTACTTGGTTCTTCACATCAAGGCTGAATTCTATGTGTTTCGCTTCCGTCGCACCATACTGCAACTCGATAGCTTTCATCATTCCAAGCTAGCCATCATCTTCATTTTGCAAAGTCACAATAACAACCTACAATAAACATTGATCCAATGCACAAGCCTCACTCTATGAACAAAGAACAAACATAATCAATCACGCAGACATTAAGAAGAAACAGGGCCGGTCTCACCAAGTTTCGTAGCTTACTAACATCACGTTGTCAAACGCTCTCAGTCCACAACTCGTCGATGTTCAGATCAGTTTAGAACTTCACAAAAAAAATGAAATAGTAAGTGCAGCAAATGAAACACAAAAGTGAATAAGGAACAAGTCCGATGCATGGTACTTAAGCCAAGGGTTAACTCCAAAGTTTCCTACAGGAATCAGTTTCTGTACCTATTAACTAGTCGACATCGCCTCTCCTCATTTGAACATTTCCTCAACTCCAGCTTCAGCCCAGTAGTGACATTCAAAGTAAATTTTCGAGCCACCAAACCTTCAGCCGTTGTGAAACTCTCCATTCCAAGAAGTGCACATGAAAAGAAGGAAAAAGTGAATATTAGTAAACTGCATAACATAACTGTTAGCACAACTTGAATTCACTAAAGAGGAACAAGCAGATAATCACAAACTTCAGAGTACCTCTTGGTGTATTATCCGAAACATTACAAAGATGAATGAAGTACGCACAACACCAGCTCCAGACTCCCTTTCCAGGCCTCACCGTTTTCGCAAGCTCTGATACCTTTCTGGTTTTTTCTTATGCTAATATCTATTCCTGCAATAAGTGTTTTCATACACCAGCCAGAGAGGGGTTATGTCAAAAACAACCGCAAGTGAGTTTATTCTACACAAGCAAAACACAATAATCACACAAAAAGCTTAACTGTAAATATCAACATTGATAATATAGAGGTCAAATTCAACAGAGTATACTCATTACAAGCAACCAAGAAACTTACAGCAGTGAAAAGCAAAGCATATCAGTAAAGAAATCAATTTAAAAATTGATGGGACCACATCCTTTCTAGAAGGATTTCCAAATACACTACAGACAAAAATGAAAAAGAATGACTCACCCAAACTGGCCCACAAGATATTGACAACAGGAAGAATCTTCGTACAATCACAACGGATTGATTTCCACAGCTCATCACCCTCACTCTAAAACGGATTCTCCTCACATATGAGCTACCTCCCAAGGCCTCCTATAAAAAGGGAAAATCATTAGCATTAAAAGAGGACGAATATTGTTATTCTGCAACAACATTCCCGGAAACCTTAATCACCCGAGAATACCAAAAATCCCTAGCCAGGGCAAACAAACGGCAAAATCAAGAACACCAAAAAAACCCTAAACGCCACCTACCAACATAGAAAACCTGAAGAAAAATATAGAATTTGTTGTACACAAAAATTCAAAGCCTAATCACTAAAGCTCATCTGATACTCTCAGCTCTGATTTTCGCATTGAAGATTAGAGCTCGAGGAGCTAAGCCATTCACAACATTTATTCAAATCTCGCCAACAACAAAATCATAAGATAAAGCAAGCAATAGAAAGAAGGGATAGAAGAAGAAGAAGAGGTTGATTCGGGACGGAAAAGAATAATACTTGAGTTCAAAACCTTTGAAGCTTCGTAATCGGTGGATTTCACCACCTCCATTTATATCTTTGATTCTTGTTGTGCAATTTTGTCTGGAATACAATGAATTTGCGGTTGTAGGTTTTCAATTTGAGGGGTTAGGGTTTATTCTTCTTTTGTTGGTTTTGTGACTCCATGAACAACGTGATGATACTATGAGGATGCGACTTTCTTTTCCTTGCTGAAGAGAAAGCTCCATCGAGTTGAGCTTGTGCGAGACGAAGAAGGGGACATTGAAATTATTATGTCTCCCTGTGTCTTCTTTCTTCCTTTTAAATTAAATAATGTTTTGAAATATTTTATAAAAGTGATGACCGAATGGATTTTTTTTTAAACACTTAATTTTCCTTTTCATTTTAATAAGTGACAACATGCTTTTGCACTGTCAAATACAGCACACCGCACGAGGTTATTGATGCCTCCAATGCCACACAGCACGCCATGTTTTCTTTTTTATTTATCTTATTTGTTTACACTGCCCAATGTCAGTAGAAAAGTGATTTTTATTGCTCTTGAATCATTAACTCCGGCGGCTAGGGTTGAAATTGCTGGGATCCGAAAATTGACCCGTTTTGCTTGATTTCAGTCCAAGCTAGGTGGGCCTGCGCCTCACCCTTTATTTAGAGGCCCAATTCTATTATTTTTTATATAATATTATGGTTTATATTATAAAATGGTGTGAGAACAAAATTTAATTAATAAGTTTTAGTTATCTTGACTATTCATACGTTAATATAAATTAATTTATCAAATTAATTAAAATAAGTAGTTGTTAAAATTAATTAATAAATAAATCCATTTAGTATTTAATTATATTCTTATACTCGCATTTAGTCGTGTGACGTTGACTTGTGACTTATATAGATTTTATATGTTATTGTCACTCTATGACTATGGATTGTCAAAATAAAATTGGATGCGATTATACTAAAGCATGTGTTTTTAGAAGAAAAACGAAATCTTTGGTTTAACGCCACATAAATTTATATACTTACACATATACACACGTAAGTCGATCATGATTCGATCGCCGTCTGCACAATTCTCACTTTCCCAAGCTTTTCCAAACTTTAAAAAATAAATCAAGGTAACGCGTCTGTTTCCATACCAAGTTCTAAAACCCTAAAACAACGTATTTTTTTTACCAAAGAATTTTTAAATCAAATATCGAAAGAATGGAATTCTGGAGTCTAGCATTCCTCGAATTCCTGAATAAACTCTCCTGAGGCTCGCTCCATAGGATGCAGTTCGTTCGATCTTTCGCGATTAAAATACCTAAACTCATATATCAAATGACGAACGAACTGAATTCTGGAGTCCAGCATTCCTCGAATTCTTGAATGGACTATCCTGAGGCTCGCCCCACGGGACGTGGTTCATTCACCCTTTCGTCCCTAAAACATCAATTAAATCAAACATTTGTTTAAGCGATCATTATTTGAATCCCTTCTATCTCGCAAACAAGCTAGCGCTTCCGCCTCCTATCGTGAGCAGACGAGTCAATGCTTAGCAGTTAGAATGCGATCTAAATAATCGTTCATTAAAACAAATCAGTTAAACCCTAGTACCACGAACTACGAGGCTCTGACTTTCCCATTGCACAAGGGAATACGTAGGCACACGGATCTCGATCCTTGCCGAGCACCCTAAGACTAAAATCACCCATTTTCCTTAACATACTGTTTACCATTAAGAAGACATTAATATAAGTTAGTATTCGATCGCAGATTAGACTAAGAGGTTCCCATTGAATACAACGAACGCAAGAGGTGCTAATACCTTCCTTATGCGTAACCGACTCCCGAACCTAGAATCTGGTTTCAATGACCAAGTTAACTCCTTTATAGGGTTTATCTATATTTCCCTTTTCCTTTATTAGGAATAGATTAAAATTAGGTGGCGACTCTGTTTGTCTGTTTTTTCCGCGTCTTTCGCGAGGATCATATTTTTCAAGGTACGACAATCTGGTAAAGCCAGAGTCCTTAATTCAAAAAGATTAAGCTTCAAGAGTTATGTTAACAAGGTGGTATATGGCATTGGTATAGAGTCAATTACCCTGTTGACTTGAGATGACCTTTGCTGGAAAGGACGTTGATGTTGGTTTTTGTTGTTGTTATAGGACCTTTGTTGAGGAAAATGTTGTTGTTGACGAAAATGTTGTGGTTGTTGAGTGTATTGAGGAGGTGGAGTAGGAATAGTGACAACGGCAATTGATCTTGGCAGATACTGGGGTTTTCCTCTGCCCATGTGTACGGAGTTTGTTTCGCCCGACCTGTGAGACCCTACAAATGGTTTCCTTGCACTGTGTCGCTCCCGAAGATTTGCATCCCGGTAAGAGCGCGAACGGTCTGCGAGAGGATAAAATGAGATGAAGATGAATAGAGTCGCCAGCTAAGCATTGTTATCCCGAAGGAAATGTAGTGTTTCATAAACCTAGAAAGATATGGATAAGACGGTTGCGAACCAGAGAAACTGAGAAAGGGGGTTAGTTACAACCTGGGAAGGTATTAACACCCAGATTGTCCGTCGTACTCGACGGGATACACACTTGAAAGATTGTGTTTAAAGGGGTAGTTTATGTGTTATCTGTGTGCAAAAGCTGGAAAAGAATGTACAAGTGTCAGTGCCAGAAAATGAGGTGAAATGCTCGGGAATGAGGCTTAAAAGAATGCTGAAAGAGGGGGAAGACACAAAGACTTTTGTTCGATAAATGTTAAGTTATGCCTACGTATCCTCTCGTGCAATGAGGAAGTCAGAACACCGTAGTTCGACTCAAAGAGATTGAAAGTTAAATTGACTGATGAACTACTTGCTTGTCTATGCTCAAGTGTATGACTCATCAGGCTCGAGTGCTAACTGTCTTGCATTAGATGGAAGAAGCAAGTTCTCATTTGTGAGTGAAGATGATGAGAAAAGAATCCCGAATGAGACAATTATTGTTTGTTTTTTGTACTTTCAATCTTTTATTGCTTTTTGTGTTTGTCATAAGTTAATGAGCTTAAGCCTAAACCAAGGGTTAGTAAACTCATCATATCCTCCCTTTGATTAGGGATAATGAGAATACCTTAAGTATGTGATAAACATCTCAACTTAATTACCATGATGATGTAGGGTTAAGATCATTAACCTACTTGTGATTATTTAGATGTTTTTGGTGTTTTTGTTTAGTGTTAAGTAATGAGTTTAAGCCATAATCAAGGATTAGTGAGCTCATTACACCTTCCTAATATAAGGATAATAGACGAGTACTTAAGCTGAGGAAGATACCTCAACTAAATCCATGATTAGGGATTAACCTCATGACAAAACAAGCCATTATTAAAGTGGATTTTAATTAAGGATGAGATTAAGAAGTGAGTTTTATGATTTGTAAGAAAAACTTGAAGAGGACTTGTCCATTAACACTAGGGTTAGTCCTTCTTAACCAATTAAGGAAGAATTAGAACCCTAATGCAAGGCCCAAGTTACAAGTTAATGTATTAGTGATTATTAAGATGGATTGATTAAGAGGTTTAAACAAATTAAGGGTTTAAAAATTAGGATTAAAGTTATACACTCCATCCTAAGAGAAGGATGCAGGCATAACCTTTATCACAAAGTCTTAAAACCTTAAAGGTTTAGCCTCTAATGATGAGGAGAGAAGAGAGACACAAAGAAGACACAAAGGTAAAAGCTAAAGGGGGGCTAATCAAAACCCTAATTATTGTCATTCTTGGATGTTCCTATGGTTTGTAAGGCTTAAGAAAGATCTTCAAAGAAGCCACCAATGGAAGAAGCAGATGAAAGGAGGAGAAGCAGAAGAAACAAGTTACTTACTTCATTGAAGAAGATAAGTAACTTGGAGAAATAAGGTGAATGATGAACATGAGTGAGAAAGCTCACTCTAAAGCAAAGAAAAATGCAGCAATGATGCATAAGAAGAATGAGGAGAGAAATGAGAAGTGAAGGCAAATTCACTTCTCAAGTTACTTACCACCTGAAAATGTTAGCATAAAGGAAAGAAATGATATGAGAATGAAACATATGCAAAGGTAAAAATAAAACCAGAAGCAAAAACATGATGCAAATGATGCTATGAGATGATGCAAAGGCATGCCAAGTGTTATGAATGTTCATACAAAGAGAAGGAATGCAGAGGAAGCATGTAGGAAGCATGAAAACACATGTATACTTATGAAATGAAATGGATGCAAAGTGTAACACCCCAAATCTACCCGGCGGAAATTCATAAATCAGAGTTTCAAAAATTCAACAACAAAACAGGATGCTACATTTTTCCACTTAAACAAATTCATTTAATTTCATGAACATCGATACATAACACTTTCAAACAGGATGAAACTATAAGTTCAACTCTTATTCAATTCATTGAAGTCAAACAAATTTTACAAATAGGCAGCGGATCCACAAATATTCAACATTGCATCAGTTAACAACTTTTTCCACCTAACAACTTAGTAATAACATGTTTTTCATTGAGACAACTTAAAATAACAACAACTAAATATAACAACAAAACAATTAAGCGTTCATCCCCCCGAGTGTTACGTATCAGAGCGACGACACCGACTTGATTACGAAAGTAAGCAACTCTAAACTGGAATACCTGCACGTTACCAATCAAGGTAACATTCAACAACAAAAAGGGGTGAGATATCGAACCATATAAACAAGAGTATGATAATTAATACGCTAGATAGGATCATACAATTTTTACACTATCCACAACAACGTCTTACTAAACACCCCAAACAACCAACATACTTTATCATCTTAATTCACACATCAACATAATCAATTTCAACTATAACCTTAGCATACAAACCTTCATCAACTTCGACGAACATTTACAACATATTCAACTTCTTCAATATCAACATAATCGACATTACAAACATAAATATATAAACAACCCAAGCAACATAATCCTATATACAAACTCATCCATCATAATAATATAATCAACTTAGCAACATAATCAACTTATCCAACATAATAATATAATCAACTTAGCAATATAATCAACTTGTCCAACATAATAATATAATCAACTTAACAACCTAATCAACTTGTATATACATAAACAACTTATTCAACTTGAGCAACGTACACAACTTTATCAACGTAAGCAACAAGAATAACTTTATCAACTTTGCAACATAAACAACACAAACAACATAATTAATGTGACACGGAATGTGACTCTACTGTGCATATGCATGTGGTACCATTGGAGTTAAACTCCCAACTCAAAATATACCAGGTTATCGAGGTATCTGCAAGGCATAAGCCTTCAACTTAAATATTTTTCCAATCCAGGCCAACGTGGTGAGCATCCGCTCCAACTTAAAAATGCAATGTATGCCATGATACAACGACTCAACACATCACAACAATCAACTCTAACAACATAAAACAAACAACATCGCAACTTTAATTCAACACCGATTCAACTTTGGCCATAGGCCCACAACTTTCAACGTTGGTCATACGACCTACAACTTGAACATCAACATTGGTCTTACGACCTACAACTCCAATAATCAACATGGGTCCTTCGACCTTTAACTTAAAAATGCTCCCAAACCATGACAAAACAACATACGCAACTATACTCGAAAATACACACATTCAACACTAATTAACAAAGTACACTGACTAAAATCACTTATTTATTATTCCGAACTAACTCGACAATTTTCATTAAATTCCGGACAACTAATTTCTCCGCTTAAATTCACTTATTCGGCTAGACAGAAAAACTTTATTGTTTTATACTCCACATCTTAAAAATAAATTAATATTATTATTTAATTATACTAAACATGTTTATACACATATAATATAATTAATACTTAGTATAATGTTATTATGAATAATATTCCTTTAAGTATATTCTTATTATAAAATTAGTAAGACTTTTATTATATTTATTTATTCCTTTAAGAAAAAAGGTTAACGTAATATACACTAGTTAATAAACCATGGCAAGCGCCATGAGGTGCGGCCTGGGCCGTAGGAATGTTAGGTGGCCACTCAACAAAGGGATGGTCTGCGCCATGATAAGAAAAATAGAAAGGCAAGCATGGCCCACCAAAAAGTTATGGCTTGCGCCATGACCACATATGGCCTGCGCCACTTTCATCATAAAGTGGTAGCTAGGTGGCCCACCAAAGGTGGCATGCGCCACTAGTAGCATGGCCTGCACCATGTGAGATTTTTTTTTGCGAATTCCTGGGTGGCCTGCGCCACCTTCTTACATAGGGGTTTCGTCCAGTTTCGTGTATTCCAGAAATTTCAATTCAACTATTCACGGATTCACAAAATCGATTACTGATTACCACACATAACAGATTTTTCACAATAATTCAAACTATAAAATCAACACCCAATCAACATTCGACAGTATAGAAAATCGTATAATCTCAATCCCACATATTAATCTTTGTATTCCCGATTATAGAGTTCGAACTCCACCCTTACCTTAATCGATGGTTGTTTCGAATCTCCGATCGACTTTCTGATTGGGCTTCCGACGGCGACTTCTCATAACCGCTTTCTCCACATTTCCTCGTTCTCCAATCTTTACGATCTCTCTGTTCTTACTGCTACTTCTCAAAAAAAACTAACCTCCACTTATTATTATTTCTTTTATTATAATAATAATAATATTCCAATTATAACTAATGGGCCTAACTGCAACACCCCCCTTAATTATTATTTCCAACACGGTTCAAGCCCACTAATTAAATCCACTACAACAACGATAATATTAACTCCGATATTATTTCTACGGCTTCCGACTTATTTTTCTGAGTTAACGACTTAATTCACCACAACACCAAAATTTAATTTAATAATTCACTATATAATTATTTTCTCCGGACTTAATTAGATTATCTTCCGATTATTAACCAAATGATCCAACGACCTGATCGACATATCCAACAATAAACGAAAATACTTCATATCGTCTAACACAACTTATATCAACTTAATTAATCAATTCAACTCGAACCAACTTATGAACATCAAAGGAATATTCTGATATTTCAGAAATCAACTTAAATCAACTTCAAATACACAAAACATCGCAAATAAACACAACACAATACACTTATATTTAATTAAATAAATTAATTAAATAAACGGGCGTTACAACTCTCCCCCACTTAGAATATTTTCGTCCTCAAAAATTTATCCGATTCAACTACTCCAACTACTTATTTACTCCGACTAATCAACTTTCATCCTCGAAGGCAACCCCACTTATAATATAGACAACAATTATAACACCCACATTAAAAACAACTCAAACGACAATCAAGAAATACACTTGACAACCATCAACACAACACAATGAGTAACCAAATTACAACTTAGAACACATCAACTCAAGAACATACAACTTAATCACAACGTTAATACAACAAAACTACCAACATCGTTGTCAACTGCGTACGAATGACGACACCACGCCCTCGCTACGCACTCTGATTATTTTCAATTTACAATGTTTACCGAGTCTAAATCCAACTTACAATTTATCAAAATCGACATATCCACAAAGCCCTTCGACTCAATCCTTTTGGAATTTTTCATTTCAACTGGTATTCTAACTCTTGTAGTTACCGAATAGTTACAAATTAGCTCCTTAAGATAACGCCTCTAAACATTCAACCAATTACAACTGCGACTACTTCCAAATCTTGGATAAAATATTCATATACTTCCATGGATTCCCAATTATCATCAACATAGACTACAACTTTACTATCTTTTAGCAACACGTCTTCGACAATCATTTTTAACCACAAAACATCATTACACCAACATAAGGTACAATGGTCCAATGAATCTCCACAAGATAACTCATACCCTTCACTTCCAACTAATTTAACTTACCGAATACTCGATTCTTACTCATACCGACACAATCTTTTATAGATTCTTATCTAAATCAACACAACCAAACAACTCTTCTTGTTCCAACAAAAAATCATACTATAATAATCCAACTTATAAGTTCACTTCTTCTAATACTTTGCAACTTAAATTTGTCCGAAATTCTTGTCAAATCATCGCTTTACATTTCCACCTACTTTCCTTTCTAATCATCTTAAGAAAACTTCAAGTCTCAAGCTACTTAATCCATCACTAACCAACATTCCAATTAATACTCCCATATAATAACCTGCATCGATCAAACAAACAATACTCAAGCACTCGGCTTTACTTTAACCAATTCAACGTGCATACTATACTAGTTGGCATGACACATCTATCCATCAATTATGATTACGTCTGCTATCAACAATAGATTAAGGGTGATCAGTTCCTCAATTTTTCAATAGACATCTGGCAACCAATAACAGTGGCATAAATCATCATTACCCAACATAATAGCATACTTCAACTTGTGATCAGAGTCCGTAAGCATATTTCTCCACCAACTCTCTACGGCTTATCAACTCCTTCTTAGTCTGCTTAATTCCAACTTCATCAACGATACAAAACGTCTAAAATCCAGTACACATTCTCTTATGTACACACATATTACCACACGACTTTCAATATCCCTCTAACATTGGAATTATTACAACAAGTACCATTCAAAGTGGTTAGCTCAAATTACAACTTCCAACCAAGTTACGATTCTTAACAACACCAATCAAACATCCCTCTTCCTCTCAACATTACTATTATCTAGAATAGGCACTTTAATTGTCATCATTCGACATAAATCATATCTCTATCCATTCTCCGATACCAACATTTTATTATTTAATAACATTTTCATCTTTCCAAATTTTCAGCAATAGACGTTCAACTTAGAACACAATTATCTCTTCCAATCATGACTTTCATCCAAATTATAATTCTTAACAGCACAATTCAAACATCTGTCTTCCTCTCGACATTACTACCATATAACATCAGCACTTTAATCAATCTCATTACATATTTATTCATTCTCTGAATACTTATGCATTCCCTTTAATACCAACATCTTATTATTTTTCCAACATTTTCATTTTTTCTAAAATTTCCAGCAACACACGCTCCACTTCGAACGCAATTATCTTCTTCAATAAAGATCTCCAAATCACAAAATTATATTCTATCATGAAGATAAATTTGTGCAGATTCCAGAACTTCAAGTATCGCTCGAATCCGACTTACGAGTAAAAAGTTATGCCCATCTCAATGGGACTGGTCAATAATTCCCGTATGCAGAATTTTCCAAAAATCAGCAGCAGACCCAACTATTAAAATGCACTTATCTCCCTCATTATAAACCTCCTGAATGCAAATCTTATATGCAAACGGTAGGGAATTTCATAAGCTTTCCAAATAGTCCAGAACCGCTTCAATCCGAATCACGGTTAAAAAGTTATGCTACTTCTCGTGACAGCTGCTCCAAGATTGCAAAAACCAGAATTTTTGAGATTGATGAATGTAAATTCCATCTCTCTCCATCTTACTTCCAAGTCCTACCAAAAATATTGTTCTACATCCAACTTTGAAATTTCTCGACTTTAATTAAACTACACTCAAGGCATCGCAATCTACCGACTTGATCCTTCAACTTAATTCATCAACTTGTCTTTTTATTTGGAATAAATCCTCCTTTCTTAAACAATCTCCATCCATAAATCCATGCACTTCTCAACCCGACCGATACGAATTTATGAATCCATGCTCTCGTTGGTTCGTAACGACGTCTCTTCAACAACCTTGTACTCCTGCAATCAACATCAACTTTGAACCAACTTCGACATTCCAACAACAGTTTGGGGATCAAGCTTCTCCCCCACTTAATTCCAACCAACACCTGCAGACAACGACCTAAAACTAACAACAAATACCGACAGTGTTTCACACACATGTCGCGTACTAAGGGATTAACAACACTAGACAACATTGGCCGGACGGACTGACCTGCTCAGATACCAATAATGTAACACCCCAAATCTACCCGGCGGAAATTCATAAATCAGAGTTTCAAAAATTCAACAGCAAAACAGGATGCTACATTTTTCCACTTAAACAAATTCATTTAATTTCATGAACATCGATACATAACACTTTCAAACAGGGTGAAACTATAAGGTCAACTCTTATTCAATTCATTGAAGTCAAACAACTTTTAGAAATAGGCAGCGGATCCACAAATATTCAACATTGCATCAGTTAACAACTTTTTCCACCTAACAACTTAGTAATAACATGTTTTTCATTGAGACAACTTAAAATAACAACAACTAAATATAACAACAAAACAATTAAGCGTTCATCCCCCCGAGTGTTACGTATCAGAGCAACGACACCGACTTGATTACGAAAGTAAGCAACTCTAAACTGGAATACCTGCATGTTACCAATCAAGGTAACATTTAACAACAGAAAGGGGTGAGATATCGAACCATATAAACAAGAGTATGATAATTAATACGCTAGATAGAATCATACAATTTTTACACTATCCACAACAACGTCTTACTAAACAGCCCAAACAACCAACATACTTTATCATCTTAATTCACACATCAACATAATCAATTTCAACTATAACCTTAGCATACAAACCTTCATCAACTTCGACGAACATTTACAACATATTCAACTTCTTCAATATCAACATAATCGACATTACAAACATAAATATATAAACAACCCAAGCAACATAATCCTATATACAAACTCATCCATCATAATAATATAATCAACTTAGCAATATAATCAACTTATCCAACATAATAATATGATCAACTTAGCAACATAATCAACTTGTCCAACATAATAATATAGTCAACTTAACAACATAATTAACTTTTATATACATAACCAACTTATTCAACTTGAGCAACGTACACAACTTTATCAACGTAAGCAGCAAGAATAACTTTATCAACTTGGCAACATAAACAACACAAACAACATAATTAATGTGACACGGAATGTGACTCGACTGTGCATATGCATGTGGTACCATTGGAGTTAAACTCCCAACTCAAAATATACCAGGTTATCGAGGTATCTGCAAGGCATAAGCCTTCAACTTAAATATTTTGCCAATCCAGGCCAACGTGGTGAGCATCCGCTCCAACTTAAAAATGCAGTGTATGCCATGATACAACGACTCAACACATCACAACAATCAACTCTAACAACATACAACAAACAACATCGCAACTTTAATTGAACATCGATTCAAATTTGGCCATAGGCCCACGACTTTCAACGTTGGTCATACGACCTACAACTTGAACATCAACATTGGTCTTACGACCTACAACTCAAATAATCAACATGGGTCCTTCGACCTTTAACTTTAAAATGCTCCCAAACCGGGACAAAACAACATACGCAACTATACTCGAAAATACACACATTCAACACTAATTAACAAAGTACACCGACTAAAATCACTTATTTATTATTCCGAACTAACTCGATAATTTTCATTAAATTCCGGACAACTAATTTCTCCGCTTAAATTCACTTATTCGGCTAGACAGACAAACTTTATTGTTTTATACTCCACATCTTAAAAACCAATTAATATTATTATTTAATTATACTAAACATGTTTATACACATATACTATAATTAATACTTAGTATAATGTTATTATGAATAATATTCCTTTAAGTATATTCTTATTATAAAATTAGTAAGACTTTTATTATATTTATTTATTCCTTTAAGCAAAAAGGTTAACGTAATATACACTAGTTAATAAACCATGGCAAGGGCCATGAGGTGCGGCCTGGGCCGTAGGCATGTTAGGTGGACACTCAACAAAGGGATGGCCTGCGCCATGATAAGAAAAATAGAAAGGCAAGCATGGCCCACCAAAAAGTTATGGCTTGCGCCATGAACACATATGGCCAGCGCCACTTTCATCATAAAGTGGTAACTAGGTGGCCCACCAAAGGTGGCATGCGCCACTAGCAGCATGGCCTGCGCCATGTGAGATTTATTTTTGCGAATTCCCGGGTGGCCTGCGCCACCTTCTTAAATAGGGGTTTCGTCCAGTTTCGTATAATCCAGAAATTTCAATTCAACTATTCACGGATTCACAAAATCGATTACCGATTACCACACATAACAGATTTTTCACAATAATTCAAACTATAAAATCAACACCTGTCGCTCCCGATAGATGGGACTGGCCCAGATAAAGGTACAGACGCGAACGGTCGGCGAGAGGGACAATGAGAACACACAGCCGTGAACTCACTGGAGAATGAATAGAGTCGCCAGCTAGGCATTTTTATCCCGGAGGAAAGGTAAAGCTGCATAAACCTAGAAAGAGATGGATAAGACGGTTGCGAACCAGAGAGACTGAGAAAGGGGGTTGGTTACAACCTGGGAAGGTATTAGCACCCAGATTGTCCGCCGTACTCGACGGGATCCACGCTTAAAAGATTTGTGTTTTAAAGGGGTAGTGTCAGTGCAATTTGTGTGTAAAAGAGCTGGAAAACAAAATGTACAGGTGTCAGTGTAAGAGAAAAGTGAAGTATATAAGTGAAATGTCAGTGTAAGAACAGGAGTGAAATGCTCAAGATCATGAGGCTAAAAGAATGAGGCTAGAAAGAGGGGGAATATACAGAGACTTTTGTTCGATAACTGTTAAGTTATGCCTACGTATCCTCTCGTGCAATGAGGAAGTCAGAACACCGTAGTTCGACCCAAAAAGACTGAAAGATGAATTGACTTGATGAACTGCTTGCTTGCCTATGCTCAAGTGTATGACCTGTCTGGCCCAGGTGCAAACTGTCTTGCATTAGACGGAAGAAGCGAGTTCTCGTTTGTGATTGAAGGTGATGAGAAAAGAATCCCGAAGGAGACGATTATTGTTTGTTTTGGAGTTTTCAGTCTTTTATTGCTTTTGAGAGTTTGTCATAGATTGATGAGCTTAAGTCTAAATCAATGGATTAGTAAACTCACCACATCTTCCCTCTGATTAGGGGTAATGAGAATACCTTAAGTGTGAAGTCAGCTTCTCACACTTAATCTCCTTTGATATAGAATCAAGATCATTAACCTACTTGTGGTTATTTAGATGTTTTTGTTGTTTTTGTTTAGTGTTAAGTAATGAGGTTAAGCCATAATCAGGGATTAAACAGACTCATTACACCATCCTAATAGAAGGATAATAGATGAGAATGTTTAAGCTGAGGAAAGCTCCTCAACTTAATCCATGATTAGGGATTAAACTCATGACAAAACAAACCTTTATTAAGTGGATTTTATTTAATGGTATGATGATGAAGTGATTTTTTATGATTTGTAAGACAACTTGAGGGGGACTTGTCCATTAACACTAGGGTTAGTCCTTCTTAACCAATTAAGGAAGAATTAGAACCCTAATGCAAGGCCCAAGTTACAAGTGTGATGTCTTGATGATTATTAAGTGGATTGATTAAGAGAGTTAAACACATTAAGGGTCTAACACTTAGGATTAAAGTTATACACTCCATCCTAAGAGAAGGATGCAGGCATAAGCTTAATCACAAAGCCTTAAAGCCTTTAGGGTTTAGTCCCTGATTATGAGATGAGAAGAGAGAACTCAAAGAGACACAAAGGCAAAACTAAGTGGGGTGACTAATCAAAACCCTAATCATTTTCATGCTTGGTTGTTCCTAAGGTTTGTGAGGTTTACAAGAGCAATCTTCAAAGAGAACCACCAGGATGCAGATGAACAGGATCAAGAGAAACAAAGTGACTTGCTTCATTCAAGAAGTCAAGTCACTTGAAGAAAGAAAGTAAGAAGAAAAGGAATGAGCAAGCTCAATCTCAAACACACATAAAAATGCAGCAATGGATGCAAGAGAGATGAAAAGAAAGGTTATGAGAAGTGAAGGCAAATTCACTTCTCAAATTCACTTACCACCTGAAATGTTAGAAAGAAATGCAATGCAATGCAAAGTGGGATGAGATGACATGATGAGAAACAAAACCAGAAGCATCTACATGATGCTAATGATGCTATGAGATGCTACAAACATGAGGCAAGGCATGGAGATGTTCATGCAAGATCATGGATGCAAGTGATGCAAGTTAAGGAACATGAACATACATGAAAAGTTATGAAGCATACATGGCATACAACATGGCAAACACATGATGCAATGACCAAACATGCTTTCTATATGTCTTATGATGTCAAATGAATCAAATGGATGCATAAAATGCTAAGGCAAGTCATGTTATGCAAGAGAATGCAAGAGGTATGCAAATGAAAGCTCAAATTAGGGTTTATGAATCAAACATCAAACAAAAACCAAAAACAGAAGCAAACCCTAAGATAAAAAATGGAAAATGCCACACAAAGGATCCTTAACCCTATACTAAACCAATGTCCAAAGGGGAGGTCTCAACTCTCAACCAATCTCAAGTTATGATTTTTCTAAGATTTTAGGGTTTTTAGGGTTCTTAAACAAAAGAAATGCCAAACAAATTGAAATTGAAAGATCAAACCAAGGCCATTTTATCTCAAAAACTACATGCCAAATAGAATGCAATGCAAGAAGAATCAATGTCCAACTCTTCATAGATAGGCAGAAATCATTTTTTGAACTTAGGATCAAAATAATGCACAAAAAATGATTTAATTCAATGAAAAATTCTCAAAATGCATCAAGATCAAAAAAGAAATTTGGTTTGAAGGTTGGACAATGTTTCTAAATGTTTTAGAACATTTCATGAATTTTTTGGTGATTTTTAGATACCTAAAAGTATTTTTAATAAATTAATTTCCATTAATCAATTAAAAATAATCTTTTAAATATTTAAAAATACTTTTTTAATGATAAAAATAAAAAAAAAATATTTTTGTGTCATAAAAATTAATAAAGCTTATGAGAAAAAGTTTCATAATTTTTACACTTTTTTTACTATTTTAAATTAATTATGCAAAACAAATGGAAAGAAAATGAAAAATAAATTAAATAAAAGGAAAGTCAAATGAGTGGAGGGCCAGGATGAGCTCTGGATTTGAATTGGTTGACCAGCGCGCATCTGGACGGCTGGGGTTGCATCTGAGTTAATCCCAATTAATTAAATAAATAATGAAGATTAGGGCTAAGCAAAATGATCTGGGCCTTTCATTTGCGCGGGGAGTCAACTAGGTCAACCAATCCAACGCCCAGAATTCAAATGGAAATTAATTACAGGATTAGGGCACAAATGACTTTCAGGCTGCCGGAGAAGACTTCCGGTCGTCTTCTCCGGCCAGCATCCCCCCCTGAGAATCCCTAAAACTCCAAAAACCTAACTAAAATGAAATCTAAAAACTGGAAAATGATCCCCACTCACTCACGAACCAAAACCCCTTATCAAAACAAATTTATATTTCCTAACAAGGCTGAATCGAAGCAAATAAGAACTAGGTCAAATGAGTTTCAGAGATCAATTAAACTCTCCTTTCATCACCATTTCAAAAACTAAAAGCATATTCATGATCAGGAAGACATGTAGAACAAGTTTAGAACTTAAAAATCCATTTCTGGAAAAAAAGTTCTTGAGCTACCTGAGATTCGAAGCTTTCACTCCAGCTACTTTCTGACTTCCTCTCCTAGTGAAATCTACTCCTTATGACCTCTTGATGATGCTTGAGTGCTCAGGAGAAATTTATATTGGCTGGATGAAGAGTTTGAGTAACTTCTGCTCAAACTCAGTTGAACATGGCAATGATGACTCTGGCTATTTCTGGCAAGGGTGAAAGGTTGTTTTTGGTCCAGATGATGAGTAGAGAAGGTTTATGGAGTTTGTTTTGATGTTTGTGAGCTGTGGAGAGAGTTTCGAATGAAACTGCAGGTTGGGGTGAAAATGGTGCAGTGAGGTTACAGCTTGTTTCAGGCCTGGTTCTTGGTTGCTTTTGACTCAATGAGACATGGTGAGATGATTGGTGAAAATGGTTTTGATGTTTGAAGTCTGGGCAGAGAGATTCGAAGAAGTTTGCACAAGGGAGTGTGTTTGTATATGTGATTGTATGAAGTGTTTCAGCCTGGCCTGGTGTTATGCTTAGCTTGCAAATGGAAAGTATAAACAATTCTAATTGGCCAGATGATGTGACATGGCCTGCTGTGATAGGTAAGTCACCTTTTGCAAAATGTCAACTTCTTTGTAAGAGAGGCATGGGCTAAGTTATAGCTTGGTACATGAGCATGGGCTGGCGCAACATGGTATGTGAGTGAAGCTAGGGAGGTTCAGCATTCAATGCATCAAGTTGGTGAAGTGTGATGAGTGCTTTTGCAAGTTGTTACTTTTTGAAACTTTGTGAAAAATGCCTTGTTACACAAACCATAAACATGTGATCTTTGGTTCAATTCTGATTTTTGAGTCACATAGAATGTTTATGTCATGGTTTGAAGTGAATTAGAAGTTACAAATGGCCTTGGTTCATGGTTTTGCAAAAATTCACATTTGGTGCACATCTTGAAAATCAATGATTTTTGCCAACTTTGTCACACCATAACTTTTGATCCAAGAAGAATTTGATCATGTTCTTGTACTTTTTGAAAAGGGAAAGATGTAATCTACAACTTTCATGACCAAAGTTTTTTCCATTTGAAGCATTTTTGGATCAAGAATCAAGGCTTGAAAAATGACCTAAAATGAAGCATTCTTGAAAAGTCAACTATGCCCAAAAAGTCAACATTTGCAAAAACTCCAAATTCTTGATTTTTGTGAACTTCAACCTTCTTCCATGATCAAATAAAGATCATATACACTCAAAATGATGAAGATCACCCATTGGTTGGGTCATTGGGGGCCTCAGATGCCCTGATTTTACACTGACTTGTCTGAAAAGTCAACTCTTGATCAGATGACTTCCCCATGGAATTTCTTCATAAAAATTGATATGCATACTACCTATACCATATAGAGACCAATGGAAACAAGAATGACCAAAAAAATTGGAGTTATGGCCTCTGAAACCAAAACCCTAATTTTAGGTCAACTGTGCAGTCTAGCCTGGCTCTGCTTCCATACAAACCTCAGTTCTTGTGATTATTTTGCAATCTTGACTTGGAGAGGATGTAATATGATATAAGAACACATATGGACCACTTTGAAGTGATTGGTTGCCTTTGGGGTGGCTCAAGAGGCTCTTGGATAGCTCAGGTCACAAACCCTAGGTGCAGATGACTTTGAATCTATGCAGTGAATCAAAATTGTGATATGAGATGGTATGATTGTGTTTATGCATATGAAATGATCACAAGCCATGGTGTGAATGGGTGAGGGCAAATTTGGGGTGTTTACAGCTTCCCCTATTCAAACATGAGTTAGTTGTGCAGGTTGTAAGCAACGGCTTAACAGGCAAACAAGATAACTTGTGGTTGAATACCAAAGACAGTCCAAAATTTGCACTCACAGAATGAAGAAGAAAAGGGGTATAGATTGTAAAAGAAAATAAAGTATATTGTAAAGTGTGGGCGACGGAGGACGACCGTCGAGCAGAGGACGACTGCTGGGTAAAGAGCAATGACGGGGACGGCCGACATGCTGAGAAAAGTGTGTGAAGTAAAGCAATGACGGGGACGGCCGACATGCTGGGGATAAAAGGTAAAGCCAAGACGGGGACGGCCGACTAGCTGGGGAAAATCAAATTATGATGGGGACGGCCATCAAGATAAAGTAAGATTCTCTGGGAATTAATGAAACACGACGGGGACGGCCATCAAGTTCCTAAAGCAAAGTAACCAACGATGGGGACGGCCATCGGGCTAAAAAGGAAAAGGGACCACGACGGGGACGGCCATCGGGTTAAAGAATAAATGAAATAAACAGATGATGGGGTACGGCCATCAAAGGTGAAGGACGATCACCTAGCAGGGGACGGCTGCTCTGTTGGGAATAAAAGAAATATGATGGGGACGGCCATCAAAGGTGGAGGACGACCACCTGGCAGGGGACGGCTGCTCTGAAAATATCAACGATGGGGACGGCCATCGGATAAAAGGTCAACGATGGGGACGGCCATCGGACGAGCATGATGGAGAACGACCATCAAGAAGTGGAGGACGACCACTCAGCAGGGTACGGCTGCTCTCGAGGTTTCTCATGACATAGGACGAATGCCAGATAACCAAAAATCAACAATGGGGACGGCCATTGGATAAAACGATGAAGGAAAATCATCACGAGGTGGAGGACGACCACCTAGCAGGGGACGGCTGCTAAAATCAACGATGGGGACGGCCATCGGATGAGCATGATGGAGGACGACCATCAAGAAGTGGAGGACGACCACTCAGCAGGGTACGACTGCTCTCAGGGTTTATCATAACACAGGACGAGTGTCAGATAAAAAGAAAATGCTTACTTGGCGATCTACTGGGGATATAGTGAACACGGACGAGTGTTCACAACCAAGAAAGGAAAATATCAGTGCTTAGATGTTGTGTATAGATTAAAGATGCGGACGAGCATCCTTAAGATTATGATACGGACGAGTATCATGTAGAAACAAATACCGACACGCATTCAGATATGATGATACGGACGAGTATCAACTGGTTAACAAGGAACACTGACGAGCGTTGAATCTGAAAGGACCCTTCTGGGGAATAGTAGACACAGGCGAGTATCTATATTCAAGAAGAACAGAAGTATTTGACACAGTGTATGGATTAAAGATGCGGACGAACATCCTTAAGACTACGATACGGACGAGTATCATGTAGAAACAAACACTGGACGCATATTCTGAGATGATGGCACGGACGAGTACCAACTGGTTAACAAAGAACATGAACCAAAGTCGAATCTGTGGGGATGTAACTGGTATATACAAGATACGGACGAGTATCTGTATAAGTATGAGTAGTATTGGTAGTATTGTATAAATGAGTGTTTATCTGCTGGGGAGGGTGACACGGACGAGTGTCAAAGTATAATAATATTAACAAGTACATGGGTCGTAAAAGTATAAGCGACTGCGCTGGGGAAATGACACGGACGGGTGTCAGGAAAGTGTATACTGGTGTACGTGAGTGCAAAGAGGACGTCTTTGGCTTTCTGCTGGGGTACGACACGGACGGGTGTCAAAAGGAGTATATACTGGTGCTTGTGATTTGTGAGGCAACTGCTTTTGCTGGGGACTCTGGGGGATTTTTCTGTCATTAATGAACTGTCATTATTCACAAGTGTTAGTTCATAGCATGGCTTATGATTATGCTATGAGTTGGATTTTTTTTGCCGTAATGCTCCGTGTTAAAACGGAATGCTACGCTTTGTGGGTGAATATGATGCGAATGCTATGATTGTGCAAAGACACCGAACCGGGACTCGGATCCCGTTACTGCGAAGATCTCTGATCGCTCTGTATGGAGTGGACATCCCAGCTGGGGATGAGATTATTGGTAGATCTAATAAGATGATATTTGCTTGGGGATACGGGTCACCGATAGACCTATCCTAATAAATGAGAGACCCAACTGGGGTTTGTAGAAGCTTTCTTCACTCTGTTGTGATCCTTCATGCGCTGCTCTTCTGGACAGAGGCTGGAGCTCTGTGGGGAGATGATTCCCTGATTTTTGTACTCGGCTGAGGGCGAGATGACAACTCGGCTGGGGAGAGAGAGAGGCATCACTGAAAGACCTCCCTAGAAATTCTGTTATGGTGACTTCTTGACTCAGCCGGGGATATGGGCATCTTCTGTGATACCTGCCCATTCTGATGGGGATAAGCAACAAGTGGCAACTCAGCTGGGAGGAGTCATGAGAGGCAACTCAACTGGGGAGAGAGCACTTCGGGTGCTAAAATTGAGTGTTGATTTGCCAGCTTGCTGGGATGAAGTTTTCATGCTCCAAGTTGCGTTCTGGATACCTGCAATCCTGAAAAAGGTAGAGAAACGCGCAAGATAATCCCGAGGTATCCCTTACTGGATTCCGTCATAGGAGTTAGGATACTTCTGAGGGTAAGCATATTTCCTGCAAGCATGTTTTTACTTTTGAAGATAAGCATCTGTATTCTTATGCAATTAGTTTTTTCTTTTTAAGACATCAGACACTTTTTGCAAATAAAATGTACAAAATGAGACATGACTGAAAATCTGATTTTATTAATTCATATGCCCTGAATTGGCGAGATACAGTCAAAGGAACATATCCCCTGAAATGAGAAGATTGCTACAAATTGAGAAACAAAATGCTGGCAGTGTTGATGACGCTTTAAGGAGCTTCCTCTTCACTATGACCCGTATGACTTTTGACGTTCTTCTCATCTTGCTTTTGAAGAATGTTGATTCTGATTGAAGCTTGATCTTGTTGAAGCTTACCAAGTTTTAGATGATACAGACGAACTCAGAATGCAGTTGTTCGCTTATTCCCTTATTTTGCATGGATCGCCCTTTCGGGTTTTCAATCCATCGGGATACCCATTTTTGCCTGAGCTGTCCAATGCGGCTTTTCAACTCAGCGGGTGTACATTTTTTATATATTTCCCTTATTTTTGCCCGAGTCTTTTATTCTGTTTTTGACTCGCCGGGATGCCCTATTTTTGCCTGGACTTACATTCTGTTTTTATGTCCAGCGGGTCATTTTATGCGAAGTATTTTTTAACTGCATCTGAATTCACAGGGGACGGGAAGTCTTCACCATCCATGGTACTGAGCATCAGTGCTCCACCAGAGAAAACTTTCTTTACTACGAATGGTCCTTCATAATTTGGAGTCCATTTGCCCCTGTGGTCTGTATGAGGAGGGAGGATTCTTTTCAGCACAAGATCTCCTACTTGGTACTCTCGGTGCCTGACTTTCTGATCGAAGGCTTTCTTCATTCTCTTCTGATATAACTGCCCATGACAGATTGCAGCCAACCTTTTCTCTTCGATCAGACTCAGTTGTTCGTATCGGGCCCGAACCCATTCTGCTTCACTCAGTTTAACATCCATTAATACCCGTAACGAGGGTAATTCAACTTCAACAGGTAGGACTGCTTCCATACCATACACAAGTTGATACGGCGTTGCCCCAGTGGATGTTCTGATTGATGTGCGGTACCCATGCAAGGCAAACGGTAGCATTTCGTGCCAGTCTTTGTAAGTGACTACCATCTTCTGCACAATCTTCTTGATATTCTTATTAGCTGCCTCAACAGCGCCATTCATCTTTGGCCTGTAAGGAGAAGAATTGTGATGTTGGATCTTGAAGTCCCGACACAGTTCTGCCATCATTTTGTTGTTTAAATTGGAACCATTATCAGTAATGATTCGCTCGGGAACCCCATATCGACAGATGATCTCTCTTTTCAGAAATCTGGCTACCACTTGCCTTGTGACGTTCGCATATGAGGCTGCTTCGACCCACTTGGTGAAATAATCAATGGCAACCAGGATGAATCTGTGGCCGTTCGAAGCAGTTGGCTCAATCTTGCCAATCATATCAATGCCCCACATGGCAAAGGGCCAGGGTGAAGACATTATGTTCAAGGGATTGGGAGGCACATGCACTTTATCTGCGTAGATCTGGCATTTGTGGCATTTCCTGGCATAGGCACAACAGTCTGCATCCATTGTGATCCAATAATAGCCTGACCTTAACAACTTCTTAGCCATTGCATGTCCTCCAGCATGGGTACCAAAGGAGCCTTCGTGCATTTCATGCATCAATAGATCTGCTTCTGTCTTGTCAACACATCGGAGGAGTACCATATCAAAGTTCCTTTTATATAAAGACCCATCAGTGTTCAAGAAGAAACTACCAGCAAGCCTTCTCAAAGTCTTCTTATCATTGGAAGATGCCCCAGGTGGGTATGTTTGATCCTCTAAGAAGCGCTTAATGTCATGGAACCAAGGCTTGTCATCTTTGACAATGTCTGCTGCGAACACATATGCCGGTCTGTCAAGTCTGGACACTGAGATCTGAGGTACAAAGTTAGCAGCTTGAACTTTGATCATGGATGAAATGGTAGCCAAGGCATCTGCAAACTGATTCTCGTCCCGAGGGATATACTCAAGCTTGACTGTTGTGAAGAATGTCAATAACCTTCTTGTATAATCCTTGTAAGGTATCAGATGATCCTGGTGTGTATACCATTTGCCGTTGGTCTGATTGATTACTAGAGCTGAATCTCCGAATACGGTCAAAGTCTTGATCCTGAGGTCAATGGCTTCCTCAAGACCCATAATGCAAGCTTCGTATTCAGCTTCGTTGTTAGTGTAGTTGAAAGCGAGTTTTGCCGAGAAAGGCATGTGAACTCCTTCTGGTGAAATGAGTACTGCACCAACACCACGACCATTCATGTTAACAGCCCCGTCAAACATCATAGTCCATTCTTCTTCCGGGTCAGGCCCTTCAGTGTGAATAGGCTCTTCATGATCTTTTGCTTTTATGAACATGATGTCTTCATCAGGGAAGTCAAACCTCATAGGCTGGTAGTCATCAATGGGTTGCTCGGCAAGATAATCAGACAATACACTGCCCTTGATGGCTTTTTGAGATGTGTACTGGATGTCATATTTTGTGAGGATCATTTGCCATCTTGCAACCCGTCCGGTAAGAGCTGGCTTCTCAAAAATGTACTTAACTGGATCCATCTTTGAGATCAACAAAGTAGTGTGGGTCAACATATACTGTCTCAGTCGGCGAGCAGCCCACGCTAAAGCACAGCAAGTTTTCTCGAGCAGTGAATAACGTTGTTCACAGTCGGTAAACTTTTTGCTTAGGTAGTATATTGCATACTCTTTTCGACCAGACTCGTCATGCTGGCCTAGCACACACCCCATCGACTCTTCTAATACTGTCAAGTACATGATTAGAGGTCTTCCTTCAACTGGAGGCATAAGGATCGGAGGCTCTTGTAAGTATTCCTTGATCTTGTCAAAAGCCTTCTGGCAGTCTTCGTTCCACCTGACCGTCTGTTCTTTTCTCAACAATTTGAACAAAGGTTCACAGGTTGCCGTAAGGTGAGATATGAACCTTGAGATGTAGTTCAATCGACCTAAGAACCCTCGAACTTCCTTTTCAGTTTTAGGTGCAGGCATCTCTTGGATGGCTTTGACTTTATCAGGGTCAACTTCAATCCCTTTCTCACTTACAATAAATCCCAGCAGCTTACCGGATCGCACCCCGAATGTGCACTTGTTAGGGTTCAGCTTCAGTTGATACTTCCTTAGACGCTTGAACAATTTGAGCAGATTCACCAGGTGGTCTTCTTCAGTGAGGGACTTGGCAATCATATCATCCACATAGCATTCTATTTCTTTGTGGATCATATCGTGGAATAATGTTACCATAGCCCGTTGATACGTTGCACCGGCATTCTTGAACCCAAATGGCATTACTTTGTAGCAAAACGTGCCCCAGGGTGTGATGAATGTTGTCTTCTCCATGTCTTCAGGTGACATCTTAATCTGATTGTATCCTGAAAATCCATCCATGAAGGAGAATACCGAGAACTGAGCCGTATTATCTACCAGTACGTCAATGTGAGGTAATGGAAAGTCATCTTTCGGGCTGGCTCTGTTCAGATCCCGGTAGTCAACACACATCCTAACTTTGCCGTCTTTCTTAGGCACAGGCACAATATTAGCAACCCACGGTGGATAGCTAGTCACAGCAAGGAACCCGGCGTCCCATTGCTTTTGTACCTCCTCCTTGATCTTCATTGCCATGTCTGGACGAGTACGGCGTAGCTTTTGTTTGACTGGAGGGCATTCTTCTCTCAAAGGCAGCTTGTGCACAACAATGTCGGTATCCAACCCTGGCATGTCTTGATACGACCAAGCAAACACGTCCACATACTCTTGAAGCAGATCAATCAGTTGTCTCTTCACTGAGCCTTGCAGGCAGGCCCCGATTCTAACTTCTTTCACGTCTTCATCTGTACCAAGATTGATCACTTCAACCTCCTCCTGGTGAGGAGTAATAACCTTTTCCTCTTGTCTTAACAACCTGGCTAGCTCTTCAGGAAGCTCATATTCTTCTTCAACCCCTTCATCAGCTTGATTGATCGGATTGTCAAAGTCATACGATGTCATAGCCGTGCTGTTGTCGGTGCTGTCTGGAAGGAACTCTCTGCAAGGGTTCAGTTTGTTCATTTTAGTGATTGATTTTAATCTTGCTTAGAAAAGTGAAATAAAGTTATCATTTTGAAAACATCGCCATTTATTTTTGTACAAAAAGAAAAATGGAAAAACAGTGAGCGGAAAAGAAAAAGACTCATTTGCAAAAAGATGTCTGATATTTCATTAATTAATCTTGTTTGCACAAAAAGTACAGATGGCCCGATTACAAAATGAGCCTTGTCATCTTGGGCAAGATGCAAGACTTTGATGCATGCTTATAAAAATACAGGAAATAATAATTACTCTGCATGAGTAACTCTTATAATTTCCTGGGAAGACCAGTTCGAGACACTGCTCCCCGGGATCTTTGGACGAATCCAGCTTTCCAGGTTGCGTTCCTCTTCCAGCTCGTCTTCCAGACAGTTGATGGCATCAGGGGTAAGCATCCCCCCACTCACAAAATTGGGCTCTTTCGCAGCCGCTGCTTGATCTTGTTGAGTTGGTTTGTAACCCAACCCAAATCTGTCTTCTTTCTTCTCCACCGGTAGTAGCTTGCCCCAGCCTTGGGCAGTTCCTTCCTCAACAACCTTCCGGGCTTGTTGGTATGATGATATTGAAGTACCAGGCACAGCAGATGTTTCATTCACATTCAAGGCTTCAAACCCCTGGCTCATTGTTTCATGGATCTCCCCATCCATCTCAATGTACTTATAGGTTGCCAGGTGGCTGACAAAAATGTCCTCCTCTCCGCAGATTGTAACGATTTGACCCTCCCACTCATATTTTAACTTCTGGTGAAGGGTAGAGGTCACGGCGCCAGCAGCGTGAATCCATGGCCTACCCAATAAACAGCTGTAGGCGGGCTGTATATCCATCACGTAGAAGATAGTTGTGAAAGTCTGCGGGCCAATCGTTACGGGCAACTCAATCTCTCCCAGAACCGATCTCTTTGAACCATCAAAGGCTCTCACCACCAGGTTGCAGGGTCTCAACGCCAATCCGTCATATTCTAGCTTCACCAGAGCCTTTTTAGGTAGGACATTAAGGGATGATCCCGTGTCTACCAGCACATGGGAAAGGACAGCACCTTTGCATTCCATGGTTATGTGCAAGGCTTTGTTGTGGTTGCGGCCTTCCGTTGTCAAATCAGTATTGGTGAACCCTAGTTCGTGACTAGCATTAACATTCCCCACTACAGCTTCCAGCTGATTGACAGTGATCTCTTCAGGCACGTAAGCTGCGTGCAAGACTTTGAGTAGTGCATTCCGATGGGCTTCGGAGCACATAAGCAATGATAGGATTGAGATTTTGGAAGGCGTCTGATGCAGCTGATCCACTATTTTATAATCACTCTTTTTGATGATTCGCATGAACTCATCAACCTCTTGATCGAATGGTGTCTTCAAAGCTTCCTTAACAGCTTGATCCTCCTGCACAGGGCTCTTCCCTTTTGCCTTGGCAGCAGCTTCTGCTTCGGCTGTGGGTCTCTGAATTTGTGGAGCGAAAAGACGTCCGCTTCGAGTGAAGCCTCCGCCTCCGCCCACATTGTCTACTTGTAGTGCAGGGGTTGATGATTCAAAAGTGATTCTTTGTCCTTCACAGTACAAGTCAGAGCCGTAATGCCAGGGGATGGCATTACTGCTTTCATAAGGTACCGGTCCAGGCACCGTGATGGTGACTGGACTGATTGCAGCTGTTGAAGGAACTGTGATAGTCTGTGGATCGTAATAAATTGTAACTGGTGCTCTAGTGGGAGCAGCACCTTCTGAGTTGTAGGCGGAGTTGTTTTCAGGATCATAGAATATGGTGACCGTTGAGACGTCTTCATGATTTGTTGCTGGTGTTGTAGGAGATAATGGTGGAAGAATGGATGTTGTTGTTGTAGGAGCTTCATAATGGAGTGGTGCTGGAGTTGTAGGAGGAACATTCATTAATATCTAATCAGTTGAAATGACAGATGAAGTACTTGTTGATGAAGCCGAAGAATTGTCGGGAACAATGGTTGCTGCAGTTGTAGGAGGTTCTGAAACCGTTGCTGATGAGATTGCTGGATTTGTTGGAAATGATGTGGTGATCTGAAGTTGGCCACTCTGAATAAGGCCATTTATGCCATTCCTCAAATTATTGCACCCATTTACAGAGATATTGCAGTAAGCACAACCCAACTCACACCCCGGGAACATTTGACATTCCAGGAGTTGAGCCTTGATTTCTACCAACGGTGTCCGGATCTGACCCACACTGGTTATTAAATAAGACGGTTTGTCTTCTTCAATAGCGTTAATTCTAGGACCACCGTGGTTTGGCATTGGGTTTTTGTTGACATTGGGTGGTGGTGCGAAATTAAGAGCTTTCGAGTCTACCAGGTCTTGTACCTTCATGTGCAAGGCTCTGCACTTTTCTGTACTGTGGCCAGGTGCATTTGAATGGAAGGCACACCTAGCGTTGGAGTCATAATTCCTGGGTAGACTGTTGGGATCTGGAGGTGCCAACGTCCTTAGCTCAACTAGGTTGAGTTTCAGGAGTTGTGGCAGCAGAGTAGCATATGGCATAGGGATCAGATCGATCACCCTGTTAGCTTGAGATGGCCTCTGCTGAAATGGCCTCTGTTGACTGTTGTTGTTGGTGTTGCTGTTGTTGTAATTCCTTGGAGGATACTGAGATTGCTGGTGGTACTGAGGTTGTGGCTGATAGTTTTGTTGTGGAGGTTGATAAACTGGCTGAGGATGAACTGGAGCAGGAATGGTAACTGCTGCTATTGACCTGTGAACATGTTGGGGCCTGCCCCTGTTGGTGTGGATGGCATTGGTCTCGCCAGTTCTTCTCGGGCCTGCAAAAGGCTTTCTTGTACTACTGGACGAGCTTGCACCGTTGTCTGAGATCTTACCCATCTTCAATAGGCTTTCAATTCTCTCCCCAGCTATGACAACATCCGCAAAGCTAGTGGAAGAGAAAGCAGCCAGCCTGTCAATATAAGTTCCCTGAAGGGTGTTCATAAACATATCTGCCATTTCCCTTTCAGACATAGGTGGCTGAACAGCAGCAGCCAATTGCCTCCATCTCTGGGCATATTCTCGGAAACTTTCCCTTGACGACTGTGACATTCCCATTAGGAGGGTCCTGTTGGGTGCCATGTCTAAGTTGTACTGATACTGTCTGATAAAGGCCTCTGCCAGGTCCTTCCAGCATCTGATAGTTGCCCTTGTTAAGTGAGAGTACCATTCTCTTGACGCTCCAGTCAAGCTGTCTTCGAAATAGAACATCCAGAGCTTCTCATCCATAGTATAGGCCTTCAGCCTTCCCAGAAATGACTGTAAATGAGTCCGGGGGCATGAAGTCCCGTTGTATTTTTCAAAACATGGAGGCTTAAACTTATGGGGGATCCTGACCCCGTCTACCAAGCCCATGTCCATGACGTCGAAGCCCAAAGAGTTTTGAGACTCTAAGGATCTCAATTTCTCAGCTATCTCATCCAGCCTTCTATCATAAGCTTCTTCCCCAGCACCCATTACCGTGAATTGATCCTCTTGGGGGTCTTCTTGAAGTACCCTGGCTGCAGTGGCAGTCCCTTGAACATTTGCAGGGATACTGACTTCTGGATGGAGGTGTGGTCCAAATACAGGGGGATTTACATGAGGTTGGACCCTTTCATTGTTGCTGGTGCCGGCAGTCCCTATATGTGGATCTTCTTGGTTTTGCCTTTCCACCATGGCCCTCAATCTTTCTTGGCTCTGAGCCATGTTGTTCATCACTTCCATAAACTGAGTCATTTGATTCCTCATTTCTAGCCTTTCATTTGCCATTTGATTTCTGACCTCAGTAAGGTCCTGCTGCATCTGATCCATTTGAATGCCCGGAAGGTTGTTTCGGGTTGGATAACGGTGCGGACGGTTGAGGGGAAATACCCGGCGCCTAGCAATAGTTCCTGATGCATCACAACAGAGTTAGCAACAATAAACAAAAACCTACAAAACAAACAAATGGTTAGCATGCAATGCAGTATGCTTATTTGTTCTCAAGGTATCCGGTTTGGCATTCAGTTTTGACCCTTCCAGACCCTTGAAGATGCTGTTGAAGTTGCTTTCGAAGCGAACTCAGATGGAACAAACTAACACAAATATATTACAGACGGTGAAGTAATACAACTTGTTCATTTTACAACACAAGCCCTCTAAGGGGTCAAAATATTACAGGAAAACAAAAGTACACGGAAAGAAAACAACAAACAAATGGTCAAACACCGAGACCAAACTCATCCTCACGAACTTCCTTGAGAAGTGCTTCGGTCACAGGATCAGCCGGACGCTCCGTGAGATTCCTGATGAGGAGATTCCGGGTCGTAACAGCTGTAGTGAGCTTCTTGTGCTGAGTTTGGTCCTTTGACCTCTTCACCCCTGCTTTGATCTTCAGTTCTGATATCTCCCTCTGGGCTGCTGCCAGGGCTTCTTGTTGTCCTCTTGCACTAGCCTCTAGTTGCTCCATCTTGTCTTGAACTATTTTGTCCTCCAGGGTACGAGCCTCGGTGATCCTGACCCACCGGGCTTGACTCTCCTTCAAATACAAGTCTGTCCTTGCTCTCTGGAACTGGGCTTCTTTGCAAGCATTCTTCAGAATTTGTTCTCCAGCTTTAGACTTTTTGATATAATCTCCAGACCTCTCAATCTTAACCAGATGCTCCACTCTCAACTTCTCCAATCTCTCAATCTCCCTCATACCTTCACTCCTCTCCCGGAGGGTCTTCTGCAAAGCCTGGGTTAACTTCTCATTTCTTTCCTTCAAACTCTCAAACTCCTCCAAACTGACAGTGGCAGGGGGTGGTGCTGAAGATGACTCAGGCATGTCTTCTATGGTAAAGGGCATCCCAGAGAATTGAGCCCTGGCACGAGACCACTCATAATATTGTGCTGATGCCACATTATTGCACTTCCCCAGAATGGTTACTCCCTTGGTTTGAACATTATCCCAGGCCCAGGCAGCCTGCCTAACAGTAGCCAGATTAATCTTGTTCTCACAATAGAGAGTCTCAACCAAGTCCTGTGCCTTAGGAGAGTGGACCAGTGCATAGCCCAGTTGCCTTCTGAACAGCAGAGGATTGTAATTGATACTACCCTTAACTCCTATTAGGGGCACATTGGGAAAATGCCCACAGCTGGTGATGATATCCCTGCCTTTGGTGCTTTGAGTGCACCATCTGATATCTGTTGAAGTTAGGGCAGTGAGTCTCTTAGCCCAGTTGCTCTGCTGATGAGGGTTCAGAAATGCATCTGTCCTGGGTAGATGCCTGAGAAGCCAAGTGTGGAACAATGGAGCACAACACCTCACTAATCTCCCCCTCTGCTTTTCATTCCTCTGATGCACTGAATAATAGAGATCCCCCAATAAAGTGGGCACTGGATTCTTTAGCATGAATAAGTGGATTGCATTCTTGCTAATGAATCGAGGCTCATCTGCAAACAACACAATTCCATATACACTCAAAGCCAATAAAGCACAAACAGCTTTCCACTCTCCTAAAGAAGCTTTCAGGGTAGCTTGAGAGATCAAGAAATCCAAATGAAAACCAGGGATTCCAGCTTTAGAGGTCATATGCTGCTCAATCAAAACAGGTTCCAGATACAGAGCTCTTGCTACTTCTCCATTAGCAGGAAAGACCATCTCAGGGTTGAAAGGGATTCCTCCCCTGATAGGCATACCAACTAATGAAGAGTACTCTTCCAATAAGGGGCCCTACTGAAAGTCTTGAAAGGTGAAACATCTCAGTGGGGGATCATAGAACTGAATGCAAGTGTGAATGAGGCTCCTCTGTGATGGATCCAGATCCATAACCATATCAAGTATATCTCCATAACTTTCCCTGAACAATGGTATGTGATCTGGAGTGATCAGGGTCTGAATCCTCCTGATATCTGATAGCTCTGGCTGGAAGAAGTGATAGGTGATGTTGCTCTTTTTAGGAGCCATGATGCTGAGACTGAGTAGAGACAAGTACTGATGATGATGCTGAAGAAATGGGCCACTGACTGGCTGGTGCAGGTGATAGCTGAAGCAGATAGCTGATGAAGACAAGTCAATACTGAAGATGGGGTCAAAACCAAAACCAAATGAAGATGGATACCCTGAAACAAATAAGCAAATGTCAATATGATGCAATGATTATGCATGCAAATGATATGCAAGGGTCTGTGACTGGGCTGGATCTGATCAAATGCCCTGATATAGGTCCAAGTGTATTCAAGAATTCCAGATGGAGGTCTATAAATCCTGTAACCAAGGTGGGGGACTCAAATAAAGAATCACATGTCCAGGGTTTTAGAATCACAAGAACTGACCCAAAATGGAGTACTCTTAAACAATCAAAGTAACAGGGTATTCTGAGGTCAAGGTACCTGCAAACCTGTAAACAGCCCAACCCCCTCACAGGTGGTGTTCTAGAACAAGGATCCTCAGACTCGGATCAGTTATGAGAAGTGTAAACACTTCTAACCCGGAGGTACAGTGTTTAAAATAACCATAAAAGTTCCTCCCCTAATTCACCTCAGTTTCTGAAGGTCAATACTAAAAGGTCATTCAGACTTAGCAGGCTTCCCAGATAGCCCTAGCATTGCAGGAAATCTGCAACACAGAGTTCTCAAGAAGAAACCCATATCTGAACCGTGTTTCATATTCCCGCACCAGACCGAAATGGAATGGGAAAGAATATGATTCACTCTAGCCTAGGTGTCACTCAGGTCCCAGGTATAGGACCTTAACTCTCAATAGAACCCCACCCACCAAAGCAAACAGATCCAGCCAGCAGCACAGTATGACAATATGATATAATGCAAAAGCAATAAAGAAAGCAGTAAAGCAACTGTACATAAAGCAAAAAAAAAAAAAAAAAAAAAAAAAAAAATAAACACAAATAAGCACATAACACCCCAGTAAACACAAATCAAACAAGCGCTAGGAGGAACCCACAAAAAGAACCAGAAGCCCTGGTTGCAGTATAAGGGTCCCCAGCAGAGTCGCCAAGCTGTCGCTCCCGATAGATGGGACTGGCCCAGATAAAGGTACAGACGCGAACGGTCGGCGAGAGGGACAATGAGAACACACAGCCGTGAACTCACTGGAGAATGAATAGAGTCGCCAGCTAGGCATTTTTATCCCGGAGGAAAGGTAATGCTGCATAAACCTAGAAAGAGATGGATAAGACGGTTGCGAACCAGAGAGACTGAGAAAGGGGGTTGGTTACAACCTGGGAAGGTATTAGCACCCAGATTGTCCGCCGTACTCGACGGGATCCACGCTTAAAAGATTTGTGTTTTAAAGGGGTAGTGTCAGTGCAATTTGTGTGTAAAAGAGCTGGAAAACAAAATGTACAGGTGTCAGTGTAAGAGAAAAGTGAAGTATATAAGTGAAATGTCAGTGTAAGAACAGGAGTGAAATGCTCAAGATCATGAGGCTAAAAGAATGAGGCTAGAAAGAGGGGGAATATACAGAGACTTTTGTTCGATAACTGTTAAGTTATGCCTACGTATCCTCTCGTGCAATGAGGAAGTCAGAACACCGTAGTTCGACCCAAAAAGACTGAAAGATGAATTGACTTGATGAACTGCTTGCTTGCCTATGCTCAAGTGTATGACCTGTCTGGCCCAGGTGCAAACTGTCTTGCATTAGACGGAAGAAGCGAGTTCTCGTTTGTGATTGAAGGTGATGAGAAAAGAATCCCGAAGGAGACGATTATTGTTTGTTTTGGAGTTTTCAGTCTTTTATTGCTTTTGAGAGTTTGTCATAGATTGATGAGCTTAAGTCTAAATCAATGGATTAGTAAACTCACCACATCTTCCCTCTGATTAGGGGTAATGAGAATACCTTAAGTGTGAAGTCAGCTTCTCACACTTAATCTCCTTTGATATAGAATAAAGATCATTAACCTACTTGTGGTTATTTAGATGTTTTTGTTGTTTTTGTTTAGTGTTAAGTAATGAGGTTAAGCCATAATCAGGGATTAAACAGACTCATTACACCATCCTAATAGAAGGATAATAGATGAGAATGTTTAAGCTGAGGAAAGCTCCTCAACTTAATCCATGATTAGGGATTAAACTCATGACAAAACAAACCTTTATTAAGTGGATTTTATTTAATGGTATGATGATGAAGTGATTTTTTATGATTTGTAAGACAACTTGAGGGGGACTTGTCCATTAACACTAGGGTTAGTCCTTCTTAACCAATTAAGGAAGAATTAGAACCCTAATGCAAGGCCCAAGTTACAAGTGTGATGTCTTGATGATTATTAAGTGGATTGATTAAGAGAGTTAAACACATTAAGGGTCTAACACTTAGGATTAAAGTTATACACTCCATCCTAAGAGAAGGATGCAGGCATAAGCTTAATCACAAAGCCTTAAAGCCTTTAGGGTTTAGTCCCTGATTATGAGATGAGAAGAGAGAACTCAAAGAGACACAAAGGCAAAACTAAGTGGGGTGACTAATCAAAACCCTAATCATTGTCATGCTTGGTTGTTCCTAAGGTTTGTGAGGTTTACAAGAGCAATCTTCAAAGAGAACCACCAGGATGCAGATGAACAGGATCAAGAGAAACAAAGTGACTTGCTTCATTCAAGAAGTCAAGTCACTTGAAGAAAGAAAGTAAGAAGAAAAGGAATGAGCAAGCTCAATCTCAAACACACATAAAAATGCAGCAATGGATGCAAGAGAGATGAAAAGAAAGGTTATGAGAAGTGAAGGCAAATTCACTTCTCAAATTCACTTACCACCTGAAATGTTAGAAAGAAATGCAATGCAATGCAAAGTGGGATGAGATGACATGATGAGAAACAAAACCAGAAGCATCTACATGATGCTAATGATGCTATGAGATGCTACAAACATGAGGCAAGGCATGGAGATGTTCATGCAAGATCATGGATGCAAGTGATGCAAGTTAAGGAACATGAACATACATGAAAAGTTATGAAGCATACATGGCATACAACATGGCAAACACATGATGCAATGACCAAACATTCTTTCTATATGTCTTATGATGTCAAATGAATCAAATGGATGCATAAAATGCTAAGGCAAGTCATGTTATGCAAGAGAATGCAAGAGGTATGCAAATGAAAGCTCAAATTAGGGTTTATGAATCAAACATCAAACAAAAACCAAAAACAGAAGCAAACCCTAAGATAAAAAATGGAAAATGCCACACAAAGGATCCTTAACCCTATACTAAACCAATGTCCAAAGGGGAGGTCTCAACTCTCAACCAATCTCAAGTTATGATTTTTCTAAGATTTTAGGGTTTTTAGGGTTCTTAAACAAAAGAAATGCCAAAAAAATTGAAATTGAAAGATCAAATCAAGGCCATTTTATCTCAAAAACTACATGCCAAATAGAATGCAATGCAAGAAGAATCAATGTCCAACTCTTCATAGATAGGCAGAAATGATTTTTTTAACTTAGGATCAAAATAATGCACAAAAAATGATTTAATTCAATGAAAAATTCTCAAAATGCATCAAGATCAAAAAAGAAATTTGGTTTGAAGGTTGGACAATGTTTCTAAATGTTTTAGAACATTTCATGAATTTTTTGGTGATTTTTAGATACCTAAAAGTATTTTTAATAAATTAATTTCCATTAATCAATTAAAAATAATCTTTTAAATATTTAAAAATACTTTTTTAATGATAAAAATAAAAAAAAAATATTTTTGTGTCATAAAAATTAATAAAGCTTATGAGAAAAAGTTTCATAATTTTTACACTTTTTTTACTATTTTAAATTAATTATGCAAAACAAATGGAAAGAAAATGAAAAATAAATTAAATAAAAGGAAAGTCAAATGAGTGGAGGGCCAGGATGAGCTCTGGATTTGAATTGGTTGACCAGCGCGCATCTGGACGGCTGGGGTTGCATCTGAGTTAATCCCAATTAATTAAATAAATAATGAAGATTAGGGCTAAGCAAAATGATCTGGGCCTTTCATTTGCGCGGGGAGTCAACTAGGTCAACCAATCCAACGCCCAAAATTCAAATGGAAATTAATTACAGGATTAGGGCACAAATGACTTTCAGGCTGCCAGAGAAGACTTCCGGTCGTCTTCTCCGGCCAGCATCCCCCCCTGAGAATCCCCAAAACTCCAAAAACCTAACTAAAATGAAATCTAAAAACTGGGAAATGATCCCCACTCACTCACGAACCAAAACCCCTTATCAAAACAAATTTATATTTCCTAACAAGGCTGAATCGAAGCAAATAAGAACTAGGTCAAATGAGTTTCAGAGATCAATTAAACTCTCCTTTCATCACCATTTCAAAAACTAAAAGCATATTCATGATCAGGAAGACATGTAGAACAAGTTTAGAACTTAAAAATCCATTTCTGGAAAAAAAGTTCTTGAGCTACCTGAGATTCGAAGCTTTCACTCCAGCTACTTTCTGACTTCCTCTCCTGGTGAAATCTACTCCTTATGACCTCTTGATGATGCTTGAGTGCTCAGGAGAAATTTATATTGGCTGGATGAAGAGTTTGAGTAACTTCTGCTCAAACTCAGTTGAACATGGCAATGATGACTCTGGCTATTTCTGGCAAGGGTGAAAGGTTGTTTTTGGTCCAGATGATGAGTAGAGAAGGTTTATGGAGTTTGTTTTGATGTTTGTGAGCTGTGGAGAGAGTTTCGAATGAAACTGCAGGTTGGGGTGAAAATGGTGCAGTGAGGTTACAGCTTGTTTCAGGCCTGGTTCTTGGTTGCTTTTGACTCAATGAGACATGGTGAGATGATTGGTGAAAATGGTTTTGATGTTTGAAGTCTGGGCAGAGAGATTCGAAGAAGTTTGCACAAGGGAGTGTGTTTGTATATGTGATTGTATGAAGTGTTTCAGCCTGGCCTGGTGTTATGCTTAGCTTGCAAATGGAAAGTATAAACAATTCTAATTGGCCAGATGATGTGACATGGCCTGCTGTGATAGGTAAGTCACCTTTTGCAAAATGTCAACTTCTTTGTAAGAGAGGCATGGGCTAAGTTATAGCTTGGTACATGAGCATGGGTTGGCGCAGCATGGTATGTGAGTGAAGCTAGGGAGGTTCAGCATTCAATGCATCAAGTTGGTGAAGTGTGATGAGTGCTTTTGCAAGTTGTTACTTTTTGAAACTTTGTGAAAAATGCCTTGTTACACAAACCATAAACATGTGATCTTTGGTTCAATTCTGATTTTTGAGTCACATAGAATGTTTATGTCATGGTTTGAAGTGAATTAGAAGTTACAAATGGCCTTGGTTCATGGTTTTGCAAAAATTCACATTTGGTGCACATCTTGAAAATCAATGATTTTTGCCAACTTTGTCACACCATAACTTTTGATCCAAGAAGAATTTGATCATGTTCTTGTACTTTTTGAAAAGGGAAAGATGTAATCTACAACTTTCATGACCAAAGTTTTTTCCATTTGAAGCATTTTTGGATCAAGAATCAAGGCTTGAAAAATGACCTAAAATGAAGCATTCTTGAAAAGTCAACTATGCCCAAAAAGTCAACATTTGCAAAAACTCCAAATTCTTGATTTTTGTGAACTTCAACCTTCTTCCATGATCAAATAAAGATCATATACACTCAAAATGATGAAGATCACCCATTGGTTGGGTCATTGGGGGCCTCAGATGCCCTGATTTTACACTGACTTGTCTGAAAAGTCAACTCTTGATCAGATGACTTCCCCATGGAATTTCTTCATAAAAATTGATATGCATACTACCTATACCATATAGAGACCAATGGAAACAAGAATGACCAAAAAAATTGGAGTTATGGCCTCTGAAACCAAAACCCTAATTTTAGGTCAACTGTGCAGTCTAGCCTGGCTCTGCTTCCATACAAACCTCAGTTCTTGTGATTCTTTTGCAATCTTGACTTGGAGAGGATGTAATATGATATAAGAACACATATGGACCCCTTTGAAGTGATTGGTTGCCTTTGGGGTGGCTCAAGAGGCTCTTGGATAGCTCAGGTCACAAACCCTAGGTGCAGATGACTTTGAATCTATGCAGTGAATCAAAATTGTGATATGAGATGGTATGATTGTGTTTATGCATATGAAATGATCACAAGCCATGGTGTGAATGGGTGAGGGCAAATTTGGGGTGTTTACAACACCCAATCAACATTCGACAGTATAGAAAATCGTATAATCCCAATCCCACATATTAATCTTCGTATTCCCGATTATAGAGTTCGAACCCCACCCTTACCTTAATCGATGGTTGTTTCGAATCTCCGATCGAATTTCCGATTGGGCTTCCGACGGCGACTTCTCATAACCGCTTTCTCCACTTTTCCTCGTTCTCAAATCTTTACGATCTCTCTCTTCTTACTGCTACTTCTCAAAAAAAACTAACCTCCACTTATTATTATTTATTTTATTATAATAATAATATTCCAATTATAACTAATGGGCCTAAAGGCAACACCCCCCCTTAATTGTTATTTCCAACACGGTTCAAGCCCACTAATTAAATCCACTACAACAACGATAATATTAACTCCGATATTATTTCTACGGCTTCCAACTTTTTTTTCTGACTTAACGACTTAATTCACCACAACACCAAAATTTAATTTAATAATTCACTATATAATTATTTTCTCCGGACTTAATTAGATTATCTTCCGATTATTAACCAAATGATCCAACGACCTGATCGACATATCCAACAATAAACGAAAATACTTCATATCGTCTAACACAACTTATATCAACCTAATTAATCAATTCATCTCGAACCAACTTATGAACATCAAAGGAATATTCTGATATTTCTGAAATCAACTTCAAATACACAAAACATCGCAAATAAACACAACACAATACACTTATATTTAATTAAATAAATTAATTAAATAAACGGGCGTTACAACTCTCCCCCACTTAGAATATTTTCGTCCTCGAAAGTTTATCCGATTCAACTACTCCAACTACTTATTTACTCCGACTAATCAACTTTCATCCTCGAAGGCAACCCCACTTATAATATAGACAACAATTATAACACCCACATTAACAACAACTCAAACGACAATCAAGAAATACACTTGACAACCATCAACACAACACAATGAGTAACCAAATTACAACTTAGAACACATTAACTCAAGAATATACAACTTAATCACAACGTTAATACAACCAAACTACCAACATCGTTGTCAACTGCATATGAATGACAACACCACCCCCTCGCTACGCACTCTGATTATTTTCAATTTACAAAGTTTACCGAGTCTAAATCCAACTTACAATTTATCAAAATCGACATATCCACAAAGCCCTTCGACTCAATCCTTTTGGAATTTTTCATTTCAACTGGTATTCTAACTCTTGTAGTTACCGAATAGTTACAAATTAGCTCCTTAAGATAACGCCTCTGAACATTCAACCAATTACAACTGTGACTACTTCCAAATCTTGGATAAAATATTCATATACTTCCATGGATTCCCAATTATCATCAACATAGACTACAACTTTACTATCTTTTAGCAACACGTCTTCGACAATCATTTTTAACCACATAACATCATTACACCAACATAAGGTACAAGGGTCCAACGAATCTCCACAAGATAACTCATACCCTTCACTTCTAACTAATTCAACTTACCGAATACTCGATTCTTACTCATACCGACACAATCTTTTATAGATTCTTATCTAAATCAACACAACCAAACAACTCTTCTTGTTCCAACAAAAAATCATAATATAATAATCCAACTTATAAGTTCACTTCTTCTAATCCTTTGCAACTTAAATTTGTCCGAAATTCTTGTCAAATCATCGTTTTACATTTCCACCTACTTTCCTTTCTAATCATCTTAAGAAAACTTCAAGTCTCAAGCTACTTAATCCATCACTAACCAACATTCCAATTAATACTCCCATATAATAACCTGCATCGATCAAACAAACAATACTCAAGCACTCGGCTTTACTTTAACCAATTCAACGTGCATACTATACTAGTTGGCATGACACATCTATCCATCAATTATGATTACGTCTGCTATCAACAATAGATTAAGGGTGATCAGTTCCTCAATTTGTCAATAGACATCTGGCAACCAATAACAGTGGCATATATCATCATTACCCAACATAATAGCATACTTCAACTTGTGCTCAGAGTCCGTAAGCATATTGCTCCACCAACTCTCTACGGCTTATCATCTCTTTCTTAGTCTGCTTAATTCCAACTTCATCAACGATACAAAACGTCTAAAATCCAGTACACATTCTCTTATGTACACACATATTACCACACGACTTTCAATATCCCTCTAACATTGGAATCATTACAACAAGTACCATTCAAAGTGGTTAGCTCAAATTACAACTTCCAACCAAGTTACGATTCTTAACAACACCAATCAAACATCCCTCTTCCTCTCAACATTACCATCATCTAGAATAGGCACTTTAATTATCATCATTCGACATAAATCATATCTCAATGCATTCTCCGATACCAACATTTTATTATTTAATAACATTTTCATCTTTCCAAATTTTCAGCAATAGACGTTCAACTTAAAACACAATTATCTCTTCCAATCATGACTTTCATCCAAATTATAATTCTTAACAGCACAATTCAAACATCTGTCTTCCTCTCGACATTACTACCATATAACATCTTAATCACAACGTTAATACAACCAAACTACCAACATCATAATAATATAATCAACTTAGCAACATAATCAACTTATCCAACATAATAATATAATCAACTTAGCAACATAATCAACTTGTCCAACATAATAATATAATCAACTTAACAACATAATCAACTTTTATATACATAACCAACTTATTCAACTTGAGCAACGTACACAACTTTATCAACGTAAGCAACAAGAATAACTTTATCAACTTGGCAACATAAACAACACAAACAACATAATTAATGTGACACGGAATGTGACTCGACTGTGCATATGCATGTGGTACCATTGGAGTTAAACTCCCAACTCAAAATATACCAGGTTATCGAGGTATCTGCAAGGCATAAGCCTTCAACTTAAATATTTTGCCAATCCAGGCCAACGTGGTGAGCATCCGCTCCAACTTTAAACTGCAGTGTATGCCATGATACAACGACTCAACACATCACAACAATCAACTCTAACAACATACAACAAACAACATTGAAACTTTAATTCAACACCGATTCAACTTTGGCCATAGGCCCACAACTTTCAATGTTGGTCATACGACCTACAACTTGAACATCAACATTGGTCTTACGACCTACAACTCAAATAATCAACATGGGTCCTTCGACCTTTAACTTAAAAATGCTCCCAAACCGGGACAAAACAACATACGCAACTATACTCGAAAATACACACATTCAACACTAATTAACAAAGTACACCGACTAAAATCACTTATTTATTATTCCGAACTAACTCGACAATTTTCATTAAATTCCGGACAACTAATTTCTCCGCTTAAATTCACTTATTCGGCTAGACAGACAAACTTTATTGTTTTATACTCCACATCTTAAAAACCAATTAATATTATTATTTAATTATACTAAACATGTTTATACACATATACTATAATTAATACTTAGTATAATGTTATTATGAATAATATTCCTTTAAGTATATTCTTATTATAAAATTAGTAAGACTTTTATTATATTTATTTATTCCTTTAAGCAAAAAGGTTAACGTAATATACACTAGTTAATAAACCATGGCAAGGGCCATGAGGTGCGGCCTGGGCCGTAGGCATGTTAGGTGGCCACTCAACAAAGGGATGGCCTTTGCCATGATAAGAAAAATAGAAAGGCAAGCATGGCCCACCAAAAAGTTATGGCTTGCGCCATGACCACATATGGCCTGCGCCACTTTCATCATAGAGTGGTAGCTAGGTGGCCCACCAAAGGTGGCATGCGCCACTAGAATCATGGCCTACGCCATGTGAGATTTTTTTTTGCGAATTCCTGGGTGGCCTGCGCCACCTTCTTACATAGGGGTTTCGTCCAGTTTCGTGTATTCCAGAAATTTTAATTCAATTATTCACGGATTCACAAAATCGATTACCGATTACCACACATAACAGATTTTTCACAATAATTCAAACTATAAAATCAACACCCAATCAACATTCGACAGTATAGAAAATCGTATAATCCCAATCCCACATATTAATCTTCGTATTCCCGATTATAGAGTTCGAACCCCACCATTACCTTAATCGATGGTTGTTTACGTTCTCCAATCGAATTTCCGATTGGGCTTTCGACGGCGACTTCTCATAACCGCTTTCTCCACTTTTCCTCGTTCTCCAATCTTTACGATCTCTCTCTTCTTACTGCTACTTCTCAAAAAAAACTAACCTCCACTTATTATTATTTATTTTATTATAATAATAATAATATTCCAATTATAACTAATGGGCCTAACTGCAACACCCCCCTTAATTGTTATTTCCAACACGGTTCAAGCCCACTAATTAAATCCACTACAACAACGATAATATTAACTCCGATATTATTTCTACGGCTTCCGACTTATTTTTCTGACTTAACGACTTAATTCACCACAACACTAAAATTTAATTTAATAATTCACTATATAATTATTTTCTCCGGACTTAATTAGATTATCTTCCGATTATTAACCAAATGATCCAACGACCTGATCGACATATCCAACAATAAATGAAAATACTTCATATCGTCTAACACAACTTATATCAACTTAATTAATCAATTCAACTCGAACCAACTTATGAACATCAAAGGAATATTCTGATATTTTAGAAATCAACTTCAAATACACAAAACATCGCAAATAAACACAACACAATACACTTATATTTAATTAAATAAATTAATTAAATAAACGGGCGTTACAACTCTCCCCTACTTAGAATATTTTCGTCCTCGAAAATTTATCCGATTCAACTACTCCAACTACTTATTTACTCCGACTAATCAACTTTCATCCTCGAAGGCAACCCCACTTATAATATAGACAACAATTATAACACCCACATTAACAACAACTCAAACGACAATCAAGAAATACACTTGACAACCATCAACACAACACAATGAGTAACCAAATTACAACTTAGAACACATCAACTCAAGAACATACAACTTAATCACAACGTTAATACAACAAAACTACCAACATCGTTGTCAACTGCGTACGAATGACAACACCACGCCCTCGCTACGCACTCTGATTATTTTCAATTTACAAAGTTTACCGAGTCTAAATCCAACTTACAATTTATCAAAATCGACATATCCACAAAGCCCTTCGACTCAATCCTTTTGGAATTTTTCATTTCAACTGGTATTCTAACTCTTGTAGTTACCGAATAGTTACAAATTAGCTCCTTAAGATAACGCCTCTAAACATTCAACCAATTACAACTGCGACTACTTCCAAATCTTGGATTAAATATTCATATACTTCCATGGAATCCCAATTATCATCAACATAGACTACAACTTTACTATCTTTTAGCAACACGTCTTCGACAATCCTTTTTAACCACACAACATCATTACACCAACATAAGGTACAAGGGTCCAACGAATCTCCACAAGATAACTCATACCCTTCACTTCCAACTAATTCAACTTACCGAATACTCGATTCTTACTCATACCGACACAATCTTTTATAGATTCTTATCTAAATCAACACAACTAAACAACTCTTCTTGTTCCAACCAAAAATCATACTATAATAATCCAACTTATAAGTTCACTTCTTCTAATACTTTGCAACTTAAATTTGTCCGAAATTCTTGTCAAATCATCGTTTTACATTTCCACCTACTTTCCTTTCTAATCATCTTAAGAAAACTTCAAGTCTCAAGCTACTTAATCCATAACTAACCAACATTCCAATTAATACTCCCATATAATAACCAGCATCGATCAAACAAACAATACTCAAGCACTCGGCTTTACTTTAACCAATTCAACGTGCATACTATACTAGTTGGCATGACACATCTATCCATCAATTATGATTACGTATGCTATAAACAATAGATTAAGGGTGATCAGTTCCTCAATTTGTCAATAGACATCTGGCAACCAATAACAGTGGCATATATCATCATTACCCAACATAATAGCATACTTCAACTTGTGCTCAGAGTCTGTAAGCATATTGCTCCACCAACTCTCTACGGCTTATCAACTCCTTCTTAGTCTGCTTAATTCCAACTTCATCAACGATACAAAACGTCTAAAATCCAGTACACATTCTCTTATGTACACACATATTACCACACGACTTTCAATATCCCTCTAACATTGGAATCATTACAAGTACCATTTAAAGTGGTTAGCTCAAATTACAACTTCCAACCAAGTTACGATTCTTAACAACACCAATCAAACATCCCTCTTCTTCTCAACATTACCATCATCTAGAATAGGTACTTTAATTGTCATCATTCGACATAAATCATATCTCTATGCATTCTCCGATACCAACATTTAATTTTTTAATAACATTTTAATCTTTCCAAATTTTCAGCAATAGACGTTCAACTTAGAACACAATTATCTCTTCCAATCATGACTTTCATCCAAATTATAATTCTTAACAGCACAATTCAAACATCTGTCTTCCTCTCGACATTACTACCATATAACATCAGCATTTTAATCATTCTCATTACATATTTATTCATTCTCTGAATACTTATGCATTCCCTTTACTACCAACATCTTATTATTTTTCCAACATTTTCATTTTTTCTAAAATTTCCAGCAACACACGCTCCACTTCGAACGCAATTATCTTCTTCAATAAAGATCTCCAAATCACAAAATTATATTCTATCATGAAGATAAATTTGTGAAGATTCCAGAACTTCAAGTATCGCTCGAATCCAACTTACGAGTTAAAACTTATCCCCATCCCAATGGGACTGGTCAATAATTCCCGTATGCAGAATTTTCCCAAAATCAGCAGCAGACCCAACTATTAAAATTCACTTATCTCCCTTATTATAAACCTCCTGAATGCAAATCTTATATGCAAACTGTAGGGAATTTCATAAGATTTCCAAATAGTCCAGAACCGCTTCAATCCGAATCACGGTTAAAACGTTATGCTACTTCTCGTGACAGCTGCTCCAAGATTGCAAAAACCAGAATTTTTGAGATTGATGAATGTAAATTCCATCTCTCTCCATCTTACTTCCAAGTCCTACCAAAAATATTGTTCTACATCCAACTTTGAAATTTCTCGACTTTAATTAAACTACACTCAAGGCATCGCAATCTACCGACTTGATCCTTCAACTTAATTCATCAACTTGTCTTTTTATTTGGAATAAATCCTCCTTTCTTAAACAATCTCCATCCATAAATCCATGCACTTCTCAACCCGACCGATACGAATTTATGATTCCATGCTCTCGCCGGTTCGTAACAACGTCTCTTCAACAACCTTGTACTTCTGCAATCAACATCAACTTTGAACCAACTTCGACATTCCAACAACAGTTCGGGGATCAAGCTTCTCCCCCACTTAATTCCAACCAACACTTGCAGACAACGACTAAAAACTAACAACAAATACCGACAGTGTTTCACACACATGTCGCGTACTAAGGGATTAACAACACTAGACAACATTGGTCGGACGGACCGACCTGCTCAGATACCAATAATGTAACACCCCAAATCTACCCGGCGGAAATTCATAAATCAGAGTTTCAAAAATTTAACAACAAAACAGGATGCTACAATTTTCCACTTAAACAAATTCATTTAATTTCATGAACATCGATACATAACACTTTCAAACAGGATGAAACTATAAGGTCAACTCTTATTCTATTCATTGAAGTCAAACAACTTTTACAAATAGGCAGCGGATCCACAAATATTATGTTGCTAAGTTGATTATATTATTATGTTGGATAAGTTGATTATGTTGCTAAGTTGATTATATTATTATGATGTTGGTAGTTTGGTTGTATTAACGTTGTGATTAAGTTGTTAAGTTGACAACGATGTTGGTAGTTAAAACATCAGCACTTTAATCATTCTCATTACATATTTATTCATTCTCTGAATACTTATGCATTCCCTTTAATACCAACATCTTATTATTTTTCCAACATTTTCATTTTTTCTAAATTTTCCAGCAACACACGCTCCACTTCGAACGCAATTATCTTCTTCAATAAAGATCTCCAAATCACAAAATTATATTCTATCATGAAGATAAATTTGTACAGATTCCATAACTTCAAGTATCGCTCGAATCCGACTTACGAGTAAAACGTTATCTCCATCCCAATGGGACTGGTCAATAATTCCCGTATGCAGAATTTTCCAAAAATTAACAGCAGACCCAACTATTAAAATGCACTTATCTCCCTCATTATAAACCTCCTGAATGCAAATCTTATATGCAAACTGTAGGGAATTTCATAAGCTTTCCAAATAGTCCAGAACCGCTTCAATCCGAATCACGGTTAAAAAGTTATGCTATTTCTCGTGACAGCTGCTCCAAGATTGCAAAAACCAGAATTTTTGAGATTGATGAATGTAAATTCCATCTCTCTCCATCTTACTTCCAAGTCCTACCAAAAATATTGTTCTACATCCAACTTTGAAATTTCTCGACTTTAATTAAACTACACTCAAGGCATCGCAATCTACCGACTTGATCCTTCAACTTAATTCATCAACTTGTCTTTTTATTTGGAATAAATCCTCCTTTCTTAAACAATCTCCATCCATAAATCCATGCACTTCTCAACCCGACCGATACGAATTTATGAATCCATGCTCTCGTCGGTTCGTAACGACGTCTCTTCAACAACCTTGTACTCCTGCAATCTGCATCAACTTTGAACCAACTTCGACATTCCAACAACAGTCTGGGGACAAGCTTCTCCCCCACTTAATTCCAACCAACACCTGCAGACAACGACTAAAAACTAACAACAAATACCGACAGCGTTTCACACACATGTCGCGTACTAAGGGATTAACAACACTAGACAACATTGGCCGGACGGAACGACCTGCTCAGATACCAATAATGTAACACCCCAAATCTACCCGGCGGAAACTCATAAATCAGAGTTTCAAAAATTCAACAGCAAAACAGGATGCTACATTTTTCCACTTAAACAAATTCATTTAATTTCATGAACATCGATACATAACACTTTCAAACAGGGTGAAACTATAAGGTCAACTCTTATTCAATTCATTGAAGTCAAACAACTTTTAGAAATAGGCAGCGGATCCACAACTATTCAACATTGCATCAGTTAACAACTTTTTCCACCTAACAACTTAGTAATAACATGTTTTTCATTGAGACAACTTAAAATAACAACAACTAAATATAACAACAAAACAATTAAGCGTTCATCCCCCCGAGTGTTACGTATCAGAGCGACGACACCGACTTGATTACGAAAGTAAGAAACTCTAAACTGGAATACCTGCACGTTACCAATCAAGGTAACATTCAACAACAGAAAGGGGTGAGATATCGAACCATATAAACAAGAGTATGATAATTAATACGCTAGATAGAATCATACAATTTTTACACTATCCACAACAACGTCTTACTAAACACCCCAAACAACCAACATACTTTATCATCTTAATTCACACATCAACATAATCAATTTCAACTATAACCTTAGCATACAAACCTTCATCAACTTCGACGAACATTTACAACATATTCAACTTTTTCAATATCAACATAATCGACATTACAAACATAAATATATAAACAACCCAAGCAACATAATCCTATATACAAACTCATCCATCATAATAATTAACAACACTAGACAACATTGGTCGGACGGACCGACCTGCTCAGATACCAATAATGTAACACCCCAAAACTACCCGGTGGAAATTCATAAATCAGAGTTTCAAAAATTTAACAACAAAACAGGATGCTACAATTTTCCACTTAAACAAATTCATTTAATTTCATGAACATCGATACATAACACTTTCAAACAGGATGAAACTATAAGGTCAACTCTTATTCTATTCATTGAAGTCAAACAACTTTTACAAATAGGCAGCGGATCCACAAATAATCAACATTGCATCAGTTAACAACTTTTTCCACCTAACAACTTAGTAATAACATGTTTTTCATTGAGACAACTTAAAATAACAACAACTAAATATAACAACAAAACAATTAAGCGTTCATCCCCCCGAGTGTTACGTATCAGAGCGACGACACCGACTTGATTACGAAAGTAAGCAACTCTAAACTGGAATACCTGCACGTTACCAATCAAGGTAACATTCAACAACAGAAAGGGGTGAGATATCGAACCATATAAGCAAGAGTATGATAATTAATACGCTAGATAGAATCATACAATTTTTACACTATCCACAACAACATTTTACTAAACACCCCAAACAACCAACATACTTTATCATCTTAATTCACACATCAACATAATCAATTTCAACTATAACCTTAGCATACAAACCTTCATCAACTTCGACGAACATTTACAATATATTCAACTTCTTCAATATCAACATAATCAACATTATAAACATAAATATATAAACAACCGAAGCAACATAATCCTATAATCAACTCATCCATCATAATAATATAATCAACTTAGCAACATAATCAACTTATCCAACATAATAATATAATCAACTTAGCAACATAATCAACTTGTCCAACATAATAATATAATCAACTTAACAACATAATCAACTTGTATATACATAACCAACTTATTCAACTTGAGCAACGTACACAACTTTATCAACATAAGCAACAAGAATAACTTTATCAACTTGGCAACATAAACAACACAAACAACATAATTAATGTGACACGGAATTTGACTCGACTGTGCATATGCATATGGTACCATTGGAGATAAATTCCCAACTCAAAATATACCAGGTTATCGAGGTATCTGCAAGGCATAAGCCTTCAACTTAAATATTTTTCTAATCCAGGCCAACGTGGTGAGCATCCGCTCCAACTTAAAAATGCAGTGTATGCCATGATACAACGACTCAACACATCACAACAATCAACTCTAACAACATACAACAAACAACTTCGCAACTTTAATTCAACACCGATTCAACTTTGGCCATAGGCCCACAACTTTCAACGTTGGTCATACGACCTACAACTTGAACATCAACATTGGTCTTACGACCTACAACTCAAATAATCAACATGGGTCCTTCGACCTTTAACTTAAAAATGCTTCCAAACCGGGACAAAACAACATATGCAACTATACTCGAAAATACACGCATTCAACACTAATTAACAAAGTACACCGACTAAAATCACTTATTTATTATTCCGAACTAACTCGACAATTTTCATTAAATTCTGGACAACTAATTTCTCCGCTTAAATTCACTTATTCGGCTAGACAGACAAACTTTATTGTTTTATACTCCACATCTTAAAAACCAATTAATATTATAATTTAATTATACTAAACATGTTTATACACATATACTATAATTCATACTTAGTATAATGTTATTATGAATAATATTCCTTTAAGTATATTCTTATTATAAAATTAGTAAGACTTTTATTATATTTATTTATTCCTTTAAGCAAAAAGGTTAACGTAATATACACTAGTTAATAAACCATGGCAAGGGCCATGAGGTGCGGCCTGGGCCGTAGGCATGTTAGGTGGCCACTCAACAAAGGGATGGCCTACGCCATGATAAGAAAAATAGAAAGGCAAGCATGGCCCACCAAAAAGTTATGGCTTGCGCCATGACCACATATGGCCTGCGCCACTTTCATCATAAAGTGGTAGCTAGGTGGCCCACCAAAGGTGGCATGCGCCACTAGCAGCATGGCCTGCGCCATGTGAGATTTTTTTTTGCGAATTCCTGGGTGGCCTGCGCCACCTTCTTACATAGGGGTTTCGTCCAGTTTCGTGTATTCCAGAAATTTCAATTCAACTATTCACGGATTCACAAAATCGATTACCGATTACCACACAAAATAGATTTTTCACAATAATTCAAACTATAAAATCAACACCCAATCAACATTCGACAGTATAGAAAATCGTATAATCCCAATCCCACATATTAATCTTCGTATTCCCGATTATAGAGTTCGAACCCCACCCTTACCTTAATCGATGGTTGTTTCGAATCTCCGATCGAATTTCCGATTGGGCTTCCGACGGCGACTTCTCATAACCGCTTTCTCCATTTTTCCTCGTTCTCCAATCTTTACGATCTCTCTCTTCTTACTGCTACTTCTCAAAAAAACTAACCTCCACTTATTATTATTTATTTTATTATAATAATAATAATATTCCAATTATAACTAATGGGCCTAACTGCAACACCCCCCTTAATTATTATTTGCAACACGGTTCAAGCCCACTAATTAAATCCACTACAACAACGATAATATTAACTCCGATATTATTTCTACGGCTTCCGACTTATTTTTCTGACTTAACGACTTAATTCACCACAACACCAAAATTTAATTTAATAATTCACTATATAATTATTTTCTTCCGACTTAATTAGATTATCTTCTGATTATTAACCAAATGATCCAACGACCTGATCGACATATCCAACAATAAACGAAAATACTTCATATCGTCTAACACAACTTATATCAACTTAATTAATCAATTCAACTCGAACCATCTTATGAACATCAAAGGAATATTCTGATATTTCAAAAATCAACTTAAATCAACTTCAAATACACAAAACATCGCAAATAAACACAACACAATACACTTATATTTAATTAAATAAATTAATTAAATAAACGGGCGTTACACAAAGCATAGAAAATGTATGAATAAATTACCAAGCAATGTTCAAGCAATGTCTTAAGATGTCTAAGATTTCATACAAGTGCTTAGAATGTCATGGCAAGTTCACATGTTCATTCAATGCAATGTAAGATGCAAGTATGGATGCAAGATTAGGGTAACATGAAAGGATGAGATGCAAAAGTCAAAAACAGATGCAAATAATAAGATAAAAAATTGCAAATGAACTCAAAGGAACCCTAACCCCATATGTTATCACACCCCAAAGGAGAAGGTCTAACTCTTAACTTAAAGAAAGTTGTGATTTTTCTAAGTAAGCTAGGGTTTTTGGGTACCTTAAGAGGGAAAATGCAAATCAAATGGAAAATGCAAGATAAATTTATGACAAAAATATGCTAGATACTACATGCCATATTAAGAACAATGCAAAAAGAACCAATGTCAAACCCTTCATGGTTAGGCAGAAAAGTATTTTCAAAGTTAGGGTTCAAAAAAAGGATTTTTATGAACCCTAAATTCAAGAAAAATGTCAAAGTTGGATCAAAACCAAAAATAAATTTGTATGAATGGTTTGACAATGTTTCTAAATGTCCTAAGATGCAATGTGAATTATTTTGGAATTTTTAGAAACCTAAATGATATTTTAATTAATTAATTTCCATTAATTAATTAAAATAAACATTTAAATATTTTTAAAATGATTTTTTAATGCAAAAAAATAAAAATAAAAATGTTTTTGGGTGAAGAAAAATATTTGAAATCAAAATGCAGAAGAAAAATATTTTTGAAATTTTCTAAGTATTTTAAATAAATTAGACAAAATAAATGGATAACATGAAAATAAAAATGAATTAAAGGGGCTGGTCAACAGATCCAATGGATCAGATTCAAACTGGGGTTTGGAGGGAAGACCACGTGTGCTATCCAATGGTCACAATTCAAACTGACTAAATTCCAATTAAGTAATTAATTAATCATAATTAAAACTTAATGGACACATCCTGGCCTATCATTACACGCGGGAAACACTGATCAAAGGGATGAGATTCAAAGTTCACTAATTACGCTGATTAACCCTAATCTGAACCCTAAACATTTTCAGGTGACCAGAGCTAGCTCCGGTCATCTTCTCCGGCAGGACCCTCAACCTAACTTCTTCCCTAGGCCATTTCAGGAGCTCCAAAGCTCCAGATCACTTCCCCACACCTCCCTAAACATGAATCTAACCTCAAAACTAATTTCTAATGGCTAAATCAAAGCATATGAATCAAAACTTAAAAACTGCAAAAGTTTCAAAGCATGCATACAAGCTTATTTTCCACTCATTTTCAAAAGTAAATACCTCATGATGATCAGCAAAGCATAAAGAACATTTCTATAACAAGAAAAACAAGTTCTGGAAAATTTGTTCTTGAGGATACCTTAGATGGAGCTTCTTCAATCTGAGCTATCTGGCCTCCTCTTTGGTGCAAAATGACTCCAATGATCCTCCTGGTGATGCTTTGATGCTTGGAAGGAGTTTATAATGACTGGTTTGAGTGGTTGTTCTTCAGCTGGCCAGAAATCGTGTTTCATTTTTGGGTGCTTTGAGGCTTGTTTGATGGTTGGTTTATGCTCTATGGATCATTTCTGAATGAATGGTGAAGTTTGTTTTGAAGTTTGATGGTTGAACAGAAAGTTTCGAAGGTTTTTGCTTTTGGGGTGATTTTGAGGAACTTGGTGATTCTGAGGTTTCAGCCTTGTGTGATGTATGTTATGAGTTGCTTTTGATCCACATAACAAACTTTGATAGGTCAGAGGAGTTGTTGTAGCCTATGGTGATTGGTATGGGCAAGTTGCCAAAATGTCAACATAACTTGTACTTGAGGTATGGGCTGGTTCAGTGGCTGTTTCAAGGCATGGCTCGAGTCTGCTTGGTTCAAGGATAGCCATGGAAGTCATATTTTTCAGCTGGCACAAGTGGAAGCATGGTTGTATGAGTTTTTGCAAGTTTTGTACATTTTGGCCCCTTTCTGATTTCTTGATGTGCAAGGCATAGAAACTTGAGATCCTTGGGCCAATTCTGATTCTTAGGCAATACACTATGTTTGTATGATGCCTAGAAGTGTATTAGAGGTCACAAAATGGCTTGGTATGTGAATTTGCACAAAATCCTCTTTGGTGTGAAAGTGAAAATTATGTGATTTTTGCCAACTTTGCCAAGCCATAACTTGAGTTCCACAATGAATTAGAACTTGTTCTTGTACTTTTTGAAAAGGGAATGATCCAATCTACAACTTTAATGACCAACAAGTTTTCATTTGAAGCATTTTTGGTTGATAAAGAGGAGGTTGAAATACTTTCCCAAAATGGAAAGTTTCCATTACAAGTCATTTCCATTTTTGGCAACTTTTGGTTTAGCTCAAATTTCTTCAATTTTGTGAACTTCCAAGCACTTCAATGATCAAATAAAGATCATATAACTCCAATTTGATAAAAAAATCCACTTTGGTTCCATTGGTAGGGGCCTCAGATGCCCTGATTTTGCACTGACTTGCTCAAGAAGTTACCCATTGATCAGATGACTTCCCCATTGAATTTATTCATCAAAATTGGTATGCATGATCCTTATAACATATTGAGACCATTAGAAACAAGAATGGCCAAAAAATTTGGATTTATGGCCTCTGAAACCAAAACCCTAATTTTAGGTCATTTGTGTAGTGAAACCCTTGCTCCGCTTCCATGCTTTGCCAGTTCTTGTGATTTCTTGAATTCCTTGATCTTTGAGGGATATAAAATGATGTTAGAACATACATGGACCCTCTTGGAATGATTGGAAGCCTTTGGGGTGGTTCAAATGGATCCTTGGATTGCTCAGATCATAAACCCTAGATGCAGATGAATTTGAACTTATGCAGTGAAACAAAAATGCAATATGAGATGATATGCTTAAACTTATGCAAAGATGAAAGATCACAAGCAATCGTGTGAAACTAGTGAGGGCAAATTTGGGGTGTTTACAGCTGCCCCTATTCAAACATGAGTTAGCTGTGCAGGATGTAAGCGCCTGGCTTAACAGACAAACAAGATAACTTGTGGTTGTATACCAAAGACAGTCCAAAATTTGCACTCACTGGGGAGAAGAAGAAAAGGGAAATAAATTGTAAAAGATAGTATAGTATGATTATAAAGTGCGGGCAATGGAGGACAACCATCGAGCAGAGGGCGACTGCTGGGGATAAAGGGTAAGCAAAGCAATGACGGGGATGGCCGACAAGCTGGGGAAATAAAGAAACTGCGACAGGGACGACCATCGGGTAAAGAAACAAGATTCTCTGGGGATTAAAGTAAAGGCAATGATGGGGACGGCCATCAGGTTTGCAAAGTAAAGTAAACAACGATGGGGACGGTCACCGGTCTAAAGAATAAATGAAATATTGATGAGGGACGGTCATCAAAGGTGAAGGACGATCACCTAGCAGGGGACGACTGCTCTTTATCATGACATAGGACGAATGTCAGATAGAAAAGGTCGACTATGGGGACAGGCATTAGATAAGCATGATGAAGGACGATCATCAAGAGGTGAAGGACGATCACCTAGCAGGGTACGGCTGCTCTCAGGGTTTATCACGACATAAGATGAATGTCGGATAACAAAGTTAACGATGGGGACGGCCATCGGATAAAAATGATGAGGGACGGTCATCAAAGGGTGAAGGACGATCACCTAGCAGGGGACGGCTGCTATAATATCACGACATAGGACGAATGTTGGATAGAAAAGGGTTCCAATAATGGAGACTCCGCTGGGGAAAGGGATGAGGGACGGTCATCCAAGGGTGAAGGACGATCACCTGGCAGGGTACGGCTGCCGGAAGTATCATGACATAGGACGAATGTCAGATAGAAGAAAAGTCACTTTTACTGGGGAATGGTAAACACGGACGAGTGCTTACGCCTAAGAAAATAAAAGGTATAAGTGTTTGACGCTGTGTATAGATTAAAGATGCGGACGAGCATCCTTAGAGCCATGATACAGACGAGTATCGGTAGAAACAAACGCTGATGCGTGTTCTGAGATGATGGTACGGACGAGTACCAACTGGTTAACAAAGAACACGGACGAGTGTCGAATATGTGGGGAATAAATATATATACAAGATACGGACGAGTATCTGTATAAGTATGAAGAAGTATTTGTGAAGTATGAGCAAAACATAGACGAGTGTTCAACTTGCTGGGGAAAGTCTGACACGGACGAGTGTATAAGTTATGAACAACCATTTATATATGAGAGTGTAAAATGTATTCTGGCGACCTGCGGGGATAGGATGGCACAAACGGGTGTCAACAAGAGTGTGTTATGACAAATGTTTAGTTTGCAACAATTGTTTTGGCAACCATGCTGGGGGAGGTGACACAGACGAGTTTCAGAAGAGTATATAGATATTTGTAATCATAGAGGAACGTTTGTGGTTTATATCTATAGGGGAATGATATGACACGGACGAGTGTCGAAAAGGGATATATGAATAGGTACTTGTGTTGGAGAGTGCAAATGGGATGCTTTAGCTTTCTGTGGGGAGATTGAGATGACACGGACGAGTGTCGAGAAGAACATGTTATGGACAAGTATTTGTACTTGAGGGTGCAAAGGGACGCTTTGGCTTTTATGTGCAAGGGATGTATTTTGTATATTGCTGATGAGGTACTGTTGGTATTTACAGGTGACTGGTTTGAACCTGACTTGTGACCATGCAAATGTTTGATGTTTGCCGTAATGCTCTGTATTAGACGAAATGCTACGCTCTGTGGGGAAAATGATGTGAATGCTATTGATTATGCAAAAGAAACCGATCTGGGATTCGGATCCCGCTGTTGATCTCTGGCTGATATGCTTGGAAGGATATCCTAGCTGGGGATGAGATCATTGGTATATCTGATAAGATATATGGCTCTGCTTGGGGAAATAGATCACTGATAGATCTATCCTGTAAGGAGAAAACCAGCTGGGGATGAAGAAGCTTTCGTCACTTTGTTGTGTGAGAATTTCAGGCATTGCTCTTCTGGGTAGAGGCTGGAACTCTGTGAGGGGATGATTCTTTTATCTTTGAGACCTGGCACTCTGTTGGGGAAAGAAAAGATCACTGAACGATCTTCCAAGAGAACTCTGTGGGGATCCTGGCTAGGGATGAGGAGGCTTTTGGCAACTCCGCTAGGAAAAGCATTCCAGATATTTCTTGGAGGAGGTGTGCTAGGGGAAATGATGCTTGGCATGCCCCGTATTACGTATTTGAATACCTGCAACCTATTAAGACAAAGAAACGCACAAGTGTCCCGAGGTATCCCTTACTGGATTCCGTCATAGGAGTTAGATATTCCTGAGAGTAAATACATTTCCTGCAAGCATTTATTAATAATGGCTCATTTGTTTTATGAAAATATTATATCATGGACATTGGACATTTTGCAAACGAAACAAAAATGTACGACACGAGGTGTGACTGAAAATCTGATTTTTATTAATCTGGGTGCCCTGAATTGGCAAATACAGTCAAAGAAACAGATCCCCTGGAATGAGGAGATTGTTACAAATTGAAAAATTAAAATTGCTGGCAATGTTGACGACGTTCCGGTGAGCTTCCTTTGCTAGGACCTGTATGACCTTGACGTTCTTCTTATCTTGCTTCCTGAAGAGGGTTGATTCCAACTGACGCTTTAACTCTTCCGAAGTTTGCCATGTTGTAAGTAATATAGATGAATTCAGAATGCAGTTGTTCGCTTATTCCCTGATTTTGCGTGGATCGCCCTTTCAGGTTTTCAATCCACCGAGATACCCATTTTTGCCTGAGCTGTCCAATGCGGCTTTTCAACTCAGCGGGTGTACATTTTTTTCCCTTATTTTTGCCCGAGTCTTTTATTCTATTTTTGACTCGCCGGGATGCCCTATTTTTTCTTGGACTTACATTCTATTTTTATGTCCAGCGGGTTATTTTATGCGAAGTATTTTTTAACTGCATCTGAATTCACAGGGGATAAGAAATCTTCACCATCCATAGTAGTGAGCATCAGTGCTCCACCAGAGAAAACCTTATTTACTATGAATGGACCATCGTAATTTGGAGTCCACTTGCCCCTGTGGTCTGTATGAGGAGGGAGAAGTCTTTTCAGCACCAGATCCCCCACTTGGTATTCCCGAAGCCTGACTTTCTGATCGAAGGCTTTCTTCATTCTTTTCTGATATAACTACCTGTGATAGATTGCAGCTAATCTCTTTTCTTTGACCAGATTCAATTGATTGTACCGAGAACGGACCCATTCTACTTCATTCAGCTTGACATCCATCAGAACCCGTAAGGAGGGTAGCTCAACTTCAACAGGTAGGACAACTTCCATACCATACATAAGTTAATACGGCGTTGCCCCAGTGGATGTTCTGATTGAGGTTCGGTACCCATGCAAGGCAAATGGTAACATTTCATGCCAGTCTTTATAAGTAACCACCATCTTCTGCACAATCTTCTTGATGTTTTTGTTAGCTGCCTCAACAGCGCCATTCATCTTTGGCTTGTAAGGAGAAGAGTTATGATGTTGGATTTTGAAGTCCCGACACAGCTCTGCCATCATTTTGTTGTTCAAATTGGAACCATTATAAGTAATGATTCACTCGGGTACTCCATATCGATAGATGATGTCTCTTTTCACGAATCTGGCTACCACTTCTCTGGTAACGTTTGCATATGAAGCCGCTTCAACCCATTTGGTGAAGTAATCAATGGCTACTAGGATGAATCTGTGGCCATTTGAAGCAGTTGGTTTGATCTTTCCAATCATGTCAATGCCCCACATGGCAAAGGGCCACGGTGAAGACATTACGTTCAAAGTATTTGGAGGCACATGTACTTTATCTGCATAGATCTGGCATTTGTGGCACTTCCTAGCATAAGCACAACAGTCTGCATCCATTGTGATCCAGTAGTAACCCGATCTTAATAATTTCTTAGCCATTGCATCTCCTCCAGCATGGGTACCGAAAGATCCTTCATGCACCTCGTGCATCAGCAAGTTTGCCTCTTTCTTATCAACACATCTGAGAAGAACCATATCCAAGTTTCTCTTGTATAATGAACCATCAACATTCAGGAAGAAACTACCAGCCAGCCTTCTCAATGTCTTCTTATCATTGGGTGATGCCCCAGGTGGGTATGTTTGATCCTCTAAGAAGCTTTTGATGTCATGGAACCATGGCTTGTCATCTTTAGAAATGTCCACGGAGAATACGTATGCTGGTCGGTCTAACCTGGATACCGAAATCCGAGGCACATAATTGGCACTCTGAACCTTGATCATGGAGGAAATGGTAGCCAAAGCGTCTGCGAACTGATTTTCGTCTCGAGGGATGTACTCAAGTTTGACTGTTGTGAAGAAAGTCAATAATCTCCTCGTATAGTCACGGTATGGAATCAGATGCTCTTGGTGAGTGTACCATTTGCCATTGGTCTGATTGATTACCAAAGCTGAATCTCTGAATACAGTTAAAGTCTTGATCCTGAGGTCAATGGCTTCCTCAAGACCCATGATACAAGCTTCATATTCAACTTCATTGTTAGTGCATGCAAAGGTGAGTTTTGCCGAGAAAGGCATGTGAACTCCTTTAGGTGTAATGAGCACTGCACCAACCCCACATCCATTCATATTGGCAGCCCCGTCAAACATCATTGTCCATTCTTCTTCTGGGTCAGGCCCTTCAGTGTGAACAGGTTCTTCATGATCTTTTGCTTTCAGGAACATGATGTCTTCATCAGGGAAGTCAAATCTCATTGGTTGGTAATCATCAATGGGTTGCTCAACTAGATAGTCAGGCAGTACACTGCCCTTGATGGCCTTTTGAGATGTGTACTGAATGTCATACTCTGTTAGAATCATTTGCCATCTTGCAACCCTTTCGGTAAGTGTTGGCTTCTCAAATATGTACTTGACTGGGTCCATTTTTGAGATCAACAAAGTAGTGTGAGTCAACATATATTGTCTTAGTCGGCGAGCAGCCCACGCTAAAGCACAACAAGTTTTCTCGAGCAGTGAATAACATTGTTCACAGTCGGCAAACTTTTTGCTTAGGTAGTATATTGCATACTATTTTCGACCAGACTCGTCATGCTGGCCCAACACACACCCCATTGATCCTTCTAATACTGTCAGGTACATTATTAGAGGTCTTCCTTCAACTGGAGGCATAAGAATTGGAGGCTCTTGTAGTTACTCCTTGATTTTGTCAAAAGCCTTCTGACAATCTTCATTCCACCTGACCGTTTGTTCCTTTCTTAATAGTTTGAACAGGGGTTCACTGTAACGCCCCGAAAATCTAAATTTAATTATTTAATCATTTATTTAATTAATTTAGAAAAGTTGGAGAGTTTGAGTTATTTTGAGAATTTTGGAGAAAATGAGTATTTATATATAATAAGGATAAATAGTGTTTTATTATGCTATTTTATTATTATTATTAAAAATATTTTAAAGAAAAGGGTAAGGTGGTCCTTTTGTGAAATTATGAGGGTAAGGTGGGAAAAGGCTAAAATGGGATAATATATCCAAAGAAGAGAATACGATCAGTTTTCTCATTTTTGTTTTCTATCGTGTTTGGAGAAGTACTCTGAAGAAAGGAGAAGCTCAGAGGCAGGAGGCTGTGGAGAACCCCAGAGAAGAGTGTAAAGCGGCGAAATTCTCTAAGGTATGGGGAGTTTTTATAATCTATGATAATTATATAGGAATTGGAATATGAATGGATTAGGATGGTATGAGTTTTAGGGGTTTTTGGGGTTTTGAGTTAGGTTGAGTTTTATGAGAAATCTTGATGAATTAGAGTGATTGGAATGAGTTATAATCATATATTTGTTTGTATAATTGTTGTCTTGATGTTGTTGAGGTTTTATTGATGTTTTTGAATGGTTTTTGAGTGTTATGATGTGAAACCCGTAATGGGGTTTGGGGATTTTTGGAATTGGAACAGTCTGCAATTGTGTAGCAGAGGACTGCTGGAAAACAGGCGTTAACCGGTTAACGCTTTGGTTAACCGGTTAACCATTGAAAACTTTGAATATTTTTCTAAAATTACGCAGGAGTTAACCGGTTAACGCTTTGGTTAATCGGTTAACACTGTTGGGATAGTAAATTTTACTTCTTTAAAAATTCATATCTTTCAAACCGTAAGTCCGATTCGCATTCTGTTTGAAGCGTCGGAAAGAGCACAAACTGAACTTTATTTTGATGAATAGAATCGAGAAAAATGAAATAAGTTTTGATAAATGAATTTGTGAAATAACCTTATAATTCCCTTATAAATTACCGGGTACGGGTTAATCTTTGATGTGTCAGAGTGGTTAGAGAACCGGTATTCAGGGTGTAATGTCATGATGATATGTATGATTATTTGATGGTTGTTCTGCTTATTGAAATGAATGATGCGAATTGTTTTGATGAATTTTTCGATGTAGCGCATCATTGCATTTCATAACATTCACGATGGGGCTTTGGCCTATTTATTTGCTTCAATCCCATTGTGTGGATTGAAGTGTCTCGATGATTTATGATGTGCTTCTTTGTTGAGGGTTGATGGTCATGTATCCATCTCACGATGAAAATGATACCACATGCATATTGCATATCAGGATGTTAGAATTGCATATTCTGGATGAATTTCATGACTGTGTTGGTGTTGATTGATTTCATGATAATGTTGTGGTCGTTGTTGAATTTTGAAGTTGACGATGTCATGATATGTGTACTAATTTATTTATGATTCTATATTCTTGTACGTTTATGATATATTATGATTACTCACTCTGCCTGCTTGGAAATGTTGCCTCTTTCGTGGGTAACTTGCAGATGTCAAAAAATAGTCCTGCAGTGCAATAGGAGTAATTCATGAGTCTCAGAGCGTGCTTTAGTGTTCCTTAGGAGTGGTTCTGGTTTATGTGTCCTGCTCTGTGTCATGTAACACTGGGATGGGTTTCTTTGTTAAGTTATTTTCAGTATGTTGTTATCTGGATAAATGTTTTCCATTTTATGATGTTAAATTCAGGATGGTGAAAATTATGTTTATGAAGTTTTGAATTATGAAGTTAAATTCCGCTGTGAAATGATTTACTTTATTTTGATGTTGATTAACCCGTGTTACGGGACAGGACACTGTTGTGTTGATTTTTGAAGTTATGTAATACCCTTTTTGATGATTACTCTGATATTATTTAAATATTATGTTTTGGGGTAGAGGGTGTTACATTAGTGGTATCAGAGCAGGTCGGTCTGTCCGGCCAAGTCTTGTTGTTGTCAGTCAGTTGTCAAGTCGTTATTTATTTAACGATTATTCTTTTCTGATGTGGTAAGTGTTGTGCAGAATGTCTGGAAACAACTCTCGTGCTCTCGCTGATGCTATTGCAGCTCTTGCTCAGACTGCTGCTCGAAACAATGTGCATGTTGAGTTTCGTGCATTGGAGAAATTCCAGAGGAATAATCCACCTGTGTTTGAAGGAACTCATGACCCAGCGAGTGCACAGAAGTAGCTCAAGGCAATTGAGAAGATTTTCATAGTGATGGCGTGTGCTGACGCGCAGAAAGTTCAATTCGGAACTCAAATGTTGTCAGAGGATGGTGAAGACTGATGGGATAATACTCGTCAGCGTTTGAAGGATGAAGCTGTTGTGGTGACTTGGACTGTATTTAAGGCGGAGTTCCTTAAGAAGTATTTTTCGGAAGATGCTCGTGGTAAGTTGGAGATAGAATTCCTTGAGCTAAAGCAAGGAAACATGATAGTGGCAGAGTATGCTGCCAAATTTGAAAGGCTGATGAAGTTTTGTCCTCACTACAACAGGGCAGATGCTGAACTTTCCAAGTGCCTTAAGTTTGAGAATGGGCTGAGACCTGAAATTAATCAGGGAATTGGATGTCAACAAATTCGCAAGTATGCAGAGTTGGTGGATAAGAGCCATATTTATGATGAAGACAGTCGAGCTCGGTCAGCTCATTATAAACAGCTGAGCGAGAAGAAAGGCAAGAGTCAGTATAGAGGGAAACCTTATGTATCTACTGGTGATAGAGGGAAGCAGAAGGCATCTGATGAGAAGAAGCAAAGTAGGGGAGCTGCCAATGTACCTGTTAAGTGTTACAAGTGTGGAGAGGCATGTCATAAGGCCGATGTGTGTACCACCAGAGTTATGAAATATTACCGTTGTGGCAAGCTTGGGCATAAGATGAGTGATTGTCCTAATGAGGGCCCAACCTGTTACAATTGTGGTGAACAGGGGCATATCAACGCCCAATGCCAGAAACCAAAGAAGAATGCTGCTACTGCTCAGAATGCTGGAAGAGTTTTTGCATTAGCTGGTTCAGAAGCTCCAAAGAAGGACAACTTGATCAGAGGTACCTGTTTTATTAATAATATTGAGTTGATTGCTATTATTGACACTGGAGCTACACATTCATTTATTTCTCTTGAGTGTGCTAATAGATTGGGTTTAAAGTTGTCTAATATGAACGGTAATATGATAATAGAGACTCCTGCTAATGGTTCTATGACTACCATGCTTGTCTGTTTGAAATGTCCTTTGACAATTTTCGAGAAGAATTTTGTGATGGATTTGGTGTGCCTACCATTACACCAAATCGATGTTATCCTTGGTATGAACTGGTTGGAATTCAATTATGTTCATATTAATTGTTATAGTAAGACGGTGCAGTTCCCTGATTTGAGCGGGAATGGTGAGTTGATGTTTTTATCTGCTAAGCAAGTGGATGAACTTGTTTTAGATTAAGCTTTGATGTTTGCAGTGTCTACCTCATTGCAAGTTGATGATAAGACTGTCAGTGTAGAGTTGCCTGTGGTTTGTGAATTTCAAGATGTGTTTCCTGGTGATATAAGTGATTTACCACCGGAACGTGAGATTGATTTTTCTGTGGACTTAGTACCGGGTACGAGTCCTGTCTCGATGGATCCTTATAGAATGTCGGCTTCAGAGTTGAATGAGTTGAAGAAACAATTAGAAGAATTGTTAGAGAAGAGGTTCATTAGATACAATGTTTCCCCTTGGGGTGCTCCGGTGTTGCTCATTAAGAAGAAGGATGGTAGTATGAGATTGTGTGTCGATTACCGACAGTTGAATAAAGTGACTATCAAGAATAAGTACCCACTTCCGAGGATCGATGATTTGATGGATCAGCTAGTAGGTGCTTGTGTCTTTAGTAAAATTGATCTGAGGTCTGGTTATCATCAGATTCGAGTTAAAGCTGATGATATTCCGAAGACAGCTTTCAGGATGAGATATGGGCATTATGAGTATACGGTGATGTCGTTTGGGGTTTCTAATGCGCCTGGTGTGTTTATGGAATATATGAATAGAATCTTTCATGAGTATCTGGATAAGTTCGTGGTGGTTTTCATAGATGATATCTTGGTATATTCTAAATCAGAAGAGGAACATACCGAGCATTTGAGAGTTGTGTTGCAAGTGTTGAGAGAAAAGAAATTGTTTGCTAAATTATCTAAGTGTGAATTTTGGTTAAGGGAAGTGAGTTTCCTCGGTCATGTAATTTCAAGTGGTGGAATTTCGGTGGATCCTTCAAAGATTGATGCGGTATTGCAGTGGGAGACTCCGAAGTCAGCTACAGAAATTCGTAGTTTTCTTGGGTTGGTTGGTTACTATCGTAAGTTCATTGAAGGTTTTTCTAAGATAGCTTTACCGTTGACGCAATTGACTAGGAAGGGTCAAGCGTATGGGTGGGATGTTGCTTGTGAAGAGAGTTTCATAGAACTGAAGAAAAGATTAACGACTGCACCAGTGTTGGTCTTACTGAATCCAGATGAGTCATTTGTAGTTTATTGTGATGCTTCCAAGATGGGTCTTGGTGGAGTTTTGATGCAGGATAATAAGGTGGTTGCTTATGCTTCTAGACAATTAAGAGTTCATGAGAGGAACTATCCTACTCACGACTTAGAGTTAGCAGCTGTGGTGTTTGTGCTTAAGATTTTGAGGCACTACTTGTTTGGTTCAAAATTTGAAGTATTCAGTGATCATAAAAGTTTAAGATACTTGTTTGATCAGAAAGAGTTAAATATGAGACAGAGGAGGTGGCTTGAATTATTGAAAGATTTTGATTTTGATTTGTATTACCATCCGGGTAAGGAAAATGTTGTGGCTGATGCTTTGAGTAGGAAGTCGTTACATATTTCAATGCTTATGGTGAAAGAATTAGAAATGATCGAGCAATTCAGAGACATGAGCTTGTTGTGTGAAACTATTGTTGATAGTGTGAATTTGGGAATGTTAGAGCTGACCAGTGAGATTTTGGAAGAGATTTGTAAGGGTCAGAAATCTGACTTGAAATTCGTTGATCAATTGATGTTGGTTGATCAAGGTAATGCAGGTGACTTTCGAGTTGATGAAGATGGAGTTTTAAGATTCCGAGATAGAGTATGTGTTTCGGATATTGCAGGAATTAAAAAGAGTATTTTAGAAGAGGGGCACAAGAGTCGACTGAGTATTCATCCTGGTGCTACGAAGATGTATCAGGATTTGCGCAGGTTGTTTTGGTGGCCGAGTATGAAAAGAGACATTGTTGAATTTGTATATGCTTGTTTGACATGTCAGAAGTCAAAGATAGAACATCAGAGACCTTCAGGTATGATGCAACCATTGAATGTTCCTGAGTGGAAATGGGATAGTATTTCCATGGATTTTGTGACTGGGTTACCTAAGACTGCTAGAGGTAATGATTCGATTTGGGTAATTGTTGACCGGTTAACTAAGTCGGCACATTTCTTGTCGATGAGGATTAACCATTCCATGCAAAGGTTAGCTGAGATTTATATTGAGGAAATTGTGAAGTTGCATGGTGTTCCTTCAAGTATTGTATCGGATAGAGATCCGCGGTTTACGTCGAGGTTTTGGAAGAGTTTGCAGGATGCCTTGGGTACTAAGTTGAGGATGAGTTCTGTCGGATGGTCAGACGGAAAGAACAATCCAATCTTTAGAAGATTTGCTGAGAGCTTGTGTATTAGATCAAGGAGGGTCTTGGGATAGTCATTTGTCGTTGGTCGAGTTTACGTACAATAACAGTTTTCATGCTAGTATCGGGATGGCTCCATATGAGGCGTTGTATGGTAGACGTTGTCGTACTCCATTATGTTGGTATGAGTCAGGAGAGAATTTGGTGCTTGGGCCTGAGATTGTCCAAGAAACAACTGAAAAGATAAAAATGATTCAGGAAAGGATGAAAAGGTCGCAGAGTCGTCAAAAGAGTTATCACGATAAGAGAAGGAAAGCACTTGAGTTCCAAGAGGGAGATCACGTGTTCTTAAGAGTTACTCCTATGACTGGTGTGGGAAGAGCTTTGAAGTCTAGAAAGCTCACTCCATGTTTTGTCGGTCCGTATCAGATTATGCAGAGGATAGGGGAAGTGGCCTATCGGGTGGCTTTATCTCCCTCTCTTGCGAATTTACATGATGTATTCCATGTATCACAGTTGAGGAAGTACATTCCGGACCTGTCGCATGTAATTCAGATAGATGATGTTCAGGTGAGAGATAATCTGACGATTAAAGTTGTACCAGTAAGGATTGATGGTAGGGAATTGAAGCGACTTCGAGGCAAGGAAATTGCTTTAGCGAAGGTATTGTGGGGAGGACCAGCTGGAGAAAGTTGGACTTGGGAGCGCGAAGATCAGATGAGGGAGTCGCATCCGACTCTATTTACTTCAGGTAATTTTCGAGGACGAAAATTCTTTAAGTAGGGGAGAGTTGTAATGCCCCGAAAATCTAAATTTAATTATTTAATCATTTATTTAATTAATTTAGAAAAGTTGGAGAGTTTGAGTTATTTTGAGAATTTTGGAGAAAATGAGTATTTATATATAATAAGGATAAATAGTGTTTTATTATGCTATTTTATTATTATTATTAAAAATATTTTAAAGAAAAGGGTAAGGTGATCCTTTTGTGAAATTATGAGGGTAAGGTGGGAAAAGGCTAAACTGGGATAATATATCCAAAGAAGAGAATACGATCAGTTTTCTCATTTTTGTTTTCTATCGTGTTTGGAGAAGTACTCTGAAGAAAGGAGAAGCTCAGAGTCAGGAGGTTGTGGAGAACCCCAGAGAAGAGTGTAAAGCGGCGAAATTCTCTAAGGTATGGGGAGTTTTTATAATCTATGATAATTGTATAGGAATTGGAATATGAATGGATTAGGATGGTATGAGTTTTTGGGGTTTTTGGGGTTTTGAGTTAGGTTGAATTTTATGAGAAATCTTGATGAATTAGAGTGATTGGAATGAGTTATAATCATATATTTGTTTGTATAATTGTTGTCTTGATGTTGTTGAGGTTTAATTGATGTTTTTGAATGGTTTTTGTTTGTTATGATGTGAAACCCGTAATGGGGTTTGGGGATTTTTGGAATTGGAACAGTCTGCAATTGTGTAGCAGAGGACTGCTGGAAAACAGGCATTAACCGGTTAACGCTTTGGTTAACCGGTTAACCATTGAAAACTTTGAATATTTTTCTGAAATTACGCAGGCGTTAACCGGTTAACGCTTTGGTTAACCGGTTAACACTGTTGGGATAGTAAATTTAATTTCTTTCAAAATTCATATCTTTCAAACCGTAAGTCCGATTCGCATTCCGTTTGAAGCGTCGGAAAGAGCACAAACTGAACTTTATTTTGATGAATAGAAACGAGAAAAATGAAATATGTTTTTATAAATGAATTTGTGAAATAACCTTATAATTCCCTTATAAATTACCGGGTACGGGTTAATCTTTGATGTGTCAGAGTGGTTAGAGAACTAGTGTTCAGGGTGTAATGTCATGATGATATGTATGATTATTTGATGGTTGTTCTGCTGATTGAAATGAATGATGCGAATTGTTTTGATGAATTTTTCGATGTAGCGCATCATTGCATTTCATAACATTCACGATGGGGCTTTGGCCTATTTATTTGCTTCAATACCATTGTGTGGATTGAAGTGTCTCAATGATTTACGATGTGCTCCTTTGTGGAGGGTTGATTGTCATGTATCTATCTCACGATGGAAATGGTACCACATGCATATTGCATATCAGGATGTTAGAATTGCATATTCTGGATGAATTTCATGACTGTGTTGGTGTTGATTGATTTCATGATAATGTTGTGGTCGTTGTTGAATTTTGAAGTTGACGATGTCATGATATGTGTACTAATTTATTTATGATTCTATATTCTTGTACGTTTATGATATATTATGATTACTCACCCTGCCTGCATGGAAATGTTGCCTTTTTCGTGGGTAACTTGCAGATGTCGAAGAATAGTCCTGCAGTGCAATAGGAGTAATTCATGAGTCTCAGAGCGTGCTTTAGTGTTCCTTAGGAGTGGTTCTGGTTTATGTGTCCTGCTCTGTGTCATGTATCACTGGGATGGGTTTCTTTGTTAAGCTGTTTTCAGTATGTTGTTATCTGGATAAATGTCTTCCATTTTATGATGTTAAATTCAGGATGGTGAAAATTATGTTTATGAAGTTTTGAATTATGAAGTTAAATTCCGCAGTGAAATGATTTATGTTATTTTGTTGTTAATTAACCCGTGTTACGGGACAGGACACTGTTGTGTTGATTTTTGAAGTTATGTAATACCCTTTTTGATGATTACTCTGATATTATTTAAATATTATGTTTTGGGGTAGAGGGTGTTACATTCACAGGTTGCAGTGAGGTGAGATATGAACCTTAAAATGTAGTTCAATCTACCTAAGAACCCCCGAACTTCCTTTTCAGTCCTCGGTGCAGGAATCTCCTGAATGGCTTTGACTTTATCGGGATCAACTTCAATTCCTTTTTCACTTACAATGAATCCCAGCAGCTTACCGGAACGTACCCCGAATGTGCATTTGTTGGGGTTTAACTTCAGCTGATACTTTCTTAGGCGTTTGAACAACTTCAGCAGATTCACCAGATGATCTTCTTCTGTAAGGGACTTGGAAATCATATCATCCACGTAGCATTCCATTTCTTTGTGGATCATATCGTGGAATAACGTTACCATAGCCCGCTGATAAGTAGCACCGGCATTCTTCAATCCAAAAGGCATTACCTTGTAACAGAATGTGCCCCAAGGTGTAATGAAGGTTGTTTTCTCCATGTCTTCGGGTGACATTTTGATCTGATTATACCCTGAGAATCCATCCATGAAGGAAAATACCGAGAACTGAGCTGTGTTGTCAACCAATACATCAATGTGAGGTAATGGGAAATCATCCTTCGGGCTAGCTCTGTTCAGATCCTGGTAATCCACACACATCCGTACTTTGCCATCCTTCTTAGGCACTGGTACAATGTTAGCAACCCACGGCGGGTAACTAGTCACAGCAAGGAAACCGGCGTCCCACTGCTTTTGTACCTCTTCTTTAATCTTCATGGCCATATCTGGACGAGTACGACGCAGCTTCTGTTTCACTGGAGGACAGTCTTCTTTCAAAGGCAATTTGTGCACAACAATATCCGTATCCAGACCTGGCATGTCTTGATAGGACCAAGCAAAGACGTCAACGTACTCTCGAAGCATGTCAATAAGTTTTTTCTTTACCGAAGCTTGCAGACTGGCCCCAATCTTGACTTCTTTTAAATCCTCTTCGGTACCAAGATTCACTGTTTCAACCTCCTCCTGATGAGGAGTGATCACTTTCTCTTCTTGCCTCAACAACCTGGCTAACTCTTTAGGTAACTCATAGTCTTCTTCAACCCCTTCATCAGCTTGATTAATTGGATTGTCGAAGTCATACAAGGTCATAGTAGTGCTGTTGTCGGTGCAATCTGGAGGATAATCTCAGCAAGGGTTGAGATTGGTTCATTTTAGTGACCAGTTTTAATCTTGTTTAGAAAAAGTGAAAATGAAGTTATTTATGTTGAAAACATTGCCATTTTATTGTTTTGTACAAAAGTGAAAAATGAAAAGACAGTGAGCAAAAAAGAGACTCGTTTGCAAAAGATGTCTGATATTCATTTAATTAATCATTTGCACAAAATTACAATATGGCCCTATTACAAAATGAGTCCTGACACCTTGGGCAAGATAAAGGACTTGATGCATGCTAAAAAGACAGGAAATAATAATTACTCTGCAGGAGTAACCCTTATAATTTCCTGGGAAGACCAGTTAAGGACTTGGTTCCCCGGGATCCTTGGACGTATCCAGCTCTCTAGGTTGTGGTTGCTTTCCTCCGCGTCTTCCAGACTGTTAACAGCATCTGGGGTGAGCATCCCCCCACTGATGAATTTGGGCTCCTTGGCAGCCTCTGATTGATCTTGTCGGAATGGTCTGTAACCCAAACCGAATCTATCTTCCTTATTTTCCATTGGCAGTAGCTTGCCCCAGCCTTGAGCATTACCTTCTTCAACAACCTTTCGGGCTTGCTGATAAGAAACAATTGAAGTACCCATCATGTCCTCCTGAGATGCAGCCAATACTCCAGTAGCCTCATTAACATTTAGGGCCTCAAACCCTTGGCTCATTGTCTCATGGATTTCACCATCAATCTCAATATACTTATATGTAGCCAGATGGCTAACAAATATGTCTTCCTCACCACAGATGGTGATAATCTGTCCTTCCCATTCATACTTCATTTTCTGGTGAAGGTTCGACGTTACTGCGCCTGCGGCGTGAATCCAAGGCCGACCTAGCAAACAGTTGTATGCTGGTTGTATGTCCATCACATAGAAAATGGTCTTAAAGACCTGTGGACCGATTATCACTAGCAGCTCCACCTCTCCAAGAATAGATCTTTTGGAGCCATCAAAAGCCCTGACCACAAGATTACTTGGCCGGAGAGTTATCCCATCATACTCAAGCTTGACAAGAGCTTTCGTAGGTAAGACATTGAGTGAGGACCCCGTGTCTACAAGAACATGAGATAGTACAACTCCATTGCACTCCAAGGTTATGTGCAAAGCTTTGTTGTGGAGACGTCCTTCTGTTGTTAAATCAGCATCAGTGAAACCTAGCCCATGGCTAGTATTGACATTTGATACCACTTTTCCAGCTGATTCACAGTGATCTCTTCTGGCACGTAGGCAGCGTGTAGAACTTTGAGTAGTGCGTCCCGATGGGCTTCGGAACACAGCAGCAGTGATAGGATTGAGATCTTTGAAGGAGTTTGGTGGAGTTGGTCCACAACTTTATAGTCACTTCTTTTAATAATTCACATAAACTCATCCACATCTTGATCGAAGGATGATTTATGAGTTTCTTTGGGTGCAGATTCTTCCGATATCACACTCTTCCCTTTGGCTCTGGCAGTGGCCTATGTCTCATTGTTGGTTCTAGGGACTTGTGAAGCGAAGAGACGTCCGCTTCGGGTGAAGCCTCTGCCTCCCCCTACATTATCCACTTGGGGAGTGCGAACTGGAGAATCAAGAAAGACTTTCTCCCCGTTGCAATACAGATCAGCACCATAATGCCATGGTATAACACTGTCTTTATCACATGGGATTGGCCCAGGCACCGTGATAGTGACTGGGCTTACTGCAGCAGATGTTGGGACTGTAATAGTCTATGGCTCGTAGAAGATAGTAACAAGACCTCTGGTGGATGCTGGTGAAGGTGAATTGAAGCTTTGTTGAGACTATTGTTGAAGTTGTTGAAAGTTGTTGGAACTCGGGACCGTTGTCGGGTCATAATAAATTGTGATAGTGGAAACATCATTGTTGGTAGTTGTTGAAGTTGTAGTAGCTGGTGCAAATGAATTGTTGTGTGTTAAAGTGACAGATGGAATGATTGCTAAAGTTGTAGCTGAGTCAGTTGGAACAATGGTTGTTGCAGTTGTAGAAGAAACACTTGGAAAGATGGTTGTTGCATTTGTAGAAGATTCGCTTGTTGTTGACAAAAGAGTTGCTGGTGTTGTAGAAGCGGTTGTTGTAATTTGCAGAATGCCCTCTTTGATCAAGCCATTGATGCCATTCTTCAAGCTTTCACACCCATTCTCGGAAAGTTTTCATAATTCACAACAGGCCTCACAACCTGGAAACACTTGGCACTTTAAAAGCTGGGCTTTAACCTCGGCCAGAGGTGTCTGAATATATGCAATGTCTTTTATTAAACTCATTGGTGAACCATCCTCTACAGCATTAATCCTTGGCCCACTGTGGCTTGGCATAGGATTTTTCATTACATTGGGAGGAGGTGCAAAGTTCAGGGCTTTTGAATCTACCAGATCCTGAACCTTCATATGCAGAGCTCTGCATTTTTCCGTAGAGTGACCAGGTGCATTGGAATGAAAAGCACACCTAGCATTGACATCATAGTTTCTTGGAAGGTTTTGAGGATCTAGTGGAGCCAATGTCCTCAACTCAACAAGATTGAGCTTTAGGAGTTGTGGCAGTAGTGTAGCATAGGGCATTGGAATGGGGTCAATCACTCGGTTGACCTGAGATGGTCGTTGTTGAAAAGGGCATTGTTGTTGATTGTTGTTGTTATTGTTGTATGATCTTTGTTGCGGAAACTGTTGTTGTTGCGGAAACTGTTGCGGTTGTTGAGTATACTGAGGAGGTGGAGTAGGGATAGTAACAACAACAACTGTTTTGGGCAAGTATTGGGGTCTCCCTCATCCCATGTGCACAAAGTTTGTCTCACCAGATCTACGGGGTCCAGCAAATGGCTTTCTTGTAATGCTTGAACTAGCACCGTTATCGGAGATCTTTCCCATCTTCAATAGGCTCTCTATTCTTTCCCCGACTATCACCACATCTGCAAAGCTAGTAGAAGAAAATGCAGCCAATCTGTCAATGTATGTTCCTTGAAGAGTATTCATGAACATGTCTGCCATTTCTCTTTCAGACATGGGGGGTTGAACTGCAGCAGCAAGTTGCCTCCACCTTTGGGAATATTCCCTGAAGCTTTCACGGGAGGATTGAGACATTCCCATTAGAAGGGTCCTGTTTGGAGCCATGTCCAGGTTATACTGATACTGACGGATAAAAGCTTCGGCCAAGTCTTTCCAGTTTCTCACTGTGGCTCTGGTCAAATGGGAATACCATTCTCGGGATGCCCCTGTCAGACTATCCTTGAAGTAAAACATCCACAGCTTTTCGTCCATGGTGTATGCTTTTAATCATCCCAAGAATGATTGAAAGTGGGTGCGTGGGCAGGATGTGTCATTATACCTTTCAAAACACGGGGGTTTGAACTTGTGAGGAATTCTCACCCCTTCCACCAGTCCCATGTCCATTAAATCAAAGCCTAGGGAATTCTGGGATTCAAGAGACCTCAGCTTCTCTGCAATTTCATCCAGCCTACGGTCGTAAACTTCGTCCCCAGCCCCAACAATTGTAAACTGCTCTTCTTGAGGATCCTCTTGCAAGACCCTTCCTCCAGCAGTGTTACCCTGAGTATTCCTTATGGCATTGATTTCTGGATTTAGATGAGGCCCAAACTCTGGTGGATCAGTGCGAGGTTGCACGTGATCGTTGTTACTGGTACCTCCTATACCTGGATGGTGTTCTTCAGGAGTTTGCCTTTCAACCAACTCCCTTAGTCTTTCCTGGCTCTGAGCTAAACCAGTCATTACAGTCATGAATTGGGTCATATGATTCCTAATCTCAACCCTCTCATTAGCCATTTGAGTCCTTACTTCATTCAAGTCTTGCTGAACTTGATCCATCTGGAGTCCCGGAAGGTTGTTTCTTGTCAGGTACCAGTGTGTTCTGTTGACAGGGAACACTCTTCTACGAGCAATGTTTCCTGAAACCACAACAAAGTGAGAAACAACAATAAAACAAAAACCTACAAAACAAAGAAAATGTTAGTATGCAATGCAATATGCCTATTTGTCTTCCAAGGGTATCTGGTTTGGTTATTTGGTTTTGACCTTTCCAGACCTCGAGGAAATGTTGATGATGTTGAGAGATTAAGCCCACCAAAAATAATACAAACGGATATATTACAAAGAGTGAAAATACATAGTTTGATTACAATAACATCTCCATGGTGGGTCAAAATACATCAACAAAATCCAAAAGTACAACAAAGGAAAAGTACAAGCAAAAGAATCAAACATCTAATCCAAAGTCATCCTCCCTGACTTCCTTCAGGAGGGCCTCAGTCACTGGACCCACTTGGTGCTCTGTAATAGTCCTGATGAGGAGGTTCCTGATAGCAATGGCACTGGTCAACTTCTTATGCTTGTCCTGGTCCTTTGACCTCTTCAACCCCGCCCGAAGTTTCAATTCAGATATCTCCCTCTGAGCTGCTAATAAAGCCTCCTGATGCTTCTTCTCACTAGCCTCCAACTGCTCTATCTTAGCCTGAGTCCTTTGATCTTCATGTGCCCGGGCTTCAGTGATCCTGATCCACATAGCCTGGCTCTCCTCTAGATAATGCTCTGCCCTAGCCTTCTGAGTATTTGCTTCTTTGCAAGCATTCTTCAGTACTAAATCCCCTTCCCTTGCCTTCCTGATGTAGTCATCCGTTTTCTCAATTTTGGTCAAATGCTCAATCCTGAGCCTTTCCAATCTCTCATTATCTAGACGGCTGTCATTTCTCTCCCAGAGAGTCTTCTTCAAGGCTTCAGATAGCTGAGTATTCCTTTCCTTCAGCTTTTCAAACTCTTCCAAACTGACAGTAGTTGCAGGTTGTACTGTAGAAGGTCCAGGTACATCTTCTAAAGTGAATGGCATCTGGGTGATCTGAGCTCTGGTACATGACCAATCAGAATATTGTGCTGAAGCAATGTTGTTGCACTTGCCAAGGATGGTTGTTCCCTTAGTCTGGATGTTGTCCCAAGCCCAGGCAGCTTGCCTGAATACAGCAGAGTTGGGTTGGATTTCACAGTAAAGAGTTTCAGCCAAATCTTGCCCTCTAGGAGGATGAACCAAAGCATACCCTAATTGTCTCTTAAATAGTAAAGGGTTGTAATTGATGCAACCTTTCACTCCAATCAAAGGCACATTAGGATACTGCCCACAGCTAGTAATGATGTCATTGCCCTTGGTGCTCTGAGTGCACCATCTGATGTCTTCTGATGTCAAGGCAATAAATCTCTTAGCCCAGTTCTTTTGCTGATGGGGGTTCAGGAAAGTATCTGATTTTGGAAAGTGTCTTAGCAGCCAAGAGTAATAAAGAAGATCTGACCAGTCTTCCTCTTTGCTTCTCATTCCTCTGGTGTACTGAGTAGTAGAAGTCTCCAAGCAATGTAGAAACTAGGTTTATCAATAAGAACAGGTGAATGACATTCTTGCTCACAAACTTTGGCTCATCTGCAAACAAAATAACCCCATATATGCTAAGGGCTAGAAGTGCACAGACAGCCTTCCATTCCCCTATTGCAGCATGCAGGGTAGCCTGGGAGATCAAGAAGTCTAGGTGAAGGCCTGGAACCCCGGCCTTGGTTGTCATGTTCTGATCAATGAGGGCAGACTCCAAATGCAATGCCCTGGCTATGTCTTCATTTCTGGGAGCAACCATCTCAGGGTTGAAAGGAATCCCTCTCCTGATAGGAACTCCTAACAACATGGAAAATTCTTCTAACAGAGGTTCCAAGTGGAAATCAGGGAATGTGAAACATTTGAGTGGGGGATCATAAAACTGCAAGCAAGTATGGATCATGCTCCTCTGAGATGCATCTAGGTCCATGACCATGTCCAGTATGCCCCCATAATGCTCTCTGAATAGTGGGACATGATCAGGGGTAATGAGGGACTGGACCTGCCTAATGCCAGTCAGGGAGGGCTCAAAGTGGTATGTGATGTTGCTCTTTCTTGAAGTCTCCATGGATGTTGGTGAAGAAGCTGAGAGTAACTGCTGATGAAGGTCACTGGATGAGATGCTGGAGATGGGTCTCTGATGAAGATAGCTGGAGGAGAATCATTGTCACACTGATGAAGGTGCTTGAGAGGAAACACTGATGAAGATGCTGGAGAAAATGACTGAAGGAGTCTGAGCAGCAGAAAGGGTCAAAACCAAACCAAAGATAATATGGTGGATACCCTGTAAAACAAATAAGCAAAATTTAAATGATGCAAAAATGATGTATGCAAATTATATGCAAAGGGTTTGTGACCAAGTGCTAGATCTGTTTATCTGCCTTGGTAAAAGTCCATAAGTCCGGATGGAGGATTAGAAGTCCAGTAACCAGGTGGGGGACTCAAATAAAGAGTCACGAGTCCGGGGTAATCACAAGAACTGTCCAAAGTGATGCATTCTTAAAACAAAGCTAGTAACAGGGTACGATGTGGCCAAGGGTTCCTGCAAACTTGTAAACATCCCAACCCCCTCACATGTAATGTTCTAGAACAAGGATCCTCAGACTTTGACCAGTTATGAGAAGTGTAAACACTTCTAACCCGGAGGTACAGTGTTTAAAATAACCATAAAAGATCCTCCTCTAATTCACCTCAGATGCTAAAGGTCATAAAAGAGGTCATCCAGACTTAGCAGGCTTCCCAGATAGCCCTAGTACTACAGGAAATCTGTAGCACAGAGTTCTCAAGAAGAAACCCACGCCTGAACCGTGTTTCATATTCCCGCACCAGACCGAAATGGAATGGGAAAGAATATGAAGCCACTATAACCTATGTGTCACTCAGGTCCAAGGTATAGGACCTTAATCACTCAATGATTCCCTCCCACCAAAGAAACAGCAGATCCAGCACATGATAATGACAGTATGAAATGCATAAAAACTGTAAATGAAAGCAGTAAATAAAGCTGTACAGAAAGCAATAAATAAAGCAATAAATAAGCACAAGTAGCACATAACACCCCCATAAACACCAATCAAACAAGCGCCAGGAGGAACCCACAAAAAGAACCAGAAGCCCTGGTTGCGATATAAGGGTCCCCAGCAGAGTCGCCAAGCTGTCGCTCTCGAAGATTTGCATCTCGGTACAAGCGTGAACGGTCGGCGAGAGGAGAAAATGAGATGAAGATGAATAGAGTCGCCAGCTAGGAATTTTTATCCCGAAGGAAAGGTAGTGTTGCATAAACCTAGAAAGATATGGATAAGACGGTTGCGAACCAGAGAAACTGAGAAAGGGGGTTGGTTACAACTTGGGAAGGTATTAGCACCCAGATTGTCCTTCGTATTCGACGGGATCCACGCTTGAAAGATTGTGTTTAAAGGGGTAGTGTATGTGTTATCTGTGTGCAAAAGCTGGAAAAGAATGTACAAGTGTCAGTGCCAGAAAGTGAGGTGAAATGCTCAGGAATGAGGCTTAAAAGAATGCTGAAAGAGGGGGAAGACACAGAGACTTTTGTTCGATAACTGTTAAGTTATGCCTATGTATCCTCTCGTGCAATGAGGAAGTCAGAACACCGTAGTTCGACTCAAAGAGACTGAAAGATAAATTTACTGATGAACTGCTTGCTTGTTTATGCTCAAGTGTATGACTCGTCTGGATCAAGTGCTAATTGTCTTGCATTAGACGGAAGAAGCAAGTTCTCGTTTGTGAGTGAAGATGATGAGAAAAGAATCCCGAAGGAGACGATTATTGTTTTTTTTGTGTGTTTTCAATCTTTTATTGATTTTTGTGTTTGTCATAAGTTAATGAGCTTAAGCCTAAACCAAGGGTTAGTAAACTCATCATATCCTCCCTTTGATTAGGGATAATGAGAATACCTTAAGTATGAGATAAATATCTCAACTTAATTACCATGATGATGTAGGGTTAAGATAATTAACCTACTTGTGATTATTTAGATGTTTTTGGTGTTTTTATTTAGTGTTAAGTAATGAGTTTAAGCCATAATCAAGGATTAGTGAACTCATTACACCATCCTAATAAAAGGATAATAGATGAGTACTTAAGCTGAGGAAGATACCTCAACTTAATCCATGATTAGGGATTAACCTCATGACAAAACAAGCCTTTATTAAAGTGGATTTTAATTAAGGATGAGATTAAGAAGTTAGTTTTATGATTTGTAAGACAAACTTGAGGAGGACTTGTCCATTAACACTAGGGTTAGTCCTTCTTAACCAATTAAGGAAGAATTAGAACCCTAATGCAAGGCCCAAGTTACAAGTTAATGTCTTAGTGATTATTAAGATGGATTGATTAAGATGTTTAAACAAATTAAGGGTTTAACACTTAGGATTAAAGTTATACACTCCATCCTAAGAGAAGGATGCAGGCATAACCTTAATCACAAAGTCTTAAAACCTTAAAGGTTTAGCCTCTAATGATGAGGTGAGAAGAGAGACAAAAAGAAGACACAAAGGTAAAAGCTAAAGGGGAACTAATCAAAACCCTAATTATTGTCATGCTTGGATGTTCCTATGGTTTGTAAGGCTTAAGAAAGATCTTCAAAGAAGCCACCAATGGAAGAAACAGATGAAAGGAGGAGAAGCAAAAGTAACAAGTTACTTACTTCATTGAAGAAGATAAGTAACTTGGAGAAAGAAGGTGAATGATGAACATGAGTGAGCAAGGTCACTCTAAAGCAAAGAAAAATGCAGCAATGATGCATAAGAAGAATGAGGAGAGAAATGAGAAGTGAAGGAAAATTCACTTCTCAAGTTACTTACCACCTGAAAATGTTAGCATAAAGGAAAGAAATGATATGAGAATGAAACATATGAAAAGGTAAAAACAAAACCAGAAGCAAACACATGTATACTTATGAAATGAAATGGATGCAAAGCATAGCAAATGTATGAATAAATGACCAATCAATGTTCAATCAATGTCTTAAGATGTCTAAGATGGCATACAAGTGCTTATAATGTCATGGCAAGTTCACATGTTCATGCAATGCAATGTAAGATGCAAGATTAGGGTTACATGAAAGAATGAGATGCAAAAGTCAAAAACAGACGCAAATCATAAGATAAAAAATTGCAAATTAACTCAAAGGAACCCTAACCCCATATGATATCACATCCCAAAGGAGAAGTTCTAACTCTTAACCAAAAGAAAGTTGTGATTTTTCTAAGTAAGCTAGGGTTTTTGGTTACCTTAAGAGGGAAAATGCAAATCAAATGGAAAATGCAAGATACATTTATGACAAAAATATGCTAGATACTACATTCCATATGAAGAACAATGCAAAAAGAACCAATGTCAAACCCTTCATGGTTAGACAGAAAAGAATTTTCAAAGTTATGGTTCAAAGAAAGGATTTTTATGAATCCTAAATTCAAGAAAAATGTCAAAGTTGGATCAAACCAAAAAGAAATTTGTATGAATGGTTTGACAATGTTTCTAAATGTCCTAAGATGCAATGTGAATTTTTTTAGAATTATTAGAAACCTAAATGATATTTTAATTAATTAATTTCCATTAATTAATTAAAATAAACATTTAAATTTTTTAAGATGATTTTTTAATGCAAAAAATAAAAATAAAAATGTTTTTGGGTGAAGAAAAATATTTGAAATCAAAATACAGAAGAAAAATATTTTTGGAATTTTCTAAGTATTTTAAATAAATTAGACAAAATAAATGGATAACATGAAAATAAAAATGAATTAAAGGGGCTGGTCAACTGATCCAATGGATCAGATTCAAACTGGGGTTTGGAGGGAAGACCACGCGCGCTATCCAATGGTCACAATTCAAACTGAATAAATTCCAATTAATTAATTAATTAATCATAATTAAAACTTAATGGACACATCCTGGCCTTTCATTACATGCGGGAAACACTGATCAAAGGGCTGAGATTTAAAGTTCACTAATTATGTTGATTAACCCTAATCTGAACCCTAAACATTTTCAGGTGACCGGAGCTAGCTCCGGTCATCTTCTCCGGCAGGACCCTCAACCTAACTTCTTCCCTAGGCCATTTCAGGAGCTCTAAAGCTCCAGATCACTTCCCCACACCTCCCTAAGAATGAATCTAACCTCAAAACTAATTTCTAATTGCTGAATCAAAGGATACGAATCAAAACCTAAAAACTGCAAAAGTTTCAAAGCACGCATACAAGCTTATTTTCCACTCATTTTTTAAAGTAAACACCTCATGATGATCAGCAAAGCATAAAGAACATTTCTATAACAAGAAAAACAAGTTCTGAAAAATTTGTTCTTGAGGATACCTGAGATGGAACTTCTTCAATCTGAGTTATCTGGCCTCCTCTTTGGTGCAAAATGACTCCAATGATCCTCCTGGTGATGCTTTGATGCTTGGAAGGAGTTTATAATGACTGGTTTGAGTGGTTGTTCTTCAGCTGGCCAGAAATCGTGTTTCAGTTTTGGGTGCTTTGAGGCTCGTTTGATGGTTGGTTTATGCTTTATGGATCATTTCTGAATGAATGGTGAAGTTTGTTTTGAAGTTTGATGGCTGAACAGAAAGTTTCGAAGGTTTTTGCTTTTGGGGTGATTTTGAGGAACTTGGTGATTCTGAGGTTTCAGCCTTGTGTGATGTATTTTATGAGTTGCTTTTGATCCACATAACAAGCTTTGATAGGTCAGAGGAGTTGTTGTGGCCTATGGTGATTGGTATGGGCAAGTTGCCAAAATGTCAACATAACTTGTACTTGAGGTATGGGCTGGTTCAGTGGTTGTTTCAAGGCATGGCTCGAGTCAGCTTGGTTCAAGGATAGCCATGGAAGTCATATTTTTCAGCTGGCACAAGTGGAAGCATGGTTGTATGAGTTTTTGCAAGTTTTGTACATTTTGGCCCCTTTGTGATTTCTTGATGTGTAAGGCATAGAAACTTGAGATCCTTGGGCCAATTCTGATTCTTAGGCAATACACTATGTTTGTATGATGCCTAGAAGTGTATTAGAGGTCACAAAATGGCTTGGTATGTGAATTTGCACAAAATCCTCTTTGGTGTGAAAGTGAAAATTATGTGATTTTTGCCAACTTTGCCAAGCCATAACTTGAGTTCGAGAATGAATTAGAACTTGTTATTGTACTTTTTGAAAAGGGAATGATCCAATCTATAACTTTCATGACCAACAATTTTTCATTTGAAGCATTTTTTATTGAGAAAGAGGAGGTTGAAATACTTTCCCAAAATGGAAAGTTTCCATTACAAGTCATTTCCATTTTTGGCAACTTTTGGTTTAGCTCAAATTTATTCAATTTTTTGAACTTCCAAGAACTTCAATGATCAAATAAAGATCATATAACTCCAATTTGATGAAAAATCCACTTTGGTTCCATTGGTAGGGGCCTCAGATGCCCTGATCAGATGACTTCCCCATTGAATTTATTCATCAAAATTGGAATGCATGATCCTTATAACATATTGAGACCATTAGAAACAAGAATGGCCAAAAAAATTGGAGTAATGGCCTCTGAAACTAAAACCCTAATTTCAGGTCATTTGTGCAGTGAAACCCTAGCTATGCTTCCATGATTTGCCAGTTCTTGTGATTTCTTGAATTCCTTGATCTTTGAGGGATATAAAATGATGTTAGAACATACATGGACACTCTTGGAATGATTGGAAGCCTTTGGGGTGGCTCAAATGGATCCTTGGATTGCTCAGATCATAAACCCTAGATGCAGATGAATTTGAACTTATGTAGTGAAACAAAAATGCAATATGAGATGATATGCTTAAACTTATGCAAAGATGAAAGATCACAAGCCATGGTGTGAAACTAGTGAGGGCAAATTTGGGGTGTTTACAGGTAGCTACCATAAAATTGAGAAAAGAAACTATCCTAATGGCAATGTGCACGACATTTTAATGAGTTTCCTTCCTGCTATGACCAGCATGTCTTCAAGACTTTCTGTTCTTGCCTTTGCTTTCTAAAGAAGATGAGAGGACTGATTCATATCCTTCTGATATTGTCAGACTTCATGAAACGGTGATTTGGTTCATATTACCCGGACCACAATTGTTCGCTTATTCCCTTGTTTTGCGTGGATCGCCCTTCCGGGTTTTCAATCCATCGGGATACCCTTTTTTGCCTGAGCTGTCCGATGTGGCTTTTCAACTCAGCGGGTGTACATCTTTTCATTTATTTTCCCTAACTTTTGCCCGAGCTTTTTATTCTGTTTTTAGCTCGCCGGGATGCCTTTTTCTTGCCTGGACTTTAATTCTGTTTTTGTGTCCAGCGGGTCTTTTTATGCGAAGTATTTTTTAACTGCGTCTGAGTTAATAGGAGACTAGAAATCTTCTCCATCCATAGTAGTGAGCATCAGCAATCCACCTAAGAAAACTTTCTTTACTATGAATGGGCCTTCGTAATTCGGAGTCCACTTGCCCCTGTGATTTGAACCTGGAGGAATGATCCTCTTGAGCACAAGCTCGCCTACTTGATACTCTCGAGTATGTATTCGTTGGTCGAATGCTCACTTCATTATCCTCTGATAAAGCTGACCATGCCAGATAGCCTCTAATCTCTTTTCCTCAATTAGGCACAACTGATTATATCGGGCACGTACCCACTCAGCCTCATCAAGCTTCACATCCATCATCACGCATAATGAAGGAATTTCTACCTCAACAGGCAAGACTGCCTCCATGCCATACACCAAGGAGAAAGGAGTTGCCCCAGTTGACGTCCTGACTGACGTTCGGTACCTATGTAGTGCGAATGGTAACATTTCATGCCAATATTTGTAAGTGACAACCATCTTCTGCACAATCTTCTTAATATTCTTGTTAGCTGCTTCTACTGCGTCATTCATCTTTGGTCAGTAAGGAGAAGAATTGTGATGTTGGATCTTGAAGTCCCGGCACAGTCCTGCCATCATATTGTTGTTTAAGTTGGAACCATTATCAGTAATGATTCGCTCGGGCACTCCGTATCTGCAAATGATGTCTCTTTTCAGAAATCTGGCTACCACCTGGCGAGTGACATTGGCATAAGATGCTGCTTCAACCCATTTGGTGAAATAATCAATCGCAACTAAGATGAAACGATGACCATTTGAAGCAGTAGGCTCTATCTTCCCGATCATGTCAATGCCCCACATAGAAAAGGGCCAAGGAGATGACATGACGTTGAGCGGGCTAGGAGGAACATGCACCTTGTCTGCATATATCTAGCACTTGTGGCACTTACGGGCGTATGAACAACAGTATGCATCCATTGTTAGTCAATAGTACCCTGATCTCAATAACTTCTTAGCCATTGCATGACCTCATGCATGAGTACCTAAGGATCCCTCATGGACTTCCTACATTAACAGGTCTGCTTCGTGTCTATCCACGCATCTGAGCAAGACCGTGTCAAAGTTCCTCTTATACAGAACTCCGTCTGCATTCAAGAAGAAGCTAGCAGCAAGTCGTCTCAAGGTTTTCTTGTCATTGGATGATGCCCCAGCTGGGTATTCTTGTTTTCCCAGGAAAATCTTAATATCAAAGTACCAAGCTTTCTCATCAGACATTGCGTCTACAGTGAAAACGTAAGTTGGCGCGTCAAGCCTGGAAATGTCAATCCTGGGCACATAGTTCCCACACAAGACTTTGATGGACGAAGAAAGAGTAGCTAATGCATCGGCAAATTGATTATCATCTTGTGGTATGTACTGAAGCTTAACGGTTGTGAAGAACGTCAACAGTCTTCTGGCATAATCCCTATAAGGAATTAAGTGTTCTTGATGCGTATACCACTTGTCGGTAATCTGATTGATAACGAGGGATGAATCTCTGAATATATCGAGGGTCTTAATCCGAAGATTAATAGCCTCCTCTATTCCCAGTATGCACGCCTCGTATTCTGCTTCATTGTTGGTGCAGCCAAAAGTAATTCTGGCAGCGAAGGGAAAGTGAACACCTTCAGGAGTGATAAGAACAGCACCAACTCCACGTCTGTTGATATTAACTGCCCCATCAAACATCAACTTCCATTTGGATTCAGGGTCTGGCCCCTCCTCCGGAAGTGGTTCCTTGCAATCTCTTACCTTGAGGTACATGATGTCCTCATCAGGGAAATCAAACTTCATCGGCTGATAGTCGTCTTCAAGTGGTTGTTGTGCAAGATAATCTGACAATACACTTCCTTTGATGGCTTTCTGGGAAGTATATTGTATGTCATACTCTGTTACAATCATTTGCCACCTTGCAACCCTTCCAGTTAATGCTAGTTTCTCAAAAATATACTTGACAAGGTCCATTTTTTAGATTAGCAATGTGGTATGGGTCAACATGTATTGTCTCAGTCGGCGAGCAGCCCATACCAAAGCGCATCAAGTTTTCTCGAGCAGTGAGTAACGGGATTCACAGTCGGTAAACTTTTTGCTAAGGTAGTAAATAGCATGCTCTTTTCGACCAGACTCGCTATGTTGGCCTAAAACACACCCCATCAACCCTTATAACACAGTCAAGTACATGATAAGTGGTCGTCCTGGAACTGGAGGCATTAGGATCGGAGGCTCCTGCAAATATTCTTTTATCTTTTCAAAGGCTCTTTGACAATCCTCATTCCACCTGGCCGTTTGTTCTTTTCTTAACAATTTGAATATTGGCTCGCATATGGCAGTTAGATGAGATATGAACCGTGAAATGTAGTTCAATCTCCCTAAAAACCTACACACTTCTTTTTCTGTTTTTGGTGCAGGCATATCTTGTATTGCTTTTACTTTTGCAGGATCTACCTCGATCCCCCTCTGACTAACAATGAAACCCAGCAACTTACCAGAATGCACTCCGAAAGTGCACTTGTTTGGATTCAACCTCAATCTGTACTTTATCAATCTATCAAACAACTTTTTGAGATTGACCAGATGCTCTTCTTCATCCTAGGACTTGGCAATCATATCGTCCACATAACACTCAATTTCCTTGTGTATCATGTTGTGGAACAAAGTTACCATAGCATGTTGATATGTTGCCCAACATTCTTCAATCCAAAGGGCATAACCTTATAACAGAATGTACCCCATGGGGTAATGAACGTCGTTTTCTCCATGTCTTTCGGTGCCATCTTGATCTGATTGTACCCGGAGAAGCCATCCATGAAAGAAAATACCGAAAACTGAGCGGTGTTATCTACCAGCACATCAATGTGAGGTAATGGAAAGTCATCCTTCGGACTTGCTCTGTTTAGATCCCGATAATCGACACACATCCGGACCTTGCCATCTTTCTTTGGTACCGGCACAATGTTAGCTACCCAAGGCGGGTAACTAGTCACAGCAAGGAATTCGGCATCCCACTGCTTTTGAACTTCCTCCTTGATCTTCATAGCCATATCAGGGCTAGTTCTTCTCAACTTTTGTTTCACCGGAGGACAATCTTCCTTTAGTGGTAGCTTGTGTACAACGATGCCGGTATCCAACCCTGGCATATCTTGATACGACCAGGCGAAGATATCCACATATTCACGTAGCATACCAATCAATTCCCTCTTTACCTCGGCCTGCAGACTGGCCCCAATCTTTACCTCTTTCTTCACCTCTTCAGACCCGATGTTGATGATCTCTTTTTATTCCTGATGAGGCTGAATGACCATTTCCTATTGTTTCAACAACCTAACCAATTCTTCCGGGAGTTCACAGTCTTCCTCAACCCTTTCATCAGCTTGGTAGATAGGATTGTCGAAGTCATGCATAGTCATAGCAGGAACGTTATCACGAGAATCTGGATGATCAACAATGCATAAATGATGTGCTCATTTCAGAATCTGTTCTTTCAAAGGAGACGTAAACACACAAAAACACTGGAAAGAAAAACATTGCCATTTTATTTGTTTTTTGTGAAAAAATTTAAAAAGCGAAAGAAAGAGAACACAATTTGCTTGAAAATGTCCTTTATTTCATGGAAAAAGTAAATGAATTAAAAACATGGTGGCCCTATATATGGATCCATGCACCTTGGGCAGAGTGCAGGATTTGACATGTAGTATGATAAAAATGGAAACAAAGAAAATTACTTTGACTGCCAAGTAACTTGAACAAATTATACTGCAACTAAGACATTGTCTGCAACTGGGTACGATTTGGAGCCATATCCAAATTATAATGATACTGTTTCACAAATGCCTCAGCTAACTCCTTCCAGCTTCGGAAATTGACCCTGCTAAGCTTCATATACCATTCCAAGGAAGCCCCTACAAGACTATCTTGGAAGTAATACATCCACAGCTTTTCATCATCTGTATGCGCAATAATTCTTCCCACAAACGTTTGAAGGTAAGTTTTCGAGCACGCCGTGTCGTTGTACTTATCAAAAGTAGGGACCTTGAACTTGTAGGGAATCCTTACTCCTGGAACTAAGCCCAGATCAGTGATGTCAAACCCCAGAGAACTCTGAGATTGAATGGCGCAAATTTGCTCAGCCATTTCTTTAAATCTTCTATTCATGTCAACCCCTTGGCCTTCCGCCTCATCCAGCAAAGTGAACAGCTCCTCCTGCCCATCCATCTGCATGTTATTCACTCCATCATTGAAAATAGTGACCCCGGGTTGCACCACAGGGATTTCAACATGACGGGTGCCAGCCCCGTTGCGATTACCTCCATCTGTTGTCCCATTGTTCCTGACTTGATTGTTCTCCACCATCTCGCGCAAATGCTCTTGAGTTTGGCCCATCTCAGCCATGAGGGTCATGAAGTTGTCCATTCTTGTCCTCAAATCATCCAGATCTGCTTGCATCTGCTCCATTACTCTATCTCTCTCTATTCACCTTTGTAGGGTATCTGTGCGTTGTTGGCTGTCTCTGAACCTTCCTGGGAGTTATAGTGCCTACAAGCGACGTAAACGTTAGAACACTGGAGAAATACCTGTAAAACAACAAACACGTTATATGCATGCAATGTAACTATTCATGCTTCCACGCTCAGGCATTAATAGGCCCCAGTTCTGGTATTTTCACAAAAAATACTCCAGATGACTTAGTTGGAAACTAACTTTTCAAACTCTTTCGAGGAGTATTCAGATCCTGGTGTCTTAGGACAAACAGCTTTGCTCATTCAGAAACGGTAACTAGAAAGTATCATTGCATTACATGAACAAACTACCAACACCCAGAGTCACAACCATAAACAAAATCCCCCAAAGGGTTACAATTCAATACAAAAACCAAAAAGATAAAGCAAGACTCCTACAACAAGCCTGTAGGTAGTCTGGATACAAGCAACAATAAACTAAAACCTAAACTAAAAGAAGATCCAGGCTCCTCTTCTGCATTCTCCACCTCCGTCCAGTTCTTCTTGATGCCTGCTCTCAGCTTAAGATCTGCATTCTCCTTCATCGCTTCCTCCAAGGCTAGTTGGCTCTGTACCAATTGTTGAGTCTTTTCCCTTCATATCTTGTGAACTTGTTCCATTTCTTCTTTCTTGAATGCCATCTGCACCTCAAAGAACTCTTCCTTTTCTTTGTACTTCTTCTGCTCCTGTTCCCTTTGGCCTTGTAGCCAAGTAATGGACTGGCGAGCTTCTCTGAGAGTCTTCACAATCTTCTTATGCTCCGCTTCTCTTTTTGACTCTGTTAGACCCAATCTCTGAAAATAAGCTTCTCTCCCAGCAAACTCCTTTTCTTTAGCTTCTAAGGTAGCCTGCATCATCTGTAGCTTTTCTTCTGCTTCATGCTTAGCGTGATTGGAACGGTGATACAAGCTAGCCATCTCAGAATTCTCTACCCGAACCTTGTGCAACTGAGCTTCCAACTTCTTATAATCTTCAAGAGAAATAGTGGTCTGCACCGGTACCTCCTTTGGATATAGTGGAGCCTCAACTGAAAACAGAAGGAAGAAGGTATCAACCCTCCCTTGTATCCAGGCATCAAAAGAGGGATAAGTCTTAGGGTCTACCCTTCCAAATTCTTTCTTACCCTCCCTAGCCTTCGTTTCCCAAGCTTGGGATGCTTGAATATCCAACTACTCATTATCTTCAGCTGGAAAATACAAAGTCTTAGCTATTTCTTCATCTGATGGAGGATCCTTCAGTGGATAACCAAATTGCTTTCTGGACAGCACAGGGTTATGACTTATCACTCCTTTTCTACCTAACAACGACACATAGGGAAACTCACCACACCTTGTAATAAACTCTTTCCCTACCAAGTTTCTGCTACATCCCCAGGCTATATCATCAGATGTTAACCCCATCAATCTTCTAGCCCACTTCCAATCTTGCTTAAGATCTTTGAACGGTCCAAACTTCAGAAGCTTCTTAGCTAACCACTCGGCGAACAATGGAGCACAACAATTTACATACCCTTTCTCTTCTCATTTCTGTGATGGACACCGAAGTAAAAGTCTCCCAACAACGTAGGCACCGGGTTCCCTTTAATGAAAAGGGTGATGGCCTCCAAACTTACCCATCCTTTCTCTCCTAGGAAAAGACTTATCCCATAGACCATTAATGCTAACAGCGTACTGAACTCTAACCATTTCCCTCCCAAAGCAAACACATGGGCTTCTGTGATAAGAAACTCCATAGTAAATCCCTTCCCTTTACTGGCTTCTAACTCCATCTTCACTCTAAGCATACTCAAATGACAAGCACCTGAAATGTCCTTGTACGGGGAACACTTCTCCGCAACATAATAGGGAACACCATTCTTGATAGGAATCTTAAAGATGTCAGAAATCTCTTCTATAGTGGGAGCCAAGACGTAGTCAGCAAACACGAAAAATTCTCAACTGAGGGTCATAAAACTGCAACAAAGAATTAAGACTATCTCTCTGATCAATAGTAGGCTTGGTCATGTAACCCAAGATCTTCCCATACCGACTTCTGAAATCATATGAAACCTTCTCACTCATCAAGTCCACCAGTTTCTGAATACTCTCAATTTCGGGTTGCGGGAAAGTATAATGAGCATTCCTTTTTCTGGGTATCTCTTGGACTTCTGTCATCTGGAGGAATAATGAATACCAGAACTGGGTACGGAGAATAAATGCTAACCTGAAATGGAAATACAAATAGTTAATGTGAGTATGATGCGATGCAAATGCAATGCAGGCATATGATCAACGATCGGGACTATCTGGATGCGGAACACTGGACCCAAGTGACCAAGAACCAAGATTCTCTAAATAAAGCCCCATGAACAAGAACTCAGTCTTAAATAAGCCCCAAATAAAATATCCAAATCCATGTAGCCATATCAAATCATAGAACTGTACTGGAAATGAGGTATGATGAGGTCAAGGGTTCCTGCAAACCTGTAAACCCCTCCCAATCTCACAGGTGTGCTCCGGGTTAAACATCACGGACTCTCAAAGCCGAATAGCAATAATACGTTCACCATTTCCGAAAAATAGCTCATGACCAAATCAGGGAATCGGTTTGGCATTATGTACTACTCAGGGAGGTCTCAGCGTGAGTCCGGGAAAACAAGCATCCTTTATAAGTTCTCAGCTTTAAGCGCTGGAATCGAGAAACAATAGTGCATTCATCCTGAAGGGTACAATACTATCGTCATACAACCAGATGCCTTAACTGAGTTCCTATAAAAGAACCAGGCCATCCTATGTGAGTTCCTAGTGGGCCCTTGGGTGCGAATGGGTTTGCCACAAAATATGGTCTGCCACTGTCACCACTGGAGAGGGATGTTTCCACAAAGGTCCTTAATGATCGGTCCCCAGATGCACATAACTATCGAGGTTGTGTATGACCCCAGAAAGATTCTGGCATCAATACATTCCCAAGACGGTCGCAAGTCTGGGTGTGGAACTCACTACTACCAACATATCAAGATGCCATGAAGCCAAAGTGACTGTCAACTCTAAGTCATAGGGTGCACTCGAGCCCCGGTTACGAGCTCGTCTCTCAGTAACAGATCCCAATCCCACAAAAGAAAAAAAGGAAACCAGCAAAGCCAGACAGTCCAGTATAATATATATGATGCATGAAAATAAATACTGAAAACTGTAAATAAAGCTGTAAATAAAATTGTAAATAAACAACAGTAAAATAAACACGCAAAAGCAAACAATCAACACCCAACGAAACAGAAACACGCAAGCGCTAGGATTGATTTTCAAGAGAACCAGAGATTCTGGGTCCGTTTCCCCAGTAGAGTCGCCAGCTGTCGCTCCCTAGATTTCCATCCTGGTACAAACGCGGAAGTGGCGCGAAAAAGGTTAGAGTTTCCAGCCAGGCATTTTTATCTCGAAGGAACGAGAATGGTAATGCTGCACAAACCGAAGAAAAGAAAAGGAAGGACAAAGGTCCTACGAACCAAAGAGACTGGGTTCGGGAGTCGGTTACAACCTGGGAAGGTATTAGCACCCCAAATCGTCTTCCGTACCCGACGAGATCCACGCTTGCAAAGAAACCTGTTTCAAAGGGTGAAGAAATGAAAGCTGCTGCAAAGAAAAGGAACTGAACTGGAATGAGAAAGGAACTGAAAAGAAAACAACGAGGAAAAATATAGGGAAAATAAAGATTATGCTCGAACGGGCCCTACCCCGCTGCCTACGTACCTCATCTGGACATGAGGATCAGAGACGCCTTAGTTCCCTTAACTAGGGGTGGAATGATTGCTTGTGTCTTAATGCTAGAACTGCCTATGTCAATGCTCAGGTGTTGCAGGCTCGGACGACAAGTGCGTTACCGTCTTGCAAAATGACAAGTATGAGCAAGTTCGCGGACGGAGCGAAGGAGATGAGAAAAGAAGTCCCGAAGGAGAGACGATTATTATTTGTTTGTGTTTTTTATGAGAGTTTTTCATTGGTGTGGCACAAGAGAATGAACTCAAGCTCTTTTCCATGGAATGTACTTGTTACTACATTCCAAGATGGAATAATAAAACAATCACACCAAGCAAGGAGAACTTATCCAAGACTTGTTTCCAAGGGCAAAGGCCTAAATTCATCGACTTGTTGAATTTATTAAGTGTTTTGGTGATTAAAATGAAGAAGTATTTTTTAGGGTTTTTCTTGATGAAGATGACTTCATGATCCAACTTGTGCATAATGCTAGACAAATGCATTATTCCAAGATGGAATGAATACATATGCCCCATGGAATAAGGTTATTACACAAGAAGTCACTTCTTTCTTTATTAATGTTTTTGAGGTTTTGTTTGGAGATGAGAAGAGAAAGAACCAAAGGAGCAAAAAGGCAAAAGTCTAATGGGGAAAGACTAATCCTAATGTTAGCATGCAAGAAGTGGTCCTAAGGTTAGTGAGGTTTCAACTATCCTAAGAGAAAAGAAGAACCAAAGAGGAGCAAAAGAGAGGAAAAGAAAGCTAGCAAGCCACTTACTCCTCTAAAGGAGATAAGTTGCTCCTAAAGGGGGAAGAAAAGAGATGGCATCACATGATGGCATAAGGCGCATCAAAACACAAAGAGAAAGCAACATAAAAAGGAAAGATGAAGAGTTGAAATGTGGATGAACATCCACACTTCTCTTACCATAAGCCCCTGCAAGTGTTAGCAAAAATTCAGCACATGTTCATCAATATAATCATGGAAATGGCATGCTCAAAGCTCACATCAACAAAGATCATACAACATGTCAAATTGCGCACACAAGCATTTACATGTAGAGAACATGGAAGCATGCATCAAACAGAAAGAAAATCAACCTAACCAATCATATTCAATGATCATGCCATGATCCATGGCAATTAAAACATGTAAGGGGATCAAACAAGCTCAAAACAGCTCCAAAATGGCATTCTGCTTCAGTGTTAACCGGTTAACAAGTTCAAACCTGCAGAAAACAGCACAAAAAAAGGATGCGTTAACCGGTTAACCAAAGCATTAACCGGTTAACACTATCAAAACAACAACAATTCCTGCAGAAAATCAGCTCAAAACCAGCTTATCCAAATAATCACACACCAGACCAGCAATCAATTATGCATGAAATAAATGGATCAATTCACATTAATTAGCATCATCAAGCTCATGAACATTAACACATAGATCCAGCTACAAATCAACCAATCAATTCAAGCAACACAAGCAAATACGCAAGCACATGGTGGATCTAAAGCACAAGCATGCAAATAAGCTAAAACAGAGCTAGATCTGAAATTAACCAACCTACAAAGCTGAGGTATGCTTTGGTAATTGTTGTTTGAGCTTGAAATGAGAGATCTCGCGGAGAACTTTGAAGATTTGGTGCTAAGCTTCACATTCCATGCAAAATAAATGCAAGCAAAGGGTCTTGATGCATAATTTTGGATCCAAAAGCACTTCTAAATCCCAAACTAGATCTGAATCACCAATTAAACAAGCAAAATGATGCCAAGAAGCTATGGATGGAGGTCTAGTTCCAAGATCTACACACCTTAAGGCAAGGTTATGTGATCTCCAAAGAGGAACTCTTAGTGAATTTGGAAAATGTGGGAGAGAAAATGAGAGAATAGTGAGAGAGATGAGTGAAAATTTAGAATGAGAAGTGAAAAAAATGAGAGAGCCCCCTCTTGGTTTGGAGGGAAATGGATTAAATATGGTTTAGGTTTGGGTCCCAAAATATAGGCTTGGGATCCAAATAATATGGTTTGGGAAAGTGATTAGGATTTAACAATGGAATTAGGCTTGGATTAATGATCTAGATCCTTCTCCACAATTCAAATGAATAAAAAATCAGAAATTTGGAAATTTGGAGCCAAAACACATGCTGAATTTGTTGCTGGAATTCAAAATTTGCAGTCGTTAATCGGTTAACCAAAGCGTTAACCGGTTAACGCCAGTGAATTTTGAATTCTCCCTCCTTTTGGTGGGAAACCTCAAGAATAACCCGGAGCCAACCGTTTTGACCTGATTTTGATCCTCAATCCCTTTTTAGGGCCTTGAACATGATACAGAGTTTGCCTTGACTTTAACTTGTAGTGCTTCAAATTTCCCGGATGACTGATCATATGCCTTATGCTAGAACATGCAAGTGCTATGCTTCATCTTTCTATGCAAAAATGATAAGGACATGACATGCTTAAGATGATTATGATATGATGATGATGCTAAACAGGAGAGGGAAAATTTGGGGTGTTACAGTAAGGATCGAAAATCCTGACTTGTGAACCTTCTAGGTACACTCCCCTGGTTGTAGTAGGTCAGGTTGAGATCTTTGGAGTCTTGATTCAGTTCCAGAGTTTACACCAATTGAAATCTTTTATTGCCTAGAGTCTATACCAATCTTAGATTACCAATTAAGAATCTTGATTTTTCTGATCCAATTGAAAATCATTAGAGTCTGAATAGAACATAGGTCTTCATCTAGAACTTTATTTCTATTAGAGTTAGATGGTTTATCAAATCTTGATTCTTGAGTTAATACAAAATATCAAATAAAACTAGATTCTAGATACTAAATGAAAGCATCTTGTGATCACCACAACTTGATTCTGAATCAAATACCAATTAAGGTCATCTTCTTAAATAGTTAAGGCTAGAGTCTGAGTCTGATGCTAACATCTTAAGATCAATCAGATCTTGAATCTAAGTTTGATATCAGTTGAGCTTATGAATAGACAAGGCTTGATTCTGAGTCTGATACAATTTCTAGGTTTATCAACATTTCTTCATCCTTATTTCTTCAAGATCAAAGTACAAGACTTCTGACACCAATTTAAAGGTATGAGCCTTTTCTTCTGGAGTTTGACAGAATTTCTTCTTGTTGAATCTTCTATCCAGTTCTTCAGATAGTGTTCGACTTCTGATTTCTTCCGTTCTTCTGAAAAACATTCTTGAATGTAGACTTGTTGGATCTTCCATCCAGTTCTTCAGATTGTCTTCAACTTCTGAATTCCTTAGTTTTTCTGAATATCCTATTCTCATAAAGGTTACAACTTCTAATTATAATTATACCAATTGAAGATAAAATCATGATGACTTCGTCTTTCAGAGAGTACAATACTTCTGAACAGTGTTAGGTTCATCTGATTTTGAACTCATCTGATACTTAAGAACTTTAACAAAGTTCTTACAGCTTAACCTGTTTTAGAATGCCTAGTGAACTTATTTAGAGTTCCTTTGTTTAAACATCAAACAAACATTAGTGGCAAACACATTTTATACAATTTGATTATGTTTGAGTTTTGCATTCTTTTTAGGGTTTATCAAAAATCACATTTAATTTCTCCCCCTTTTTGAAATCATCAAAAAGTTGAATAGTTAAACATTAAAAGCAAGATTATGATAATGTGCGAGAATGCATAGGCATATTTAACATTCAAGAGCAAGCATACATTAAGACAATATAATGAAACAAATGATATTTCATTGATAGCTTGAATGATGTACATAGATTAAACAAAGCATAAGGAAACAAATCAAGTTGTTATAGGAAAACATCATTTAATCCTAATAATAATACTTAAAGATTTGTTCAATAGAGCCAAAAATTCTTCTTCCTTATCAATTCTCTCATATCTCTCTTCATCTAATGCATAGTTTGGTTGAACTCTTCTGACTACCCCAAGGAGTTAAGCTCTAAAGAACAGTTCTGATAGGAGCCTACCATAAGGAATCCAGGATTTGTGATCTCCAAGATAGAAATCAACACACATCTTCAAATAATTGAAGATAGTTCGTGGTAGGTGTCGCTCCCGGGATTTTCATCCTTGTACAAACGCGAAAGTGGCGCGGAAAAGGTAGAGTCGCCAGCTAGGCATTTTTATCCCGAAGGAACGGGAAAGGTAATGTTGCACAAACCTGAGGAAGAAGGAAAGGACAAGGTCCTGCGAACCAAAGATCTGGGTTCGGGAGTCGGTTACGACCTGGGAAGGTATTAGCACCCCAGACCGTCCGTCGTACCCGACGGGATCCACGCTTGTTTGTTTTTTTCAAATGGTAAAAGAATATAACTACTGCTGAATAAAACTGCTGACTGGAATGGAATGAGAAAGGAAACTGGAAAAGAGAATGAAAGAAAGAGGGAAATGTAGGGAAAATAAAGAATATGCTCGAATGGGCCCTACCCCACTGCCTACGTACCTCATCGGGAAAATGAGGATCAGAGTCGACGTAGTTCGCCTAACTAAGGTGGGACTATTTGTTTGTGTTTTTTATAGTTAGAACTGTGTATGTCTATGCTCAGGTGTTGCAGGCTCGTCTGGTACGAGTGCGTTTACCGTCTTACATGCGAGATAAGTCGTCGCAAGTACGTGTTGTGAGTGAATAAGGTGAGAAAAGAAGTTCTCGCAGGAAAGTCGCTTATTGTTTGTTGTTTTCTTTTTAAGAGAGTTTTTATGAATTTGGCACAAGGAAGTGAATTCAAACTCTTTTCCATGGAATGTGTACTTGCTACTACATTCCAAGATGGAATAATAGAACAAGCACACCAAGCAAGGAGAATTTATCCAAGGCTTGTTTCCATGAATTAGGATTTAAGTTCACTAGCTTGTTGAACTTTATTACATGTTTTTGTAGCTTTTATGAAGAAGTATCTTTTAAATTTTTCTTTGTGAAACAACCCCTTAATAAGACTTGTACATCATGCTAGACAAGCTTACACTATCCCAAGATGGAATGAATGTAAGTGCCCCATGGAATAAGGCTATACACAAGGGATCCTTTCATGCATTTATTAAGTCTTTTTGGATTTTATTTGAAGATGAGAAAGAAGACTCAAATCGGAAAAGGACAAAAATTAAGGGGGACTAAGATAAAACCCTAAGTTATTTATTAAAATGGTGGTCCTAAAGGTGAGTGAGGATTTTCTAATCCTAAAGAGCAAAAGGAAAAGAGAAAAGAAAAAGGATGAAACTTACTTCCTAAGAAAGATAAGTTGGTCCTAACAAAAAGGGGAAATCCTACCAATCACAAATATGGAAGTAAAAGGTGAATTAAATGCATAAAGAAAATGCATAAAAAAATTAAAGGATAAGGTGTAAGGAAACATACCTTTCCCTCCCTACAAAACAAAGATTAATGTGCATTTTTATTTAAAATAATAAGGCAAACGCACAACCATTAAATCCTAGTAATTCTAGGATCTAACTTCTAGAATTCAACTTAATTCTAAAAGAACTAAAAAATGCTAAAACAAAAATCCAGCACCTACTACAGCCCCTAAACTAAAAACAGCTACCAAAACACTGCATAACACAAAGCAACTTTTTACAGCTCACAATCAGCATGCAAACTAGGTGTAAGAAGTCACATACAACATGCAAACACACATTTTACAGCTACTGCACTAACAAACAACTATGAAAACATGGGGAAAATTTGATCATTTTTATTTATGTGTACATAAAGTGAATGATAAACAACATATTAATGTCAATTAACATGGATCTACATATACCACAAAATGAACTCAAACATGTGAATTTATTTACATCATTTATTTGATTAAAAGGAACAATGATCAACAAAAGAAACCACACTTTTCCATATTGCACCAAATAAGCATTTATCATGAGATTGAACAAGTATCACTACAAGCCTCAATTATTACACATGCATGGCATAAAAATCAGAATTTAACTCATGTCAAGAAGTGATCCATTGAGCACAAGAAGCATGAACATTAGAAGTATTTAATCACTTTTAAGAAAAAATCAAAACATGACATTTAATCACTTTAGCTATCCAACAAGCAAGGATCATAATCATGAAGCACATATTGAATTTAAGCAAGCAATTGACATGTGAAACAAATGATTAAAGAGTAGCAATACACATCAAAAATTAATCATGGCACATATGCATATTTAACACAAAACATGGAAAAATGAACGGAATCATGTCGAAACGACTTGAAACAAATGAATTGGCGACTGGAAATAGACCTAATAATTCCCTAAAATTAGTACCTAAACATACATGAACATTAGAGGCGCAAAGAAGCAAGAACGAGCAAGCAAATAAGCTAAAAAACCAAAATCCAACAATGTTAACCGGTTAACCAAATTGTTTAACCCGTTAACGGACCCCAGATAGCACTAATATGGCCAAAAACACATGTGTTAACCGGTTAACCAAAAGCGTTAACCGGTTAACGCTGAACAGAAAGTGAAAAAAAGTTTTGAAATAAGTGATTTTGGCCACAAACTTACTTCTAAACATCCCTAACACACATATAATCATGATAACACGAATTTCTACTCAATTAAGGCTTATTAACACATGCTAAAACCTATAACAAGCTACAACCTAGCTTCTAATCCATTAAACTCCATAAATCGCAAGAAAAACGTAACGAAAACATAATCAACCACAAGTAATACGAAAAGCACTTAAAGAATGCCGAAATGGCGAGATGGAGAGAATAACTTAAAGCAAGCATGGTTTTAGATCACCAACCTACGAAGCGGAGAAATGCTTCGGTGGATGTTGTAAGAATCGGAGCTTGATCGAAGAGAAATTCGAAGAATCCGTGAATGCGCAAAATAAATGTGTTCTTGATGCTTGATACTTCATGCACTTCCGATAAGTCGAAATCTTCACAAAAACCAGTAGCTTCTTCTTCCATAAAGCACAATTCAATGGAGGTTGGAGGCTAAGCTTTAAGATCTTCAAGTTTCAATGTGAAACTTGAAGAGCTTCTTCAAAAAGCTTTGGTGAAAAGGGAAATAGAGGAAAAGTGAGAGAGAAAAGTGATTCAAGAAATTATATGAGAGTGAAAAATTGGGAACCTTTTACATTGAAGTGATTAATGATTATATAGGGGCTAGGATTGGAGCTAGGTTTGGGGATGGAGTTAGGTTTAGGAATGGAGTTAGGTTTGTAGTTAGTTAGGGTTAGGGTTGGAGAAGGAATATTCCTTGGAATATTCCTTGGAATATTCCTTGGAATATTCTAGAAGGTTGTGGAACATGGTAGAAGTATCCAAAGGAAATGGAGTGGAATTGAAGTGGAAAAATAAGAGGGGAAAGAATGAAAGGAAATGTGGAAGGAAAGTGGAAGGAAAAGTGGAGGGAAAGGTGAAATCAACCATTTTTCAAATGATCTTTTTCCCCTTGATTTTTTATGATTCCTCCATCATTTCTTGACCAAATTTGAACCATAGGATCATTGTAACCCTAATTGCATGATTTTGATCTCAAAAAGTCAGGAGTTGACTTTTTACTCAACCTGGTTGACTTTTCCCCGATTCCTTGATTTTCAATCCATCTGACCAATTGAACCTCTTCCAAAATGAATTTGAGGATGAAATTTGAACCCTAGGCACTTGACATCATATATAAGACAATGGAATCCACTTTGAATCAAAACTTCATGGAGAAACCCAGTAGAAGTGAAACCTTAATTTGGCCTTTTTCATCAGGAGATGTTGCATTGCTTGTCTCCTTTGATCAAATCAAATCTTTCCATGGCTTGTGGCTTCAAATGAAGACTTGTGGGATGTTGTGAACCCTTTGCACAAGGTTGAGAAGCTTTGTAGCCCTTTGATTGCCTTTGTATAGCCTTCAGTTGCTCCAATCATTGATTGCATACCTATGCCTCAGCTATGATGAATATGATGCAATGTTGTTGGTTATTTTATGCACATATGTATGCTAAATGCTATGCAAAATGTTGAGGAAATGAGAGGGAAACTTTTGAGGTATTACAGTTGCCCCTATTTAATCATCTGCAGGCCTGAACAAATAATTGCAAAAGCTTTTAAACGTTCAAGGTATGGAGTGATTGAATACTCGAATAAAACCTGGAAATTTGAACTCGGTGGATAAGAGAAATGTCATATGCCTTTTATTTATCTTTTTTTTGTGTTGACCTCTGAATAGGTAGCGGGAAGAGAACAAGGTGGAAGAGAATTATTGCAATAACCTGCACTGTGACTACTGAGCGAATCAAGCCACAGAGAGGATGCTTGTTGGTGAAACAGGGCTTAACGAGACCGTTAGCGAAACAGAACTCGACAATGTGACTGCTGAGCGAATCCAGCCACAAAGAAAGTGCATGTTGGCGGAACATGGCTTAATGAGACCATTAGCGGAATGGGACACGACAATGTGACTGCTGAGCGAATCAAGCCATAAAGAAAGTGCATGTTGGCGAAACAGGGCTTAACGAGACCATTAGTGGAATGGGACTCGACAATGTGACTGCTGAGCGAGTCAAGCCACAAAGAAAGTGCATGTTGGCGAAACATGGCTTAACAAGACCATTAGCGGAATGGGACTCGACAATGTGACGGCTGAGCGAATCAAGCCACAAAGAAAGTGCCTGTTGGCGAAACAGGGCTTAACGAGACCATTAGCTGAATAGGACTCGACAATGAGACTGATGATAGAATCAAGCCACAAAGAAAGTTCCTGTTGGCAAAACAGGGCTTAACGAGACCATTAGCGGAATGGGACTCGACAATGTGACTGCTGAGTGAATCAAGTCACAAAGAAGGTGCATGTTGGCGAAACATGGCTTAACATGTGACTGCTGAGCGAATCAAGCCACAGAAAAATGACAAACATTGACTTGGAAAGACAAAGGTGCCTTCCAAATGGTGTAAGTATCTTATGTGGGGAATTTCAGGTTGAGAAGATGTTATAGGTTGTATGTAATATACCTCAAAACTGGCCCATGCTGGTATGCACATGTTTGAATTTATGGCGTAATGCTCCATGAAGATGGAAATGCTACGCTTTGAGGATGCAAATGCAATGATGATTACGTGTATGCAAATGCAAAAGGATCTCTTGGAAAGGAGACTGCAAGTATCCCAAATGGCTTGACTGGGGAGAACTGATGACCACTGCATTGATCTGATTAATCTCTTGTGAGGAGGAAACAACTCTGCGGGGAACGTTGTTAATGATACATCAGCTCTGAACTGCCGCCATTGTCAAAAATAAATTGGATTTTGAGATTGGAGAGCCAAGACCCTGCTAGAGATGGACCCTTCTTGCACTCTGATGGGAAAGTGAAGACACTTCTGACTTGGCCAAGGAGCTAGATGTATGGCACTGCTGAGGAAACAACCTGTTGGGGAGAAAAGCATTCCTTGCACTGCTGGCACTGCTGAAGAAAACCTATGCTTATGGAGGATACCAATCTTCTATCATTATTGTTGGGGAAGAATTTCAACTTCACTTCTACTGGGGATAACAGGAGACACACAGGAAGGCACCTGTTCTTGCTCAAGTATGTTGTTGAAATATTCCTCCTGGAAATTTGCTTTAGCTCTGCTAGCAACACATGCACTTGTACCTGCGTAAACACAAATGATAGTGCCTGCAACATGGAGAGTTAGTTCTGGACCTGTATGCCCCAGGCTCATGGTATGAATCACTATCTCAGCCACTTAACCTTTTTAGAGTTGTATAAAATGTTTCGGTCCTCCTGCATGAGTTAGAAAGCATTCAAATGTTCACAACACAATATAAATCACAATTTACTGGGTGTTTTCGCAATCAATCAATGCTAGATGAAAAACAAAAACAAAAGCAACTAGTCACAAGTTGACTGAAATTGGAATTTTATTGATTTGGAACATGTTCATGAATAGGCATTACATCAGGAAGCAATTCCCTGGAAATAGGAAATCGCCCAAAAGGAAAACAGACTATCATATTGGCAATGTGAAAAATGTATCTCATCAAGTTTCAACCTGACTATGACTCGTATATCTTCAAGACTGTCTACTTGCTCTGCCCCTTGAGAAAGGTAATTGGATTGGTTTTCAACCCTTATAATAACCTTAGTTGCAGATGGATTACGAATTTCGCAGATCGCAGTCGTTCATGTTAGTCCCTCTTTTGTGTGGATCGCCCTTTCGGGTTTTCAATCCACCGGGATACCCTTTTTTGCCTGAGTTGTCTGATGTGGCTTTTCAGCTCAGCGGGTGTACATTTTTCAATATTTCCCTAATTTTTTCCCAAGCCTTTTATTCTGTTTTTGGCTAGCCAGGATGCCCATTTTTGCCTGGATCTTTATTCTGTTTTTATCCAGCGGGTCTTTTTATACGAAGTATTTTCTTACTGCGTCTGCATTGACATGAGAATAGAAGTCTTCTCCATCCATGGTTGTTAGCATCAAGGCTCCACCTGAGAAAACCTTTTAAACCACAAATGATCTTTCATAATTAGGTGTCCATTTGCCCCTTTGATCGTTAAGAGGAGGAAGAATCCTTTTCAGCACTAAGTCACCAAGTATATACCTTTGAGGTCGTACCTTTTTGTCGAAAGCCTGCTTCATCCGCCGCTGATACAATTGTCCATGGCATATAGCTGTTAGGCGTTTCTCTTCAATGAGGCTCAGTTGATTATACCTGGACCGGAGCCACTCAGCTTCATCTAGCTTAATGTCCATCATTAACCTCAACGAGGGGATCTCCACTTCAATTTGTAGGACTTCCTCCATACCATATACCAATAAGAACGGGGTTGCCCCTGTTGAGGTACGCACAGACGTTCGGTACCCATGTAGCGCGAATGGTAGCATCTCATGCCAGTCTTTATATGTCACAACCATCTTCTGCACAATTTTCTTGATGTTCTTTTTGGCCGCCTCGACGACACCATTCATCTTCGGGTGATATGGAGAAGAGTTGTGATGTTCTATTTTAAAATCCTGACACAAGCCAGCCATCATCTTGTTTTTGAGGTTAGAACCATTATCAGTAATGATTCTTTCGGGAATTCCGTACCGGCAAATGATATCTCTTTTAATAAACCGGGCTACCACTTGTTTAGTAACGTTGGCATAAGACGCCGCTTCGACCCACTTCGTGAAATATTCTATAGCAACCAGAATGAAGCGGTGACCGTTGGAAGTTGTTGGCTCGATCTTGCCAATCATATCAATGCCCCACATGGAGAACGGCCAAGGTGGAGACATGACACTCAAAGGATTCGGAGGTACATGGACTTTACCAGCATAAATCTGGCACGTATGGCATTTACAGGAGTATTTACAGCAATCGGATTCCATGGTGATCCAATAATATCCCGATCTCAACAATTTCTTGGACATAGCATGTCCTCCAGCATGGGTACCAAAGGAGCCTTCATGAACCTCTTGCATCAACAGGTCTGCTTCGTGTCTATCCACGCATCTGAGCAGAACCATGTTGAAGTTTCGCTTGTATAGCACACCATCTTGATTCAAGAAGAAACCACCTGCTAGTCTTCTGAGGGTCTTCTTGTCTTTACTGGATGCTCCGGTCGGGTACTCTTGAGACTTCAAGAATTGCTTTCATTTCAGCCATTACAAGCCTAACACTTCAGATTGCCCAAGTTCCACAAAATCACCCCAAGAGCAAAAGAATTCGAAACTCTCTGCTCACACACTCAAACTCCAAACTTTTTTCATCAATCACCTAAGCTTCATCAAAGGATCATTTCCCACCCTTCATTGCAACCAAAAACCCCCCAAAACTGAAACACGGTTTTTGGCCAGCAAGAGTGTAAGCTTTCATTTCAGCCATTACAAACTCCTTCCAAGCATCAAAGCTTCATCAGAGGGATCATTGGAGTGATTTTGCACAAGAGAGGAGGTCCAAAAGCTCCAAATTGAGGAAGCTCAAGCTCAGGTAACCTCTTCAAACATTTTTCCAGAAATGCTATTTTAAGTTCTTAAATTGTTCTTTATGCTTTGCTGATCACCATGATATGTTTATTTTTGAAAATGGTTGTGAAATGAGCATGTACTGATTGTATGAAAGTTTCACCATTTTTGAGTTCTTCTTCGAATCTTGATTTTCAGCCATGAAAAAATATTTTTGAGGGTGGATTTAGGTTTAGGAAGGTGAGAGGAGTTGATCTGGAGCTTTAGAGCTCCAAAAATGACTTAGGGAAGAAGTTGGTGTTGGGGTGCTGCCGGAGAAGATGACTGGAGCTAGCTCCGGTCACCTGAAAATGTTTAGGGTTCAGATTAGGGTTAGCTGAGTGATTAGTGTGATTTTGAATCTCAGCCCTTAAATTAGGTTTCACGCGCGTGAACCAATGAACCAGATCATCTCATTAACCTTAATTTTCATTTAATTTAATTAATTAGGTTTAGTTAATTAATTAAACCTGATTTGAATTCCAGCCTTTGGATGTGGCGCCAGTCAATTCCCGCCCCTAGCTTTGAATCTAAGCCCTTGGATCAGTTGACCACCCATTAATTCATTTTTATTTCTTTTTTTTATCATTTGTTTTGCATAATTAATTTAAAATACTTAGAAAATTCTAAAAATATTTTCCTTCTGCATTTTTAATTCAAATATTTTTCATCACCCAAAAACATTTTTATTTTTATTTTTTGCATTTAAAAACCATTTTAAAAATATTTAAATGTTTATTTTATTTAATTAATGGAAATTAATTAATTAAAATACCATTTAGGTTTCTAAAAATTCCAAAACAATTCACATTGCATCTTAGGACATTTAGAAACATTGTCCAACCATTCATACAAATTTATTTTTGGTTTTGAATCAATCTTGACAATTTTCTTGAATTTAGGGTTCATAAAAATCCCATTTTTGAACCCTAACTTCAAGAATTCTTTTCTTCCTAACCATGGAGGGTTTGACATTGGTTCTTTTTGCATTGATCTTCATATAGCATGTAGTATCTAGCATATTTTTGTCACAAATTTATCTTGCATTTTTTATTTGATTTGCATTTTCCCTCTTAAGATACCTTAAAACCCTAGATAACTTAGAAAAATCACAACTTTCTTTAGGTTAAGTGTTAGACTTCCTCCTTTGGGGTGTGATATCATATGGGGTTAGGGTTCCTTTGAGTTCATTTGCAATTTTTTATCTTGTGATTTGCTTCTGGTTTTTACTTTTGCATTTCATGTTGTCTTAAAACCCTAATTTCTCATGTTCATTTGCATTCATCTTGTATATGCATCCATACATGAACTTGCCATGACATTTCTTGCATTCATATGGAATCTAAGACATCTTAGGACACATTAGAATCATGCTTGATCATTTCTTCATCCATTTTCTATGATGTGCATTCATTTCATTCCATGAACTTTCATGTGCTTTCAAACTTCAAAGCATGCATCCTTTGCATTCTCATCTCTTGTATGATCATTCATAACACTTGGCATGTCCTTGCATCATCTTGTAGCATCATTTGAATCATGTATTTGCTTCTGGTTTTGGTTTGAATCTTTGCATACATTTCATTTTCATTTCATTCCTTTCTTTATGCTAACATTTTCAGGTGGTAAGTAACTTGAGAAGTGAATTTGCCTTCACTTCTCATTTCTCTTCTCATTCTTCTTATGCACCATTGCTGAATTTTTCTTTGCTTTAGAGTGAGCTTGCTCATTCATGTTCATCATTCACTTTATTTCTCCAAGTTACTTATCTTCTTCAATGAAGTAAGTAACTTGTTTCTTCTGCTTCTCCTCCTTTCATCTGCTTCTTCCATTGGTGGCTTCTCTGAAGATCTCTTGCAAGCCTTACAAACCATAGGAACACCCAAGCATGACAATAATTAGGGTTTTTATTAGTTCCCCTTTAGCTTTTACCTTTGTGTCTTCTTTTGTGTATCTCTTCTCATCTCATAATTAGAGACTAAACCTTTAAGGTTTTAGGACTTTGTGATTAGGGTTATGCTTGCATCCTTCTCTTAGGATGGAGTGTATAACTTTAATCCTAAGTGTTAAACCCTTAATTTGTTTAAACCTCTTAATCAATCCATCTTAATAGTCACTAAGACATTAACTTGTAACTTGGGCCTTGCATTAGGGTTCTAATTCTTCCTTTATTGGTTAAGAAGGACTAACCCTAGTGTTAATGGACAAGTCCCCCTCAAGTTGTCTTACAAACCATAAAACTCATTTATTAATCTCACCCTTAATTAAAATCCACTTTAATAAAGGTTTGTTTTGTCATGAGGTTAATCCCTAAATATGGATTAAGTTGAGGTATCTTCCTCAGCTTAAATGCTCTCATCTATTATCCTTCTATTAGGATGGTGTAATGGGTCCACTAAATCTTTGATTATGGCTTAAAATCATTACCTAACACTAAACAAAAACTCAAAAAACATCTAAATAATCACAAGTAGGTTAATGATCTTAATCCTACATCATCATGGTAATTAAGTTTGAGGTGTTTACCTCATACTTAAGGTATTCTCATTATCCCTAATCAAAGGGAGAATATGATGAGTTTGCAAACCCTTGGTTTAGGATTAAGCTCATTAACTTATGACAAACACAAAAAGCAATAAAATATTGAAAACACAAAAACAAACAATAATCGTCTCCTTCGGGATTCTTTTCTCATCATCTTCACTCACAAACGAGAACTTGCTTCTTCCGTCTAATGCAAGACAGTTAGCACCTGAGCAAGACAGGTCATACACTTGAGCATAGACAAGCAAGCAGTCCATCAGTCAATTTATTTTTCAGTCTCTTTGAGTCGAACTACGGTGTTCTGACTTCCTCATTGCACGAGAGGATACGTAGGCATGACTTAACTGTTATCTAACAAAAGTCTTTGTGTCTTCCCCCTCTTTCAGCATTCTAAGCCTCAATTCCTGAGCATTCACCTTTTGCATTGACACTTGTATATTCTCTTCCAACTTTTGCACACAGATAGCATAGACACTGCCCCTTTTAAACACAAATCTTTTAAGCGTGGATCCCGTCGAGTACAACGGACAATCTGGGTGCTAATACCTTCCCAGGTTGTAATCAACCCCCTTTCTCAGTTTCTCTGGTTCGCAACCGTCTTATCCATTTCTTTCCATGTTTATGCAGTATTACCTTTCCTTCGGGATAAAAATGCCTAGCTGGCGACTCTATTCACTTCATTCTCATTTTTTCTTCTCGCCGCCCGTTCGCGTCTGTACCCTATCTGACCATGTGTCTTTTAGCGGGAGCGACAGCTTGGCGACTCTGCTGGGGACCTTTATATTGCAACCAGGGCTTCTTGTTCTTTTTATGGGTTCCTCCTAGCGCTTGTTTGATTTGTGTTTACGGGGGTATTATGTGCTACTTCTGCTTATTTATTTGCTTTATTTATCGCTTTCTGTACAGCTTTATTTATTGCTTTCATTAACAATTTTTATACTTCATACTGTCATTATCATGTGTTGGATCTATATTCTTCCTTGGTGGGTGGGGTTTCATTGGGTGATTAGGGTCCTATACCTGGGACCTGAGTGACACATAGGCTAGAGTGGCTTTATATTCTTTCCCATTCCATTTCGATCTGGTGCGGGAATATGAAACACGGTTCAGACATGGGTTTCTTCTTGAGAACTCTGTGCTACAGATTTCCTGTAGTACTAGGGCTATCTGGGAAGCCTGCTAAGTCTGGATGACCTTTTTATGACCTTTAGCATCTGAGGTGAATTAAAGGAGGATCTTTTATGGTTATTGTAAACATTGTACCTCCGGGTTAGAAGTGTTTACACTTCTCATAACTGATCCAAGTCTGAGGATCCTTGTTCTAGAACATTACATGTGAGGGGGTTGGGATGTTTACAGGTTTGCAGGAACCCTTGGCCACATCATACCATGTTACTATTTTTGTTGTAAGAATGCATCACTTTGGACAGTTCTTGTGATTACCCTGGACTTGTGACTCTTTATTTGAGTCCTCCACCTGGTTACTGGATTTCTAGGCCTCCATTCGGACTTATGAACATACATGGACTTTTACCAAGGAAGATAAACAAATTCAACACTTGATCACAAACCCCTTGCATATCATTTGCATACATCATTCTTGCATCATTTAACATTTTCTTATTTGTTTTACAGGGTATCCATCATTTCACCTTTGGTTTGGTTTTGACCCCTTCTGCTGCTCAGACTGCTTCAGTTATCTTCTTCAGCATCCCCATCAGTTTGTCAGTAATTCTTCTCCAGCTATCTGCATCAGAGACACATCTCCAGCCTCTCATTCAGTGACCTTCATCAGCAGTTGCTCTCAGCTTCTCCATCAGCATCTAGCATCCATGGACACTTCATGAAAGAGCAATATCACTTACCACTTCTTTGAGCCCACCCTGACTGGCATCAGGCAGGTCCAGTCCCTCATTACTCCTGACCATATCTCACTTTCCAGAGAGCATTATGGGGGCATATTGGATATGGTCATGGATTTAGATGCATCTCAGAGGAGCATGATCCATACTTGCTTGCAGTTTTATGATCCTCCACTCAAATGTTTCACATTTCCTGATTTCCAGTTGGGACCTCTATTGGAAGAGTTTTCCTTGTTGTTAGGAGTAACTATCAGGAGAGGGATTCCTTTAAACCCAGAGATGGTTGCTCCTAGAAATGAAGACATAGCCAGGGCATTGCATTTGGAGCCTGCCCTCATTGATCAGAACATGACAACCAAGGCTGGGGTTCCAGGCCTTCACCTAGACTTCTTGATCTCCCAGGCTACCATGCATGCTGCTATAGGAGAATGGAAAGTTGTCTGTACACTTCTAGCCCTCAGTATATATGGGGTTATTTTGTTTGCAGATGAGCCAAAGTTTGTGAGTAAGAATGCCATCCACTTGTTCTTGTTGAGGAACCCAGTTCCTACCTTGCTGGGAGACTTCTATTACTCAGTACACCAGAGGAATGAGAAGCAAAGAGGAAGACTGGTCAAATGTTGTGCTCCTCTTTATTACTCCTGGCTGCTGAGACACTTGCCAAAGTCAGATACCTTCCTGAACCCCCATCAGCCAAAGAACTAGGCTAAGAGATTCATTTCCTTAACAACAGAAGACATTAGATGGTGCACTCAGAGCACCAAGGGCAAGGACATGATTACTAGTTGTGGGCAGTATCCTAATGTGCCTTTGATAGGAGTGAAAGGTTGCATCAACTACAACCCTTTACTGTTTAAAAGACAATTAGGGTATTCTTTGGTTCATCCTCCTAGAGGACAAGACTTGACTGAGACACTCTATTGTGAAATCCAGCACAACTCTGTTGTTGTCAGACAGGCGGCCTGGGCCTGGGCAACATCCAGACCAAAGGGACAGCTATTTTGGGCAAATGCAACAATGTAGCTTCAGCACAGTATCTTGATTGGTCTCGTACCAGGGCACAGATCACCCGGATGCCATTCACCTTAGAAGATGCACCTGGACCTTCTACAGTACAACCTGCAGCTACTGTCAGCCTGGAAGAGTTTGAAAAGCTGAAAGAGAGGAATACTCAGCTAGCTGAAGCCTTGAAGAAGACTCTCTGGGTGAGAAATGACAGCCGTCTGAATAATGAGAGATTGGAAAAGCTCAGGATTGAGCACCTGACCAAGATTGAGAAGACGAATGACTACATTAGAAAGGCAAGAGCAGGGGAGTTAGTACTCAAGAATGCTTGCAAGGAAGCAAAGACTCAGAAGGCTAGAGCAGAGCATTATCTTGAGGAGAGCCAGGCTAGGTGGATCAGGATCACTGAAGCCTGTGCACAGGAAGACCAAAGGACTCAGACTAAGATAGAGCAGTCGGAGGCTAGTGAGAAGAAACATCAGGAGGCTTGCTAGCAGCTCAGAAGGAAATATCTGAATTGAAACTTTGGGCAGGGTTGAAGAGGTCAAAGGATCAGGATAAGCATAAGAGGTTGACTAGTGCCATTACTACCAGGAACCTCCTCATCAGGAGGATGACTTTGGATTGGATTCTGATCCTTTTGCTTGTATTTCTTTCTTTTGTTGTACTTTTCTTTTGTTGTTTTATTTTGACCCACCATGGGGATGTGTTGTAATCAAACTATGTATTTTCACCACTTTGTAATATATCAGTTTGTATTATCTTTGGTGGGTTTTATCTCTACATCATCAGCATTTCCTCGAGGTCTGGAAAGGTCAAAACCAAAGAACCAAACTGGATACCCTTGGAAGACAAATAAGCATATTGCATTGCATACTGACATTTTCTTTGTTTTGTAGGTTTTTGTTTATTGTTGTTTCTCACTTTGTTGTGGTTTCAGGAAACATTGCTCGCAGAAGAGTGTTCCCTGTCAACAGAATACACCAGTACCCGACGAGAAACAACCTTCCGGGAATTCAGATGGATCAAGTTCAGCAAGACTTGAATGAAGTAAGGACCCAAATGGCAAATGAGAGGGTTGAGATGAGGAATCAGATGACCCAATTCATGACTGTGATGACTGGCTTAGCTCAGAGCCAGGAAAGGCTAAGGGAGTTGGTAGAAAGACAAACTCATGAAGAACACCATCCAGGTACAGGGGGTACCAGTAACAACGATCACGGGCAGCCTCGCACTGATCCACTAGAGTTTGGGCCTCATCTAAACCCAGAAGTTAATGTCATAAGGAATACTCAGGGTAACACTGCTGGAGGTAGGATCTTGCAAGAAGATCCTCAAGAAGAGCAGTTTATAGTTGTTGGGGTTGGGGATGAAGTTTACGACCGTAGGCTGGATGAGATTGCAGAGAAGCTGAGGTCTCTTGAATCCCAGAATTCCCTAGGATTTGATGTAATGGACATGGGACTGGTGGAAGGGGTAAGAATTCCTCACAAGTTCAAACCCCCGTGTTTTGAAAAGTATAATGGCACATCCTGCCCACGCACCCACCTTCAATCATTCTTGAAAAGGTTAAAAGCATACACCATGGACAAGAAGCTGTGGATGTTTTACTTCGAGGATAGTCTAACAGGGGCATCCCAAGAATGGTATTCCCACCTGACTAGAGCCACAGTGAGGAACTGGAAAGACCTAGCTGAAGCTTTTATCCGTCAGTATCAGTACAACTTGGACATGGCTCCAAATAGGACCCTTCTAATGGGAATGTCTCAATCTTCCCGTGAGAGCTTCAGGGAATATGCCTAAAGGTGGAGGCAACTTGCGGCTGCAGTTTAACCTCCCATGTCTGAAAGGGAAATGGCTGACATGTTCATGAATACTCTTCAAGGAACATATATTGAAAGATTAGCCGCTTTTTCTTCTAGCAGCTTTGCAGATGTGGTGATAGCTGGGGAAAGAATAGAGAGCCTATTAAAGATAGGAAAGATCTCCGATAACGGTGCCAGTTCAAGCAGTACAAGAAAACCATTTGCTGGGCCCCGTAGATCTGGTGAGACCAACTTTGTGCACATGGGAAGAGGGAGACCCCAATACATGCCCAGAACAGTTGCTGCTGTTACTATCCCTGCTCCACCTCCTCAGTATACTAAACAACCACAACACTTTCCGCAACAACAACAGTTTCCGGAACAAAGATCATACAACAATAACAACAACAATCAACAACAACTTCCATTTCAACAACGGCCATCTCAGGTCAACCGAGTAATTGACCCCATTCCTATGCCATATGCTACATTGCTACCACAACTCCTAAAGCTCAATCTTGTTGAGTTGAGGACATTGGCTCCACCTAATCCTCAAAACCTTCCAAGAAACTATGATGTCAATGCTAGGTGTGCTTTTCACTCTAACTCACCTGGTCATTCTACGGAAAAATGCAGAGCTCTGCATATGAAGGTTCAGGATTTGGTAGATTCAAAAGCCCTGAACTTTGCACCTCCTCCTAATGTAATGAAGAATCCTATGCCAAGCCACAGTGGGCCAAGGATTAATGTTGTAGAGGATGGTTCACCCATGAGTTTGATAGAAGACATTGCATGTATTCAGACACCTCTGGCAGAGGTTAAAGCTTAGCTTTTAAAATGCCAAGTGTTTCCAGGTTGTGAGGCCTGTTGCGAATCATGCAAACTTTCTGAGAATGGGTGTGCTAGCTTGAGGAAAGGCATCAATGACTTGATCAAAGAAGGAATTCTGCAAATTACAACCACAGCTTCTACAACACCAACAACCCTTTTGTCAACAACAAGTGTTTCTTCTAAAAATGCAACAACCATCTTTCCAAGTGTTTCTTCTACAAATGCAACAACCATTGTTCCAACCGATTCAACTACAACTTCAACAATCATTCCATCTATCACTTCAACACACAACAATTCATTTGCACCGGCTACTACAACTTCAACAACCAATAATGATTTTTCCACTATCACAATCTATTATGACCCGACAACGGTCACAAGTTCCAACAACTTTCAACCCCAACAACAGTCTCAACAAAGCTTCAATTAACCTTCACCTACATCCACCAGAGGTCCTGTAACAATCTTTTATGATCCACAGACCATTGTAGTCCCAACCACAGCTGCAGTAAGCCCAATCACCATCACGGTGCCCGGGCCAATCTCATATGACAAAGACAGTGCTATACCATGGCATTATGGCGCTGATCTATATTGCAATGGAGAGAAAGTCCTTCTTGATTCTCCAGTTCTCACTCCCCAAGTGGATAATATTGGAGGAGGCGGAGGCTTTACCCGAAGCGGACGTCTCTTCGCATCACAAGTCCCTAGAACCAACACTGAGGCAGAGGCTGCTGCCAGAGCCAAGGGGAAGAGTGTGATACCGGAAGAATCTGCGTCAAAAGAAACTCATAAGTCATCCTTCGATCAAGATGTGGATGAGTTTATGAGAATCATTAAAAGAAGTGACTATAAAGTTGTGGACCAGCTCCACCAGACTCCTTCAAAGATCTCAATCCTATCATTGTTGTTGTGTTCCGAAGCCCATCGGGATGCACTACTCAAAGTTTTGTACGCTGCCTACGTGCCAGAAGAGATCACTGTAAATCAGCTAGAGACAGTGGTATCGAATGTCAATACTAGCCATTGGCTAGGGTTCACTGATGCTGATTTGACAACAGAAGGATGTCTCCACAGCAAAGCCTTGCATATAACCCTGGAGTGCAAAGGAGCTGTCTTATCTCATGTGCTTGTAGACACTGGGTCCTCACTCAATGTCTTACCCAAGAAAGCCCTTGTCAAGCTAGTGTATGATGGGATAGCTCTCCGGCCAAGTAATCTTATGGTCAGGGCTTTTGATGGCTCCAAACGATCAGTTCTTGGAGAGGTGGAGTTACTAGTGATAATCGGTCCACAAGTCTTTAAGACCATTTTCTATGTGATGGACATACAACCTGCTTACAGTTGTTTGCTAGGTCGACCCTGGATTCACGCTGCAGGCGCAGTAACGTCGACCCTTCACCAGAAACTGAAGTATGAATGGGGAGGACAGATTATCACCATCTGTGGTGAGGAAGACATATTTGTTATCCATCTGGATACATACAAGTATATTGAGATGGATGGTGAAATCCATGAGACAATGAGCCAAGGGTTTGAGGCCCTAAATGTTAATGAGGCTACTGGAGTTTTGGCTGCATCCCAGGAGGAATGGATGGGTACTCCAATCATCTCTTATCAGCAAGCCCGGAAGGTTGTTGAAGAAGGTACTGCTCAAGGCTGGGGCAAGCTGCTGCCAGTGGAGAAGAAGGAAGATAGATTCGGTTTGGGTTACAGACCATTCCGACAAGATCAATCAGAGACTGCAAAAGAGCCCAAATTTGTCAGTGGGTGATGCTCACCCCGGATGTTGTTAATAGTCTGGAAGACGAGGAGGAAAGCAACTGCAACCTGGAGAGCTGGATACGTCCAAGGATCCCGGGGAACCAAGTCCTTAACTGGTCTTCCCAGGATATTATAAGGGTTACTCCTGCAGAGTAATTATTATTTCCTGTCTTTTAGCATGCATCAAGTCCTGCATCTTGCCCAAGGTGTGAGGACTCATTTTGTAATAGGGCCATATTGTAATTTTGTGCAAATGATTAATCAATGAATATCGGACATCTTTAGCAAACGAGTCTCTTTTTTGCTCACTGTCTTTTCATTTTTCACTTTTGTACAAAACAATAAAATGGCAATGTTTTCAAAATAAATAACTTCATTTTCACTTTTTTCTAAACAAGATTAAAACTGATCACTAAAACAAACCAATCTCAACCCTTGCAGAGATTATCCTCTAGATTGCACCGACAACAACACCGCTTTGACCTTGTATGACTTCGACAATCCAATTAATTAAGTTGATGAAGGGGTTGAAGAAGACTATGAGTTACCTGAAGAGTTAGCCAGGTTGTTGAGGCAAGAAGAGAAAGTGATCACTCCTCATCAGGAGGAGGTTGAAACAGTTAATCTTGGTACCGAAGAAGACTTGAAAGAAGTGAAGATTGGGGCTGGTCTACAAGATTCAGTGAAGGAACAGCTTATTGACATGCTCCGAGAATACGTCGACGTCTTTGCTTGGTCCTATCAAGACATGCCAGGTCTGGATACCGACATTGTTATGCACAAGCTTCCTCTGAAAGAAGAATGTCCTCCAATGAAGCAGAAGCTACGCCGTACTCGTCCGGATATGGAAATGAAGATTAAAGAAGAAGTACATAAACTGTGGGACGCCGGTTTCCTTGCTGTAACTAGTTACCCGTCATGGGTTGCTAATATTGTACCAGTGCCTAAGAAGGATGGCAAAGTAAGGATGTGTGAGGATTACCAGGATCTGAATAGAGCTAGCCTGAAGGATGATTTCCCTTTACCTCACATTGATGTATTGGTCGACAACACAACTCAGTTCTCGATATTTTCTTTCATGGATGGTTTTTCCGGGTATAATCAGATCAGGATGTCACCCGAAGACATGGAGAAGACTACCTTCATCACACCTTGGGGCACATTTTGCTACAAGGTAATGCCATTTGGGTTGAAGAATGCCAGTGCTACTTATCAACGGGCTATGGTAACATTGTTCCATGACATGATCCACAAAGAAATTGAATGCTACGTGGATGACATGATTGCCAAGTCCCTCACTGAAGAAGATCATCTGGTAAATCTGCTGAAGTTGTTCAAGCGTCGGAGAAAGTATCAACTGAAGCCTAACCCCAACAAATGCACATTCGGGGTACGTTCTGGTAAGTTGCTGGGATTTATTGTAAGTGAAAAGGGGATTGAAGTGGATCCTGACAAAGTCAAAGCCATTCGGGAGATGCCTGCACCTAGGACTGAAAAGGAAGTTCGGGGTTTCTTAGGTAGATTAAACTACATATCAAGGTTCATATCTCATCTTACTGCAACCTGTGAGCCCCTGTTCAAACTATTAAGAAAGGAACAAACGGTCAGGTGGAACGAAGATTGTCAACAGGCTTTTGACAAAATCAAGGAATACTTACAAGAACCTCCAATTCTTATGCCTCTAGTTGAAGGAAGACCTCTAATAATGTACCTGACAGTATTAGAAGGATCAATGGGGTGTGTGTTGGGCCAGTATGATGAGTCTGATCAAAAAGAGTATGTAATATACTACCTAAGCAAAAAGTTTACCGACTGTGAACAACGTTATTCACTGCTCGAGAAAACTTGTTGTGCTTTAGCGTGGGCTGCTCGCCAACTAAGACAGTATATGTTGACTCATACTAACTTGTTGATCTCAAAGATGGATCCAATCAAGTACATATTTGAGAAGCCAGCACTTACCGGAAGGGTTGCAAGATGGCAAATGGTTCTGACAGAGTATGACATTCAGTACACATCTCAAAAGGCCATCAAAGGCAGTGTATTGTCTGACTATCTGGCTGAGCAACCCATTGATGATTACCAGCCCATGAGATTTGACTTCCCTGATGAAGACATCATGTTCCTAAAAGCAAAAGTTCATGAAGATCCTGTTCACACTAAAGGGCCTGACCCAGAAGAAGAATGGACAATGATGTTTGATGGGGCTATCAATATGAATGGACGTGGAGTTGGTGCAGTGCTCATTACATCTAAAGGAGTTCATATGCCTTTCTCGGCAAAACTCACTTTTGCATGCACTAACAACGAAGCTGAATACGAGGCCTGTATCATGGGTCTTGAGGAATCCATTGACCTTAGAATCAAGACATTAACTGTATTCGGAGACTCAGCTTTGGTAATCAATTAGACCAACGGAAAATGGTACACTCATCAAGAGCATCTGATCCAATACCGTGACTACACGAGGAGATTATTGACTTTCTTCACAACAGTCAAACTTGAGTACATCCCTCGAGACGAAAATCAGTTCGCAGATGCTTTAGCTACCATTTCCTCCATGATCAAGGTTCAGGCTGCAAATTATGTGCCTCGAATTTCGGTATCCAGACTTGACCGACCAACATATGTATTCTCCGTGGACATTGCTAAAGATGACAAGCCGTGGTTCCATAAAATCAAAAGATTCTTAGAGGATTAAACATGCCCACCTGGGGCATCATCCAATGATAAGAAGATGTTAAGAAGGTTGGCCGGTAGTTTCTTCTTTAACGCTGATGGTTCCTTTTACAAGAGAAACTTTGATATGGTTCTTCTCAGATGTGTTGACAGGAAAGAAGCAGACTTGCTGATGCACGAGGTGCATGAAGGATCTTTTGGTACCCATGCTGGAGGGCATGCAATGGCTAAGAAATTGTTAAGATCAGGTTACTATTGGATCCCAATGGATGCAGACTGTTGTGCCTATGCCAGGAAGTGCCACAAATGCCAGATTTATGCAGACAGAGTGCATGTGCCTCCGAATCCTTTGAACGTGATGTCTTCACCTTGGCCCTTTGCCATGTGGGGCATTGACATGATTTGAAAGATTGAACTGACTGCTTCAAATGGCCACCGATTCATCCTTGTAGCCATTGATTACTTCACCAAATGGGTCGAAGAAGCTTCGTACGCAAACGACACCAAGAAAGTGGTAGCCAGATTTCTGAAAAGAGACATCATTTGTCGATATGGAGTACCCGAGCGAATCATTACTGATAATGGTTCCAATTTGAACAACAAAATGATGGCAGAACTGTGTCGGGACTTCAAAATTCAACACCACAATTCTTCTTCTTACATGCCAAAGATGAATGGCGCTGTTGAGGCGGCTAACAAGAACATCAAGAAGATTGTGCAGAAGATGGTGGTTACATATAAAGATTGGCATGAAATGCTACCATTTGCTTTGCATGGGTATCGAACCTCAATCAGAACGTCCATGGGTCAACACCGTATCAACTTGTGTATGGTATGGAAGTTGTCCTACCTGTTGAAGTTGAATTACCCTCCTTACGGGTACTGATGGATGTAAAGCTGAATGAAGCAGAATGGGTCCGATCTCGGTACAATCAACTGAATATGATCGAAGAAAAGAGACTAGCTGCAATCTGTCACGGGCAGTTATATCAGAAAAGAATGATGAAAGCCTTCAATCAGAAAGTCGGGCTTTGGGAATACCAAGTAGAAGATCTTGTGCTGAAAAGACTCCTTCCTCCTCATACAGACCACAGGGGCAAATGGACTCCAAACTACGATGGTCCATTCATAGTAAAAAAGGTTTTCTCTGGTGGAGCACTGATGCTCACTACTATGGACGACAAAGATTTCTTATCCCCTGTGAATTCAGATGCAGTTAAAAAATACTTCGCATAAAATGACCCGCTGGACATAAAAACAGAATGTAAGTCCAGGCAAAAATAGGGCATTCCGGCGAGTCAAAAACAGAATAAAAGACTCGGGCAAAAATAAGGGAAAATAAAAAAAATGTACACCCGCTGAGTTGAAAAGTCGCATTGGACAACTCAGGCAAAAATAGGTATCCCGGTGGATTGAAAACTCGAAAGGGCGATCCACGCAAAATCAGGGAATAAGCGAACAACTGCATTCTGAATTCGTCTGTATCACTTACAACATGGCAAACTTCGAAAGGTCAAAGCATCGGTCAGAATCAACCTTCTTTAGAAAGCAAGATGAGAAGAATGTTGAGGTCATACGGGTCATAGCAAAAGAAGCTCAATGGAGCGTCTTCAACATTGCCAGCACCTTTACTTTTTCAATTTGTGACAATCTCCTCATTTCAGGGGATCTGTTTCTTTGACTGTATTTGCCGATTCAGGGCACCCAGATTAATAAAATCAGAGTTTTCAATCACACTTCGTCTTGTAGATTTTTGTTTCGTTTGCAAAAAATGTCCAGTATCCATGATATAATATTTGCATAAAACAGATGTGCCTTTCTAATTAAATGCTTGCAGGAAATGTATTTACTCTCAGGAATATCTAACTCCTATGACGGAATCCGGTAAGGGATACCTCGGGACACTTGTGCATTTCTGTGTCTTAACAGGTTGCAGGTACTCAAACATGGGGCATGTCAGGCATCCCTTTCCCCAGCATATCTTCTCCAAGCAGCATCTGAAATGCTTTTTCCCAACAGAGTTGTCAAAACTTCCTCGTCCCCAGCCGGGACCCCCACAGAAAGCTCTAGGAAGACCATCCAGTGATCTTTTCTCTCCCAAACAGAGTGCCAGGTCTCCCAAAGACAAGGGAACCATCTCCCCGCAGAGTTCAAGTTTCTCCCAGAAGAGCAATGCCTGAAATTCTCACACAACAAAGTGATGGAAGATTCCTCATCCCCAGCTTGGTTATCTCCTTACAGGATAGTTCTATCAATGATCTATTTCCCCAAATAGAGTTGTATATCCTAATAGATCTACCGGTGATCTCTTCCCCAGCTGGGACATCCCTCCAAGTAGATCAGCCAGGGACCTTCACAGTAGCGGGATCCGAATCCCGTATCAGTATCTTTTGCATAATCATAGCATTCACATCATATTTCCCCACAAAGCATAGCATTCCGTTTAATATGGAGCATTACGGCAAAAATCAAACATTTGCATGATCACAAGTCAGGTTTTGAACCATTCACCTGTAAATACCAACGGTACCTCATCAGCAATATACAAAATACATCCCTTTGCACTCTCAAAAAATAGATACTTGTCCATAACATGTTCTTCTCGACACTCGTCCGTGTCATCCCAATCACCCCAACAGAAAGCCAAAGCGTCCCCTTTGCACTCGCCGATACAGAAACCTATATACACTCTCTTGACACCCGTCTGTGTCACCGATCCCCAGCATGGTTGCCCAAACACTTACTGCAAACCAAACACTTGTGATAATACACTCTTGTTGACACCCGTCCGTGTCATCCTATCCTCACAGGTTGCCGGAACACCTTCTATACAAGTATAAATTCATAACTTATACACTTTCCTCTTCTGACACTCGTCTGTGTCACACTTTTCCCGGCAAGTTGAACACTCGTCTGTGTCTTGCTCATACTTTACAACACTTGTTTTTACTTATACATATACTCGTCTGTATCTTGTATATATACTTATTCCCCACAGATTCAACACTCACCCGTGTTCTTTGTTAACCAGTTGGTACTCGTCCGTATCATCATCTCTGAACACGTGTCAGCATTTGTTTCTACCGATACTCGTCCGTATCATGGTCCTAAGGATGCTCGTCTGCATCTTTAATCTATACACAACATCAAAACACTTATACCTTTTATTTCTTAAGCGTAAGCACTCGTCCGTGTTTACCATTCCCCAGTAAAAGAAACTTTTCTTCTATCCGACATTCGTCCTATGTCGTGATACTTTCGGCAGCCGTACCCTGCCAGGTGATTGTCCTTCACCTTTGGATGACCATCCCTCATCCCTTTCCCCAGCGGAGTCTCCATCATTGGAACCCCTTTCTATCCGACATTCGTCCTATGTCGTGATATTTAGCAGTCGTCCCCTGCTAGGTGATCGTCCTTCACCTTTTTGATGATCGTCCTTCATCATTTTATCCGATGGCCGTCCCCATTGTTGATCTTGTTATCTGACATTTGTCATATGTCATGATAAATCCCGAGAGCAGCCGTACCCTGCTAGGTGATCGTCCTTCACCTCTTGATGATTGTCCTTCATCATGCTTATCCGATGGCCGTCCCATTGTCGACCTTTTCTATCTGATATTCGTCCTATGTCATGATAAAGAGCAGTCGTCCCCTGCTAGGTGATCGTCCTTCACCTTTGATGACTGTCCCTCATCAATATTTCATTTATTCTTTAAACCGATGGTCGTCCCTGTCGATGTTTACATTACTTTATGAGCCTGATGGCCATCCCCATCATTGCCTTTACCTTTTAAATCCCCAGAGAATCTTATTTCCTTACCTGATGGTCGTCCCCATCAAGATTTCTTTATTTCCCCAGCATGCCAATCGTCCCCGTCATTGCTTTATCCCCAGCAGACGTCCTCTGCTCAACGGTCGTCCTCCGTCGCTTTCATTTGATAATCATACTATACTTCCTTTTACAATGTATATCCCTTTTATTCTTCTCCCCAGTGAGTGCAAATTTCGGACTGTCTTTGGTATTCAACCACAAGTTATCTTGTTTGTCTGTTAAGTCATGCGCTTACATCCTGCACAGCTAACTCATGTTTGAATAGGGGCAGCTGTAAAGACCCCAAATTTTCCCTCACTAAGTTCACACCATGGCTTGTGATCTTTCATCTTTTCATTAGTTTCAGCATATCATTTCATATTGCATTTTGTTTCATCTGCATAGTTCAAATTCATCTGCATCTAGGGTTTGCCATCTGAGCCACTCCAAAGATCTCCAATCATTCCAAGAGGGTCCATGTATGTTCTATCATCATATTATATCTCTCAAAGATCAAGGAAGTCAAGAAATCACAAGAACTTGGAAAGCATGGAAGCAGAGTTAGGGTTTCACTACAGATGACATGAAATTAGGGTTTTGGTTCCAGAGGCCATAACTCCAATTTTTTTGGTCATTCTTGTTTCTAATAGTCTCAATATGTTATAAGGATCATGTGTACCAAATTTAATGAAGAAATTCATTGTGGAAGTCATTTGTTCACTGGGTAACTTCTTGAGCAAGTCAGAGCAAAATCAGGGCATCTAAGGCCCCCACCAATGGAACCAAAGTGGATTTTTCATCAAATTCAAGTTATATGATCTTTATTTGATCATTGGAGTGCTTGGAAGATCACAAAATTGAAGAAAAATGAGCCAAACAAAAAGTTGCCAAAAATGGAAATGACTTGTAATGTAAACTTTCCATTTTGGGAAAGTATTTCAACCTCCTCTTTCTCAACCAAAAATGCTTCAAATGAAAAATTGTTGGTCATGAAAGTTGTAGATTGGATCATTCCCTTTTCAAAAAATACAAGAACAAGTTCTAATTCATTATGGAACTCAAGTCATGATCTTCCAAAGTTGGCAAAAATCACATAATTTTCAAGAATACACCAAAGAGGGATTTTTGCAAAACCACTTGCCAAGCCATTTTGTGACTTCTAGTACACTTCTATGCATCATACCAACGTAGAACATTGCCTAAAGATCAGAATTTCCCAATGAACCATCTCATTTCATGCCTTGAACTTCAAGAAATCACAAAGGGGCCAAACTTCATGAAAATTGCAAAATGATACACAACCATGCTTCCACTTGCTGAATCACCACAAAACCAATTCCATGGCTCTCCTTGATCTCTGCTGAGCCAGGACAAGCCAAAACGCCAGCTGCAAGAGAGCCCATACCTCAAGTACAAGTTTTGTTGACTTTGTGCAAGAAAGCCCATACCAATCACCATAGGCCACAACAACTTCTCTGACCTATCATAGCTTGTTATGTGGATCAAACACAACTCATAACACACATTACACAAGCCTAACACTTCAGATTGCCCAAGTTCCACAAAATCACCCCAAAAGCAAAAGCATTCGAAACTCTCTGCTCACACACTCAAACTCCAAACTTTTTTCATCAATCACCTCATCTTCATCAAAGGATCACTTCTCACCCTTCATTGCAACCAAAAACCCCCCAAAACTGAAACACGATTTCTGGCCAGCAAGAGTGAAGCTTTCACTTCAGCCATTACAAACTCCTTCCAAGCATCAAAGCTTCATCAGAGGGATTATTGGAGTGAGTTTGCACAAGAGAGGAGGTCCAAAAGCTCCAAACTGAGGAAGCTCAAGCTCAGGTAACCTCTTCAAACTTTTTTCCAGAAATGCTATTTTAAGTTCTTAGATTGTTCTTTATGCTTTGCTGATCACCATAATATGTTTATTTTTGAAAATGGTTGCAAAATGAGCATTTACTGATTGTCTGAAAGTTTCACCATTTTTGAGTTCTTCTTCGAATCTTGATTTTCGGCCATGAAAAGTTAATTTTGAGGGTGGATATAGGTTTAGGAAGGTGAGAGGAGTTGATCTGGAGCTTTAGAACTCCAGAAATGACCTATGGAAGAAGTTGGTGTTGGGGTGCTGCCGGAGAAGATGACCGGAGCTAGCTCCGGTCACCTTAAAATGTTTAGGGTTCAGATTAGGGTTAGCTGAGTGATTAGTGTGATTTTGAATATCAGCCCTTAGATTAGGTTTCGCGTGCGTGAACCAATGGACCAGATCATCTCATTAACCTTAATTTCCATTTAATTTAATTAATTAGGTTTAGTTAATTAATTAAACCTGATTTGAATTCCAGCCTTTGGATGTGGCGCCAGTCAATTCCCTCCCCCCCCCAGCTTTGAATCTAAGCCCATGGATCAGTTGACCACCCATTAATTCATTTTTATTTCTTTTTTTTATCATTTATTTTGCATAATTAATTTAAAATTATTAGAAAATTCTAAAAATATTTTCCTTCTGCATTTTTAATTCAAATATTTTTCTTCACCCAAAAATATTTTTATTTTTAATTTTTGCATTTAAAAACCATTTTAAAAATATTTAAATGTTTATTTTAATTAATTAATGGAAATTAATTAATTAAAATACCATTTAGGTTTCTAAAAATTCCAAAAAAAATCACATTGCATCTTAGGACATTTAGAAACATTGTCCAACCATTCATACAAATTTCTTTTTGGTTTTGAATCAATCTTGACAATTTTCTTGAATTTAGGGTTCATAAAAATCTCATTTTTGAACCCTAACTTCAAGAATTCTTTTCTGCCTAACCATGGAGGGTTTGACATTGGTTCGTTTTGCATTCATCTTCATATAGCATGTAGTATCTAGCATATTTTTGTCACAAATTTATCTTGCATTTTTATTTGATTTGCATTTTCCCTCTTAAGGTACCTTAAAATCCTAGATAACTTAGAAAAATCACAACTTTCTTTAGGTTAAGAGTTAGACCTCCTCCTTTGGGGTGTGATATCATATGGGGTTAGGGTTCCTTTGAGTTCATTTGCAATTTTTTATCTTGTGATTTGCTTCTGTTTTTTACTTTTGCATCTCATGTTGTCTTAAAACCCTAATTTCTCATGTTCATTTGTATTCATCTTGCATATGCATCCATACATGAACTTGCCATAACATTTCTTGCATTCATATGGCATCTAAGACATCTTAGGACACATTAGAATCATGCTTGATCATTTCTTCATCCATTTGCCATGATGTGCATTCATTTCATTCCATGAACTTTCATGTGCTTTCAAACTTCAAAGCATGCATCCTTTGCATTCTCTTCTCTTGTATGATCATTCATAACACTTGACATGTCCTTGCATCATCTTGTAGCATCATTTGCATCATGTATTTGCTTCTGGTTTTGGTTTGCATCTTTGCATACATTTCATTTTCATTTAATTCCTTTCTTTATGCTAACATTTTCAGGTGGTAAGTAACTTGAGAAGTGAATTTGCCTTCACTTCTCATTTCTCTTCTCATTCTTCTTATGCATCATTGATGCATTTTTCTTTGCTTTAGAGTGAGCTTGCTCATTCATGTTCATCATTCACTTTCTTTCTCTAAGTTACTTATCTTCTTCAATGAAGTAAGTAACTTGTTTCTTCTGCTTCTCCTCCTTTCATCTGCTTCTTCCATTGGTGGCTTCTCTGAAGATCTCTTGCAAGCCTTACAAACCATAGGAACACCCAAGCATGACAATAATTCGGGTTTTTATTAGTTCCCCTTTAGCTTTTACCTTTGTGTCTTCTTTTGTGTCTCTTTTCTCATCTCATAATCAGAGACTAAACCTTTAAGGTTTTAGGACTTTGTGATTAGGGTTATGCATGCATCCTTGATTATGGCTTAAACTCATTACCTAACACTAAACAAAAACTCAAAAAACATCTAAATAATCACAAGTAGGTTAATGATCTTAATCCTACATCATCATGGTAATTAAGTTTGAGGTGTTTACCTCATACTTAAGGTATTCTCATTATCCCTAATCAAAGGGAGGATATGATGAGTTTGCTAACCCTTGGTTTAGGCTTCAGCTCATTAACTTATGACAAACACAAAAAACAATAAAAGATTGAAAACAAAAAAACAAACAATAATCGTCTCCTTCGGGATTCTTTTCTCATCATCTTCACTCACAAACGAGAACTTGCTTCTTCCGTCTAATGCAAGACAGTTAGCACCTGATCCAGACAGGTCATACACTTGAGCATAGACAAGCAAGCAGTCCATTAGTCAATTTATTTTTCAGTCTCTTTGAGTCGAACTACGATGTTCTGACTTCCTCGTTGCACGAGAGGATACGTAGGCATAACTGAACTGTTATCGAACAAAAGTCTTTGTGTCTTCCCCCTCTTTCAGCATTCTAAGCCTCAATCCTGAGCATTCACCTTTTGCACTGACATTTGTATATTCTCTTCCAACCTTTGCACACAGATAGCACAGACAATCCCCCTTTTAAGCACAAATCTTTTAAGCGTGGATCCCGTCGAGTACGACGGACAATATGGGTGCTAATACCTTCCCAGGTATTAATCAACCCCCTTTCTCAGTTTCTCTGGTTAGCAACCGTCTTATCCATTTCTTTCCAGGTTTATGCAGCATTACCTTTCCTTCGGGATAAAAATGCCTAGCTGGCGACTTTATTCACTTCATCTCATTTTCTCCTCTCGCCGACCGTTCGCGTCTGTACCCTATCTGACCATGTGTCTTTTAGCAGGAGCGACAGTATCAATTGGTTAAGCAAGGAACACGGACGAGTATTGATCTGCTGAGGAGATGATACATACAAGATACGGACGAGTATCAGAGGATTGTGTACAAGTGTTTGACCTGTTGGGAAATATGTGCAAGACACAGACGAGTGTCAAAAAGATTGAGCAAGGTACACAGACGAGTGTTTGACTTGCTGGGGAAGTATGACATGGGTGAGTGTCAAAAAGAATATGTACAAGTATGAACAAGTATCTGTATTGAGAGTGCAAAAAGTATTCTGGCTTTGTTTGCGGGGGGATACGTTTTGTATATTGCTGGTGAATTGATTCTGATGTTTGCAGGTGGTTGGCTCGAACCTGGCTTATGATCATGCAAATGTTTGATTTTTGCCGTAATGCTCCGTAATAGACGGAATGCTACGCCTATTTTGGGAAAAAATGAAGTGAATGTTATGATTATGCAAAATGAGAGAACCGATCCGAGATCTGGATCCTGTAGGGAGAAAGATCTCTGGGCGATCTGGCTGGAGGAAGAACTCCGTTCGGGAAAGAGTTCATTGGTCGATCTGTGGGGAGAGAGGATCATCGAACGATCTTCCTAGGGAACTCTGTGGGGATCTCGGCTGGGGAAGCTTCTGTTGAAGAGACTCATGTTGGGGATGAGGTGGCTTCGGCAAACCGCTGAGGAACAGAAATCCCTGGCAACTCTACTGGGGAGAAATTGGCAACTCCGCGGGAAAGTGATTCTACTGACTCTGTTGAGGATGAGAAAATCCTGGCAACTGGCTGGGGAACAGAAAGTCCTGGCGACTGGCTGAGGAAAAGGAAAACTCTGGCAACTTGTTGGGGGAACAGCAGTTCAAGCATTGCTCAGGAGATCCTGCTTGGAGAGAAGAGATCTTTTGGGAAGTAATATGTTGTAACTCCTAAGCGACACGCTGGGGATTTAATGAGTTTCTCGAAGTATCCTCTGAGGGGATGACGACTTCGTGGGGGATACTTCTGTCAGGTAGTCCTCCTGATGGTGTGATTTTTGACTTGGATGGGGATAACGCCTGAAATGCCCTATGCTGTGAGAGGTTGTCTGTCTTGAGTACCTGCAACCTGTTAAAAAGAAACGCACAAGTGTCCCGAGGTATCCTCAACCGGATTCCGTCATAGGAGTTAGATTTGCTCAAGAGTGCATATTTCCTGCAAGCGTATATTGAGAATGGCTTATATGTTTTCATGCAAGTGTTGTATTATGAATGTTGGACATTTTGCAAACGAAACAAAAATGTGCAAAACAAAGTGTGACTGAATATTCTTACTTTATTGATTTGTGCGCCCTTAATGGGCAAGTACAATGAAGAAGTGAATCCCTTAAAGGAGGAGATTGCTGTAAATTGAGAAAATAAAGGTGTTGGCAATGTTGAAGTTGACGCTCCAGTGAGCTTCCTTTGCTATGACTTGTATGACCTTGACGTTCTTCTTATCTTGCTTTTTGAATAAAATTGATTCTGACCTACGCTTTATCATTTCGAAACTTGCCATGTTGTGAGTGATACAGATGAATTCAGAATGCAGTTGTTCGCTTTTTCCCAGATTTTGCGTGGATCGCCCATTTTTTCCTAAGTTGTTCGATGTGTACACATGTTTTTTTTAATTTTTCCCTTATTTTTTCCCGAGTATTTTATTTTGTTTTTTACTCGCCGGGATGCCCTATTTTTGCCTAGACTTACATTCTATTTTTATGTCCAGCAGGTCTTTTATGCGAAGTATTTTTTAACTGCATCTGAATTCACAAGAGATAAGAAATCATCGCCATCCATAGTAGTGAGCATCAGTTCCCCACCAGAGAAAACTTTCTTTACTATGAATGGGCCTTCGTAGTTTGGCTTCCATTTGCCCATGTGGTCTGTATGAGGAGGAAGAAGTCTTTTCAGAACAAGCTCTCCCACTTGGTAATCCCGAGATCTGACTTTCTGATCAAAGGCTTTCTTCATTCGCTTTTGATATAACTGCCCATAACAGATGGCTTCTAATCTATTTTCTTCAATAAGACTCAATTGATTATATCGAGATCGGACCCATTCTGCTTCATCCAGTTTCACATCCATCATTACCCGTAAGGAGGGTAGTTCAACTTCAACAGGTAGGGCAGCTTCCATGCCATACACAAGCTGATAAGGTGTTGCCCTAGTAGATGTTCTGATAGAGGTTCGGTACCCATGCAAGGCAAATGGTAGCATTTCGTGCCAGTCTTTGTAGGTGACTACCATCTTTTGCACAATCTTCTTAATATTCTTGTTAGCGGCCTCAACAGCGCCATTCATCTTTGGCCTGTAAGGAGAAGAGTTGTTATGTTGAATTTTGAAGTCCCGGCATAACTCAGCCATCATTTTGTTGTTCAAATTGGAACCATTATCAGTAATGATTCGCTCGGGAACTCCAAATCGACAGATGATATCCCTTTTCAGAAATCGAGCTACCACTTGCCTGGTGACATTTGCATACGAAGCTGCTTCAACCCATTTGGTGAAGTAATCAATGGCTACCAGGATGAATCTGTGACCATTTGAAGCAGTCTTTTCAATCTTTCCAACCATATCAATGCCCCACATGGCGAAGGGCCAAGGTGAAGACATTACATTCAAAGGATTCGGAGGCACATGCACTTTATCTGCGTAGATCTGGCATTTGTGGCATTTTCTGGCATAGGCACAACAGTATGCATCCATTCTGATCCAGTAATAACCTGATCTTAATAACTTCTTTGCCATTGCATGTCCTCCGGCATGGGTACCGAAAGAACCTTCTTGTCAACACATCTGAGCAAGACCATGTCGAAGTTTCACCTGTACAAAGAACCATCAGTATTGAGGAAGAAACTGGCGGCTAGCCTTCTCAATGTCTTTTTATCGTTTTACGATGCCCCAGGTGGGTATGTCTGAGTTTCCAAGAAGCATTTGATGTCATGGTACCAAGGCTTGTTATCAGTGATAGTGTCCATAGAGAATACATATGCCGGTCTATCCAGTCTGGATACAAAAATCCGAGGTACATAATTGGCGACATGTACTTTGATCATGGATGAAATGGTAGCCAAAGCGTCTGCAAACTGATTCTCATCTCGAGGGATGTATTCAAGCTTAACTATTGTGAAGAAGGTCAACAATCTCCTTGTATAGTCACGGTAGGGAATCAGATGCTCCTGATGAGTGTACCATTTGATGTTGGTTTGGTTGATTACCAAAGCTGAATCTCCGAATACATTCAAGGTTTTGATCCTGAGGTCAATGGCTTCCTTAAGACCCATGATACAAGCTTCGTATTCTGCTTTGTTGTTAGTGCAGGCAAAGGTGAGCCTTGCTGAGAAACGCATATGAACCCCTTTAGGTGTAATAAACACTGCACCAACCCCACGACCGTTGCAATTAACTGCCCCGTCAAATATCATAGTCCATGCTTCTTCTGGGTCAGGCCCTTCAGTGTGAATAGGCTCTTCACAATCTTTTGCTTTTAAGAACATGATGTATTCATCAGGGAAGTCAAATCTGATAGGCTGGTAATCATCAATGGGTTGCTCAACCAGATAGTTAGACACTACACTGCCCTTGATGGCTTTTTCAGATGTGTACTGAACGTTATATTTTGTTAGGATCATTTGCCATTTTACAACCCTTCCGGTAAGTGCTGGCTTCTCAAATATGTACTTGACTGGATCCATCTTTGAGATCAATAAGGTAGTATGAGTCAACATATACTGTCTTAGTTGGCGAACAGCCCACGCTAAAGCATAGCAAGTTTTCTCGAGCAGTGAATAATGTTGTTCAAAGTCGGTAAACTTTTTGCTTAGGTAGTATATTGCATACTCTTTTCGACCAAACTCGTCATGCTGGCCCAACACACACCCCATCGACTCTTCTAATATTTTCAGGTACATGATTAGAGGTCTTCCTTTGACTAGAGGCATGAGAATTGGAGGTTCTTGCAGATACTCTTTGATCTTATCAAAAGCTTTTTGACAATCATCGTTCCACCTAACTGTTTGCTCTTTTCTTAACAGCTTGAACAAGGGTTCGCAGGTTGCAGTGAGATGAGATATGAACCTTGAGATGTAGTTCAATCTACCTAAGAACCCACGAACTTCTTTCTCATTCTTAGGTGCAGGAATTTCCTGAATAGCTTTGACTTTATCGGGATCAACCTCAATTCCTTTTTCACTTACAATAAAACCCAGTAGCTTACCAGAACGTACCCCGAATGTGCACTTGTTGGGGTTTAATCTCAGTTGATACTTCCTCAGACGCTTGAATAGTTTTAGCAGATTCACCAGATGATCTTCCTCTGTAAGGGACTTGGCAATCATATCATCCACATAGCACTCGATTTCCTTATGGATCATATCGTGGAATAATGTTACCATAGCCCGTTGATATGTTGCACCGGAATTCTTCAAACCAGATGGCATTACCTTGTAACAGAACATGCCCCAAGGTGTAATGAAAGTTGTCTTCTCCATGTCTTCAGGCGACATCTTAATCTGATTGTATCCAGAGAATCCGTCCATAAAGGAAAATACCGAGAACTGAGCCGTGTTATCCACCAATACGTCAATGTGAGGTAATGGGAAATCATCTTTCGGGCTTGCTCTGTTCAAATCCCGGTAATCGACATACATACGCACATTTCCATCCTTCTTAGGTACGAGTACAATGTTAGCAACCTATGGCGGGTAACTAGTTACAGCAAGAAAACCGGCGTCCCACTGCTTTTGTACTTCCTCTTTGATTTTCATGGCCATGTCTGGGCGAGTACGGCGCAACTTCTGTTTGACCGGTGGGAAATCCTCCTTCAATGGTAGCTTGTGCATGACAATATCTGTATCCAAACACGACATATCTTGATAGGACCAAGCGAAGACATCGACATACTCTCACAGCATACTAATAAGTTGTTCTTTCACTAGAGCTTGCAGACTGGCCCCAATATTCACTTCTTTCACATCTTCCTCGGTACCAAGATTGATAGTCTCAATCTCCTCCTGGTGAGGAGCAATCACCTTTTCCTCTTGTCTCAGTAACCTGGCTAACTTTTCAGGAAAATCATAGTTTTCATCAACCCCTTCATCTGCTTTATCAATCGGATTGTCGAAGTCATACGAGGTCATAGTAGTGTCGTTGTCGGTGCATTCTGGAGGGTTATCTCTGCAAGGGTTGAGAATTGATTTTATCTTATTTAGAAAAAGTGAATGAAGTTTATCAAGAAAACATTGCCATTTATTGTTTTGTGCGAAAACAAAATGAAAGACAGTGAGCAAAAAGATTGTTTGCAAAAGATTTCCATTGTTCATTAATTTCAATTTGCACAAAATACATATATGGCCCTATTACAAAATGAGTCCTGACACCTTGGAAAATATGAAGGACTTGATGCATGCTTAAACAGAAAATAATAATTACTCTACAGCAGTAACCCTTATAATTTCCTGGGAAGACCAGTTAAGGACTTATTGACCCGGGACTCTTGGACGAATCCAACTTTCCAGGTTGTAGTCGCTTTCAGCCTCGTCTTCCACATTGTTGATAGCATCTGGGGTCAGCATTCCCCCACTCACAAATTTGGGAGCTTCAGAATCCTCCTCTTGGACCTGTCGGGATGGTCTGTAACCCAAACCAAACTTGTCTTCTTTATCTGAACTTGTAGCAGCTTGCCCTAGCCTTGGGCATTCCCGTCTTCCACAACCTTCCGAGCTTTTTTGTAAGAAGCAATTGAAGTACCAGACACTTCAGATGTTGCTTCATTGACATTGAGAGCTTCAAAACCCTGACTCATTGTCTCATGGATCTCCCCATCCATCTCTATATACTTGTAAGTGGCCAAGTGACTGACAAAAATGTCTTCCTCTCCACAGATGGTGATAATTTGACCCTCCCACTCGTATTTTAACTTCTGGTGAAGGGTAGACGTTATTGTGCTAGCGGCATGAATCCAAGGTCTACCCAACAAACAGCTGTAGGCAGGCTGAATGTCCATCACATAGAAGGTCATTTTGAAAACTTGTGAGCCAATTATCACATGCATCTCAATCTCTCCAAGGACCGATCTCTTATAACCATCAAAGGCTCTCACAACCAGGTTACTCGGACGGAGTGCAAGACCATCATATTCCAACTTGACCAAGGCTTTCTTTGGAAGGACATTGAGAGATGACCCAGTGTCAACCAAGACATGAGAAAGTACAGCACCTTTGCACTCCAAGGTGATATGTAAAGCCTTATTGTGATTACGTCCCTCCGTGGTCAGATCAGTATTGGTGAAACCTAGTCCATGACTAGTATTGACATTTGAAACCACCATTTCTAACTGATTAACTGTAATCTCCTCAGGCACGTAAGCTGCGTGCAAGACTTTGAGAAGTGCGTTCCTGTGAGCTTCGGAACACATGAGTAGAGATAGAATGGAGATCTTGGAGGGAGTTTGATGGAGCTGATCAACAACTTTGTAATCACTCTTCTTGATAATCCTCATGAACTCATCTACATCCTGATCAAAGGACGTCTTCTGAGTCTCTTTGGCAATTGGTTCTTCTAGCACCACATTCTTGCCTTTAGCTTAGGCAGCAGCTTCTGCTTCAGCATTAACTCTTGGGAACTGTGAGGAAATGATACGTCTACTTCGAGTGAAGCCTCCGTCTCCCCTTACATTATCAATTTGTGGTGTTGAAGTTGAAGAGTCAAGAGTAACTTTCTTTCCGTTGCAATAAAGATCTGAGTCGTAATGCCAAGGCACGACACTGCTGTTATCATAAGGGACTGGTCCAGGCACCATGATAGTAACCGGACTGATTGTTGCGGAAGAAGGAGTTGTGACAGTCTGAGGATCATAGTAGATGGTTACAAGAGGTCTGATTGGAGACGACACAGGTGTAGGGAGTTGTTGATGTCGATGTTAATGTTGTTGAAAGTTGTTGTCAAGAGAATTCGGAACATGAATGGTTGTTGGGTCATAATAAATGGTGACTGTTGAGATGTCTTAATTGATAGTTGTTGTTGTTGTATTAGACTCTGTTGGAATGATGTTTTCTGATGTTGTAGGAGATACCTCTGAAATGGTGTTTGCTGATGTTGTAGAAGAGGTGTTTGTTGATGTTGTAGGAGTAGGAACCATTGATGTGATCTGTAGAATGCCTTCTCTGATAAGATTGCTGATACCCTTTCTCAGATTTGCACAACCATTGGTAGAAACTTTGCAAGCTTCACAACAGGCCTCACAACCTGGAAACACTTGGCACTTCAATAGCTGAGCTTTCACTCCGGCCAGTGGTGTTTGAATGTTTGCAATGTCATCAATCAGAATTGTTGGTTGGTCTTCCTCAATAGCATTGATCTTAGGCGCACCATGATTGGGTATCGGATTCCTTGTGACATTTGGTGGAGGTGAGAAATTCAAAGCCTTGGAGTCAATCAAATCTTGAACTTTCATGTGCAAGGCCCTGCATTTCTCTGTTGAATGGCCAGGTGCATTGGAATGGAAAGCACATCTGGCATTGACATCATAGTTCCTTGGAAGATTCATAGGATCGGATGGAGCCAAAGTTCTTAATTCAATCAAATTAAGCTTCAATAGATGTGGGAGTAAGGCTGCATAGGGCATTGGGATGGGATCGATCACCCTATTAACCTGAGAAGGCCTTTGTTTGAAAGGACGTTGCTGCTGATTGTTGTTGTTGTAAGATCTTTGTTGTTGAGGAAATTGTTGTTGCTGAGGATACTGTTATTGTTGAGGTGCTGGAGCAGGAATGGTGACTGCGGCACTGATCTTTGCAAGTATTGGGGCCTACCTCTGCCTATATGAACTGAGTTAGTTTCACCTGTCCTACGAGGTCCTGAGAAAGGTTTCCTGGCATTGCTGGAACTAGCACCGTTGTCAGAGATCTTACCCATCTTTAATAAGCTTTCAATTCTCTCACCAGCTATAACTACATCAGCGAAGCTGGTAGAAGAGAAAGCAGTAAGTCTATCAATATAGGTTCCTTGCAAGGTGTTCATAAACATGTCAGCCATTTCCCTTTCAGACATAGGTGGCTGGACGGCAGCAGCAAGTTGTCTCCACCTTTGGGCATATTCCCGGAAACTTTCTCTTGAGGATTGAGACATACCCATCAACAAAGTCCTATTGGGTGCCATATCCAGGTTGTACTGATATTGGCATACGAAAGCTTCAGCTATGTCTTTCCAGTTTATGATAGTAGCCCTTGATAGGTGTGAATACCACTCTCTGGATGCCTCGGTTAAATTGTCTTCAAAGTAGAACATCCATAGTTTTTCATCCATGGTATAAGTTTTCAATCTCCCCAGAAAAGATTGAAGATGGGTACGAGGACAGGAGGTACCATTATACTTTTCAAAGCATGGAGGTTTGAACTTGTGGGGGATCCTGACTCTTTCCACTAAACCCATATCAATCACATCAAATCCCAAAGAGTTATGGGATTCCAGAGATCGCAGCTTCTCAGATATCTCGTCCACACGACGATCATAAACTTCATCAGCCCCAGCACCTAACACTGTAAACTGCTCTTCCTGAGGATCTTCCTATAGAACATGATCTCCAGTGTTTCTCTGGGTATTTCCAATAACATTTACTTCAGGGTTGATGTGGGGTCCAAACTCTGGTGGATTTTTTTGCGGCTGATCGCGTGCGTTGTTACTTGTACCCCCAGTGCCTGCATGGTTATCTTCTGGAGTTTGCCGCTCAACTAATTCCCTCAATCTTTCTTGGGTCTGTGCCAGCCCAGTCATTACAACCATGAATTTATTCATTTGGGTCCTCACTTCTGTCCTTACATCAGTCATCTGAGTCCTTACATCTGTCTGTTCTTGCTGTAGATGATCCATTTCTAAACTCGGAAGGTTGTGTCTGGTTGGATATTTGTGGATGCGATTGACGGGAAAGACCCTTCTGCGAGCAATATTTCCTGAAACAAGCAGCAAGGTATGAAAACAATAACAAAACACCTGCAAAACAAATGAGGATGAGGTTAGCATGCAATGCAGTATGTCTATTTGTCTTCCAAGGGTATCCGGTTTGGCTCTTTGGTTTTGACCTTCCAGACTTTTCTTGAGAAGAAGATGTTGAAGCATATAAGCTGAGCAGAAGAACGGTCAAAACCAAACCAAGAAAAGACATACCCTATAAATCAAATAGACAAATGTTAAATGATGCAATATGATGTATGCTGAATGATATGCAAGGGTTTGTGATTAGGTGCTGGATTGTGAGTTGCCTTTGATAGGGTCCTTGAGTGTTCAGGAATCCGGATGAAGGCTAGAAAACCAGTAACCAGGTGGGGACTCAAATAAAGAGTCAAAAGTCCAGGGTTTCAAAGGATCGGACCAAAATAGTACAACCTTATAACATTCCAGTAGCAAGGTATGATGAGGTCAAGGGTTCCTGCAAACCTGTAAACAACCCAACCCACTCACGGGTATTGTTCTAGAACAAGGATCCTCATATTCGGATTTATTATGAGAAGTGTAAACACTTTTAACCCGGAGGTACAGTTTTTACCCTAATCATAAAGGATCCTCCTCTAATTCACCTTAGATGCTGAAGGTCATCTAAAAAGGTCATCCAGACTTAGCAGGATTCCCAGATAGCCCTAGCACTACAGGAGATCTGTAGCACAGAGTTCTCAAAAAGAAACCCATGTCTGAACCGTGTTTTCATATTCCCGCACAAGACCGAAATGGAATGGGAAAGAACATGAATCCACTCTAATCCTATGTCTGTCACTCAGGCCTTTGTGTTGGACCTTTCTCACTGGAATACCCTTCCCACCAAGGCAAACCAACAAATCCAACACAGATGATATGTTAAAAATGAAATGCGTAAAGCAATAAATGAAAGCGATAAAGTAAATGCAGTAAATAAAGCTGTACATAAAGCAATAAATAAATCAAAGACAAAAACACATATAGCACATAACACCCCCATAAACACAAACAAACAAGCGCTAGGAGAAACCCTCAAAAGAACCAGAAGCCCTGGTTGCAAAGTTCCCCAGCTGAGTCGCCAAGCTGTCGCTCCCCGGACTTTCGTCCCGGTGCAAACGCGAACGGTCGGCGATGTTGGAGGTTGAGGTTGAATAGAGTCGCCAGCTAGGCATTCTTATCCCGAAGGAAAGGTAATGTTGCATAAACTTAGAAAGATATGGATAAGACGGTTGCGAACCAAAGAAACTGAGAAAGGGGGTTGGTTACGACATGGGAAGGTATTAGCACCCAGATTGTCCGTCGTACTCGACGGGATCCACACATACCTGATTGTGTTTAAAAGGGGGATAGTGTATGTGCTGACTGTGTATGAAAATCTAGGAATGAATGTACAGTGTGTTAGTGCAAAAAGAGAGTGAGATGCTCAAGACTGAGGCTTAGAAAGAAAGATGGAAGGAGAGAGGGGGGACAAAGAGACTTTTGTTCGATAACTGTTAAGTATGCCTACGTATCCTCTCGTTCAATGAGGAAGTCAGAACACCGTAGTTCGACTCAAAGAGACTGGATGATTTGTTGAACTGCTTGCTTGTCTATGCTCAGGTGTGTGACTCGTCTGGCTCGAGTGCTAACAGTATTGCATTAGACGGGAGAAGCGAGTTCTCGTTTTCAGAGTGAATGTGATGAGAAAAGAATCCCGGAGGAGACGTTTATTGTTTGTTTTTTGTGTTTTCAATTTTTTATTGTTTTTGGTGTTTTGCGTAGGATAATGAGCTTAAGCCTAAACCAAAGGTTGTAAACTCATTATATCCTCCCTGATAAGGATAATGAGTCTACTTAAGTATGAGAAAAGCATCTCAACTTAATTACCATAATGATGCAGGATTAAGATCATTAACTTACTTATGATTATTAAGTGTTTTTGGGTTTTTGTTTAGTGTTAAGTAATGAGTTTAATCTCTAATCAGGGATTAGTGCTCATTACACCATCCTAAGAGAAGGATGATAGATGAGAACACTTAAGCTAAGGAAGACTCCTCAACTTAATACATGGTTAGGGATTAAAATCATTATATAACAAGCCTTTATTAAAGTGGATTTTAATTAAAGGGTGAGATTAAGAAGTGGATTTTTTGTACGACTAGCTTGAGGGGGACTTGTGCATTAAACACTAGGGTTAGTCCCTCTTAACCAAAAGGAAGAGATGTAACCCTAATATAAGTCCCAACTTACAAGCTTAAGTCTTAATCATTATTAGGTGTTTTGATTAATAGGTGTAAAGAAATTAAAGGTTTAACACTAAGGATTAAAGTTATACACTCCATCCTAAGATAAGGATATAGGTATAACCCTAATTCAAAGTCCTAAAGCTTTAAGTGTTTAGCCTCTGATTATGAGATGAGAAGAGAGACTCAAAGAGACTCAAAGGTAAAAACTAAGGGGGACTATGTACAACCCTAAAAATTATCATGCTTGGTTGTTCCTATGGTTTATGAGGCTTAAAGAAAGATCTTCAGATGGCCACCAAGGAAGAGAAGCAGATGAAAAGGGAAGAGAAAGGAGAATAGGTTACTTACTTCCTGAAGAAGATAAGTAACCTAAAAGGAAGAGATAAGAGCAAAGGGAGAACAAGTGAAACAAGTTCACTTCAAAGACAAATAAGATATGCAAATGTAAAGATGAGAAGAGGTGGGATGTGAAGGCAAATCCACATCCCAGACAACTTACCATAAGCCCCTGAAATGTTAGTGTGAGATGCATAAGGAAAGAAATGAAATGAAATGCAACAAGTAATGATGCAATGACCAAGACCAGAAGCAATCATGCAATGTAAATGTGTCATGAGATGATGCAAAGTCAAATATGATGCATATGAATGATCATACAAGGGATGAGATGCAAAATAAACAGGTTAGGAGCTTGGAAACACATGGATACACATGAAATGTAATGAATGCAAAGAATACCAAATGAACGAAGAAATGATCAAGCAATGTTCAAACATGTTCTAAGATGTATAATATGACATACAAATGCATTAAATGTCATGGCAAGATCACATGATGGAGATATGAAAAGATGAATGCAAATGAACATGAGAAATTAGGGTTTTATGAATGTATGAGATGCACATGATCAAAATAGAAGCATACATCATGAAAAATGCAAAAAAATTTGAAAATGAAATGCAAAATTATGAGTTAAATGACCTAGATACTAGATGCAAAGTATGAAAGAATGCAAAAAGAACCAAATGAAAACTCATCATGGTTGATCAGAAATGATTTTTCCAATTTAGGGTTAGAAAAATATGAATTTTAGAAACCCTAATTCAAAGTAAATTGTGAAAACATGATCAAAACTAAAAAGAAATTTGTGTGATGGGTTTGTAAATTGTTCTAAATGTATGAGAATGCTTCATGAATTTTTTGTGATTTTTAGATACCTAAATGTATTTTTAATTAATTAAAATCAATTAATCAATTAAATAAAACATTTAAATGATTTAAAAATACATTTTTAATGCAAAAATTAAAAATAAAAATGTTTTCTAGTTTAGAAAAATATTTGAAATGAAAATGCAAAAAATGGTGATTTTAGAAATGTTTTTGCTATTTTAAATAAATGCAAGAAATAAAATGTAAAATAATTAAAAATAAAAATAAAAGTATGCAAAAGGAGTGGATCAGATTGAAAGTTGAGGGATCCTAAGGTCCAGATGTGAAGTCCACGTGACTTAGGGTATGGCAATCCAAGGGCCTAGGTTCAAAATTCCAATTAGGGTTTAAATGATGTGATCTAGGCCATTCATGCACGTGGTAAACACAAGATCCTAAGGTCCTAATTTAAACCTGGCTAATTAATTAGGATTAGCCCTAAACAAACTCAGGCGACCGGAGTAGAGCTCCGGTCGTCTTCTCCGGCGACTCCCTCATCCTATCTCTCTCCCTAGGCCACCCCAAGCTCCCCAAATCTCCAGAATCGAACATTAAACATCACTAAACATAAATCCAGCAACAAAAACAATTTATTTTGCATCAAAAGAGAGAATCAAACAAGAACGTATTTTAGGTCAAACTTTCAGAAGCTTTATACATTCTCGTTTCTCAACCATTTTCAAAAAATAAACATATCACAATGACTAGCATATCATGTAGAATCAATTTGTAACCTAAAAAGGAGTTCTGGAAAAATTATTCTTGGATGATACCTGAGCTGGAGCTTTTCAATTTTGAGCTTTCTGGCCCTTTCTTTGATGAAAACCAACCCCAATGGACTCCCTGAAGCTAGTCTGATGCTTGGAACAGGCTTGAATGGTCTCCTTTGAATGCTCCAATTCTGATGAATCAGAACTCATGTTTGTGTTTGAGTGGTTTTCAGGGTAATATGATGGGTGCTTTGTGTTCTATGGATGATGGTGAGTTGAATGGTGAAGAGAGGTTTGAGTTTTGATGCTTGTGGAATGATTTTCGAAGAGCTCAAGGTTTTGGGGATTTTTGGCAATCTGAATGTGTGAGAGCTTTCAGGCTTGTGTGTTGTATGCTTTGATGTTCTTAGGGTTTGTATAAGATGTTGTGATTGGTCCAGAGAGTTGTTGTGGCTCAGTTTGATTGGTATGGGCTAATTTGCAAAAAAGTCAAAAGTTGGCAACTATGAGTATAGGCTGGGAAAGAGCTGGTTCTTTGGCTTGTCTTGCCTCAGCTAAGTTTATGGAGAACCCTTGGATTAATTTTGAGGATATGTACCACTTGGATCAAGAATTTGCATGACTTTTGCAATTTTGCAACTTTGGAAATTTTGTGAAAGTAAGACATGAATTCTTGTGATCCAAGGCATAAATTTGGTCAAGGAAAGTTATGTGATGTTGTTATGATGCTTAGAGATCAGTTAGAGGTCATAAGAAGTCTTAAAACTTGGTTTTGCAAAAATACCTCTTTGGCACATACTTGAAAATTATGTGATTTTTCCCAACTTTGAAACATCATATCTTGAGTTCTAGGATGAATCAAAAGGAGTCTTGTACTTTTTGAAAATGGGAAGATCCAATCTACAACTTTCATGTTTAAATATTTTTCATTTGAAGCCTTTTTTATCAAGAAAGAGGAGTTTGAAAATCTTTCCCAAAATGGAAAGTTTTCATTACAAGTCATGTCCAAAAATGGAAACTTTGCAAATGGTTCAAAATTCTTCAATCTTGTGAACTTATAACCACTTCTAAGATCAAATAAAGTTCATGGAACCTCAAAATTATGAGAGTGACCCTTTGGTACCATTGGTGGTGGCCTCAGATGCCTTGATTCTGACTTTTCTTGCACAATAAGTTACCAGTTGATCCGATGACTTCCACAATGAATTTCTTCATCAAATTTGGTACACATGCTCCTTATAACATATTAAGACTAATGGAATCAAGAATGACCAAAAAAATTGAGATTAAGGGCCTCAAACCCAAAACCCTAATTTTAGGTCATCTGTCTAGGAACAGCTCAGTCTGCTTGAACATCCTTGCAATGCTTTGTGACATTTTGACTTTTATGAACCTTGGGAAGCATATTATGATCATAAAACACACATGGACCCTCTTGACAAGCTTCAAGGCCTTTGATATAGCTCAGATCACTTCTTTGGATTCTCCTTATCACAAACCCTAATTGTGCAACTTATGTAGTGAAACAAATATGCAATGTGAGATGATATGCTTGTGCAAATGCAATATGAAATATCATAAGTAATGATGTGAGAAAAAGTGAGGGAAAATTTGGGGTGTTTACATAGGTCACAGTCACTATCAACCGTGTCGTCCTACACGGCACTAATGCTTCTGTAATCCACCATTCCCGCACTCGTGAAGATAATCGGGCCTTGACGACCTCTAGCGCTTTGTTCAGATGATGAATGCCTAGGATGGTAGCCAACACTAAACATATCCTTCTTTTCTGATACTTCCACTGGAATGCCCCAACCTTCTCGTATTCCTGATTCCACTACCTTCAGAGCTTGCTTATAAGTTATGGAAACCCCCTTCTTTGATTCTTTAGAAGAAGCTGCTGATGAAGATGCCAAATCAGTCTTTAGGGGCTCAAAAGCCTGACACGGAGTCTCCACTATCTCACCATCCATCTCTACATATTTAAATGAAGCCAGATGACTGATGAAGATATCCTCCTCCCCGCAGACCGTTACAATTTGTCCTTCCCAAACGAATTTCAGTTTCTGATGGAGTGTGGACGATACTGCCCCTGCTGAATGTATCCAGGGCCTCCCTAGCGAACAACTATATGCAGGTTGTATGTCCATTACATAGAATGTGGAATTGAAGATTTGTGGACCTACTTTGATTGGCAAGTCCACTTCCCCAAACACTGATCTTCTCGATCCATAAAAAGCTCTAACTACCAGGTCACTGGGCTTCAGAATAACTCTGTCATAATCCAACTTCATTAATGCCTTCTTGGGAAGAACATTCAGGGATGATCTGGTATCCACCAATACATGAGATAGCATTGCACCTTTATACTCCAAGGAAATATGCAATGCCCGATTGTGAGCATAACCCTCAGAGATGTCAGTAAAAACCAATTCATGACTGGCGTTAACACTGGACACCACAGTTTCTAATTGGCTCACCGAGATATCCTGAGGTACATAGGCTTTGTTCAAGATGTTCAAGAGAGCTTTTCTGTGGGAGTTAGAACACATTAACAAAGACAAGATGGAGATCTTTGATGGAGTCTGTTGCAAATGGTCCACGATATTATAATCACTCTTTTTGATGATTCTCAAAAATTCTTCATCTTCTTTGTCAAATGTGATGTCTGGGTCCATCACTGGTGTGGGCTCATTAGCAGTCATTGGTTGTTTCCCTCTAGCTTTAGCCTGGGATTCTGCAGTGTCCCTGGGCGGTATCACATTGTTTCTTAGTGTTTCCGGAGCAAACAACCTTCCGCTTCTAGTAAAGCCTCCTACTCCGACATTTTCTACTTGAGCTGGAGACATACTAGATGTGGCCAAATATTGCTTCTGGCCGTTACAATATACTTCACCTCCATAGTTCCATAGGATGGCCTTATCACTTTTGTACATCACTGGCCCTGCAGTAGTGATAGTTATTGGTGCTACTCTGGCCATAGGAGGAACTTGGGATGGATCATAGAAAATAGTTACTATAGAAACTTCTTTTTCTTATACAATTTTGTCAAAATGTAGAGCCCCTTCATCAATCATGCTATGTATCCCCTTTTTCAACTGCTCACAACCATCGGGAACTTCAGCACACTCTGGATAATCATTTTCACAGCCTGGAAAGATACCCTTCTGGGCCAAGCAAGCTTTGACAGCACTCAACGGAGTTTGCAGGTCATTGATATCACATACCAAATTTAGATTATCTTCGTCATCGATTGCCCCAACTGTACCTCCGTGAGGAGGCATGGGGTTTTGTATCACATTCGGAGCGGGAGCGAAGTTAATCGCTTTGGAATCTACCAGTTCTTGGACTACATACTTCAAGGCTTTGCAGTTTTCTGTGGTATGTCCGGGGGCTCCATAATGGAATTCGCATTGGGCGTTTGTATCATAACCTTCAGGGAGTTGCCCCAGCTTCGGAGGTTGTAGAGTTCTGATCTGAACCATTTGAAGCTGGAGAAGATTCTTCAAAAGTTGCGAGTAAGACATAGGTGGAGTTTCAAACTGCCTCTCTCTGGTCTTCTGAGAATAATAGGGACGGTAAGCCCTCTGTCGATAACCCTGTGGACGTTGTTGTTGCGGTTGCTGAGCTTGTTGTTGAATAGGCTGAGTTGAGATGGTGACGGGGGCCACTTGCTAATAAACACCTCTATTACCTCCGCCTCTCTGTGCATACACTGCCCTAGACTCTCCTTCTCTCTTCTTCAAGAAAGGCTTATTGATACCGGAAATCGAAGCACCACCATTATGGATCTTTCCCTGTTTAATCCAGCTCTCTATCCTCTCGTCAGTCAAAATGATATTTGAAAAACCATTTGAAGAACACCCAGCCAACCTTTCCATGAAATTCCCAGGAAGGGTGTCCAGGAAAAGGTCTACCATTTCCCTTTCTAGCAATGGTGGTTGTACCCTGGCAGCCACTTCACGCCACCTCTGTGCGTAATCTTTGAATATCTCTGAATTTTTCTATGTTAGACTCTGAAGCTGAGTTCGACTAGGTGCCATGTCAATATTATACTGATATTGTTTCAGAAAAGCTTCTCCCAACTCTTTCCAGCTTCTTACAGAACTTATCTCCAACTTCATATACCCTTCCAAGGATCCTCCGGAGAGACTATCCTGGAAATAGTACATCCAGAGCTTTTTGTCCTTAGTATGGGCAGCAATTTTTCGGTAGAACGTTTGTAGATGAGTTTTGGGACAGGAGTTACCATTATATTTTTCAAAAGTTGGTGGCCTAAACTTGTGAGGAATGACCACCCCAAGGACTAAGCCCATATCATACACATCTATCCCAAGAGTGTCTCTACACTCGAGGGCTTTGACTTTCTTAGCGAGCATCAAGAAGTCCTGAAAATTTCCTTCTACACCAAACCCCATATCATTGTTAAAGGAAGGAAATTAATCCTTCTGTCGGTCTACCACTGGAATAAAGGTTGTTGTGCCAGGTTCTAGAACTGGAGGCCCACCTGCTCCGTTGTTGGTGTTGGGAGGATTCACTTGAACCTCGGGAGTGAGTACAGGAGGGTCAGTCTAAGGAGGATTGAGTCCTTGAATAGCATTCCTCAAACCTTTTTGTCCCTGTGCTATCCCTTGCATCATGACCATGAATTCCCCCATTCTAGTGCGGAACTCATTAAGCTCAGTTTGCATAGCATCCATGAAGGTCCTCTGGTTGTTGCGTGTTGCGTAATGATGCGGGATACTTTGTCAGAGATGTCGGGTCTTGGAAGCTCTCGCAATCTTTGCCTGAAACGTAGATAAGTTAAGCAACCTGTAGAAAACCTGCAAAAACAAAGAAAAAATGAAAATGATGTGTATGCAATGCAGTGTGTTCCTTTTATCCCCAAGGTTTTATTTACTTTTCCATTCTGGTGTTGAGAAAATATCCTTTGCAAGAATATCCTGTGTGACATTCAGGTATGAAGTGGTAGCATTTACTTCATGTCCGTACAACAGATAATAACCAGAAACTTCAGGTAAATCAAAAGATGATTGGAATAGCAAAAACCCTCACAGGGTACAAATTCATATGTCAAAGAGAAAAAGTACATCAAGAGAGAGGGAACTCCCACAACAAGCATGTGGGTAATCCAAGTCATATGAATACAAGACTAAAGCTTAGGAAGATCCACATCATGTAACCTCCAACTAAGGCGATTGACACCTTGCAGCAGTTGAGCTATATCTGGATGTGTAGGTTCCTATACAAGCTTCTGAATCCGGATATCCCTAAGGTCAAAGGAGGCATGCAATTCCTCAATTTGTTGTAGGAACACCTTTTCACTCTCCTGGCTTGTAATAGAATCAGTCTTGGTCCTCTTGATATCAGCTCTCAATTTCAACTTTTCTATCTCCTTCTAAACTTCCTTTACTGCGTGTTGACTTTCTACTAGATCTTGGAGACGACTCTTCTCTTGATGATAAGCCTTCTGAAGGAGCTCTCTCTGTTCAGCCAAAGAATCTTGAAGACCCTTAATCTCTAACTTGAACTTGACTTCCAACTCTTTCTGCCTCTTCAAGTTGTCTTACCACTTCTCTTGCCATAAGGTGATAGCTTCATTAGCTTCATTCAACTCTCTCTTCTCTTTCCGGCGCTGGACCGCCTTGTGAGTTTCAGCTAACCCCCTTTTCTTGAAATAGAGCTCCCTCTCTTGAAAGTCTTGCTGCTTGAGCCTGACCATTTCTTCAGCTTTATGAGCCCTTTCTTCCAATTTCTAGTTTTGCATTTTCAACTTCTAGCATGAGTTGTTGGCTTCTTGGTTCTCCAACTTAAGTTGTTTAACCAGGGCTTCCAACTTTTGATACTCCTGAAGAGGAACTAAAGTTGTGGGTGCTATCTCCTTAGGGTAGAGAGGTGTTTCCTTAGAGAATGGGAGCAACAGAGTCTATACACGATCTTCCAACCAGGTGGCAAAAGGATCATAAGTCTTGGGATCTACTCTCCCAAAGTCTTTCTTCCCCTTCATCACTCTAACCTCCCAAGCTTGGGATGCTATTATTCTCATCTTGATATTTCCTTCTGCTGGAAAGTATAAAGACTCACCCATCTCTTCAGTCAAAGGTACAACTCTTAAAGGATAACCAAATTGTTTCCTGGATAAGATAGGATTGTAGCTGATCCCACCTTTCCTTCCTATCAAGGGCATATTTGGGAAGCTACCACAACTGACCAAGATTTCTTAGCCCACAAGATCCCTGTTGCATCCCCAAGCAATGTCAACTGAGGTTAAGCCCATTAATCTTTTGGACCACTTCCCAGATTGTTTCAAATCCTGGAAAGGCCCTGATTTAGGGAGTTTCCTTACAAACCAATCAGCAAATAGGGGAGCACAACAATTTACATGTCCCTTCCTCTTTTCATTCTTGTGGTGGACTCCATAGTAAAAGTCACCTAGAAAAGTAGGCATTGGATTTCTTCTGGCAAATATAGTGATAGCTTCCATGCTGATCAAACCCTTTTCTCCTGGAAACAAACTGATCCCATACACTATCAAAGCAAGCAAGGTGTTTAACTTAGCCCATTTGTTTTCAGATTTCAAATCCTGAGCTTCCTATATAAGAAAATCCAAGAAAAGTCCTTTACCTTTGGTGGCATCCAGCCCTCTGCTAACCTTGGATAAATCCAAATGAAAAGAGTCAACTATACCTTTGGATGAAGGCATCTTCTCTAAGCCATGGTAAGGAGAACCATTTTTTATGGGAATTCTGAGGATGCTAAATATCTCTTCTAATGTGGGAGCCAAGATGTAGTCAGGGAAAACAAAGGCTCTAAGATGTGGATCATAGAACTGCAGTAGAGAATGCAAGCTATCCCTTTGGTCAATGGTTGGCTTATTCACATAGTCTAGGATCTTTCCAAACTCTCTTCTGAAATCATCAAGCACTTTGCCATCCATCAAGCTAATCAACTTCTGAATACCATCTGTCTCTGGATGTGGGAAAGTATAATGGACATTTCTCTTCCTTGGAATCTCCATGTTGAAGCAGCAAATATGACCAGGAATAGGAGGTAATGAACCCTGAGAATAAAAAGAACACAAATGATTAATGATGTTATGATGTTATGCAAGGCAAGGCATGTGATCAGTGATGTGTTTGTGTAGTGAATCAGGTAATCAAGTGTTTGTGCAAGGCCACAACATAATCACAATTATCTCTCTGATTAGGAGCTCATGATTTCAGAATCCATAATTAACAGAACAAGATCATATCATTGAAGTATGCTGGTATAATGGGTAGGTTGAAGTTTAGGGTTCCTGCAAACCTGCAAACCCCTCCCAATATCACGGGTGTGCTACTCAGGTCAACATCACGGACTCTCAAAGCCGAATAGAAATAATACGTTCACCATTTCCTAGAAATGGCTCATGACCAAATCAGGGAACCAGTTTGGTATTATGTACTACTCAGGGAGGTCTCAGTTGAGTCCAAGGAAACAAGCATCCCTCATAAGTCCTCAACTTCAAGCACTGAATCGAGAAACAATAGTACATTCATCCTGAAGGGTACAATACTACCGTCATACGAACAGTTTGCCTTAATTGGATTCCCATGAGAGAACCAGGTCATCCTATGCCAGTTCCTAGTGGGCCCTCAGATGCGAGTGGGTTTGCCAACAAATGTGGTCTGCCAATGTCATCACTGGAGAGGGATGTTTCCACAAAGGTTCTCAATGATCGGTCCCCTGACTGCACATAACTATCAAGGTAGTGTATTGCCCCAGAAAGATTCTGGCATCAATACATTTCCGAGAAGGTCGCAAGTCAAGGCGTGGAACTCACTAATACCAACATAACAAAATGCCATGAAGCCAGAGTGGAACCACTTTAAATCCTAGGTGCTCTCAAGCCGGGTATTTGGATTATCTCATAGTAAAAAAGCCTATCCCATAGAAAAAATGAAACCAGCACAGTCCAGTATATGATGCATGTGAAAATAAATATTGAAAGCAGTAAATAAAGTTGTAAAGTAAACTATAAATGAAAACAGAAAATAAACACAACAGCACACACATATAAACACCCAAAGAAAACAAAAACAAACAGGTGCTAGGATTGACTCTACAAGGGAAACCAGAGATTTTGGGTTCGATTTCCCTAGCAGAGTCGCTAGTTGTCTCTCCCGGGATTTTCATCCTAGTACAAACGCGAAAGTGGCACGGAAAAGGTAGAGTCGCCAGCCAGGCATTTTTATCCCGAAGGAACGGGAAAGGTAATGTTGCACAAACCTGAGGAAGAAGGAAAGGACAAGGTCCTATGAACCAAAGATCTAGGTTTGGGAGTCGGTTACAACCTGGGAAGGTATTATCACCCCAGACCGTCCGCCGTACCCGACGGGATCCACGCTTGTTTGTTTGTTTCAAAGGGTAAAAGAATATAATTGTTGCTGAATAAAACTGATGACTGGAATGGAATGAGAAAGGAAACTGGAAAAGAGAATTAAAGAAAGAGGTAAATGTAAGGGAAATAAAGAATGTGCTCGAATGGGCCCTACCCTACTGCCTACGTACCTCATCAAGAAAATGAGGATCAGAGTCGACGTAGTTTGCCTAACTAAGGCGGGAACTATTTGTTTGTGTTTTTATAGCTGGAACTGCGTATGTCTATGCTCGGTGTTGCAGGCTCGTCTGGTACGAGTGCGTTTACCGTCTTGCATGTGAGACAAGTCGTCGCAAGTTCGCGTTGTGAGTGAATGAGGTGAAAAAATAAGTTCCCCCTGGAAAGTCACTTATTGTTTGTTGTTTGCTTTTTAAGAGAGTTTTTATGAATTTGGCACAAGGAAGTAAATTCAAACTCTTTTCCATGGAATGTGTACTTGCTACTACATTCTAAGATGGAATAATAGAACAAGCACACCAAGCAAGGAGAATTTATCCAAGGCTTGTTTCCATGAATTAGGGTTTAAGTTCACTAGCTTGTTGAACTTTATTACATGTTTTTGTAGCTTTTATGAAGAAGTATCTTTTAAATTTTTCTTTGTGAAACAACCCCTTGATAAGACTTGTACATCATACTAGACAAGCTTACACTATTCCAAGATGGAATGAATGTAAGTGCCCCATGGAATAAGGCTATACACAAGGGATCATTTCATGCATTTATTAAGTCTTTTTGGATTTTGTTTGAAGATGAGAAAGAAGACTCAAATCGGAAAAGGACAAAAATTAAGGGGGACTAAGACACAACCCTAAGTTATTTATTAAAATGGTGGTCCTAATGGTGAGTGAGGCTTTTCTAATCCTAAAGAGAAAAAGGAAAAGAGAAAAGAAAAAGGATGCAACTTACTTCCTAAGGAAGATAAGTTGGTCCTAACAAAAAGGGGAAATCCTACCAATCACAAATATGGAAGTAAAAGGTGAATTAAATGCATAAAGAAAATGCATAAAAAAATAAAAGGATAAGGTGTAAGGAAATATACGTTTCCCTCCCTACAAAACAAAGATTAGTGTGCATTTTTATTTAAAATAATAAGGCAAACACACAACCATTAAATCCTACTAATTATAGGATCTAACTTCTAGACTCCATCTTAATTCTAACAGAACTAAAAAATGCTAAAACAAAAATTCAGCACCTACTACAGCCCCTAAACTAAAAACAGCTACCAAAACACTGCATAACACAAAGCAACTTTTTACAGCTCACAATCAGCATGCAAACTAGGTGTAAAAAGTCATATACAGCATGCAAACACACATTTTACAGCTACTGCACTAACAAACAGCTATGAAAACATGGGGCAGATTTGATCACTTTTATTTATGTGTACACAAAGTGAATGATAAACAGCACATTAATGTCAATTAACATGGATCTACATATACCACAAAATAAACTCAAACATGTGAATTTATTTACATCACTTATTTGATTAAAAGGAACAATGATCAACAAGAGCAACCACACTTTTCCATATTGCACCAAATAAGCATTTATCATGAGATTGAACAAGTATCACTACAAGCCTCAATTATTACACATGCATGGCATAAAAATCAGAATTGAACTCATATCAAGAAGTGATCCATTGAGCACAAGAAGCATGAACATTAGAAGTATTTAATCACTTTTAAGCAAAAATCAAAACATGGCATTTAATCACTTTAGCAATCCAACAAGCAAGGATCATAATCATGAAGCACATATTGAATTTAAGCAAGCAATTGACATGTGAAACAAATGATTAAAGAGTAGCAATACACATCAAAAATTAATCATGGCACATATGCATATTTAACACAAAACATGGAAAAATGAACGGAATCATGTCGAAACGACTTGAAACAAATGAATTGGCTACTGGAAATAGACCTAAAAATTCCCTAAAATTAGTACCTAAACATACATGAACATTAGAGGCGCAAAGAAGCAAGAACAAGCAAGAAAATAAGCTAAAAAACCAAAATCCAACAGCGTTAACCGGTTAACCAAATTGATTAACCCGTTAACAGACCCCAGACAACACTAATATGGCCAAAAACGCATGTGTTAACCGGTTAACCAAAAGCGTTAACCAGTTAACGCTAAACAGAAAGTGAAAAAAAAGTTTTGAAATAAGTGTTTTTGGCCACAAACTTACTTCTAAATATCCCTAACACACATATAATCATGCTAACACAAATTTCTACTCAATTAGGGCTTATTAACACATGCTAAAACCTATAACAAGCTACAACCTAGCTTCTAATCCATTAAACTCCATAAATCGCAAGCAAAACGTAACGAAAACATAATCAACCACAAGTAATACGAAAAGCACTTAAAGAATACCGAAATGGCGAGATGGAGAAAATAACTTAAAGCAAGCATGGTTTTAGATCACCAACCTATGGAGTGGAGAAATGCTTCGGTGGATGTTGTAAGAATCAGAGCTTGATCGAAGAGAAATCTGAAGAATCCGCGAATGCGCAAAATAAATGTGTTCTTGATGCTTGATACTTATTGCACTTCCGATAAGTTGAAATCTTCACAAAAACCAGTAGCTTCTTCTTCCACAAAGCACAATTCAATGGAGGTTGGAGTCTAAGCTTTAAGATCTTCAAGTTTCAATGTGAAACTTGAAGAGCTTCTTCAAAAAGCTTTGGTGAAAAGGGAAATGGAGGAAAAGTGAGAGAGAAAAGTGATTCTAGAAATTATGAGAGAGTGAAAAATTGGGAACCTTTTGCATTGAAGTGATAATGATTATATAGGGGCTAGGCTTGGAGCTAGGTTTGGGGATGGAGTTAGGTTTAGGAATGGATTTAGGTTTGTAGTTAGTTAGGGTTAGGGTTGGAGAAGGAATATTCCTTGGAATATTCCTTGGAATATTCCATGGAATACTCTAGAAGGTTGCGGAACATGGTAGAAGCATCCAAAGGAAATGAAGTGGAATTGAAGTGGAAAAATAAGAGGGGAAAGAATGAAAGGAAATGTGGAAGGAAAGTGGAAGGAAAAGTGGAGGAAAAGGTGAAATCAACCATTTTTCAAATGATCTTTTTTCCCTTGATTTTTTATGATTCCTCCATCATTTCTTGACCAAATTTGAACCATAGGATCATTGTAACCCTAATTTCATGATTTTGATCTCAAAAAGTCAGGAGTTGACTTTTTACTCAACCTGGTTGACTTTTCCCCGATTCCTTGATTTTCAATCCATCTGACCAATTGAACCTCTTCCAAAATGAATTTGTGGATGAAATTTGAACCCTAGACACTTGACATCATATATAAGACAACGGAATCCACTTTGAATAAAAAATTCATGGAGAAGCCCAGTAAAAGTGAAACCCTAATTTGGCCTTTTTCATCAGGAGATGTTGCACTGCTTGCCTCCTTTGATCAAATCAAATCTTTCCATGGCTTGTGGATTCAAATGAAGACTTGTGGGATGTTGTAAACCTTTTGCACAAGGTTGAGAAGCTTTGTGGCCCTTTGATTTCCTTTGTATAGCCTTTAGTTTCTCCAATCATTGATCACATACCTATGCCTCAGCTATGATGAATATGATGCAATGTTGTTGGTTATTTTATGCACTTATGTATGCTAAATGCTATGAAAAAAGTTGAAGAAATGAGAGGGAAAATTTTGAGGTATTACAGTAGGTTCATCTTAAAATTGTTTAGGATAAAGGAGAGAAACAGTTTGTCATCATGACAAACAACATTTCTATCTACTCTTCTTGGTCTGATGTTATTGACCAGAAAGTTGAACCAGCCCTTAGTAATCCCACATAGTCCTTCAGGACTGTTTCCTCCTAGATTCGAGTGAAGAGGGTGGAAGATCTCTGAGAGTTCTTCAGTGCAGCCATAGTCTAGATGGAATTCACCTACAGTTATGCCACTTTGAACAAAATTAATTGAATAGGAAAATAATATAAGTAAGACTCAATAGAGTTTCTGTCTTGACTTATGCAAGCAAATTTCCAGAATTTCTTTTACCAACGTTGGATAGATTGGTCCTTGCAGGGTGTGGAAATAATTGTTCCAAAATTGATTTCCGACATGCTTAGCCAGATCAATTCCATTTTCTTTGAGAGTGAGGAGGTTTGGTCTCATCTCATTGATCACTTCATGGTGTTCTTCACATCCACAAAAAGTTCTTATAGCCATTTGAAATAAGAGGTTTTTAAGAAAGGTTTTTGAACAATGGGAAGTTAGAGTGATAGATAATGGCAATACATGATATGGCTTTAGATAAGCGAGGGGTGAGTTGGCTAATAAATGAAAATGACTTGAAATGACAAATTCATTATTACTTAGGCACTAGAGTAGGTTAAGAGACATAGATAATTGTGATAGGGAGTAGTGGTCTCTTTTATAGGAGAAGTTTAACAGATCATAAATAGGGTTATAACTATTCTCTGAGAAATTAACTTACACACGTTAAAGAGAGATATGGCAGTTTCTCGAGAAATATTAAATCTTTTAATTTGCCTTACTGCATGGATATTTTTTAGCTTAACTAAGTTTTAAAGTCTGACATTAGTTACTTCATTAATAGGATAAAGAATATATCACAATATTTTTATCCAAAGTAACATATATAACTTAGTTACTTATTAACTGAGGAGACTTTACTTCATTAATAAACAAGAGAACATAAATACGAGAGCAAAATATTAATTAGACAATAATGTATTTAATGAGAACATACACAAATTCAAAAGATAAATCGATTAGAAATGCAACAGAGACAAGCACTAATGACAGAACATACAATATTCATCTAGCCACCAAAAACGTCACACTTAGTCTTCAACAAGCAGTTTTCTGGGAAGTTTTCGGGACCATCCTCTTCTATTATTAGCTTGAATAAGTCCACAAATCCATCTTTGAAGAATATTTCAGACAGAGTTCTTCCATAAGGAATGTAAGACTTATTCTGATTTATGGACTCAGAGATAGATTTCCTGATATGTTTAAAGATCGTATGTGGTATGTTTACTATAATGTTATTCATCAGAAGATAGATGAATTCATGGTCATGAAATCTCATATGATCTTGGTGTTCTTCTCTAGACATAAAGTTTGACAAAATGAGTTTGTACCAAGCTTTAGGAATGGGAAGAAGATTTTCAGGATTTATAGGTTCATATCTGGAGGACAAATCATGAAGAAAAGTGAATATTTTAGCCACAAAGAACTTATATTCGTCAAAATCAACAGTGATTCCAACATTTTCAAATCCAATTGCAAGAGTAGTTTAAAATGGAGTAATGGTAATGGGTAGTTCATAGAGATAAGAAGTGATATGTCTGTTTTTATGGTCAAGGTATGCATGCTTCCAAAATTCATTAACTAGAATTCACGTAGATAGGTTTTTCAAGCATTGTGAAGTACCTTGTCCATTGTTGACTATATGATATATCTGTGAGACTACTAGAAGTGATACTTGCAAGAGAGGGAATGCTAAACACTGTAACACGGTGGGAGAACTGACTTTCTATAAATGTTGCGGATAGCAAGAGTCGCCACCGACTTTTATTTTATCCAAAAGGAAAGGACATAAAAGAACAGGAAAGACCTTAAAAAGATTTTGAGTTCGGGGGGTAGGTTATACAAAGGGAAGGTGTTAGCACCCTTTATATCCATGGTTATCCATGGGCTCTTAGTTACTTAGCTCACTTTAAATTGTTTTGAAAAGGTGTAGTATGTGATTAGAAACTTTCTAAGTGCTTTATAATGATCCTCGCGTGGATGTATATAAAGACTTGTTTTTGAAAATTTGTTTGAAAAATGAGGTGTAAAAAGTGTTTTGAAATGTGTGAGCAAGTAATTAAGAGGAACCTACCCTATATAAAGTCTTTATTGTTCTTATGTTCTTTCAATGGTAAGACTATCCCTATTATTAAGGAATAGGTAGTCATTACCTTGGATGTGATAAGGGACATGTGTAGGGACATCTGAATATAGGCAACTGCAAGGTGTCTTTAGAAATTCGTAGGGACTTATCATCTTTTATTAGAAGGGACAAGATCATTTGTCGTAGGCAACCTCGAAGGGACTTGATCTTATAAACTGAAGGGACTTTATGATATTTGTGAAGGGACTTTGCTTAAGACACCTTACTTGACCTTTTGAAATAGGCAACATGAGAGGTAACCTTAGAAAGTGCAAGATGGCGATCAAAGATCGACTTACGTGTGTGAGTGTTCATATTCAAATATTTACCTTTTAAAGTTAATTATTCTAAGTTAATTTTAATCATAAGTATGTTATTCACACCCTAGAATTACTAACCACATAGTAAATAAATTTATAGCAAAAATTCAAACCTAAACTATTACAAAGTTTCGGGACAATTACAATATAATCGATAAATATAATAAAGATAAATAATAATAAACAAGCAATAATTAGTAATAATAATAATAATTAAGATAAAAGGTTAGAAAACTAAAAATAAGATATTAGCAAAAATAAATTAATATTAGAAAAGATTTTAAATTTTTAATAAAGAAAATAGGTTTTAATAATAATAAATAAATACTAAATTATATACATATTTAACAATTGATTAATGATTAATTATAATTTATAAAAATATTAAGTTAAATTCTAAAGTTAAGAAAAATTAGGGTTAGGGTTAGGGTTAGAAAAAATTAGGGTTTTTAATTATTAATTTGCATATAATCAATTTATTTACAAAATATATATAATATTAATAATATGAACATATAATGAAATAAATATAAATAATTTGTTTTTTTGAAAATAAAGTTTAAATTTTTTAAAAATATGAATTTTTTGTATAATAAATAATATAAACATTTTATTTTAGAAATTTGTTATTTAAGAAATTAATTAGATGAATATAATATAAATAAAAACAAAATAAATGAAAAAAAATGAGAAAAAATAACATACCTGGGGCTGGGATTCAAATCCAGGCCCTAGGCTCTCCTCACTTTGGACCAACAGTGTTACCATCAGGCCAAGCGTGTCTTGGTGACTATTATATTCACAAGCAAACACACAAACCAGCTGAGCCACATGGGGCGCGTTCAATATAGATTCAACAATAAAACATTTTATTTTAAAACAAATTTTTGAATCAGATTTTGGCGCCAGGCTGCTTCATCTTCAACCTATTACCTGCAATATTTCCTGCGAATATATTTACGAAATTTCCTACGAGTTCTTTCCTTCAAGAACCTGCGAAATTGAAAATCTCACAATACGTAAAATTTCAACAAATTTGTTATACAAACATGATCCACACATCAAATCCAATTTAATGACGTCTTTAGAATTCATTTATATTGGTTTAATGGAGAAACCTTAAACGGCCACTCTAAACCCTAACAATGGCAACTTCATGATCTTGTATCGAAACTCAAATTAGATTGCCCAGAAACGTTCCTGAGCTCATCACAAACACAAAACAATCATCAAACACAATTTATAATGCACAAATAATAGAAAACGAAAAAATCATAAAAGTGCCAAAACATTGATTCGGTTTATGCAATATGTAATGGTTTTGATGTTAGGGATGATCGAAACATGATCAGTGAGTCTCAAGGAAGCTAAAGCAACCTTTAATTTGCCTTGCAAGTGTCTCGAAGTCCAAAACCGAATATGACTTTTTTGTGTGAAAATTGAAACTTTGTTCTTACTCTTGGAGGCTGCAAATTCGTCCTCTTGCACTTGTGATCAGTTTGTGTATATGTAGGGAGTTGAATTAGGTTAAAAGCTTTTGGATTTATGGGCTTTGTGGAGATTACTTGATCATGAAGATTCACTTCCTTCAAATATTGAAAATATCTTATAAAACCTTTCTAAATTAGGTCAATCTGATTTTACATGATTCCAATCATCTTTAATTGACTTTTAAGAATTTCTAGAATGAAAATCATATCAAATATTGAGACTTTCATATTTTATTTTGATTTAAAATGATTTTTAATGTATAAAATCAAAATAAATAAAATAAAATTAATAAAAATCTGAATAAATGATTTTTAGTTCGTGCATGATGTCATGGTAGTGATTGGGTCATAAAAATGCAAGCCTATGTGGAAAGAATTGGTTCTAAGACCCCATTTGCTCAATAAACCTCTCAAATATTTCCCAACTTTGCAAAGACACAAATACCTCAATTTTAAGGCTATGAAGGTGTTCTTGGACATTTTGGAAAGCTTAAAGAGTCTTCTAACAAACATCTTTGGTCTCATGTCCATATCTTTTACCATTTTCAAGTTATGCCCTTTGGAAGATGTTGACTTTTTGTTGACTTTTGAAATGACCTATAATGTCTTAGCTCATACCTTCCAAATGAAGCATTTTTGGGTTTGTCTTGTGAGACACAAAGTTGTAGAGAATTTAATTTCCTTAAAAATGAGCTTTGGATGGAAAATTCTTGATGAAGCATGTGAAAGTTATGGCTGGTCAAAGTTCAGTTGACTTTTCCTATGAAAACCAAAATTTAGAAACTCCTGATTCTTGATGATCTGAAATCTCCTTGATGGATCATGATCAACCCTTGATCAAATGATGAATTTTACTCCATATACTTGATGTTGGCAAAAAATCATGAAGTTTTACTTTGGTTTGACCACAGTTGACCTCAGTTTGACTTTTTGACTGCTTTGACTGATTTTAGCCTATCTGATCATTTGACTGAGCAAACCTTTTGGGAAAGCCTTGAAACTTTACATAGGGATTCTTGAAGAAATTTAAGATGTTATGAAGCTCACTTGAGGCCTTGGAAATCCATTTAGCCTGATAAAACTCAAAACCCTAGTTTAGGATGCATTGCTTAGGAGAATGCTTTGTCTGAAGGAATTGTCAAACATTCTGACTAATTGTGAACCTTGTGAACCTCTTGAGATACCTTGTGAACCTTGTGAACCCTGTGAACCTCTTGGGACACCTTAGTACACAATGTCTTGTCTAGGTGAGGGAAAATTTTGGGGTGCAACAGCTGTCCCTGTTCAATTTTCTGAAACTTGAGGGGTTAGATTGGCATGTGTGCCATTTGTGACTTGGAAGGTTTAAGGGGATTGAACACAAAAGCCCAAAAATTTGTACTCGTCGGTGCGTAAAGTAACATTGCTGATTGGTTGTATATACTTGAGTGGGCTTGAAGATGCCCCTTAGAAGAACTGGAGATGGGCTTACAGATGCCATCCATGATATCATGAGGTGATAATATCAATAGGTTGTCACTGGATATTAGTACTAGGTCTTCGTATAGGCTGTCTCTTAATTATTCCTTAATTTAAGCATCAGAATCGAATCTTCGTGGCGATCTTTTCTGAGCTGCTTTTGGTGATATCTTGGGCTAAGTACAAGATCTTCATATAGATCCTTTATGTACCATCCCATAGATAAATTGTTGCATAGACCATTAGAAACAAATCTTCGTAACGATTATCTCTTCTGGTAATATCCCGAATTAGGTAATAGATCTTCGTATAGACCATTTATATACCCTCCCAGGGATAGAAAGAATATCAGGATTAATTCTTCGTGGTGATTATCCCTGAACTTCTTCTAGAAGAATCTTTTGGATTAAATGCTAGATCTTCGTATAGATCATTTACACACCATCCCAAAGATAGTTGGCCATTAGAAATAAATCTCCGTAACGATTATTTCTTCTGGAAATATCCTGGATTAAGCACTAGATCTTCGTATAGATCATTTATATACCCTTCCGAGGACAACTTGAGCATTGATTATTAGAAATGAATCTTCGTAGTGATTATCTCTGAATTAAGTATCAGTACTAGATCTTTGTATAGATCGTCTCTGACCTGTTTTGAGTTGTTGATAGTGTTTATCTTCCTGCAACTATCGTGAAAAGAAAAGGTTAGTTTATGCAACATGTATGCATGTATGGCATGATGTACCTAAGTAAATGCATCATGGATGCGTATGCTATGATATGATGTAAATTATGTATGTATGAATTATGCAGCCCGAGGCGTCTAGGTATCTCTGTATAACAACTGCTGGCTGGGAAAATAAATCCCAGTTCGTTGCTGAGGAATATGAGGAATTCGTTCCCGTCTTGTTTGATAGTATAGTACTTATAACCTCTCGTCTTCGTTCGTCGTGCTTCTTATTGAAGGAATAAGTTCCTGAGTATCCTGACTGAGGATAAAAGAGATGGACATAAATCCAAGGGGGAGATGTTACTCGAAGTATCTATAAAGATAGATTTACTCTGCTGGGGATTTGTGATTATTCTGTGGGGATGAACTGGCGAAGTTTCGTTGAATTCCTACCTTCGTTCGTCCTTAGTAAATACTATTACTGCATTTTATGCATTTCTGGTAAACATCAATCATATTCAAAAGCATACATACATTCAAACACAACCAATGGACGTTTTCGTTTAGGTAAACAGGGTAAAAGTAAATCTGGATTAAAAGACGAGATTTTATTTATTTTAGAAAGTGGCCTATACACAGGCAAGTTTGTACAAGGAGACAGAAATACTAGTAAGAGGAATTCGTCGTAAAAGCTTTACAAAAGAAAGAAACAGCCATGTGAGAAATAATCCTATTGAGTTTCAATTCCACTATTTCCATTATCTTCTAGTATCTTATCCTTTGTTGTTGAGATGGAATCGATTGGATTGATCTTTATCCGTTTGCACTTTATTTAGGTAGCACCAACAGTTGGAGTTACATGGGTGATCCAATGAGACATAGTCATACGCTTTAATCCCTAACTTTTGCCTGGATTGCCTTTTCAGGTTTTCAATCCACCAGGATACCCTTTTTTGCCCAAGCCGCCCTTTCAGGTTTTCGACTTGCCGGGTGTACATATATATATATATATATATATATATATATATATATATATATATCCCTAATTTTTTCCCGAACCCTTTTGGTTCGCCGGGATGCCCTTATTTTTGCCTAGGCCAGTCAACCTAGCGGGTCTCTTTTTATGCGTAGTATTTTTTAACTATGTCTGCATTTACAGGCTGTGGGAAATCTTCACCATCCATAGTAGTAAGCATCATGGCTCCTCCTGAGAATACTCTCTTGACTACAAATGGTCCTTCATATGTAGGAGTCCATTTGCCCCTAGGATCACCTTGTGGTAAGATGATACGTTTGATTACCAAGTCCCCAGTCTGATATACCTTTTGCTTAACTTTCTTATTAAAAGCTTTGATCATTCGTTTCTGGTACATCTGACCGTGACAAACAGCTGCCAACCGTTTCTCATCAATCAAATTTATCTGGTCAAGTCGAGTCTGCATCCACTCATCTTCATCCAAGCCTGCATCCTTCATGATTCTTAAGGAGGGGATCTGAACTTCAATGGGTAAAACTGCTTCCATACCATAGACTAAGGAGAATGGGGTTGCCCATGTTGAAGTACGTATTGTAGTACGATAACCGTGAAGGGAAAATGGTAACATTTCATGCCAATCCTTGTAAGTAATAGTCATCTTCTGTAGAATCTTCTTGATGTTCTTATTGGCAGCTTCTACTGCCCCATTCATCTTCGGACGATACGGAGAAGAATTATGATGCTTACTCTTGAACTGCATGCAGAGGTTCGTAATCATGGTGTTGTTCAGATTAGAGCCATTGTTTGTGATAATCCTTTCAGGGATGCCATACCTACATATGATATTATTCTTAATGAATAGAGCCACAACATTTTTGGTGACAGATGCAAATGAGGCTGCCTCCACCCACTTTGTAAAGTAATCAATGGCAACTAGGATGAAACTATGCCCATTAGAAGCAGTAGGCTTGATCTCACCAATCATATCAATGCCCCACATGGCAAAAGGCCAATGAGCAGTCAACACATTCAATGGAACTGGAGGTATATGCACTTTATCAGCATAAATCTGACACTTGTGACATGTTTTGGAATGTTGATAGCAGTCAGCTTCCATGGTAGACCAATAGTAACTTGCTCTCAATATCTTATTTGCCATGGTATGTCCACTAGAATGAGTGCCAAAAATCCCACCATGCATGTCTTCCATAATTTATGTTGCTTCCTTCTTATCCACACAACGAAGCAAAGTCGAATCATGATTTAGCAGAAAACCTCCTCAGAAACTTCTTATCTTTGACAGATGCCCCTTCAGGGAACTCCTGGGCTTCAGGAAATCTTTTCACTTGATAGAACCAAGGCTTTTCCTCTCCTCCTTCAGTATCAATCTCATTACAATATGCAGGCTTCTCAAATCTATCAACAGTGATCTTGGGAGCTTCATCATCCCAGCTAATCTCAAACATAGATGCCATGGTGGCTAGTGCGTCTGCCAACTGATTCTCTCCTCGTGGAATATGTCCAAAGGTAATCTCTTCAAAATATGGGATCAAGGACAACACATGCTCTCTGTAAGGAATGATATTTTCATGCTTGGTATCCTAATCTCCTTTAATCTGACTAACTACCAGGGCTGAATCTCCATATATGTCTAGGAACTGAATCCTCATCTCAATGGCGGCTTTGATACCCATGATACATGCTTCATATTCAGCCATGTTGTTGGTACAATAGAAACAAAGTCTTGCAGTAATTGGGGCAGGACAACCTTCAGGGGAAATGATCATAACACCAACACCATTACCAAGCGCATTAGAAGCTCCATCAAAAACCATAGTTCATCGGGATCCTTGTTCAGGTCCGTAATATTGTCCAGGTTCTTTTGTAATAATCATAATGTCTTCATCAGGGAACTCAAAACTCATTGACTGATAATCATCCACTGCCTGATGAGCCAAATGATCAGCTACAACACTTCCTTTAATGGCCTTCTGAGTAGTGTATTGTATATCATATTCTGTTAAAATCATTTTCCATCTCGCTATTCGTCCGGAGAGAGCAGGTTTCTCGAATATGTACTTGATTGGATCCATCTTTGAAATCAACAGGGTAGTATGAGTCAACATATACTGTCTTAGTCGGCGAGCAGCCCATGCCAAAGTGCAGCAAGTTTTCTCGAGCAGTGAGTATCTTGTTACACAATCGGTAAACTTTTTGCTAAGGTAGTATATTGCCTTCTCTTTTCGACCAGACTCGTCATGCTGCCCCAACACGCATCCCATTGAGTTGTCTAATACTGTTAAGTACATAATCAAGGGTCTTCCATCAACTGGTGGCATCAAGATTGGAGGTTCTAGGAGATATCTCTTGATTTCATCAAAGGCTGTCTGGCACTCGTCATTCCATTCCATTACCTGATCTTTCTTCAACAACTTGAAGATTGGCTCACAGGTAGCAGTTAGCTGGGATATAAACCTTGCAATGTAATTCAGTCGTCCCAAGAAAACTCTAACTTCTTTTTCAGTACGTGGAGCCGGCATCTCTTGTATAGCTTTTACCTTTGCAGGATCCACTTCAATACCTTTTCCACTGACAATGAAACCCAGGAGTTTACCAGACCTAACTCCAAAAATACACTTGTTTGGATTTAATCGCAGCTTGTATTTCTTCAACCTTTCAAACAGCTTATGTAGATGATCAAGGTGTTGTTCTTCATTCTAGGATCTGGCTATCATATCATCCACATACACCTCTATCTCATCATATCGTGAAACAAAGCCACCATAGCACGCTGATATGTTGCCCTGGCGTTCTTCAAACCAAATGGCATCACTTTATAACAAAAGGTGTCCCACTGTGTAACAAACGTAGTCTTCTCCATATCTTCAGGTGCCATCTTGATTTGATTGTAACCAGAGAAACCATCCATGAAAGAGAATACTTTATGCTGGGCAGTGTTGTCTACCAAAACATCAATATGTGGAAGTTGAAAGTCATCTTTAGGGCTGGCCTTGTTCAAATCCCTGTAATCTACACACATATGTACCTTACCATCCTTCTTAGGTACTGGTACCACATTTGCAACCCATTGAGGATAAGAAGTCACAGCTAAGAACCCTGCATCAAACTGTTTCATCACCTCTGCTTTAATCTTTTCTGACATTTCAGGACACATGCGACGAACCTTCTGCTTCTTTGGATGACAATCTTCTTTTACCGGTAAACGGTGAACTACAATTTCTGTATCCAACCCTGGCATATCTTCATAGGACCAAGCAAAGATCTCCACATAATCACGTAACATCTGGATCAAGCTGTTCTTAACACCCTCCTCTAACTCAGCTCCTATCTTGACCTCTTTCTTGTTTTCTTCAGTTCCCAGATTCACAACTTCGATTGGCTCTTCATGTGGCTGTATAGCTTTCTCTTCTTGTTGTAACAACCTAGCAAGCTCTACAGGTACTTCACAATCTTCCTCCTTTCCATCTTCAGCTTGATAGATCGGATTCTCGAAATCATAATTGGCAATAGTGGAATTGTAATCAACAGGATCCAGAGTGGATGAGGATCTGTATTTTAGTGATTTGGGTGTGTGTAAGAACACATAGCTGATAAAACAAAAATAAAAAATAAAAGAAAGACAAGGAGCACAATATTTACGAAAACAAAACGTCCATTGATTTTTATTGAATGAAGTATGCAAATGAAATGACATCCTAAAACAAGCATACCATTGTGCCCCGGGTAAGACACAAGGCTTAAAAGTTTGATTGTTCAAGATTACAAACTTAAAATAAAAACACAGTAATAGTATTTACTCCTGATTAAAGGAGATAGGAATAATGTCTTCAGTCTTCCAATTGTTGAGTCCATCACCCATGGTAGGAAAGATCCAATCATCCAGTTTGTAGTCCTCATGACAGTCCCCCACAACATTGATTTGATCTCTTGTGACCCCTTGATTAGTGATACGAACAGCACGAGCACGACGAATAGCCTTCTGAGATTCTGCAGTGAAACCCAAACCAAACTTGTCAGACTTGTAAGGGATGTTGGGAAGCTGACCCCAAATAGCAGAACCACCTTTTGCAACCACAACCTTAGCATCCTTGAGGGAGGCCATTGCAGGAGGTATATTAGTAATCATAGGAACTCTTTCAGAAGCAGGAACAGACGGAGGGACAGGATCAGAGCAGGGAACAACTTCAAATGTTTGACACGGAGTTTCAACCATTTCACCCTCCATTTCTACATACTTGAAAGTATTCACGTGGCTAACCATGTACTCTTCTTCACCATAGACAGTGACAATTTTGTTTTTCACCGGATATTTCAACTTCTGATGTAAGGTGGAAGTCACGGAACCTGCTCCATGGATCCAGGGGCGTCCAAGCAAACAAGAATACGCAGGCCGAATATCCATCACATAGAAATTAGAATTGAAGACTTGAGAGCCTACTTTGATCGGGAGGTATACTTCTCCATGTACCACTCTTCTTGAGCCATCAAAGGCCCTCACCACTACGTCACTTGGTCTTAACACAACATCTTCAGGACTGAGCTTGTCTAGAACTTCTTTAGGGAGCACATTCAATGAAGAACCATTATCCACCAGTACATGAAACAAAGTAGTGCCCCTACATTCAATGGAGATATGAAGAGCCCTGTTATGGTTTCTCTTGGCGGGAGTCAGATCAGCATCAGAAAAGCCCAGTCCATTATCCCAAGTCAGATGTGCCACACAATTCTCAAATTGATCTACAGAAATCTCATTTGGCACATGAGAAGCCTTTAGGAACTTGATTAAGGCTTTAGCATGAGCCTCAGAACACAATAGCAAAGATAACATGGAGATTTTTGAGGGAGTATGCCCCAATTGGTCAACAATATCATAATCACTCTTGTGAATGATCTTCAGTACTTCTTTCATCTGTTTAGAAAGACTTTCAGCAGTTGGTGCCTCAGCTTGCACAGGTTCAATCACAGGACCTTTGCCCCGGGCATCAGTACTTGGCCCATAATTGGAGGTAGTAGTTAGGGTAACTGCACTTTTGGAGGTAGCTTGAGGGGAGAAAACTCTTCCACTTCTAGTAATATTACTAGATCCAGCAATGTTATCAATATTAAGACCAACATCAGTAACAGGTGCATCAGCCAGAGGTTCTTGCTTGACACCATGGATGTAAACATCAGAACCATAATTCCAGGGTATAGATTTATCAGAAGTATAAGGAACAGGGTCAGGAGTGGTAATGATCATGGGAACCACTCTTGCTTCAGCAACAGTCTTCACAAGGCCTTCAGCAGTAATCCTGACAGGACCTTTAGAGGTGATCCTAACAGGGCCTTTGGAGGTAATCTTCACTGGCACTTTATCAACCATAGCTACGTCTTCAAGCTTCGTACTTCGAGTTAGATGTTCACACATACTTTCCACATAAGGAGTCTTCTCAAACAATATGGTGTAATTGTTCATGAGGCGTTGAATACCATCTTTCAACTTCCAGCAGCTATCAGGTTTGTAGGCACAATAGAAACAGTCTTCATTGCAACCTGGAACGAATCCAGCCTGCACCAACTTCTTCTTGATAATGGATAAGGGAGTAGTCACTTCTTCTACTGAGGAAACATAGGATACCTCATCCACAGCATTAACAGTCTTCTCATGGTTGGGCATAGGAGCAGTGATCACATTTGGGGTCCCAGGAGGGTCAAATTCAATTTCCCCAGCTTCAATCATGTCTTGAATCTTGTTTTTCAACACCCAGCAGTTGTTGGTATCATGTCCCGTACTATTAGAATGATATGCACATCTTGCATTAGGATTGTATCGAGGAGAGGAAGTATTAGGATTCTGAGGAGGGTCCCTCAAAGTAATGAGTTCCCCTTTCAACATGCGTTGCAAGGCTTGGGCCAGTGACATGTTGATCTTGGTGAACTGTCTTCTAGGCTTCTGTTGATTGTTTTGTTGTGGCTCTGGTGCTGTAAGAGTAGGATTAGAGATGTGAATTGCTCCCACAGATTGATGACTTCTGTTACGACTATGTTGACCATACACAGCATTAGACTCCTTCTTCCCACTAGGGGGCTTCTTAGCAGTGCTTGAGGAAGAGGCACTCACCTGTATCTTACCACTTCTTATACCACTTTCCACATGTTCTCCAGTCATTATCAGCTCGGTGAAACCAGATGATGAGCTTCCAATGAGGTGACTATAGAAAGGACCATTCAGCGTACTCATAAACATATCCACTAGCTCCCTGTCATTCAGAGGAGGTTGAACTCTTCCAGCCAGGTCTCTCCATTTTTGGGCATACTCCTTGAAACTCTCCTTAGCACCCATTGACATGCTTTGGAGCTGCATGCGAGTAGGTTCTAAATCAGCATTATATTGGTATTGCCTATAGAAGGCCTCAGCAAGATCATTCCATTCACAAATATTAACACTTTCCCGTTGATAGTACCATTCCAATTGAGCTCCAGACAAGCTCTCTTGGAAGAAATGAATCCATAACTTCTTATCATTAGTATGTGGTTGAATCCTCCGGACATAGTACCTTAAATGCAGCTTAGGACATGAGACACCATCATACACCACAAATACAGGAACCTTGAAACCAATAGGTATAACCACTCCAGAAACTAAACTCAGATCTTCAAAATCAAGCCCAGAAGATTTTTGTAATTCCATGGCATTCATTCTGTCCACCAACATCTTGTACTTCTCCTCACTAGCAGGATCATGATAATAATTTGCCTCAGAATCAGAATCTCCCACAGTATCATGGAGACTACCTCCCTCCTTCTCAGAATTCTCTGACTCAGAATCCTCAACCTGTTCCTTAATCTTGATAGGACCCCTGAACCTTCTTCCCAGATTGATAAGGCCTCCTGATTTTCTAGTCTTCTTCTTCTTCTTAGCCAGCAGTGTTTTCAGCTCATCTTGTCCCTTGGACAAGTTCAGGATCAGTTCTTGGAATTGTGCATTCTGAGCCTGGAGATCTTTGGTAATCTGTTCAAGAGCCATTTCTGCTGAAATAAACAGCGAGAAGATAAGATACTTGTTCATAAGAAACCTGTGATGCAATGACATGGTATGTAAATGCGTATGCAATGTTTTCAAGGACCGCAGGATTTAAATTTGTTTAAACAACCAGAAAGTAAACTTTTATTAGTAATCAATAAACTTGTTTGCATCTTGGGCTTACAACAAAAATGAAATGAATACAAAGATGGGGTTTTAAGTCTCCCATGGACGTTTCCTCTTTGTGTTGAGGTATGAGTTGAGATTCCGCTCCTCGTGAAGTTGTCTTGTTAGCTCTAGGATTCTTTCTTGACTAGCTTTGAAATAAGTCTCAAAAGTATCCCTTTGCTCCTTCAACTGGATCCAGGACCTCTGTAACTCCTCCATGTCAGTGGGCATGTCTGGATGAAGAATGATATAGGAAGTATCTCCTTCAGCAACAGGCTCCATGGTAACTGGCAGGATAGCAGGATATGGCATCATAAGAGATTGAGCACAAGATTGCACCCATCTGAGATAAGGTTCCATAGGAATTGTGTACTTTGGTTCCAGAGTCTTACTGTCAACCTTGTTCACCTTACCCCAAGCTCGTATGAACCTTTGTCGGTAACCTTGCAGATCATTGTCGTAGTCGAACACAATACCATGGATAAGCATGTCATGAGGACCATCACTCCGAGCATAACCAAATTGACGTAGAGCTAAAGAAGGATTGTAGGTAATGCCCCCTCTTATGCCAAGGAGTGGCACATTAGGGAACTCTCCACAACGGTCAATGATAGTAAAATTCTCCATAGATCGAGAGCACCAATGAATATCTGAGTGAGAAAGTGACATGATCCTCTTAGACCACCTTAACCCTCGTTCATTCTTCATTACTATCGAGGAAGGTGAGAAATAAACCACCTAGACAATAGAGGTATACAACACATCAGAGTTCCTCGTGCCTTCATAGTGCAGGTATGGAGAGATTGTAAGATGTCTCCAAGTAATGTAGGCACTGGATTGCGAGTCAGAAATATGTTGATGGCGTGTACGTCTATGAACTGGTCTGGATTAGGGAATAACACTAAACCATAAATCAATAGGGCTAAGACCTCCTCAAAAGCATCATAACTCATAGCCATCAGGAACACTTGAGCGTTCTCCATCAATACCTTAGCAAGAATACCCTTAACTCCACTCCTTGTTTCTAGGACAATGTCTGATTTCTTCAGATGTAGGGCTGCAGCGATGTCTTCAGGTTTAGGCTCTTTCTCTAAGCCTGTGAAGGGTCTTTGATCAAGGATAGGTATACCCAATAGCTTGGATAACTCTTCCACTGTAGGAACCAGCTGATAGTCGGGGAATGTGAAACAGTGATGTTTAGGGTCAAAGAACTGAAACAGAACACTCATCATGTCTTCATTGAACCCTGAAGTGACTAGATCCAGTAGGTAACCATGCCTCTTGATGAATTGGGAGTTTTCAGAAACTTGAGAGACCAATTCCTTAAGCTTAGGAGGTATTTCTACAAAGTTGATCCGGATAGTATTGACAACATATGGCAGCCTCATATTATCCTCAACTTTACTTAAGGAACATAAGCACCAACCAAGAAGTCACACTAACTATGGCCACCAGATCAACCATATCGGTATACGCCGTACAGTTTCCTTAGTCTATTGTCATTTACCTAAGGTACACTAGATCCAGGTTAGGATCTTTCACACATAAGAGCCCCAACAAGTAAAGTAAATCAAACAAAGCAAACAAATTTAAAGTGATCTAATTCCTAAAGGTACCCCTCTTTAATATTGTCCCCAGCAGAGTCGCCAGTTCTGTAACACGATGGGAGAACTGACTTTCTATAAATGTTGCGGATAGCAAGAGTCGCCACCGAATTTTATTTTATCCAAAAGGAAAGGACATAAAAGAACAGGAAAGACCTTAAAAAGATTTTGAGTTCGGGGGGTAGGTTATACAAAGGGAAGGTGTTAGCACCCTTTATATCCATGGTTATCCATGGGCTCTTAGTTACTTAGCTCACTTTAAATTGTTTTGAAAAGGTGTAGTATGTGATTAGAAACTTTCTAAGTGCTTTATAATGATCCTCGCGTGGATGTATATAAAGACTTGTTTTTGAAAATTTGTTTGAAAAATGAGGTGTAAAAAGTGTTTTGAAATGTGTGAGCAAGTAATTAAGAGGAACCTACCCTATATAAAGTCTTTAGTGTTCTTATGTTCTTTCAATGGTAAGACTATCCCTATTATTAAGGAATAGGTAGTCATTACCTTGGATGTGATAAGGGACATGTGTAGGGACATCTGAATATAGGCAACTGCAAGGTGTCTTTAGAAATTCGTAGGGACTTATCATCTTTTATTAGAAGGGACAAGATCATTTGTCGTAGGCAACCTCGAAGGGACTTGATCTTATTAACTGAAGGGACTTTATGATATTTGTGAAGGGACTTTGCTTAAGACACCTTACTTGACCTTTTGAAATAGGCAACATGAGAGGTAACCTTAGAAAGTGCAAGATGGCGATCAAAGATCGACTTACGTGTGTGAGTGTTCATATTCAAATATTTACCTTTTAAAGTTAATTATTCTAAGTTAATTTTAATCACAAGTATGTTATTCACACCCTAGAATTACTAACCACATAGTAAATACATTTATAGCAAAAATAAAGCAAAAATTCAAACCTAAACTATTACAAAGCTTCGGGACAATTACAATATAATCGAGAAATATAATAAAGATAAATAATAATAAACAAGCAATAATTAGTAATAATAATAATTAAGATAAAAGGTTAGAAAACTAAAAATAAGAGATTAGCAAAAATAAATTAATATTAGAAAAGATTTTAAATTTTTAATAAAGAAAATAGGTTTTAATAATAATAAATAAATACTAAATTATATACATATTTAACAATTGATTAATGATTAATTATAATTTATAAAAATATTAAGTTAAATTCTAAAGTTAAGAAAAATTAGGGTTAGGGTTAGGGTTAGAAAAAATTAGGGTTTTTAATTATTAATTTACATATAATCAATTTATTTACAAAATATATATAATATTAATAATATGAACATATAATGAAATAAATATAAATAATTTGTTTTTTTGAAAATAAAGTTTAAATTTTTTAAATATATGAATTTTTTGTATAAGAAATAATATAAACATTTTATTTTAGAAATTTGTTATTTAAGAAATTAATTAGATGAATATAATATAAATAAAAACAAAATAAATGAAAAAAATGAGAAAAAATAACATACCTGGGGCTGGGATTCGAACCCAGGCCCTAGGCTCTCCTCACTTTGGACCAGCAGCGTTACCACCAGGCCAAGCGTGTCTTGGTGACTATATGCTGGGTATGAATCCTTTTGTTATTAACCTGCGAAAATCAAAATAAAACGCAAAAAAACAAAATGGCCTGGGGGGAATCGAACCCAGGACTATTATATTCACAAGCAAACACACAAACCAGCTGAGCCACATGGGGCGCGTTCAATATAGATTCAACAATAAAACATTTTATTTTAAAACAAATTTTTGAATCAGATTTTGGCGCCAGGCTGCTTCATCTTCAACCTATTACCTGCAATATTTCCTGCGAATATATTTACGAAATTTCCTACGAGTTCTTTCCTTCAAGAACCTGCAAAATTGAATCTCTCACAATACGTAAAATTTCAAAAAAATTGTTATACAAACATGATCCACACATCAAATCCAATTCAATGATGTCTTTAGAATTCATTTATATTGGTTTAATGGAGAAACCCTAAACGGCCACTCTAAACCCTAACAATGGCAACTTCATGATCCTGTATCGAAACTCAAATTAGATTGCCCAGAAACATTCCTGAGCTCATCACAAACACAAAACAATCATCAAACACAATTTATAATGCACAAATAATAGAAAACAAAAAAATCATAAAAGTGCCAAAACATTGATTCGGTTTATGCAATATGTAATGGTTTTGATGTTAGGGATGATCGAAACATGATCAGTGAGTCTCAAGGAAGCTAAAGCAACATTTACTTTGCCTTGAAAGTGTCTCTAAGTCCAAAACCGAATATGACTTTTTTGTGTGAAAATTGAAACTTTGTTCTTACTCTTGGAGGCTGCAAATTTGTCCTCTTGCACTTGTGATCAGTTTGTGTATATGTAGGGAGTTGAATTAGGTCAAAAGCTTTTGAATTTATGGGCTTTGTGGAGATTACTTGATCATGAAGATTCACTTCCTTCAAATATTGAAAATATCTTATAAAACCTTTCTAAATTAGGTCAACCTGATTTTACATGATTCCAATCATCTTTAATTGACTTTTAAGAATTTCTAGAATGAAAATCATATCAAAATATTGAGACTTTCATATTTTATTTTGATTTAAAATGATTTTTAATGTATAAAATCAAAATAAATAAAATTAAATTAATAAAAATCTGAATAAATTATTTTTAGTTCGTGCATGATGTCATGGTAGTGATTGGGTCATAAAAATGCAAGCCCATGTGGAAAGAATTTGTTCTAAGACCCCATTTGCTCAATAAACCTCTCAAATATTTCCCAACTTTGCAAAGACACAAATCCCTCAATTTTAAGGATATGAATGTGTTCTTGGACATTTTGGAAATCTTAAATAGTCCTCTAAAAAACCTCTTTGGTCTCATGTCCATATCTTTTACCATTTTCAAGTTATGCCCTTTGGAAGATATTGACTTTTTGTTGACTTTTGAAATGACCTATAATGTCTTAGCTCATACCTTCCAAATGAAGCATTTTTTGGCTTGGCTTGTGAGACACAAAGTTGTAGAGAATTTAATTTCCTTCAAAATGAGATTTGGATGGAAAATTCTTGATGAAGCATGTGAAAGTTATGGCTGGTCAAAGTTCAGTTGACTTTTCCTATGAAAACCCTAATTTAGAAACTCCTGATTCTTGATGATCTGAAATCTCCTTGATGAATCATGATCAACCCTTGATCAAATGATGAATTTTACTCCATATAATTGATGTTGGCAAAAAATCATGAAGTTTTACTTTGGTTTGACCACAGTTGACCTCAGTTTGACTTTTTGACTGCTTTGACTGATTTTAGCCTATCTGATCATTTGACTGAGCAAACCTTTTGGGAAAGCCTTGAAACTTGACATAGGGATTCTTGAAGACATTTAAGATGTTTTGAAGCTCACTTGAGGCCTTGGAAATCCATTTAGCCTGATAAAACTCAAAACCCTAGTTTAGGATGCATTGCTTAGGAGAATGCTTTGTCTGAAGGAATTGTCAAACATTCTAACTAATTGTGAACCTTGTGAACCTCTTGAGATACCTTGTGAACCTTGTGAACCTCTTGGTACACCTTAGTACACAATGTCTTGTCTAAGTGAGGGAAAATTTTGGGGTGCAACAAACACACATTGTTTTTCTGAGATAATCTCAAGAATATTTTCTTCTCCTAGGAAGGTTGGTTGAGGCATGAAGACAGACTTTTGATGCAACTAGATTTATGAGATCAGGCTTGAGTGGTATCTTTCTATAGACATATATGACTTATATCTAAGTGAATGATAGAAGATGTACCCAACTATAGATGTGACCTAGATCAAGTACAGAGCTAGAGTTTCAAATCTAGGAAAAGGAGTGAAATAGTCTTTCAAATCAAGAGAACAAATATCGAAAAAGATATCAAATAAATAAGCATTTAGAATTAGCATAGTAGAGTTTGACACATCATAAAAATATTGAATCGAATTGCTTGTGTCATACACATATTTTTAGCTTACATCTAAGATGTATTATGTTCTCAAGATATATCATGATTACTTATGATTCATAATCATGACTGAGATCATATTATGTACTTACACTTATCCAAAGAATTGGTCAAAATATTTTCTTTTTGGGAAGAGGGATATTTCAGAGATTTAAGTTATCACTCATCCATCAAATCACATTTTGTACTATAATCTAAAATACTTTTGTTTAGGAATTCATCTCATTTGTAGAAGCATTCTTGACACGAGTTCTAAGGAGTCATAGATAAAGAGGGACATACCTGAGATTCTGAGATCTTCACATTTGTTCTTCATCAACGTACTTTTCATTCTAACTTGATTTTTAAGCTTCGTTTTTCCTCTGACAGTTTTCTCCATTCTTGTTCTGAATTTTCTTTTTCCTTGATAGAGGTTTTCGTCAGTGTCTCTCTGCTTCTTCCTTCAGAAGGATTCATCAGAAATCTTGAACAACTAATTTTTGAACTTCTAATTTCTTAGTTCTGAGAACTAGAATCAATATTTTCTTCAGATGATCTCTTCATTCTTCTGTTCAGAGTAATTTATTTGACTTTTGAGAACAAACTTCAATGTGCAGATATTCTGATCATTAGAACCTTTTTCTTCTGTCTAACTTCCTTCAAACAGAAACTTATTTTTTAGAGAATCAATAATTCCTTAATTTCAACATAAACTTCTGAGAAGTTATGTCCTTGAAGGAATTTGTTGATATCTCAAAACATCCTCTGACTGTGTTTTGATGAATGAATGCAAAGTCTATTTTGAATACAAGTATTATCAGACTTGGATAAAGCTCATGATACAGTCTGAACGACAATCTTGTTCTTTCATTGTTAGACTAACTTACTTTAAAGTTAGTTCATCATATCTGCTAATGAAAAAGGATGTTTACCGATTTCTTCGATCTGAACAAAATCAAAGATTCAAATACTTTTAGAATAGAATAGATAAATTATGTCTTGTATCTTCTGATTCCAGAATTCATCCATCATGAATTTCTGAGAGGAATATCAGATAATATTCTGACAATTTTCAGTCTATTCAACTGAAATTGAATCTCAAATTAACAAGACTCTACTTATCTATGTTACTTCAGTTGATACTCAGATTACATTATTAATCATATTCTCGATTAATCAACAAGCTTTATTTTTTTTAATATTCTTTTGTTATCTGCGAAACTTTTAAGAGAGAATAATATTCGCATTTGTATTGAATCTTATGATTTATTGATCAATCTGACTTCATATATTCTGACTTGGAGAAATCAATTTTTAAAGATTTGAATTTCTCTGGTTTATGATTTCTGACTTCTTCTGCAAACTTCATCATGAAGTTCTTTATCCGTCAGAGTCAACAGTCTTTCTTCTTTACTTAAGAAAATTCCTTGATGAGATTTTTATGAGAAAATCAAGGATAGAATGGTCTGCTTCTTGTAAACATCTCATACTCACAAAGAATTACTCTTTTAGCAAACAAGGTTTCTTGTTCTCTGATGGTTTAAATTTGAGCAAATATGTTGTTCTTCCAAACGTATTTTCTAAGATAAGCATTCAACATATATTTATTCTTATTTGATGAATCTATCTTGTCAGCTTATTATTCACTCTTATTGCTTCAATGAGAGAGGATTTTTCAATGACAACTCCAGACCAGAGTATTTCTTCACACCTCATCTGGATCTTTATCTGACATTGTTAGGTGTTTGATATCCATCAATAACAGAACCAGACTCGGATACCAATGGAAGGTGTGAGAAATGCAAGAAAATGGAGGTTTGAATTGCATTAAGCCTTTTATATCTTTTGCTTCTTATCTTTTTGGCGCTTTAAAGATTATCAGAGTCTACATGGTAGATTTTGAATAGTGATGCAAAAGCATAACAGATAAGCAAATCAGAGTCTGCAATACAAAAGCATAAACAATAAGGCAGAATTAAAGGACACGTAATATATCCTAGTTCACTTGAGCAACTCTCAAGCTAATCAAGTCTACCCTTCCAAGGTGATTTCGCCTTGATCTCAAGAACTTAATCCACTATAATCAAACTTATTATTACAAATGCATGTGAAACTATCAGTGACTAACCCATGATGAAACGTTCATGGATCTAAACAAATATAATGTTCATTAACCTAACAGAATCTGATCAAATTGATATTCTGATTAAGATTCACACAATGATATCCATAAGGGATCTCACAAGAGTCTGACCTTCACTCGGTCCTTTCTGAGATATGACTATCATTATCTTCTCAAGTATTGTGATATTCACTCGATCACTTGAGGAACACTTAATTCTTACAGAATTAAGGTTCCGAAGATTACAATTGATGCTTCTAAATAAGTAGATAAACTCTTAAGTTTATGTACAAAAACACAAATGTGTTTGAGCAGGATATGAGCAACAACTCCATGCTTTCTTCAGATTCTACAAAGATGTATTTTATTGACAGTTGAATGACATCTTGTAGAACTTCTTCATCTTCTTCATTGAGCAAACTTCGAGCAGTAACTCCTTGCTTCAAATCTTCAATGAGTTCAGATGATGAAGTGGTTGATGACTTGATTATTTTCAAACAATATGTGTATGCATCAACTCTTTTGCTTTCTGATTGTTGTTGTGTTGATTGATGATCTTTAAGTTTCAATAGCAATTGTCGTGTTTCCATTGCATCAACAATGTTGATCTTTCCATTATTTTCTGATAACTACGAAAGCACGAAATCTTTTCCTTTAAATAGCCCAGCAATTATAGTCGTTGAAGATCTGTTTGGCATTTGAAAAAGGAGACGTTATATAGTGATGAAGTAGTCCAGTCACATTTCTACATTTTATACTTTCTAGCTAGTTGAAAAGACGTGAGACTAGTGTTCAGTGTACGGTCACTGCTAACACTAACATTTGTCTTCTGAACTTCAGAGGCTTTTGATGATATTGCATGAAGCATGAGTAGAGACACAATGGTTTAGGTCTTCAGAAACTTAAGTCTTCAGTCTTCAGAAACTTAAGTCTTCAGTCTTCAGAAACTCGCTCACTCGGAGTCTTGTCTTAAAGACTTCAACACTTTGTTCTTTAAACCTTTATCTTCATAATCTATAAGTCTTTGAAGTCTTCAGAACTTTGTTCACTCAAAATTTTGTCTTCAAAGTCTTCAACACTTGATCTTTCAAACCTTAATCTTTAGAACTCTTAAGTCTTCAGAGTCTTCAACACTTGGTCTTTAGAGCCTTCAGCCTTTTGATCTTCAAGTCACTAGAATCTTCAGCACTTTAGATACCTATAGGAGCTTTGCAATCAGAACAAAACCACAAGAGCATTGCAATCATAATATACAACATCTTTGGATCTTTCTGAGTATGATCAGATATAGAACCATACTTGCTTCTTCAGTATGCTTGCAGCTTGGGTCACACATAATAACTTGCATATTATCTTTAGCGCACATCTTGATGGTGTTTGTTTGATCTAATATCTTTAATGGATAATTTCTACACATAAACACACATTAGAACATAAAAGATTATTTCACAAATACTATTTGTTATCATCAAAATCTAAAGATGACTTGCATAACAAATCATTTTCTTACTAGAAGATTGTATAAGAAGTCTTGGGTTTAGGCTTGTATAAATATCTAACAATAATGAAATCTCTTTTATGTTGAAAGGGGACTGGAGTACTCTCGGACTGTGAGGAGAACCAAGATATATCCTTGTGTTCTTACTTTTCTGCATTTACCTCTTTCATCATAAATCATAAACCATAAAAGAAAGAAACACATTTATAAACTCTTGCACCAAACCAGAAAATTAAGAACAAGTATTCTAAAACCGAATAAATTTTCAAAGTCCAAATTCATCCCCCTCTTAAGTGCACTCAATAACTTACATGACGCCCTGTATAATATATATATATATATATATATATATATATATATATATATATATATATATATATATATATATATGTATATACATACATACTGTAACACCCCAAAATTTTCCCTCTTATTTATCACCTTAAATGGCTTATGCTTCACATTTCATCTGCATTCTCTCATTAATTCATGTTGCTCGTAATCATGCATTTACATAGAATTCTTAAGACATATGACCATAAATTGTTTGGATCGAGTTTTCCTATTTTCTTAGGGTTTTCTTTCATTCAAGTCAAAGCAAGAGGTTGAGTTATGTTTATCCTAGTCTCCATATCACGGGTTCATCAAGTATTTGTCCCAAGATTTTACAAGAGGCAGTAAGCGATTAAGGCTTCATCAGGGTTTACTCGAGACTGACCAGGAGCTAGGGTTTGGGTTGGATTTCGACATTTTGAAGCATTCCTTCATTTAGTGCATATTTCAAGGAGGTTTAAGGGTTTCTTATTCATGTTTGAGCTCATGGACGTTTCATTAATTGAGGATCATGTTATCACGTTCAATGGTTCTCCAAGACATTATTATCAGGTTATCTGAGATATTCTCGTGGCCAAGGATTTATTATACTCAAGACATCGTTACTCTTTCGAGTCTTTATTTGTGATACGAATCATTTGTGGTTGAAACAGTGAAGTCAAGATTGTCATGAAGAATGCAATTTGGTTTTCATGGGCGAACGAGAATTTTGGTGACGTACTCATTCAAGTGTTCAGTTGATATTTCTGAGTCCAATCTTCAAATGTCTATTTCCGTATCAATTTCGTTCAATAAACCATGTTTTTTTCTATCCATCTTTCAATCCAATAACCAAATAACCAATATATTACACTTCTCCAAAACTCATTTTAATTCTAATTCATTTCTTTAAATTCAAAGTCCAAAATTATACATTTGTTGAATCCATTATCTAAGTTCAACTCAAAATTTGTCAATGTCATCTCTTCATCCCTTCTTTGACTTATCCACAAATTCAAGCATTATTTCCCATGATTCTAAGTCCATTTTTATCAATTATGAAGGTTGTCTTTTATATTCCAAGGTCTTTGTTGTTTTTGTCTTTTTTTTTTGTTTTTATCATTATTACCATTGAACTCACATATTATGTCCATATTTTTGGTCCATCCAATTCTAAGCCCATACAATAATTTTGAAATAATTTTTTTTTGGTATAACAAATCCTAAAACTAACAGACTTTTATCAGAAATTAAGTTAGACTTTTATCAGAAGTTAAGTTAGACTTTTATCAGAAGTTAAGTTAGAAGGCAGAAAATCAAATTTGAAAGGAAAAAACTCTTCTCTATTCATTCAATCTTCAAACCCTCCATAATATTTTCACAAAAAAATAGTGACAGAATTTCACCAAAATCATTCTTCATTTTACAAATCAAAAACCAGAAAAATTTCAGAAGGAGGAGATCAATGAAAAGCTCAAGCAAGCAAAAAATTCAATTACAAATCCTAACCAAAATCAGTCCTAACTATTCTAACATAATCCTAACAGAAATCATAACTGAATTCATGTGGAAATCTTCTAATTACCCTCTTGATCCTCAACTATAAGAACATGGTTGCTGCAGATTTTGAAGGGTGACCACCATTCCTCCATTTTCAGAACCATTTTCCATCTCCATCTTTTCAATTACACATTCACCCATCTTCAAATTCTTCATCAATATGCATTTTCCACCTTCACTACATCTTCAAAACCATCACCAACCTTCAACCCTACAACCCTGCAACAATCTACACCAATCGCAACCTAAAAATCAGAAACAAATCCAATTCAGAAGAGCTTCTTCATCATATCTACTGATCTGAATCGAAGAAGAAGACTCAAGAACAATGAACAGCATCACATGTTCAATGTAGTTTAAATCAACACCAGAGAAGGGGAATAAATGGCATAATCAAAGTGCAGCGAGAAATAAAAATATGAGTTTTTACCTGGAACATTCAACATCATCAATCATCTCCACCGCATATCACCAACAACCCCCTGCATTGTCACATTCTTCTTCAACCTTCAACCGTTTCCATGTCATCATCACCCTTAATCTTCAATCATTCTGCATTCAGTATCTTCATCAACTTGTCTTCCTCGACTCGGCTTCATCTGATAATAATCTACAACAAAGATCTGCAAGCTTCGTAATTGTGCCTCAATCCTTACCAAACTTGAAATTCAAGAACATAGTGCCATCAACGGCTTACGACGGGAAGAAGCCAAATCAGCAGGGCAACGTTCCAACACGATTAAGCACCTTTGATCAAAGCCCGTCTTCAATCTGCGGGAACAACAACGAGAATCTTCAACCTGCAGATTCAACAAAAGTGACAACAACATCAGGGCCACTTTAACTCTGTCATCAACATTTAACTCACGAACACGATCTAACAGTCCAGCAAGCAACAAATTCAATTAGGTCAGGATCAATGAAGAAGAAGAGATTGAAGAAACTCATATGAATAGAAACGGAAGAAGAATGAGAAGGTGAAGTCAAAATGCATACCTGAAAAATTTCGCATCACTCGTCGTTGAAAACAATGGAAGCGCCTTCGTCTTCGCGTCCTCGTCATTCATCCGTCAGGATTCATCATCAAGCTCTCTACGACATCGAAACAACGGAAACGCCTGCTTCAGTGGTAGCGCCGACGCATCTTCAAGCTACACAGTACGTATCCACGTCTTTAGTTGTGCAAAGTCGCGTTTCCATGTTGATTAGTGGTCTTGATTTCGTTAGATTTGATTAGGTACTTAGAGCGAAATTTTGAGATTTTGTTCTTCGGTTTTGAAGATGAGGGAAAGGTTAGGTCAAAAACGCGTGTGAGATGAGGGGGAGAAGGGGTCAGGTTAAGGAGGCGGACGTTTCCTCCGGTGTTTTTTTACAGACGACGGCGCTAGGGTTTCGTTAGGGGGAAGAAGATGAAGTGGGAGAAGGAAAATACGCATGTGGAGAGATTCTGATTTTGTTTCTTTTATTTTATTTTACTAGGCCTTTAATCATAATTATGTTTGGTTTGGATTTTATTTAAAAGATAATTAATCTCATAAACAACCATTAAGGCACCGATTAGAGTTGCCAAGAATCATTAAAAATTCATTAAGGGATCAATTAATCTTCACCTTCTGGTAGGACCAATCACCTCAAGCATGCGTCTGCCATCCCATTGTAGCTACCACGCACCCTCTCATCGTGACCGTCTAACTCATTGTCATCCCAGGTCTCAAGATCACAAGGCTATAATTCAGTCAACGAAGTTGACCAAATCTCATCATATACACCTTCAGGCTTTGTGTGTCTGGGCCTAGCAAAAGCGTTATTCACACCCCAGCATCAAGCCCACTCCGTTTTTTAAACTGAAAAGTTTCTTCTCTTTCACCCCCCTTTTATTTTCTTTTCTTTTTTAAATTTCTGTTTTATGTAGTTTTCAATTTAAATCCATAAAAAATGCTAAAACTTGTAATAAAATTCTACAAAAATTATAGGAGCTTTCTAACTCATTTTAGAAATTTTCTATATTTTTACTTTCTAAATTTTTGTATTTTTTAATTTAATTTCGATTTTCCATTTAATTGATTTTATTGAATTCTTTCATGAACACATAATTTTGTACATTTTATTTCTCCCACCTCCTGTATGATTTTGGTCCCATTCTTTTTGCTATGATTAGAGGACTAATAATAGTACCTGAAAATATTTTTGGTGTATTTTTTAGGCCATTTTATCCATTGTTTTGGTAGTGTTGTTTGTGTAAAATTATGATTGAATCTTAGGTAGATTTAGGTGACCATTTGACATAGTTATGTTATGAATTTTTAGGAGATTTCTTAACACAATATTATATTCAGGTTAGGGACCCTAGGGAATTAATTTCATACTTTTTCCAGGACTTTTGCTATTTTTTTAGTGCCTTGATCTCATTTAACGTTTCCATTGTAAATTCACCAAGTTAGCTTAGGATTTTATGGTGCATTAGGACATAGATTAATTAGGCTTGATCTTAGAATAATAGAAGGCCTTAGTGTGGTTTAGCTACTGATTGTAGAATGTTGATATCATGTGAAATCCTTTAGTTTTAGGACTTTGGCTTAGAAATCGTTCAAGTGCGTTTCCATGAAGTGATTAGCCATTATTTCGGTTTTATGCCTTGTATGCTTTAGAAATTCTTGCAACTTTTTACGTTAATTCATTTTCGACATATTGTTGCATAAGCATCTTCATTTCATTTACTAACATCTTCTTTTTGTGCAAGGTATTTTTCGAGGATTCGCTTATGGACTTGGATTATTTTTATTATGCCTCGATTATATTTTTGTTGGTTTGTACTTTGTGATGTAATAGCTTAGAACTCTTACGCTTGTATAGTTCCTATAATTAGGATAGAAAAGATAAAACGAATTGCTAGAAAACCAAATCTCAAAAATGAAATAAAGAAACACTCGATCCAACGTCGAGTAAATTTTCAAATAAATAAATAAAGTTTCATGTGACTTTAGGATTCCACGATTACCATCACTCCACTCCACTAAACCAAAAGAAAGCCTTGTATGTTGCACACCATAAGTCGTGCGTCTCAGCACCACGCAACCGACCCACCCGATCCATCGTTTCATCTCATTTATGATTCATGCATGTTATCACCAACCATGACCTACGAGGACCTCATTCCATCACTTTGTTCATACTCGTTTTTTTTTATGGTTTATATCCTTAGGTAGCTTTAATATTTCAAACCTCACTAACTATAGGTCACCCTTAAACTCAACTAACTTAGGGTTGTGTCATAGTCTCCCTTTAGAGTTTTTCCTTTCGATTTGAGTCTCACTTCTCATCTTAAAGAAAAATCAAAATACTTAATAAAAGGAAAGTAGGTACAATACGCCACGAGCCTTAAGCTATATGGGAAATGATTAGTGAAGGTCTCCTTCACTCTTCTAGGATACTTTACAAATGTTCCATTGGGGGCGACCTTGGAAATTATTCACTCCTATATCATAGTCTTTAGTGTTGTACATACAATAAACACAAAATCAAAAACACATCTCATAAAAGACAATCAACAAAGACATCATGTCTTCTCTTCTCATCTCATACTCTTTACGGACGAACGTGACTTGTCTCGACAGTTCAAACAGCGATACGGTAAACACCCTCAAGTCAGAGCCGGTAACACCTGAGCTAGAGCTATGACAACGTCATCTTAAAAAACACAAACAAGTGCCCGCCTTAGTTAGACAAACTACGGCGACTCTGATCCTAATTTTCCCGATGAGGTACGTAGGCAATGGGGTAGGGCCCATTCGAGCACATTCTTTATTTTCCCTACATTTCTCCCTTTCTTTCCATTTTCTTTTCCGATTCTTTTCTCATTTCAGTTCCAAGTTCAGATAGCCATTTCTTTCATTCAAAAAGCATTGTATTTCTCACCCTTTAAAATAGACTAACAAGAATGGATCCCGTCGGGTACGGCGGACGGATTAGGCTGCTAATACCTTCTCAATTCGTAACCGACTTCCGGACCCAGATCTTTCGTTCGCAAGGCCTCATCATTTTCCTTCTTTCTTAGGCTTGTGCAACATTACCTTTCTCATTCATTCGGGATAAAAATGTCTGGCTGGCGACTCTACCTTTTCCGCGCCACTTTCGCGTTTGTACTAGGATGAAAATCCCGGGAGCGACACATACATACATACATACATATAGAATAATACCATACAAGGGTTATTATCTGGTGCTGACACCGTTATAAGTGCATATTGGCATAATTACATACTTGACCATTTCTAAGACATAAAAGACAACATATGGTACAAGATATAGAAAGTTCCAAGACAATGAAACTAAGATCTAAGTACAATATCATTCATTGTACACAAGAATAATACACGGTGGAATAAACTCAAACTAAGCTTCTCTTGAAACATCAAGCATAGCTCCACTAGTAAATCATACCATCAAACAATACTTTAAAAACAATAACAATAATAGGGTAAGATAATAATCTCAGTGAGTTCCCCTATCTTATGGGTTCACTCAGCTCTACAAGGTTCTAACCAATTTCTATCTCAAGTCAAAAGGGAAAGGGGTATAACTTGAGTTCACACAGTTTGCAATATATGGAAACGTATCTCTTGAGTCCGCCAAATCAAACAATCACTAATCGGAAACCATACCAAGGCATCTTTCCCCGACCAATCCTACGTCTAGGATTCTTGACATAGGTCATGGATCCTTGTATCTACTTTGACATACGAAATGGATTTAGATTCAAGGTTTTTCCCACATGAATTGTCACTACCCATGGGCATGCTCCCTATCTCGAGTATCTTACCTGTAGGCTCCATTCGTACATATGGGATAAATGAATAAATTCAGATCCAAGGTTATTCCCATATGAATCCTCACTCCCAATGGGTCCGCTCCCTATCTCGAGTCTCTTACTTGTAGGCTCTATTCATTTAATGGAAATCTTGTCAAAGTAATAATATATACCTTCCAGAGGAGCTCTCTATATAAGCCTTAACTCTTGGAATGGTATGTCTCAATGGATTGTTTCTGACTACGTGATCTCATACTCAACATGATTTTATTTTATAATCTAAAGGAAACACATTCACCTAAATCTCAAAGTAACACAATACCAACACATGTTCCATACAAAGCTCTCCTCATGACAAGACAATTACTTGTCGATGATATACACTTATGCATGATTACACAAACATTATCATATATGTTATTCATCATGTCCTAATCAAATTACTAATCCATTCCATTAATTAATATCAATGGTTTCATCACCATTCTTATAGTATTTTAAACATATTATTACACAATCAACATCCATATATATCATGCATAAACACATATGGTAACATAACATATTTCATCAAGCATAAACATCTCTCATAAGGAATAAAATCATCATTGTTTCCTCTATTGACATTCTCGGTTAATTCGTGATCACATAATAGTTAGGCCTTTCGGAGCCAAGCCCCTCACCAAAATACCAAACTAATCCCCGTGGTATTTATCACAACATAAGTGTGTTCCTCATCGACTAATCATATATCATTAATTTCCACATTCAATTCATTTAAATATTACATAATTTTTCAACCATATATATCCATGTTTCCTCTTTTTATGACATAGAGCATTGTAATAGCTTTCCAACATTTTTTAGTGTGTCTCTATCTGAGTTACGGATCAAAAGTTATGAACGAAAGAAAACAGGAAAAATAGAATTTTGTCATGTTCACATTGCGAGGTAAGGGAGAAAAGGAGACAAAATAAAAAGGACACAAATTTCTCATTGCAATCTTTGGACGAAAGTTCGCCTTCACCTCGCTTTCAGCTCACAGTGCGAGCTCTGCAAACCCAGAATTCTATAAAACGTCAAAATAGGTCATCCATGGCCAAAAACACACACCCACTTGTTCAAATAACACCCAAACACTCAAATAACATGGCATAACATCATATATGCATACAATTCATCATAAACATCATATAGGATACCACTTCAACATATATGGCATATTCCATAATAAAGCCTAACTTCCCCAATCTCATATTTTCTTCTCTCCCAAAAATAAATCTAGGTAATGGAACTCACCTTTGATGAAGAAGAAGAAGATAAATTGATGATGTAGATGATGAATCCATGGACTTCTTTTTCCCTTCCATGAGTTCTTCTTCTTTCTCTTCTCCTTTCCTCTTTCTCCTTTTCTTTCTCTTCTTACCAACTTTCTTACTATCTTTTTTTCTCTTCTTCATGAATATATATATATATATATATATATATACAATATAATAATATTATGACATAAAATACCCATTTTATATTTTATCATCTGACACTAATTGACCACATATTAGAGTTACCAAACTACCCTATTTTATACTTATTAATATTGGTTCGTCCCTTTAATAAATAATTGATCTCTTCAGAGTTCACTAGTTACTCTATTGGTCACAATTGACAACATTTAGAGAACTTACGAGATTCCATTATTTAAATTAACCAAGATAGAGTACATAGGAACTCAGTTGATCTCATATGATATCCAAATGAGCATTTAAGGGAATATGGGGTATTACAGTAATGTTACGACCAAATGATGTTTGTATATTATTATAATTACTTTGGATCATTTGGTTCATAGGGTCTCAATCTCATCACAAATCACCTTTACTATTTACCAACTAATTATTCAATGTATCATGGGATGATTCAAATTGGTTATTATTTCCAACGTGTCTAACCTAATCAGTCCAAGCACAAACAATCTTTTTTTTCACCAGGTCTAGAATTGTACGTTCAACATATTTCAAGAAATCTGGATATTTCTCACACGCCTTTTTGAAAAGTATAATAGAATCCACATATATATCTCCCTTAGAAGAATTTATTATAACATTCCAGGAATCTGTTATTCTTTCCTATATGAGTCTAAAATATATCTTGAACAGTTTCTCCATCCTTGCACACTCGATACCTACATACATAATGGTTGTCATCCCGAAATCTCATCAATTGTTGTATTTCAGTTCTATCCCCTTGTATCGCCTTGTTATTTGGACACAAACATTGTATACTTTCTTGATATTTGAGATATTTTTGGGTCTTTTACGTTTCAAAGTTGCAAGTAGTTTTTGGGTTGCATCATGTCCAATGTCATGTTAGAAACGATTTCCTTCTCTTTAGGCATAAAGCGACATGCAAGGGGATGACTTGTTAACTTGTGACACATATCATGATTATGTGTACCATGAATCACATTCAATCTCCATTTATTATTTGCCAAAATATATCCATGCAACTTAAAAGGACATTCACATTTTCTCGAACCGGTGTCACCTCGTTTCAACTTCCGAATATGAGTTGTGTACTTGCCATTTCTTTTGTATCTCAGTCTTTTATTTGAACCATTATCTGACATTTCGATTACAACTCCAACCCCTAATTTGGAAACCTCTGTGTGGATCTATTCACTACTACAAAAAACACATTTTACCTCAAGCGCGAAGGGGATTTTACCTCAGTTACACAAGCGAGGTAATGAAGGGCGTCATGAAAACTTGTCATTTTACCCCTCAATTTTTTATTAACCAAGGGGATAGTCGAGATGGTCATAGGTTCAATCCCCCAACAAGTTAGCTGCAACTTTTTTATATTTTAAAACTAGTTCCACATACCTCTCGATTTCTGTCAACAACCGAGGGGGAAATATATTTTAAAATTACATTGTTTACACAAAATATTAAATTACATTGTTTACAAATATCTTTTTTATTTATTAAAATACAAATTTTATTATATTGTATTGTTTTATTTTTAATCTACAAGTATAAATATTTGACAAATCTGATTCATCATCGTCACTTTTATTCTTCGAGAAGAACAAATCCTATTTTTGTTGCATACCCCTTGCTTTTCAAGTTCAATAGTTTTGAACTGGTCCAATTCATGATATGACATAACAAAAAATGTATATACATAACATAAAATTTCATTTAAAAGATAAGATATTATATAAGAACACCAACCTTGGAACAAATTTTTTTCCTGCACATGCAATCCATTCCAGAGATCCATTGCACACTTCTTTAAGTTTTACTATTTTCATGGAAAATATTTTCATTATCAATGTTTGAGTTTTATAAGATAGAGTCTAATATGTATAGTGGTGGTGTTCGAGTTTTTATTGGATGTGGAATGTTTCTTGTGGATTGATGTGTTAGTAATATCTTGAGCGTTAATACTTTATGAATGTAGGTGAATTGTAATTGTACACGAGTAAAAAAATGAGCTTATATGTGTAGTATATGTAAGCGACACTCGAGTCGTGTCACAAGGAATCTTGATTATTTCAACCGACGGATTGAAACAATGGGGGTTTTAAGTTTTCAATTAAGAGTATGATTAACAGAATTTGATTACAAATAAAATTAACGAGTTGATCTACTGATTTGGTTTCTGACTTCTCATCGATTAATATAATTTCATTGTCCTAGGCATATTATATTCTATTTTCGATTACAACATCAATAACAAGTGCAATTGAAACTATATGATTTACGTTCCTATTTTCCGAATTAAACATATTGTTAAAGGTAATGTGGAATAACAAAATAGCAACGCTATCGCAATCATAATAAGGAACATACATCAATCGAAATAAATCAATTCTATTCTATGATAAATCAAATTTAAAAAAATGAGATTCATAAACTAAAATTGAAAAGGAAGTGAAATTGCATTGGAAATTATAATAACCTCAAAGTTGTGGAATCCTAATACAGCAAACCAACCTATGGAAATTAGCTTTCCATAGGAATTGTAGTCATCTAATGTAATTTCCTGAATGTTGGATACCCTAGCAGTAGCACTACATTTTAGTTTAAATATTGCAAGAGAAAGCATACCCTAATATCGACTGATCCGAAAAACATAAAAACCGACCAAAAACTAATTATTTTATTAAGTGCAAAGATAAAATGAATTATTCGACTCTTTTCTACTCCGAATTAGCTTTTGGCTTCAATATGAAACTTATAGCTTATCCTTTCAGCTATCAAAAGCTTATTAGAACATGTCGAGACGCATCTTGTAGCTCAAGTTATGACCTGCACAATGAGAGGGTGTCAATTTACCACTTATTCAGAAAATAATTAATTGAATTAAAATAAAAGCATAATCAAGCTAAAATTGGGAAACACACTAAACTTGGAAAACACATTAAATATGGTATATTAAAATACATTGATCAGTATGGCATATATTCGTTGTAGTTTAAATGAGTAACTATACTCCTCGGTTCTTTTATAAAACTGAGGAAAAAATTTATTTCTTTTTTAATGAAAAATAAAACAAAATAGGGACTTTCCCCTCAGTTTTATCAAATATCCGAGGTAATATATTACTTGCAAAAAAATGATGAATGGTAAAATATTGAAAGTAACATGTATTGTTTCTTTTTTAATTTTTAGTTACCATTCACCACTTTATTTTTGTGATGCAATATTCAAACAAGTAATTATATTCAAAACAAATTTTTTAAAATCTTTTATTGTGAAACAACAACATTGATTGCAATTTACATTATATTTTGGATTAAATTTATCAATATTGTCAATTGAGGAAAGCAATAAAATATAGTGTTTTCTTTGACTGACAGTGTATCAAGATTATTCAAAAATATAACAATGGCCTTGCAAGAGGTGGAAACTGTAACACTCTAATCCCCGAATCGACATTTAATAAGATAGTTTAGATGAAAATCCATAATTAGAGTGTCATGCATGCTTCACCATAGCATACAAATATCAACACAACATAGTCATATGAAAATAAGCAGCATAAATATTCAAGTTCGACATGTAAGTCTCAAGAACAAAAAACTCCAACATAAATAAAGCATAACACGAATACAAATGAACATTTCATCCCCATTGCTACATATTAGAGTGATTCCTCTAAGAACCAATGATAAAAGCTAAAGAGGCATCAACGTCATCCTCTAACTCAAGCGTCTACTCCTGTACCTGATTGTTTATACTCTCAAGGAGAACATACACCACAACAATAAACAGTGAGTGAGAATACACCATACAAATGTTAACGGTGAAATACAACATAAAGATGGTAATAACGAGTTATAAAATACACCATTGATGTCCAAATACATAATCAAAATTCACAATGCAAATTAAAATGTTAATGAAACCTACTCCTTATCAAAATGCATGTGGTACCAACTCAAAAATCAACCACTCTAAATTTAACCAAATTAATCAAAAAGTCTCAAAATTTTATTATCTTCTTGTATAACTCAATAGAGTTCTCAAAAAGCTCAAAAACAGCTCAACAATAACTCTCAACTCTCAAAATGACTCTAAAGTACTTAAAAGCACCCTAAAGTTCTCAATTGATTACTCTTGCATATAATGATAACTCTTATGAACTCTATTGGCTAACGGTATGACTCAAATAATAATATAACTTAAAACAACTCTAAAGAGTCAAATACTTTCACTTCAACTGTAAGCTCATCATATTTATCTCTAAAAAACTCAAAAATAACTCTGATAACTCTATAAAAACTCTAACAAGCTCTCACATAACAAACCTAACTCTTAAACTTATCAACAAGGAAATGAAAGGTCACCAAACCTAAAATTGCTCAAAACTCTAGACATAACTCTAAAATTGTTTCACTTTAAAATAATACCAAACATTAGAGACTTATGATAAAATTATGAAACTCTTCGGTCTAAATGTTCTTTAAAACCTCTTTCAAACGTAGTTAACCGCACCTCTAATAGACTTACAAAACTCAAATTATATTTGTTTCATGAAGCATAATGTTTCTAATACAATGTTTGACTTCTAAAAACCACGAAAAATTATATACTCATTATAAAATTACAAAACTTTCCAAATTGAATGATCATAAATTATATTTTTAATGCAATTGAGGATATCCCAAAAGGACTTACGAAACTCAAGTTAAGCATGAAACATGATGACCAATGCATGACTGAAATTGATTACACCTCTGGTATAAAAGCCAACGAACTGCCACTATTGTAGTGTGAAATTTTTGTTATGCAGATACTGCAAAGTCCTACCTTAATGTTAAGACAATGATTACTGTACTTTTAGCAAATAGAATTTTTGGAAAATGCATAACCTAAAGCGCAGACTGTATTGACGTAACATTTGCGTCATCTTATTGCCTACGATCGTCACAAATTATATGTTGATCGTCACCTTTCAAGACCTTTGACGACTGTCACCCTTTGCCTATGACGACCATCCCGCATAAGTCTGTGACGACCATCACACTTAAGTCTACGAAGACCGTCACACCGTCATGCTTCCCTCATTGAGACCGTCTCACTTACAGATTACGTGACTTTTACGGCAGACCTTATTCACGGTGCATCCCTTGTGTCGTCATAAACCCTAATGCAATAATTTCATATCATCAAAACACCATGATTAATAATTCAGTATGATTGATTCGTATGCCATCACTTCACCATACTATAGTCGGATTCCGAATCAGATGACCACATATCGCTCAAACGAATGATAATCATTACATGATTTGAACTGATGAAATAAAATATTATATCCAATATACCATATTTGCATCAAAGTTAATCATATCACATATGAATTAGATCGATCATATTTGTGTAACTTATGGACGATTGACATATCATTGCTTCACCATACTATTGTCGAATTCTGAAGCATAGTCAATATCAATCATCCAAACCATACACAATCTGATGCCAAAAATTCAATATTCGAATTTCATTTTTTTTACGTGTTTTAATCCAATTAAAACAAAAAAAAAATAGAAAGTAAACAATTACCAGACTCATGGTTTTGTAAGTAGCTCTGATACCATTGAAGGGGAATTAGTGATATAAACGCATTGAAAAACAAAAATTTCCCTTTAGAGATTCTTACAAAAGGTCATGATCCGTGATAGAAAAGTTACCTCTTATGGCAATGAAACCTATGAATCTGAATTGATGGATGATCACGAGCGTTGTACGATGAACAATGCCTCTACTCAGTCCACGCGAACAGCTTCCTTCAATCACAGTGCTAGATGATTACATTGAAGGTTTAGAGTGACTAAGAGGAAAAATAGAATACGGCCAGGGTTTGAACAACAACAACCTTTGAGCTTCCACACAAGGGTTCTATTTATAGAACTACTTGTGTGGGATTCAAGCTAAAATCTCAACTCAATAATAATATTATTATATTATTATAATAACTATTATTATAATAAACATAATTTTATTTTTATTATATTTTATAACTATTATAAAATTAATTATTACTATTATTATATCAAATGTTAATTAAGCATACGGTACCTTACCATACTTTGTATTCCATTCAAGTGCATTGTACCTTACGGTGTACCTTATTTATTATACCTCTTCTTTAATTGTCCTTGTGTGTGTGACCCTATAGGATTTCGCGACATTGGTAATTATATTAAATCAAGTATTTAACATAACAAACAGTAAGCGGTATCTAGCAACACATCACTGCTACCCAAGTCATAAAATTGTCATGTGATCTGATAAAAACTTTTGTGATAGTACTTGTGTGTACAATTACCCTTTTGCCCTTATGTTTATATTGAACACAAAGCATATATTGTGTCATCCTTGTCCAGTTCAATATTAGATCCTTAGACAATTATCCTGTTATGCAGGATGGGCAAATTCCATCTAGGCCACTCATGTCCCTCAGCATGCTTTGTGAAGTACCCATAAACTATTTGTATGATCATCCAGTTACGGACAATGTTTGATCAGCAATAAAGTATTTGACTCTACATCTAGGGTCTATAGTAGTTTCAGGTTGAAGGGTGGTATACACCACTATCACCATGAGAGTAACATATGACACTTTGCATAATATTCTATGTAGTACTCTCATAGTGGGTCAATCAAGTATAAATATTACTCCTAATATTCATACTTGTGTCAAAACTTGATAACTCCTTATCCATGATCCATGAGATTTGATCATCCGTCTATCTACATAATAGTCTTAATGCTTTAAGGATATCCCATTTCACATTAAAGCTCAACTATGGATACTTTAAGAATAATGTCCTTATGTTTAATGTAATCTCATGATTAAGTTACACTTAATATTTCATTAAATGAACTAGCTATTCTAGGGAATTTATCATTTTGGAAAAACAAACATAATATCCTTTTATTATTAATAAATAATTCAATACAAATACCAAAAGTATTTTCCTCTAGGGCTTACACCAACATCCTACCTATCTGGTTCCCGTAGTCGAATCTCTCAAGCATATGATACAGTGATCCTAAAGTTCCTGAAGTCAGGGAGTAAGTCGTTGTTGATGTCGAATCGCCATTAGAGAGTTCAAGATACCCATTTGACATCTTTTTACTTCATCTTTATGCACACTATCTTGTTAGGCATGTTTGGCATGGAGCGGTATTTTTTTATTTTGCAATGCATATGTTGTCAACTAATTAAATATATATTGATGGTTATATTTTCTTTTTACAAGAGTGTGATTGTTTGAAATCGATTAACCATAACAAGAAGATTTTGGATCTGGTACAACCCCTTGTTTCTTAGTTCATTAATGTTATCCTTTATTCTGGGTTGGCCGATTTATGTTCTTCACCTTACATGACCATAAACTACGACATGCAGACAACTTGCGTTAAGAGGTGGTATTCAAAGACGTCATCTTTCCACCTACCTATATTAGAGATGACCATCACCTTGGATTACAACTAATGCCTCTTGCATCTTCTCATCAGGGGAGATTACTGGACCATGAGAGGATTCGTTGAAAGCAAGGGGTCGACATGATCGTCACCTATTTGGGTTCTAACCCTGGTAAGACCTCCAAGGAAGCAGCTGACACTAGACGTGCTCATGCCTGATTTAGTTTTTTGGAAAAGCTTTATAAAGTAAATTTGTAGGGGCCTTGGTTTCCAAAGGTGATGATGTACATGTTGAGTACCACCAACAATCATTGAGGTGTTACCTCTTGTTCTTGTTTGGCAGGTCCATTTTTGTGGATAAAAGTTAAACTTATGTCGGTGTGGTCTACCTGAAGTACTTCACTGACCTGACTATGATTCACTAGTACAAATGGTGGTCTGCATATACTCTAAGATAGGTGAGAGTTGTTTATGGAATACAAAGCAGTTTATAGTGAGTTGTATGTTGCTTATGGTAAATTTTTGTTACTAGATGATGTTATCTTATGTCCATACGAGGGTCACCACCAGACACATTAGTTTGACGTCATTTCCTTATATTCTAAATGGCTGAATGTGGGTCATCTCTTATGTATTCTTATTTTCCCGAGTGAGGGATGTGCCATTTTTTCTACTTGAAAATTATTCTGAGACACCCCTCAGAGTTCGTTCCTCCCGGCGTTCACCGTAGAGATCTAAGTGCGATACTGGATGATTTTGAGAGTCATTTGGTACCAGAGGAGTGTCGCAGGGATCCAACTCTTGTACATTGGGTATATGAAGACAACTTTATAACCTAGTTCTATAGGATGTCTCGCTATATCATGACACCAAGCACTCTCATAAGACTACTTAGGCTAGCTAACCAGTAGGTACTTGAGGTTCAGGATGAGATGTCAGAGAGTGTGACGGTGGTCTGTCGGTGTTTTGCGACGATGGGTAGTGCAAGGATAAATTCGGGAATTTTTGAGGATGGTACTCCCCATGTGGACCTCATGGAACGCGTGGTTGCCAAGTTACTGAATGTCATGAACTACAGGCAGCTGAGGAGGCAGGAAGTTTGTCATACATAATAGTTTATATTTTGATGTATTTTTTTTTCTTTTCGAACAAGTGTTATGTATGGTCTTGACTTTTTTTTATTAATGTATGACTTTTCACTTTCCTTTAACATTAATATAAATTGACCTAAAAAATTGCAATTTTAGACAATGTTGTTGCTCTGATATGATTAGGGGGATTTCAGAGATGCATCTCCGAAATAATTCTCCCTTGCATTTAGCATACTTCCAAAAACTTTTAGGGGACATTTCGGAGATGTATCTTCGGATACACCTAATATGGGAATATATCTCCAGACCATATTTTGATCAAAATGAGGTGGAATAATAACGCATTTTGATGTGATTTGCTTGTGTTTCAAGATGCATCTCCGGACGCATGAAAGACAATTTCAAATTCTCAAAAATGTGGTATGCATACTTAAAATAGTATTTCTCTTTAATGTTCATATAATATGATTGGATATATATGTAAAACTAGAGAATAAAAATTTAAAGGCATGTTGCTAGAGTTGAGGACTTGAGGTCTTCAAAAATTAATTCCATTTAGACAATAAAGATGTGAAACAGCTCCTTCCAGCCTTCTTTGATATGTTTGAGTTGGGACTGTGGAATGAACTATATGCTTTCTTTTTATGAGGAATCTCTTTCTTTGATAAATCTTCTTAGCACTTGCAATCAGATTGAGATCTGAAGGTTCTAGATTTTCCTTTATAGTACTTGGAATTTGGAAAGCCCCCTCATGTAAATACCACATGGAAGAAATTCATTACAGCCATGAAATCAACAAAATAAACCTTGAAACATTTGATACATTAATAATGAAGTAGCTTCAATTTCCTCAAGGTACTTACTTGATATGAAGTTGAACCAAAATCTCAAAAAAAATCACTTAGAGGCTCAATAGATGATGGTGCTGGTTCATTTGATTCCTTAGACTCAAGTAGAGCATTGTAGTCATTTCCTTCTTCAACATTCAAGTAGCCATACACTGCAAAAGATACAATATTACTAGAATTTCTGGTTATCTTTTTTGTATCCATTGAGGATGTTGCCTATTGAAGGATCATAGAGCAAGGTGAAAGAAAGTATTCATTTATTTTGAAACTTAACATTGAAGCTGGGTGTTATATATTCAAGCTTATATTTATTAACATTTATAGGAGTAAGATGATAGGCACATTAGTTCTTTTAATATTGTTCTTAGTTACTTTACGTTGCCCTTTAAGACCATCATTTTGTATATTCTAATAAATCTAGTATGGAATTTAAGGATAATGGTGAATATCTATGTATCCAAGTGCACCTTTTGTTTTATTTTTAGAGAGTGTCTACGAAGTAATGAAAATTCTGTGGAATTGGATCTTTAAAATTCATCAATAAAATGTAAATACATTTTGATAAAGCATTTAACATCTTTTTTATTAAACTTGGTATATACGTACTCTAACATAATTCTTCTATAAGATAGACAAAATGTAAATGAATATGCATAGGGGATGGATACTATGATATTCGTATCCGCTCTGTTGGATAAGTATGATATTCATATTTATCTCTTTTTCATGTGGGTATCCGTTAAGCGGATAATTAACAGATTTTATGGTATTCACGGATTTTTCCAGATATCCATAAATAATATTTTTTTTCTAAAATTAATCTTTGAAATATAATATTTTTAACTTCTGACACAAAAAGTTATTATCACATAACATTCATACAAATCGCTCTTAATTTAACAACAAAATTACATCACGTTAATTTTCTTTGTTTTCACAAAAACATAATAAGATTCAAACATACTATCCATGTATTTTATTCTTAAACAAACAAATAAAAGATGTTGTGATTGTGAGTTATGATGGAAGAGCGGATGACAGATGAGTAGGAAGAAAAACACTAGTTCGACAGAGGAAGGACGACAATGATTGGTTGGACTGTGGAATTATTTTAAGTTCGGTATGATATGAATTATTAAAAAGATTAAATATGAAATGACACGCACGCATGCACGAAGACCGACAAGATATAATAAACTAATGATATTTAAATAATTATATTTATAATTTACTAACGGATATAGATATATGTCGACACGAGAATTATTAAATCCAATTCCATATCCAATAACAAATGGATATTTAAATATTCATTTATTTTATCCATAGATATCCATTAAATTAAACTATTTGTTCCATATTTGTGACAGATTTTATCCACAGATGATTTTTTTTACCATCGCTAGACACAAGCATAGTGTAGCACCCTAATTTTTGCCCTAATATTTCTTTGCATTTCATCTGCATCTTGCATACAAACAAGATCACATTGGTTTCTCGATTCTTCTCGGTTGTAGGTTTATGCCTCACAGGGGATCACCATTGCTTTTGTTTTTATTTGCTTTATATTTGTTTATGTTTATTAATCACTAACCAAAATCCAAAAATATGTTGTAGTTTGCTTCTTCTTCTTTGTGCTTTCAGGAGTTGCAGGGTTTTCAAAGGTCGACATTGTATTCAATTCAAATGTGGTTGTTCAGTAATGATCCGATTCAGATGGAAGCTTGACCTATTCTTGATCAAACTATCAGGAGTTTGTTTCAACTGCAAATTATTTGTGCCGGTGGTTATCGTAAACACCCCAAATTTGCCCTCACTCATTCACACCATGGCTTGTGATTCTTTTCATTTGCATAAGTTCAATCATATCATCTCATATTGCATTTTTGCTTCACTGCATTGATTCAAAGCCATCTGCATCTAGGGTTTGTGATCCGAGCCATCCCTGAACCATTTGAGCCACTCCAAAGGCCTTCAATCATCTCAAGAGGGTCCATGTATGTTCAAGCATCATATTATATCCTCCAAAGATCAAGAAAGTCAGAAAATCACAAGAACTGAAAAAGGCATGGAAGCAGAGCCAGGTTTAACTGCACAAATGACCTAAAATTAGGGTTTTGGTTTCAGAGGCCATAAATCCAAAGTTTTTGGTCATTCTTGTTTCTATTGGTCTATATGTTGTGAGGATCATGCATACCAATTTTCATGAAGAAATTCAATGGGGAAGACATCTAATCAATAGATGACTTCTTGAGCAAGTCAGTGCAAAATCAGGGCATCTGAGGCCCCCAATCACCCAACCAAAGGGTATTCTCCATCATTTTGGGTGTATATGATCTTTATTTGATCTTAGAAGAAGTTAGACGTTCACAAAATTGAAGAATTTCAAGCCATTTGCAAAGTTGCCATTTTGGGAAAGTGACTTGTAATGCAAACTTGCCATTTTGGGAAAGTTTTCAACCTCCTCTTTTTGATTCAAAAATGCTTCAAATGAAAAATCTTTGGTCATGAAAGTTGTAGATTGGATCCTCCCATTTTCAAAAAGTACAAGAACTCATTCTAATTCATTTTAGAACAAAAGTTATGGCTTGTCAAAGTTGGGAAAAATCACTTATTTTTCACTTTGGCACCAAAGAGGGAAACTTGCAAATTCACATGCCAAGCATTTCTATGACTTCAAAATGACCTCTAAGCATCACATAAACATAACACATGACCTAAAATTCAGATTGGCCCAAAGAATCATTCATTTCCATGCCTTGATCATTAAGAAATCCAAAAGGGGCCAAAACTCCATGAATTTGCAAAATGACCCAAAGCTTCTCATCCACTTGTGCCAGCTGCCAAAAATGACTTCCATGGACCTCCTTGAAGCATGCTGATTCGAACCATGCCCTTATACCATGATTGAACCAGCCTATACCTTCACTTACACAAAAGTTGACTTTATGCAACTTGAGCCATACCAATCAAACTGAGCCACACCAACTACTCTGACCAATCACAGCTTCACATACATGCCTCAAGGATCACATTTCACACAATCTTGGAGCTTGAAAACCACAACATTGCCATAGTTCACAAAAACCTCCCTCTTTTCATTTTCATTCGAATCTGATCACACAAACTTCAAACCTCAAAACCAACTTCACCACTCATTCAGAAAAGCTTCATAGAGCATAAACCACCCTTCATCTTGCCTTGAAAGCCCTTGAAAATCAAACACGATTTTCTGACCAGTTGATCACAAACTCATAAAACAACCATAAAAAACTCCATCCAAGCTTCAAAGCTTCTTTAGGGAAGTCATTGGAGGCATTTTGAAGTAAGAAAACAGTCAGAAAGCTCCTGGGTTGAAAGCTCCATCTCAGGTAGCCATGTGAAACTTTTTTCCAGAACCTCTATTTTAAGTTCTTAATTGGTTGTGTTTGATCCCCTGAGCGTAATGAACTTGAAATTATTGAAAATGATGGAGAGATGAGGGTGTATTGCTTGTCTGAAAGTTTTGCATTTTTGTGTTCTTGGCTTCGAATCATGTTTAGGAGTGAAAATAAATTTCATTTGAGGTTGGATTTAGGTTTAGGGGAGTGAGAGGAACAAATCTGGAGCTTTAGAGCTCCAGAAATGACCTAGGGAAAAAGTTGAGATTTTTCAGGGAGGGATGTCACCGGAGAAGACGACCGGAGCTCTTCTCCGGTGACCTGAAAGTCATTAATGCCTTAATCTGGATTAGGGCTTAGTTTGAATGTGAGTCTTTGATCTTGCCTTCCCGCGCGCGAATGAACGAACCAGATCCATCATTAAACCCTAATTATGATTTATTAATTTAATTAATTAGGATTACATTTGAATTTTGCCAGAGTGAATCCTAGCCATTGAAACGCGCGCGGGTCAACTCCCTCCAAAATCTTTGAATCTCAGCCCTAGGATCTGCATACTTTTCCATTTTATTAATTTTATTTCATTTTCTTCCTATTTAATTTCCACGAATTTTTAAAAATAGTAAAATGCATTAAAAAATTCTGAAAATTTTTATCAAATCTTTTATTAATTTTCAGAACCCAAAAATATTTTTATTTTTATTTTTGCATCAAAAATTATTTTTAAATCATTTAAATGTTTATTTTTAATTAGTTAATGGAAATTAATTAATTAAAAATGCATTTAGGTATTTAAAAATCACACAAAAATTCACATTGCATTTTAATACACATTATCAAACTCTTAAACAAATTTCTTTTTGGTTCTTGACATATTTTGACATTTTTCTTTGGAATTAAAGTCTTTAAAAGTCAATATTTTGGTCCTAACTTAGGAAAATTCATTCTGCCTAACCATGAAGAGTTTGATGATGGCTCTTCTTGCATTGCATCCTTCATATCATGTAGTTTCTAGGGTAAAATTGGTTTGAATTTATCTTTCATTTTCCATTTAATGTGCATTTTTCCTTTTGAAGTGCCTTGAAACCCTAGTTGACTTGAGAAAATCATAACTTCCATTAGGTTAAGACTTGGGTCCCTTCCTTTGGGCAGTGAACTTGTGTAGGGTTAGGGTTCCTTTAATCCTATTTTCAATTTTTTATCATGTCATTTGCTTCTGATTTTGAATTTTGCATTGCATATTGTATGTAAACCTTAATTCTTGTCTTCATTTGCATCCATCTCTCATATGCTTGCATTCAAGAACTTTCCATGACATTTTGTGCATCAACATGACATATAAGACATCTTAGGACATATTAGAATCATATTTGATCATTGCATCTTTCATTTGCCATGTTATGCATTCATTTCATTACATAAACTTTCATGAACTTTCATGGTTCAAAGCATGCTTCATTTGCATCCTCATCCTTGTATGATCATCCACAACTCTTGACATGTGTTTGCATCATCTCTTAGCATCATTAACATTATGTTCATGCTTCTGACTTTGTCTTGCATCATGGAATTTCATCTCATTTTCATTGCATTTCATTTCTTTTGCTAACTTTTCAGGTGGTAAGTTGTTTTGAGAAGTGAATTTGCCTTCACTTCTCACAATCTCTTCTCATCTCTCAGATGCATTCATTTTTGCATTTCACTTGTGTATTAGAGTGAGCTTGCTCATTCATGTTCATCCCTTACTTTCTTTCTTCAAGCAACTTGTCTTCTTAAGTGAAGCAAGTTGTCTTGCTTCTTCTTGTTTCTTTCTCCTTTCATTTGCTTCTTCCTTGGTGGTTTTTTTCTCCTGAAGATCTTTTGCAAACCTCATAAACCCTAGGAATAACCAAGTATGATCACAATTAGGGTTTGATTAGTTTCCCCATTTAGTTTTACCTTTGTGTCATCTTTGAGTTTTCTCTTCTCATCTCTTAATCAAGGACTAAACCTTAAAGGTTTTAAGGCTTTGTGATAAAGCTTATGCCTGCATCCTTCTATTAGGATGGAGTGTATAACTTTAATCCTAAGTGTTAAACCCTTAATGTGTTTAAATCCTTTAATCAATCCACCTAATAATCACTAAGACATCAAGCTTGCAACTTGGGCCTTGCATTAGGGTTCTGATTCTTCCTTAATTGGTTAAGAAGGACTAACCCTAGTGTTAATGGACAAGTCCCCCTCAAGTTGTCTTACAAATCATAAAATTCACTTCTTAATCTTACCATCAACTAAAATCCACTTTAATAAAGGCTTTGTTTGGTCATGAGGTTAATCCCTAATCATGGATTAAGTTGAGGTATCTTCCCTAGCTTAAATGTTCTCATCTATTATCCTTCTATTAGGATGGTGTAATGGGTCCATTAAATCCTTAATTATGGCTTAAACTCATTACTTAACACTAAACAAAAACTCATCAAAAACATCTAAATAATTAAAAGTAGGTTAATGAACTTAATCCTATACCATGGTGATTAAGTATGAGGTGTTTACTTCATGCTTAAGGTATTCTCATTACCCCTAATCAGAGGGAGAATGTGATGAGTTTACCAACCCTTGGTTTAGGCTTAAGCTCATTTTCCTATGACAAACTTCAAAAAGCAATAAAAGACTGAAAACACAAAAACAAACAATAATCGTCTCCTCCGGGATTCTTTTCTCATCATCTTCACTCACAAACGAGAACTTGCTTCTTCCGTCTAATGCAAGACAGTTTGCACCTGAGCCAGACAGGTCATACACTTGAGCATAGACAAGTAAGCAGTTCACAAGTCAATTTATCTTTCAGTCTCTTTGAGTTGAACTACGGTGTTCTGACTTCCTCATTGCACGGGAGGATACGTAGGCATAACTTAACAGTTATCGAACAAAAGTCTCTGTATATCCCCCCTCCTTCCATCATTATCCTTTGAGCCTCATAATCTTGAGCATTTCACATTTCTTTTACACTGACACTTGCATTCTTTTCCAGCTTTGATACACAGATTGCACTGACACTATCCCTTTAAAACACAAATCTTTTAAGCATGGATCCCGTCGAGTACGACGGATAATCTGGGTGCTAATACCTTCCCAGGTTGTAACCAACCCCCTTTCTCAGTATCTCTGGTTCGCAACCGTCTTATCCATATCTTTTTAGGTCTATGCAGCATTACCTTTCCTTTGGGATAAAAATGCCTAGCTGGCGACTCTATTCATTTCCTTCTCCTTTCACCGACCGTTCGCGTCTGTACCCCTTCTGACCTGGGTGTCATTTGGTGGGAGCGACAGCTTGGCGACTCTGCTGGGGAACCCCTTCTCTTGTTTGATTTGTGTTTACTGGGGTGTTATGTGCTATATGTGTTTATGTATTTATTTTATTGCTTTATGTACAGTCTTGTTTATTGCTTTCTTTACAGTTTTATACATCATACTGTCATATTGTCATTGCTGGATCTGGTTTCTGTTTTGGTGGGTGGGGTTTCATTGAGAGTTTAAGGTCCTATACCTGGGACCTGAGTGACACCTAGGCTAGAGTGGTTCATGTTCTTTCCCATTCCATTTCGGTCTGGTGCGGGAATATGAAACACGATTCAGATGTGGGTTTCTTCTTGAGAACTCTGTGCTATAGATTTCCTGTAGTACTAGGGCTATCTGGGAAGCCTGCTAAGTCTGGATGACCTTTATTATGACCTTCAGAAGCTGAGGTGAATTAGAGGAGGATCTTTTATGGTTATTGTAAACACTGTACCTCCGGGTTAGAAGTGTTTACACTTCTCATAACTAATCAAAGTCTGAGGATCCTTGTTCTAGAACACTACCTGTGAGGGGGTTGGGCTGTTTACAGGTTTGCAGGTACCCTTGGCCACATCATACCCTATTACTGGTTTTGTTTAAGAGCACCCCACTTTGGACAGTTCTTGTGATTAACCCTGGACATGTGACTCTTTATTTGAGTCCCCCACCCTGGTTACTGGGTTTCTGAGCCTTCATATGGACCTTTGAACATACATGGGCTTTATATCAAGACAGATAATCAGATCCAGCTTGATCACAAACCCTTGCATATATCATCATTGCATCATTTAACATTTGTTTATTTGCTTTTCAGGGTATCCACATTATATCTGGTTTGGTTTTGACCCCTTCTTCTGCATAGACCTCTGCTTCATCAGTTATCTGCTTCAGCTATTCTCATCATCACCAGCATCAGCCTATCAGTGGCTCATCTCCAGTATCAGTCTTGATCTTCATCAGCACCTATCTTCATCATCTTCAGCAGCATTCATGACTACTCCCAGGAAGAGCAATATATCCTACCATTTCTTTGAGCCTGTGTTGACTGGTATCAGGCAGGTCTAGTCACTTATCACCCCTGACCACATCCCTTTGTTTAGAGAGCATTATAGAGGTATCCTGGATATGGTTATGGACCTTGACCCTTCTCAGAGGAGCATGATCCACACATGCTTGCAGTTTTATGACCCACCATTGAGATGCTTCACATTTCCAGACTTTCAGTTAGGACCTTTGCTGGAAGAGTTTTCTTCATTGATTGGAGTGCCTATCAGGGGTGGAATCCCCTTCAACCCAGAAATGACTTTTCCCAGCAATGGAGAAGTAGCAAAAGCACTGTACCTGGAGCCTGCCTTGATTGAGCAAAGCATGACAACAAAAGCTGGGATCCCTGGTTTGCACTTGGATTTCTTGATTTCTCAGGCCATCCTGAAGGCCTCTTTGGGAGAATGGAGGGCAGTCTGTGCACTGTTAGCCCTCAGCATATATGGGGTTATACTGTTTGCAGATGAGCCCAAATTTTTCAGCAAGAATGCCATTCATCTTTTCTTTCTGAGGAACCCAGTACCCACATTGCTGGGAGATTTCTATTACTCCATCCATCAGAGAAATGAGAAACAAAGGGGGAAGTTGGTGAGATGTTGTGCTCTTTTGTTTCACACCTGGCTGCTCAGACACCTGCCTAAATCAGACGCCTTCCTGAATCCTCACCAACAGAAGAATTTGGCCAAGAGGCTCATTGCTTTAACTTCAGATGATATTAGATGGTGTACCCAGAGCACCAAAGGCAAAGAAATTATCACCAGCTGTGGGCAGTACCCAAATGTACCTCTGATAGGAGTAAAGGGTTGCATCAACTACAATCCTTTTCTGTTTAAGAGACAACTGGGCTATGCTTTGGTTCACCCTCCTAGAGTTCAAGATTTAGCTGAGACCCTGTATTGTGAGGTGAAACCTGATTCAGTTGTTGTCAGGCAAGCATCCTGGGCTTGGGACAACATCCAGACAAAAGGGATGGCCATTCTTGGGAGATGTAATAATGTTGCTTCAGCTTGATACTATGACTGGTCCCATACTAGAGCTCAGATTACTGGGATGCCTTTCACCTTGGAAGATACACCTGGACCATCTACAGTACAGCCTGCAGCAACTGTCAGCCTAGAAGAATTTGAGAAGCTGAAGGAAAGGAATGAGAACTTATCTCAAGCTTTGAAGAAGACTCTGTGGGAAAGAAGTGATGGTCGTCTGGATATTGAGAGATTGGAAAAGCTCAGGGTGGAGCATCTCACCAAAATTGAGAAGACGGAGGACTACATCAGGAAAGCAAGGGCTGGGGAACAAATATTGAAGAATGCCTATAAAGAGGCCAAGATTCAGAAGGCTAGGACTGAGCTCTATCTGCAAGAAAGTCAGGCTAGGTGGGTCAGGATCACTGAAGCCCGGACACAAGAAGATCAGAGAATTCAAGCCAAGATTGAACAGTTAGAGGCCAATGAAAAGAAGCAGCAGGAAGCTTTTTTGGCAGCCCAAAAGGAGATTTCAGAGTTAAAGCTTAGAGCTGGGCTGAAGAGATCAAAGGACCAGGACAGGCACAAGAAGTTGACCACTGCCATTGCCACCAGGAACCTCCTCATTAGGACTAGTACAGAGCACCCAGCTAGTCCAGTGACTGAGGCACTTCTGAAGGAGGTCAAGGAGGATGAGTTTGGACTGGATGTCTGATCCTTTGCTTGTTGTTTATTTCCATTTGATGTACTTTTCTTTTTGTTGTATTTTGACCCTCCAGGGGCATGTGTTGTAAAACAAACTATGTATTGTTCATCATTTGTAATATATTAGTTTGCTTTCATTGGGTTTCTTTAATCAAGCAACATCAAGCATCTTCCTCGAGGTCTGGAAAGGTCAAAACCAAGAACCAAGCCGGATACCTTGGAAAACAAATAGGCATACTGCATTGCATACTAACTTTTGTTTTGTTTTGTAGGTTTTGTTATTATCTTTGTTTCTAACCTTGTTGTGATCTCAGGAAATATTGCTCGTCGCCGAGTGTTCCCTGTCAACCGCACGCACCGGTACCCTACTCGCAACAACCTTCCTGGTATTCAAATGGAGCAAGTACAGCAGGACATGACTGAGGTCAGAACTCAGATGGCTAATGAAAGAATGGAGATGAGAAACCAAATGACTCAATTCATGGCTGTGATGACTGGCTTGGCCCTGAGTCAAGAAAGGTTAAGGGAATTGGTGGAAAGACAAACTCCCGAGGAACCTCATCTTGGAACTGGAGGAACTAGCAACAATGAGCAGGGCCAGCCTCATATTAATCCACCAGTATTTGGACCTCATCTGGATCCAGAAGCTAACATCCCAAGGAATGTGCAAGGAAATACTGCTGGGGGGAGAATCTTGCAGGAAGATCCCCAAGAAGAGCAATTTACCGTTATGGGAGCTAGAGACGAAGTCTATGATAGGAGGTTGGATGAAATTGCTGAGAAGTTGAGATCTTTGGAGTCTCAGAATTCCTTGGGCTTCGATGTAATGGATATGGGACTAGTGGATGGGGTGAGGATTCCCCATAAATTCAAACCCCCGTGCTTTGAGAGATACAATGGAACCTCTTGTCCACGAACTCACCTGCAGTCTTTCCTGGGAAGACTTAAAGCTTATACTATGGATGAGAAGCTGTGGATGTTCTACTTTGAAGACAGTCTGACTGGGGCTTCAAGAGAGTGGTATTCGCACTTGACCAGGGCTACCATTAGATGCTGGAAGGACTTAGCTGAAGCCTTCATCAGGCAGTATCAATATAATCTGGACATGGCTCCTAACAGGACCCTCCTGATGGGAATGTCCCATTCTTCCAAAGAAAGCTTCAGGGAATACGCCCAAAGGTGGAGACAGCTTGCTGCTGCAGTCCAACCACCCATGTCAGAAAGAGAAATGGTCGACATGTTCATGAATACTTTGCAAGGAACATATATTGATAGACTGGCTTTGCTGATGTCGTCATAGCTGGTGAAAGGATCGAAAGTCTATTAAAAATGGGCAAGATTTCTGACAGGGGTGCAAGTTCATCCAGTAATCCCAGGAAGCCTTTTGTGGGACCCCGAAGAGCCGGTGAGACCAATTCCATTCATGCAAACAGGGGCAGACCTCAGTATGTACACCGGTCAGTAGCAGCAGTTACCATTCCAGCTCCGATTCCTCAACAATCAGCATATCCTCAACAACAACAACCACATTATCAACAGCAAGTTCAGTATCCGCAACAGAGAACCTACAACAACGGCAACAGCAATCAACAACAGCGACCCTTTCAACAAAGACCATCACAGGAAAACAGGGTGATTGACCCTATCCCTATGCCTTATGCTGCCTTATTGCCACAACTCCTGAAGCTTAACTTGGTTGAGTTAAGGACGTTGGCGCCACCAGATCCTCTCAACCTCCCAAAGAATTATGTTGTCAACGCCAAGTGTGCTTTCCACTCCAATGCACTTGGTCACAATACGGAAAAATGCAGGGCCTTAGAAATGAAAGTCCAAGATCTGGTGGATTCTAAAGCCCTCAACTTCGCACCTCCTCCGAATGTCAACAGAAATCCTATGCCTAATCATGGCGGGCCTAGGATTAATGCCATTGAGGAAGACAAACCATCTACCTTGATCACCAGTGTTGCACAAATTCGAACACCTTTGGTCGAAATTAAAGCTCAGCTTCTAGAGTGCCAAGTGTTCCCCGGGTGTGAGCTCGGCTGTGGGTATTGCAACATTGCAGTCAATGGGTGTGAAAAGTTGAGAAGCGGCATAGATGGTCTTATTAAGGATGGTATCCTTTAGATCTCAACAATGGCGCCTACAAATCTAGCAATTCCTTTAACAACAATTCCCGATTCTTCTACAATAGCAGCAACAATCATTCCTACCGATTCATCAATATCATCAGCAATTACTCCGTCCATCACTTCAACAAGTCAAAATTCAAAAACTGTTTCTTCTACAACATCAGCCTCCATTTTATTAGCAGAATCTTCTACAACGCCAGCAAAGATTAATGAAGATGTCTCGACAGTTACAATCTACTATGACCCATCAAATGTTCCTCCCAGCAGCAATTTCCAACAATAAACCATGGCACCTCCTGCCAGATCACCAGTCACAATTTACTACGATCCGCACACCATTACAGTACCTTCCTCTGCAGCAATCAGTCTGGTCACCATTACGGTGCCTTGACCCGTTCCTTATGAAAGCAGTAATGCCATACCTTGGCATTATGGCTCTGATCTCTACTGCAACGGGGAGAAAATCACTCTGGATTCATCGACCTCTTCTCCACAAGTTGATAATGTTGGGGGAGGCGGAGGCTTCACCAGAAGCGGACGCTTTTTTCCTCACAAACACAAAAACCTAATGTTGAAGCAGAAGTTGCTGCCAAAGCAAAAGGAAAGAGTGTGGAATCTGAAGAGCCGACTACCAAAGAAACTCAGAAGACATCTTTTGAACAAGATGTAGACGAGTTCATGAGAATCATAAAAGGGAGTGATTACAAGGTGGTGGACCAGCTTCACCAAACACCCTCCAAAATCTCCATATTATCAATGTTGATGTGCTCCGAAGCTCACAGGAACGCATTGTTGAAAGTCCTGCACGCAGCATACGTGCCGGAGGAGATTACTGTTAATCAGCTAGAAACTGTGGTTGCAAATGTCAACACCAGTCATGGACTGGGCTTTACCAATGTTGACTTAACAACAGAGGGACGCAACCATAACAAGGCTTTGCATATCACCTTGGAATGCAAGGGAGCTGTTATGTCTCATGTATTGGTGGACACTGGGTCATCACTCAATGTTTTACCAAAGAAAGCCTTAGTGAAGCTGGAGTATGATGGCTTGGCACTACGTCCGAGTAATTTGGTGGTAAGGGCATTTGATGGCTCTAAAAGATCAGTGCTTGGAGAGATTGATCTGTCTGTGTTGATTGGCCCACAGACCTTCAAAACTACCTTCTTTGTGATGGACATACAGCCGGCCTACAGCTGTCTGTTGGGTAGACCCTGGATCCATGTTGTTGGCGCTGTTACGTCTACCCTACACCAGAAGCTAAAATTTGAGTGGGAAGGCCAGATCATCACCATCTGTGGGGAGGAGGACATCTTTGTTAGCCAGCTGGCTACGTATAAGTACATAGAAATGGACGGGGAGATCCATGAAACCATGAGCCAAGGGTTTGAGGCCTTGAACATTAATGAAGCATCTGTTGTACTGGGAACTTCCATAATATCGTACCGGCAAGCCCGGAAGGTTGTTGAGGAAGGTACCGCCCAAGGCTGGGGCAAGCTGTTGCCCGTGGAAAAGAAAGAAGACCGATTTGGGTTGGGTTACAGACCAACTCAACAAAATCAATTAGAGGCTGCAAAGGAGCCCAAGTTTGTCAGCGGGGGAATGCTCACCCCGGATGCTGTGAACAATTTGGAAGACGAGGAGGAAAGTGACCGCAACCTGGAGAGCTGGATACGTCTAAGGATCCCGGGGAGCCAAGTCCTTAACTGGTCTTCCCAGGAAATTATAAGAGTTACTCCTGCAGAGTAATTATTATTTCCTGTATTTTAAAGCATGCATCAAGTCTTGCATCTTTCCCAAGATGTCAAGACTCATTTTGTAATCAGGCCATCTTGTATTTTGTGCAAAGATCAATTAATGAATATCAGGACATCTTTTGCAAATGAGTCTTTTCTTTTCCGCTCACTGTTTTTCATTTTTTTCTTTTTGTACAAAAATAAAATGGAAATGCTTTTCAAAATAAATAACTTCATTTTCACTTCTTCTAAATAAGATAAAACTGATCACTAAAATAAACCAATTTTAACCCTTGCAGAAAGTGCCCTTCAGACTGCACCGACAACAACACTGCTATGACTTCGTATGACTTTGACAATCTGATGAAGGGGTTGAAGAAGATTATGAGCTACCTGAAGAACTAGCCAGGTTGTTAAGGCAAGAGGAGAAGGTTATAACTCCTCATCAGGAGGAAGTTGAAACGGTTAATCTTGGTACAGAAGAAGACGTGAAAGAAGTTAAGATTGGGGCCTGCTTACAAGATTCAGTGAAAGAGCAACTGATTGACATGCTTCGGGAATACGTGGATGTTTTCGCTTGGTCTTATCAGGATATGCCAGGCTTGGACACCGACATTGTCATGCACAAGCTACCTCTGAAAGAAGACTGCCCACCAGTAAAACAGAAGATGCGCCGTACTCGCCCAGATATGGCAATGAAGATAAAGGAAGAGGTACAAAAACAGTGGGACGTCGGTTTCCTTGTTGTGACTAGCTATCCGCCGTGGGTTGCTAATATTGTACCAGTACCTAAGAAAGATGGCAAGGTGAGGATGTGTGTGGATTACCGGGACCTGAACAGAGCCAGCCCGAAGGATGATTTCCCTTTACCTCACATTGATGTATTGGTCGACAATACGGCTCAGTTCTCGGTGTTCTCCTTCATGGACGGATTTTCAGGATACAATCAGATCAAGATGTCACCTGAAGACATGGAGAAGACAACTTTCATCACACCCTGGGGCACATTCTGTTATAAGGTAATGCCATTCGGACTGAAGAATGTTGATGCCACTTATCAACGGGCTATGGTAACATTATTCCATGACATGATCCACAAAGAAATTGAATGTTATGTGGATGACATGATTGCCAAGTCCCTCACAGAAGAAGACCACCTGGTAAATCTGTTGAAGCTATTCAAACGTCTGAGGAAATACCAACTGAAGTTAAACCCCAACAAGTGCACATTCGGGGTGCGATCGGGTAAGCTGCTGGGATTTATTGTAAATGAAAAAGGGATTGAAGTTGACCCTGATAAAGTCAAAGCCATTCAAGAAATGCCTGCACCGAAGACTGAGAAAGAAGTTCGGGGGTTTCTAGGTAGATTGAACTACATTTCAAGGTTCATATCTCACCTTACAGCAACCTGTGAGCCTTTGTTCAAGCTGTTAAGAAAAGAACAAGCGGTCAGGTGGAACGAAGACTGCCAGAGGGCCTTTGACAAAATCAAGGAATATTTACAAGAGCCTCCAATCCTTATGCCTCCAATTGAAGGAAGACCTCTAATCATGTACTTGACAGTATTAGAAGAGTCAATGGGGTGTGTGCTGGGGCAGCATGACGAGTCTGGTCGAAAAGAGTATGCAATATACTACCTAAGCAAAAAGTTTACCGACTATAAACAACGTTATTCACTGCTCGAGAAAACTTGTTGTGCTTTAGCGTGGGCTGCTCGCCGACTAAGGCAGTATATGTTGACCCACACTACTTTATTGATCTCAAAGATGGATCCAGTTAAGTACATTTTTGAGAAGTCAGCACTTACCGGACGGGTTGCAAGATGGCAAATGATCCTCACAGAATATGACATTCAGTACACATCTCAGAAAGCCATCAAGGGCAGTGTATTGTCTGATTATCTTGCTGAGCAACCCATTGATGATTACCAGCCTATGAGATTTGACTTCCCTGATGAAGACATCATGTTCATAAAAGCAAAAGATTATGAAGAGCCTGTTCACACTGAAGGGCCTGACCCAGAAGAAGAATGGACTATGATGTTTGATGGGGCTGTTAATATGAATGGTCGCGGTATTGGTGCAGTACTCATTACACCTAAAGGAGTTCACATGCCTTTCTCGGCGAAGCTCACTTTCAACTGCACTAACAACGAAGCTGAATACGAAGCTTGTATTATGGGTCTTGAGGAAGCCATTGACCTCAGGATCAAGACTTTGACTGTATTCGGAGATTCAGCTCTGGTAATCAATCAAACTAATGGCAAATGGTAAATCCACCAAGATCATCTGATACCTTATCGGGACTATACAAGGAGGTTGTTGACTTTCTTCACAACAGTCAAGCTTGAGTATATCCCTCGAGACGAGAATCCGTTTGCAGACGCTCTGGCTACCATCTCATCCATGATCAAAGTTCAAGCTGCCAACTTTGTACCACGAATATCAGTATCCAGACTTGACAGACCAGCATATGTGTTCTCAGCAGACCTTGCTAAAGATGATAAGCCTTGGTTCCATGATATCAAATGCTTCTTGGAAGATCAAACATACCCACCTAGGGCATCTTCCAATGATAAGAAGACATTAAGAAGGCTAGCCGATAGTTTCTTCCTGAATGCTGATGGTTCCCTGTACAAGAGGAACTTTGATATGGTACTCCTCAGATGTGTTGATAAGGCAGAGGCAGACTTGTTGATGCACGAGGTGCATGAAGGATCTTTTGGTACCCATGCTGGAGGGCACGCTATGGCTAAAAAGTTGTTAAGATCAGGCTACTACTGGATCACAATGGATGCAGACTGTTATGCCTATGCTAGAAGATGCCATAAATGCCAGATTTATGCGGATAAAGTGCATGTGCCTCCCAATCCTTTGAATGTGATGTCTTCACCCTGGCCCTTTGCCATGTGGGGCATCGATATGATTGGCAAAATTGAACCAACTGCTTCAAATGGCCACAGATTCATCCTGGTATCCATTGATTATTTTACCAAGTGGTTGAAGTAGCTTCTTATGCAAATGTCACCAGGCAAGTGGTAGCCCGATTTCTGAAGAAGGACATCATTTGTCGGTATGGAGTGCCCGAGCGAATCATTACTGATAATGGTTACAACTTGAACAACAAAATGATGGAAGAGTTATGTCGGGACTTCAAGATCCAACACCACAATTCTTCTCCTTACAGGCCAAAGATGAATGGCGCTGTAGAGGCAGCTAACAAGAATATCAAGAAGATTGTACAAAAGATGGTGGTTACCTACAAAGACTGGCATGAATTGCTACCATTTGCCTTACATGGGTACCGTACGTCAATCAGAACATCCACTGGGGCAATGTCGTATCAGCTTGTGTATGGTATGGAGGCAGTCCTACCTATTGAAGTTGAGTTACCCTCCCTGCAGGTACTGATGGATGTCAAATTGAACGAAGCAGAATGGGTCCGATCCCGATACGAACAACTGAGTCTGATTGAAGAAAAGAGATTGGCTGCAATCTGTCATGGGCAGTTATATCAGAAAAGAATGAAGAAAGCCTTCGATCAGAAAGTCAGACTTCGAGAGTACCAAGTAGGAGATCTTGTGCTGAAAAGACTCCTCCCTCCTCATACAGACCACAAGGGCAAGTGGACTCCGAATTATGATGGGCCATTCATAGTAAAGAAAGTTTTCTCAGGTGGAGCCCTGATGCTCAGTACTATGGATGGTGAAGACTTCCTGTCCCCTGTAAATTCAGATGCAGTTAAAAAATACTTCGCATAAAAATGACCCGCTGGACATAAAAACAGAATGTAAGTCCAGGCAAAAATGGGGCATCCCGGCGAGTCAAAAACAGAATAAAAGACTCGGGCAAAAATAAGGGAAAATAAAATGAAAAATGTACACCCGCTGAGTTGAAAAGCCGCATTGGACGACTCAGGAAAAAATGGGTATCCCGGTGGATTGAAAACCCGAAAGGGTGATCCACGCAAAATAAGGGAATGAGCGAACAACTGCGTTCTGAATTCGTTTGTATCACTTACAACATGGTAAACTCCGAAAGGGTCGAGCTTCGTTCAGAATCAGCCTTCTTCAGAAAGCAAGATGAGAAGAACGTCAAATGTCATACGAGTCATAGCATTAGGGAAGCTCCTCGAAGCGTCATCGACATTGCCAACACATTTTTGCTTCTCAATTTGTAACGATTTCCTCATTTCAGGGGATCCGTTTCTTTGCTGTATCTTGCCAATTCAGGGAACATAAATTAATAAAATCAGATTTTCAGTCATATTTCGTCTCGTACATTTTATTTTCATTTGCAAAATGTCCAATGTCCTTAAGATATTGATTGCATAAATACAGATGCTTCCCCTCTAAAAATACGTGCTTACAGGAAATATACTTACTCCCAGGAGTGTCTAAATTCCTATGATGGAATCCAGTAAGGGATACCTCAGGATACTTGTACGCTTCTTTGTCATCACAGAATTGCAGGTACTCAAGGTGCGACATGGAGCATGAAAGTTCCTCCTCAGCAAGTTGTCAAATCATCATTACCTACTCAGCACGTCTTCCAAATAACACCAGAGATGCTTTATCCCCAGCTGAGTTGCCAGTCATCATTCCTCCTCAGCCAAATGGCAGACAGGGAACTATCTCCCCACAGAGTTTCAGCCTCTATCCAGAAGAGCAATGTCCGAAGATCTCACGACGAAGCGATGAAAGCTTTCACAGACCTCAGCTGGGTCCCTCATTACCAAGATAGGTCTATCAGTGACCTACTTCCCCAAGCAAGGCCATATATGTCAGATCTACCAGTGATCTCATCCCCAGCTGGGATATCCACTTCAAGGAGATCAGCCAGAGATCTCCACTGCAACGGGATCTGAATCCCGGATCGGTATCTTCACATAATCATAGCATTCGCATCATATTTTCCCTCCAGAGCGTAGCATTCCGTCCAATACGGAGCATTACGGCAAATATCAAACATATTGCATAATCATAAGCTATGTGTCGAACTGAGCATTTGTAAATACTGAAGTTCCATCAACAATATACTAAATACTTCCCGAATTCCCCGGCAGAATATTAAGGCATTTCCTTTACACTCACAAATACAGTTACATGCTCCTTTTGGCACTCGTCTGTGTCATCATTCCCCAGTAAAATTGCCCGAGCAAACAGATGCTTATACATTACAGATGTTTCTTGACACTCGTCTGTGTCATATCCCCAGTAGAAAGCCAAAGCATCCTCTTTGCACTCACAAACACGTGTTTACATGTATCTACACACTTCCCTGACACCCGTCTGTGTCACCTTCCCCAGCATAGTTGCCTAAACACTTTGTAAACCAAATACTTGTTTATAATACACTTCTTCCGACACTCGTCCGTGTCATGCTCCCCACAGCAAGTTAGACACTCGTCTATGTCCCACTCATCACTTCATACAGATACTCGTCCGTATCTTGTATATACCACTTAAATCCCCTCAGAATCAACACTCGTCCGTGTTCTTTGTTAACTAGTTGATACTCGTCTGTATCATCATCTCTGAACATGCGTCAAGCGTTTGTTTCTACTGATACTCGTCCGTATCATAGTCTTAAGGATGCTCATCCGCATCTTTAATCTATACACCGTGTCAAACACTTATATCTTCTTGAATTTAGACACTCGTCTGTGTCTGCTATTCCCCAGAAGAGTCCCCGGCAAATCCCGAATAAACTTTCCTTTCTATCTGACATCCGTCCTATGTCATGATATTTTCGGCAGCCGTACCCTGCCAGGTGATCGTCCTTCACCTTTTTGATGATCGTTCTTCATCACCCCCAGCGGAGTCTCTATTCATTAGAACCCCTTCCTATCCGACATTCGTCCTATGTCGTGATATTTTCAGCAGCCGTCCCCTGCTAGGTGATCGTGCTTCACCTCTTGATGATCGTCCTTCATCATTTTAGCCAATGGCCGTCCCCATCGTTGATTCTGTTATCTGACGTTCGTCCTATGTCATGATAAAACCCCAGAGCAGCCGTCCTCTACTAGGTGATCGTCCTTCACCTCTTGATGATCGTCCTTCATCATGCTTATCTGATGGTCGTCCCCATCGTCGACCTTTTCATCCGACATTCGTCCTATGTCGTGATACTTTCGGAAGCCGTACCCTGCCAGGTGATCGTCCTTCACCTTGGATAATCGTCCCTCATCCTTATCCCCAACAAAGCAGCCGTCCCCTGCTAGGTGATCGTCCTTCACCTTTGATGACCGTTCCTCATCATTTATTCCTTCAGCCCGATGGTCGTCCCCATCATTTACCTTTAATCCCCAGAAAGTCTTATTTCTTTACTTGATGGTCGTCCCTATCATGATCTCTCTATTTCCCCAGCATGTCAGCTGTCCCCGTCATTGCTTCATCCCCGGCAGTTGTCCTCTGCTCGACGGTCGTCCTCCGTCGCCCGCACTTTATAATTATACTTTACTTCCTTTTACAATCTATATCCCTTTTCTTCTTCATTCAGTGAGTGCAAATCTTGGACTGTCTTTGGTATTCAACCACAAGTTATCTTGTTTGCCTGTTAAGCCGTTGCTTATATCCTGCACAGCTAACTCATGCTTGAATAGGGGCAGCTGTAAATACCCCAAATTTTCCCTCACTCATTCACACCATGGCTTGTGATTCTTTTCATTTGCATAAGTTCAATCATATCATCTCATATTGCATTTTTGCTTCACTGCATTGATTCAAAGCCATCTGCATCTAGGGTTTGTGATCTGAGCCATCCCTGAACCATTTGAGCCACTCCAAATGCCTTCAATCATATCAAGAGGGTCCATGTATGTTCAATCATCATATTATATCCTCCAAAGATCAAGAAAGTCAGAAAATCACAAGAACTGAAAAAGGCATGGAAGCAGAGCCAGGTTTAACTACACAGATGACCTAAAATTAGGGTTTTGGTTTCAGAGGCCATAACTCCAAAGTTTTTGGTCATTCTTGTTTCTATTGGTCTATATGTTGTGAGGATCATGCATACCAATTTTCATGAAGAAATTCAATGGGGAAGACATCTAATCAATAGATGACTTCTTGAGCAAGTCAGTGCAAAATCAGGGCATCTGAGGCCCCCAATCACCCAACCAAAGGGTATTCTCCATCATTTTGGGTGTATATGATCTTTATTTGATCTTAGAAGAAGTTAGAAGTTCACAAAATTGAAGAATTTCAAGCCATTTGCAAAGTTGCCATTTTGGGAAAGTGACTTGTAATGCAAACTTGCCATTTTGGGAAAGTTTTTCAACCTCCTCTTTTTGATTCAAAAATGCTTCAAATGAAAAATATTTGGTCATGAAAGTTGTAGATTGGATCCTCCCATTTTCAAAAAGTACAAGAACTCATTCTAATTCATTTTAGAACAAAAGTTATGGCTTGTCAAAGTTGGGAAAAATCACTTATTTTTCACTTTGGCACCAAAGAGGGAAACTTGCAAATTCACATGCCAAGCATTTCTATGACTTCAAAATGACCTCTAAGCATCACATAAACATAACACATGACCTAAAATTCAGATTGGCCCAAAGAATCATTCATTTCCATGCCTTGATCATTAAGAAATCCAAAAAGGGCCAAAACTCCATGAATTTGCAAAATGACCCAAAGCTTCTCATCCACTTGTGCCAGCTGCCAAAAATGACTTCCATGGACCTCCTTGAAGCATGCTGATTCGAACCATGCCCTTGTACCATGACTGAACCAGCCCATACCTTCACTTACACAAAAGTTGACTTTATGCAACTTGAGCCATACCAATCAAACTGAGCCACACCAACTACTCTGACCAATCACAGCTTCACATACATGCCTCAAGGATCACATTTCACACAATCTTGGAGCTTGAAAACCACAGCATTTCCATAGTTCACAAAAACCTCCCTCTTTGCATTTTCATTCGAATCTGATCACACAAACTTCAAACCTCAAAACCAACTTCACCACTCTTTCAGAAAAGCTTCATAGAGCATAAACCACCCTTTATCTTGCCTTGAAAGCCCTTGAAAATCAAACACGATTTTCTGACCAGTTGATCACAAACTCATAAAACAGCCATAAAAAACTCCATCCAAGCTTCAAAGCTTCTTCAGGGAGGTCATTGGAGGCATTTTGAAGCAAGAAAACAGTCAGAAAGCTCCTGGGTTGAAAGCTCCATCTCAGGTAGCCATGTGAAACTTTTTTCCAGAACCTCTATTTTAAGTTCTTAATTGGTTGTGTTTGATCCCCTGAGCGTAATGAACTTGAAATTATTGAAAATGATGGAGAGATGAGGGTGTATTGCTTGTCTGAAAGTTTTGCATTTTTGTGTTCTTGGCTTCAAATCATGTTTAGGAGTGAAAATAAATTCCATTTGAGGTTGGATTTAGGTTTAGGGGAGTGAGAGGAACAAATCTGGAGCTTTAGAGCTCCAGAAATGACCTAGGGAAGAAGTTGAGATTTTTCAGGGAGGGATGTCACCGGAGAAGACGACAAGAGCTCTTCTCCGGTGACCTGAAAGTCATTAATGCCTTAATCTGGATTAGGGCTTAGTTTGAATGTGAGCCTTTGATCTTGCCTTCCCGCGCGCGAATGAACGAACCAGATCCATCATTAAACCCTAATTATGATTTATTAATTTAATTAATTAGGATTAAATTTGAATTTTGCCAGAGTGAATCCTAGCCATTGAAACGCGCGCGGGTCAACTCCCTCCAAAATCTTTGAATCTCAGCCCTAGGATCTGCATACTTTTCCATTTTATTAATTTTATTTCATTTTCTTCCTATTTAATTTCCACAAATTTTTAAAAATAGTAAAATGCATTAAAAAATTCTGAAAATTTTTATCAAATCTTTTATTAATTTTCATAACCCAAAAATATTTTTATTTTTATTTTTGCATCAAAAATTATTTTTGAATCATTTAAATGTTTATTTTTAATTAGTTAATGGAAATTAATTAATTAAAAATGCATTTAGGTATTTAAAAATCACACAAAAATTCACATTGCATTTTAATACATTTAGAAACATTATCAAACTCTTCAAACAAATTTCTTTTTGGTTCTTGACATATTTTGACATTTTTCTTTGGAATTAAAGTCTTTAAAAGTCAATATTTTGTTCCTAACTTAGGAAAATTCATTCTGCCTAACCATGAAGAGTTTGATGATGGCTCTGCTTGCATTGCATCCCTCATATCATGTAGTTTCTAGGGTAAAATTGGTTTGAATTTATCTTTCATTTTCCATTTAATGTGCATTTTTCCTTTTGAAGTGCCTTGAAACCCTAGTTGACTTGAGAAAATCATAACTTCCATTAGGTTAAGACTTGGGTCCCTTCCTTTGGGCAGTGAACTTGTGTAGGGTTAGGGTTCCTTTAATCCTATTTTCAATTTTTTATCATGTCATTTTCTTCTTATTTTGAATTTTGCATTGCATATTGTATGTAAACCTTAATTCTTGTCTTCATTTGCATCCATCTCTCATATGCTTGCATTCAAGAACTTTCCATGACATTTTGTGCATCAACATGACATATAAGACATCTTAGGACATATTAGAATCATATTTGATCATTGCATCTTTCATTTGCCATGTTATGCATTCATTTCATTACATAAACTTTCATGAACTTTCATGGTTCAAAGCATGCTTCATTTGCATCCTCATCCTTGTATGATCATCCACAACTCTTGACATGTGTTTGCATCATCTCTTTGCATCATTAACATCATGTTCATGCTTCTGACTTTGTCTTGCATCATGGCATTTCATCTCATTTTCATTGCATTTCATTTCTTTTGCTAACTTTTCAGGTGGTAAGTTGTTTTGAGAAGTGAATTTGCCTTCACTTCTCACAATCTCTTCTCATCTCTCTTATGCATTCATTTTTGCATTTCACTTGTGTATTAGAGTGAGCTTGCTCATTCATGTTCACCCCTTACTTTCTTTCTTCAAGCAACTTGTCTTCTTAAGTGAAGCAAGATGTCTTGCTTCTTCTTGTTTCTTTCTCCTTTCATCTACTTCTTCCTTGGTGGTTTTTTTCTCCTGAAGATCTTTTGCAAACCTCATAAACCCTAGGAATAACCAAGTATGATCACAATTAGGGTTTGATTAGTTTCCCCATTTAGTTTTACCTTTGTGTCATCTTTGAGTTTTCTCTTCTCATCTCTTAATCAAGGACTAAACCTTAAAGGTTTTAAGGCTTTGTGATAAAGCTTATGCCTGCATTCTTCTATTAGGATGGAGTGTATAACTTTAATCCTAAGTGTTAAACCCTTAATGTGTTTAAATCCTTTAATCAATCTACCTAATAATCACTAAGACATCAAGCTTGCAACTTGGGTCTTGCATTAGGGTTCTGATTCTTCCTTAATTGGTTAAGAAGGACTAACCCTAGTGTTAATGGACAAGTCCCCCTCAAGTTGTCTTACAAATCATAAAATTCACTTCTTAATCTTAACTAAAATCCACTTTAATAAAGGCTTTGTTTGGTCATGAGGTTAATCCCTAATCATGGATTAAGTTGAGGTATCTTCCCCAGCTTAAATGTTCTCATCTATTATCCTTCTATTAGGATGGTGTAATGGGTCCATTAAATCCTTGATTATGGCTTAAACTCATTACTTAACACTAAACAAAAACTCATCAAAAACATCTAAATAATTACAAGTAGGTTAATGAACTTAATCCTATACCATGGTGATTAAGTATGAGGTGTTTACTTCATGCTTAAGGTATTCTCATTACCCCTAATCAGAGGGAGGATGTGATGAGTTTACCAACCCTTGGTTTAGGCTTAAGCTCATCTTCCTATGACAAACTTCAAAAAGCAATAAAATACTGAAAACACAAAAACAAACAATAATCGTCTCCTCCGGGATTCTTTTCTCATCATCTTCACTCACAAACGAGAACTTCCTTCTTCCGTCTAATGCAAGACAGTTTGCACCTGAGCCAGACAGGTCATACACTTGAGCATAGACAAGTAAGCAGTTCACAAGTCAATTTATCTTTCAGTATCTTTGAGTCGAACTACGGTGTTCTAACTTCCTCATTGCATGGGAGGATACGTAGGCATAATTTAACAGTTATCGAACAAAAGTCTCTGTATATCCCCCCTCCTTCCAGCATTATCCTTTGAGCCTCATAATCTTGAGCATTTCACATTTCTTTTACACTGACACTTGCATTCTTTTCCAGCTTTGATACACAGATTGCACTGACATTATCCCTTTAAAACACAAATCTTTTAATCATGGATCCCGTCGAGTACGACGGACAATCTGGGTGCTAATACCTTCCCAGGTTGTAACCAACCCCCTTTCTCAGTATCTCTGGTTCGCAACCGTCTTATCCATATCTTTTTAGGTCTCTGCAGCATTACCTTTCCTTCGGGATAAAAATGCCTAGCTGGCGACTCTATTCATTTCCTTCTCCTTTCGCCGACCGTTCGCGTCTGTACCCCTTCTGACCTGGGTGTCATTTGGTGGGAGCGATAGTTATTTCTCAGGCAGTGCATATTCAATGATAAGTTGTGTTGTGTGCGAAAAAATCTCTGGTTTATTGAGATGTGATTCACGAGAAGTTTGTTCCAGATTATATTAATCGGGTGTTAATCAGTTCATCAGTAGCTCATCGGTGTATTTATTTTCCAATGATCAGTTCAGATAAATTTGAAAAGATTCAGAGAAATTAAAGGTGGATGGTCGTGGTTTTAGTGGCAATTTGTTCAGTGGCTTATGGTTGGTTTCATTCATCATGCGTGTGAAAAAGTTCAAATTCAGTCATGGGCTTAAAATCAAAATCATTGCTTCATCCATTATCCATTTCAGTCATACATTCTTTCTAGTCACCATTTTTTACCTCATCCATATTTACATTATCCAATTATTTCCCATCCATCTCTTTCTAACCATTGTCCACATTTCTATTTTCCATATCCAAATACCCAATTTAATATTCATCATCATTTTAATTTCCACATAATCATTTCTCAACATCCATTTTTTTTTATCACCAAAATTATCATTCACCTTTATCCCACATTTAATTTTATTCAACCAAAAAATATTATCTTACATTATCATCTCTATAATTTCCACATTTTCTAATTATCATCCAATATCCAAATTATTCATATTCAATTCATTTCCAATTTTTATCCAAACATCTATTTTAATCAAATACATTTCTATCAATTTCTAAATTCCCATTAATTCATATCCATTGTAATTACCTTTTTCTTAACCATTATCCATTTTATAATTCCATTTTTTTAGTATCATCTATTCTTATATTCTACCACACACACAAAAAATACTAAACCATGGCCCATTTACATTAGGCCCACCCTCTCATTTTTATATCAAATAATAAAACAAAAGAGCAAATAATAATGAAGCCAATTCTCCGATACATCAGATAAAACGCACATTTTTCCACACAAAATTGAAACTTCCAGCTAGCCACATGATATTAAGAACTTAGATCCATTGCTACCACCACACCACTTCCCAGCGCCTTACTCCCCTTTCTACATGATGTTGATTTTTTTTTAAACTCTCATTGATTTTGTTATTTTCATTTAAATTGTTCTTCTGATTTTTTTTATTTTTCTTCTAAATTTTGAAATATATTTTTGTAAAGAGAGTTTTAAAAATATTTTTAGTTTTTTTTATGGATTATAAATTTTAAATCCATATTTCTCTTCATCTTATTCTTTTTTTTCTTTTGGTCGATGAGATCTCTGATTCGAAGATTATTGATTTTCAAAGAGCTTAATCTTCATTATTTCAAATCTATGGATGTATGATCAATTGGATCATTCTCCATACTTTGGAATAGTGATAGGTTGTCGTTGATAAATTAATGTTAAATCTCGATTAAGATTAGACCGTTACCACTTTTTTCTTTTATTGTGGCATGTTTTCGAAGAATGATTTATTATATCATTTCTCTAACATGTATTAGCACTAAAATTATTCACCTTAATTGGTGTTGACCGGCCTCATTGTAGGGTAATTACTTCGTAAATTACTCGGCGATTGCTTAACATAGACCTAAACTTGTCCCGAATTCGGAATAAAAAATCCAATTGGATACTTGCACTTTCATGGACCAGACCTCTTGTTGGTCGCTTAATACCAAAGCGTTTGATTATTTTGCATTAAGAATCGATACATATGAATATTTGATGTGCGGTTGCTTTGGATCTCCCAATCTTCTTTCAAACCTCATTGAATTCGATTCTATTTGCCTTAATTAATCGCTATAGTGTAAGATACTAAGCGGATTTGGTTGCCTTTTTATTTTGGTTACACTTTTGGCTGTGGTTGATTAAGTTCACCATACCATTATTATTATGTAAATATTATTATATTACTACTATACTAATATTTTAGATTCTTGTACTTTAATAGCTTTTATTTTTTATTATGCTTTATTCATCCATATCATGTTTAAGTTTCTTGCTCTTATTTTGATTGTGTGATTTTCCATTTGTCCATTTGGACATAAAACATTAATAAAGGATTAAACCTCTAAAAAACTTGTGACTTTAATTTTTGGAATATTGGTTACTATCCTTGGCATTGGAATGGAGATTTTGGACTTAGATTTTAGGACACCTCTCATTTTCTTTGATCTTCATGAAGTTGGTAGACTTGCCTTTATTTGGCCATTTGCTAGCTTATAAGGATGGAACTCTTATGCACATAATTGGAAGTATCATCAAGTGTTTCTTTTATAATATTGCAATTTATCTTATAGTCTTTTGAAATCGTTGCATTTGCATATGCATACCATGCATCATGCCCGTATTGGTCTTGCTTTTTTAGAGTTGTACTGGGATCTTATGTTATTTCTTGGTCTTTATTTAGTTCTCCTGTCAAGCTGACTCACAAGGTTGATACTCGAGCTAATCGGAAGAAGATGTTGGAAGCCTTACAACAAGAGAATCGTGAGCTATGCGAGGAAGTTTCATATTTGAAGGATAGCTTAGAAAGAGTTACTGCCATGATGAAAAGCTTGGTGGCTACTCAGAATCAACCACCCTATATTCCTAATTCTCATGTTCAGCACACAGTCGTCTCTGAGATTGTCACTGCATTAATTCCTGCTGAAGCTGTCATTTCTCTTCGCTACCTCATGCCTTCTAGCACATCGTGGGGTATGCTGGTTGATTTCATTTCTACTGGTTATCATCCTCCTCCTCCTGATACTGCTGTATTTAATACTCTTCGGCCAGTGATGACTACTGCACCTCCTATGATGCAGACTACTCCGCACCATGATGAAGTAATTTACCATGCTGAGCCCAGTGAAGGCACTGGTGTGATTGAAAGACTTGATTATTTTCAAGGCCGTTTTGCTGAGATACATAAGGAGATGAGAGACTTGAAGCATAAAGATTTGTTTGGAAAAGATGCTTTTGATCTCTGTTTGGTTCCTAATGTCAAGGTTCCATACAAGTTGAGGCTACCTGAGTTCGAGAAGTATAAGAGCAACATTTGTCCTCTGATTCATTTGACTATGTATGCTAGAAATATGTCTGCTCAGATAGACAATGATCAGCTGCTGATTCATTATTTCCAGGACAGTTTGACTGGTGAAATCATGAGATGGTACATGAGTTTGGATAATAGCCGAATCAAGACTTTCAATGATTTGGGAGAGGCTTTTGTTAGGCAATACAAGTATAATGTAGATATGGCACCAGACAGAGATCAGCTCTGTGTTATGTCCCAGAAGGACAAAGAAACTTTCAAAGAGTATGCACAGAGATGGCGAGCTAGCAACTCAGATTGTGCCTCATCTATAAGAGAAAGAGATGACGAAGATCTTTTTGAAGACTTTAGGTTCTTTCTACTATGAGAAGATGATAGCAAGTGCTCCTTCTGATTTCACTAAAATGGTGAGTGTGGGGATGCGACTAGAAGAAGGTGTCCATGAAGGACGGTTGAGCAAAGAGAGTAGTAATGGCTCGAGCTCTAAGAGTTTCAACTTTGGTAAGAAAAAAGAAGGTGAGACTAATGCAGTGTCCCGTGGAAATTACAGAAGACCTCGTGGTCATGAGAATCGTCATCATCAGCATGTAGCTTCTGTAACTCCAATGATTAATGTGACTCCAACTGTACCAGTAGCTCCAAAGTACCAGTCTCGTTATCAACGGCCTTCTGTGCAATAAAGTGGTAATCAACAGGTTCATGTTAAGCTGAATTTTGATCTTATTCCAATGTTGTATGTAGATTTGCTTCCATCTCTGATCGAGATGAATCTTGTGCAAACACGTTCTCCGCCTCCAGTTCCAGAGTCTATCCCATGGTGGTATAAACCATAGGCTCACTGTACTTTTCATCAAGGTGCCCCGAGGCATGATATTGAGAATTGTTATCCATTGAAGTTTGAAGTGCAAAAATTGATAAGGAGCAATATTATGTCTTTCAATGATGTTAATCCAAATGTGAAGACAAATCTGCTTCTGAAGCATGGTAATACATATGTGGACATGGTTGATGGTTGTCCTGATTTGTTCAAACTTTATGAGGTCAGCCATATTCGAAGGTCTTTAGTTGAGATGCATGCTTTCTTAAGTGAATATCATGATATTGACCACGATTATGCTGGTTGTTGCATTTGCTCGGTGAACCCTCATGGTTGCGTGATTGTTAAGAGAGAGACATTCAAAAGATGATGGATGATAAGTTGATTGAAGTGACAGCGAAAAGAGATGAGTATGACAATGAAGTGAATGTTATTGTGCCTCAGTTCAATATTCCTGAGAAGGTGGTTATTTCTTTTGATAGCCGCAAATATGTTGTTACTCCATTGGTGATCAATTTGCCTGGTCCAATGCCATATGAGTCTGATAAAGCTATTCTATATCGGTATAATGCTACGATGATAGAAAATGGTAAGGAAGTTCCTATTCCTTGATCAAAGTCTATGGTTAGCATTGTTGATGTGACAAAGGTTACTCGAAGTGGTAGAGTTTATGTTTTGGATCCTCTGAAGAGAATTGAAGATACAAGTGCGAGTAAACAGATTGAGGACGTCGTTGCTTGATCAGGCCAATTTGGTGATTCAAGTTTGAAGGATAGTGAAGATGAAGTGTTGAAATTGATAAAGAAGAGCGAGTACAACATTACTGAGCAGTTGTTGCATACTCCGTCGAAGATATCAGTTTTATCACTCTTTATGTGCTCTGAGGCTCATAGGCAGTCTTTGCAGAAGAATCTTGATCAAGCTTATGTTGACCATGATGTGACTGTTGATCAGTTTAATAGTATTGTGGCTAATATCACATCGTGCAACAATCTGAGTTTCTGTGATGATGACTTGCCTGAAGAAGGAAGGAACCATAACTTGGCTTTGCATATTTTAGTGAATTTCCAGGAAGGTGTTATGTCTAAGGTGTTGGTTGATATTGGGTCTTCTCTAAATGTGATGCCAAAGTTGACTTTGTCAACGCTTGCGTACCAAGGTGCTCCCATGAGGCATAATGGGATTATTGTGAAAGCTTTTGACGGATTGAAGAAAACTGTGATTGGTGAAGTTGATCTTCCTATTCTTATTGGACCGTTTATATTCCAAATTATTTTTCAAGTAATGGATATACGTCCCGCTTAGAGTTGTCTCCTTGGAAGACCCTGGATTCATGAGGCGGGAGCTGTGACATCTACTCTCCATCAGAAGCTGAAGTTTGTGAAAGATGGGAAATTAGTGAGTATTGGCGGTGAACAGGCGATGCTAGTGAGCAATTTGTCATCTTTCTCGTATATTGATGATGAAGAAGAGGTGGGAACTTCATTCCAGGCTCTTTTTGTTGTTGATAATGCTGCTAAAAAGAATGTTATGCCTATGTTTTCTCTCAAGGATGCTCTACGCGTACTCGAAACTGGTTGATCTGACAGTTGGGGATGAGTTATTGATGTTGTTAACAACAAAGAAAGATTTGGTATTGGTTTTGCACCAGGTGTGGCTCTCAATGACCCGAAGACAATTCAGGAAGGATTCTGAAGTGTTGGGTTTATCAACGATCATTCTGTTGATGCCATCATTGAAGATGGTGAAGATGAAGAAATGCCTAACTTTGTTATGCACGGAAAGATTTGCAAGAACTGGATTGTTGTTTATGTTCCTTCTATTGTTCATGCTTCAAAGTAATTTGTTTTATTTTCTTTCAAAAATCCTTTCACTCTGCCCAAGGTGAAAGTGATGTTTGTCGGGCTTTGTTTCAAATTTTATCATCATCAATAAAATGTTATTTGTTATTTCTATATGTGTTTTTCCTATTTTTCTTTATTCTGAAAAATGGTAACCTAAAAAACCCAAAATAATAATAATCATTGTTATCTGCATGATGTTTGCACTTTTGTTCATACTCTAAAATAAAAATAAAATCATTGTGCAAATTGATTGATAAACCCATTGAAAATAATGATCCTATGCCCACTCCCAACTTTGAATTCCCTGTGTTCGAAGCTGAGGAAGAGGATGTTGAAGAGATTCCTTATGAGATTTCTCGGTTGCTTGACCACGAGGAGAAGGTTATTCAGCCTCATGGAGAGTCTATAGAGATGGTTAAGTTGGGTTCTGAAGATGATAAGAAAGAAGTCAATGTTGGAGCATTGCTTGGTTTTGATGTTAAGAATAGGATTGTAGAGCTTCTTAGAGAGTGTGATGATGTGTTTTATAGGTCCTATCAAGACATGCCCGGTCTTGATACTAATATTGTGGAGCATAGATTGCTGTTGAAGCCTGAATGTCCACCTATGAAGCAAAAGTTGAGAAGAACTCATCCTGATATGGCAGTAAAGATCAAAGAGGAGGTTCAAAAATAGACTGATGCAAGTTTTCTTGTGACATCTAATTATCTTCAATGGGTGGCCAATATTGTGCTTGTTCCAAAGAAAGACGGAAAAGTCCGAATGTGTGTTGATTACAGAGATTTGAATAAAGCCAGTCCCAAAGATGATTTTCCATTGCCACACATTGATGTGCTGGTATATAATATGGATAAGTTTGATGTGTTCTCTTTTATGGATGGATTTTCTGGTTATAATCAAATAAAGATGGCACCCGAGGACATGGAAAAGACCACATTTATTACACCATGGGGAACATTCTGCTACAGAGTGATGCCCTTTGGATTGAAGAATGCTGGTGTGACATACCAAAGAGTTATGACCATGCTTTTCCATGATATGATGCACAAATAAATTGAGGTATATATTGATGATATGATCGCTAAGTCGAGGACTAAAGAGGATCATTTTGAACATTTACTGAAGTTGTTTCAGAGGTTAAGGAAGTTTAAGCTTCATTTGAATCCGAACAAGTGCACGTTTGGTGTACATTCTGGAAAGTTGTTAGGTTTCATTGTCAGCCAAAGAGGCATTGAAGTTGATCCTGATAAAGTGAAAGCTATTCTAGAAATGCCTGCTCCAAGAACTGAAAAGCAAGTAAGAGGATTCTTGGGCCGTTTGAATTATATTTCGAGGTTTATCTCTCACATGACTTACACTTGTGCTCTGATCTTCAAGTTGCTTCGGAAAGACCAAGGTTGTGTCTGGACAGATGATTGTCAGAAAGCGTTTGAAAGTATCAAAGAATATCTGCTTGAACCTCCTATTTGTCTCCTCCAGTGGAAGGTAGACCGTTGATTATGTACTTGACTGTGTTGGAAGATTCCATGGGTTGTGTTCTTGGTCAGCAAGATGAATCTGGAAGAAAAGAATATGCAATTTACTACTTGAGTAAGAAATTCACGGATTGTGAGTCTCGGTACTCCATGCTTGAAAAACTTGTTGTGCCTTAGCTTGGGCAGCGAAGCGTCTTCGCCAGTATATGCTTAATCATACAACTTGGTTAATCTCCAAAATGGATCCGATCAAGTATATATTTGAAAAGCCTGTTTTGACTGGGAGGATTGATTGTTGGTAAATGTTGTTGTCAGAATATGATATCGAGTACCGAGCTCAAAAAGCTATAAAAGGTTGTATCTTGGCTGACCATTTGGCACATCAACCGATTGATGATTACCAGCCTATCAAGTTTGATTTCCCAGATGAGGATGTAATGTATTTGAAAATGAAAGATTGTGATGAACCTTTGATTGAGGAAGGGTCGGAGTCTGGATCTCGATGGGGTTTAGTTTTTTGATGTCGTTGTAAATGCACACGGAAGAGGAATTGGGGAAATGATCATTACTCCCCATGGTTCACATATTCCTTTTGCTGCAAGGTTGACTTTCCCTTGTACCAATAATGAAGCTGAGTATGAATCATGTATTATGGGTCTTGAGGAAGTTATTGATCTTAGGATTAAGCATCTTGATGTATATGGAGTTTCTGCCTTGGTAATCAATCAGATCAAGGGTAAGTGGGTAACTCATCAACCCCATTTGATCCCTTATAGAGATTATGTCAGGAGGATATCAACTTTCTTCACTAAAGTTGAGTTTCATTATGTGCCTCACAATGAAAATCAGATGGCAGATGCTTTGGAAATTATAGCTTATATGATAAAGGTGCACCAATGGAATGATGTTCCCATGATCAGAGTGATGCGGCTTGAAAGACCAGCTCATGTGTTTGCGGTTGAAGAGGTCCATGATGACAAGCCTTGGTATCATGATATTAAATGTTTTCTCCAGAGTCAAGAATACCTACTTGGGGCATCCGATAAAGATAAGAGGACTTTGAGGAGATTGGTAGGCAATTTCTTCTTGAATGGAAATGTGCTTTATAAGAGGAATTTTGACATGGTCTTGCTCAGATACGTGGATAGACACAAACCAGACCTGTTAATGAAAGAAATTCATGAAGGATCTTTTGGTACTCGTGCTAGTGGGCATGCAATGGCTAAAAAGATGTTGAGAGCAGGTTACTATTGGCTGACAATGGAGTCTGATTGTTGCAAGTATGTGAAAAGTGCCATAAGTGCCAAGTGTATGCTGATAAGATTCATGTGCCACGGCCTCATCTCAATGTGATTTCTTCCCCATGGCCTTTATCTATATGGGGAATTGATATGATTGGTATGATTAAACCCAAGGCTTCGAATGGACATCGGTTTATTCTTGTGGCAATTGACTACTTCACTAAATGGGTGGAAGCGGCATCATATGCTAATGTGACCAAGCAATTTGTGGTTCGATTTATCAAGAATAACATTATCTGCATATATGGTGTTCCGAATAGAATCATTATTGATAATGGTTCGAACTTGAATAATATGATGATGAGAGAGCTTTGTGAAGAATTCAAGATTCAACACCATAATTCTTCTCCTTATAGACCGAAGATGAATGGGGCTGTTGAAGTTGCAAATAAGAATATTAAGAAAATCATTCAGAAGATGGTTGTGACATATAAGGACTTGCATGAGATGCTCCCTTTTGCTTTTCACGGGTATCGTACATTTGTCTGCACTTCAACAGGGGCAACCCCTTTCTCACTTGTTTATGGTACAGAAGAAGTGCTCCCCGTCGAGGTTGAGATCCCATCAATGAGAGTTCTGATGGAAGCCAAGTTGACTGAGGCTGAATGGTGTCAGAGTAGATTTGACCAGTTGAATTTGATTGAGGAAAAGAGAATAACAGCTTTGTGTCATGGTCGGTTGTACCAGCAAAGAATGAAGAAAGCTTTTGACAAGAAGGTCAAACCTTGTGTATTCAGAGAAGGCGACCTCGTGCTCAAAAAGATCCAGTCTTTCATTACAGATTCTCAGGGCAAGTGGACTCCAAACTATGATGGCCCATATGTTGTTAAGAAAGCCTTCTCTGGTGGTTCATTATTTTTTTCAACTATGGATGGTGAGGAGATCACTCGTCCTGTGAATGCGGATGTAGTCAAGAAATACTTCGCCTAAAAAATAAAAAAAATAGCTCGCTAAGTCAAAAACCTGAAAGGGCGGCTTAGGCAAAAATGAGCGTCTCGGTGGATTGAAAACCCGAAAGGGTGGTCCAGGCAAAAATTAGAGACATAAACAGAAATAATTATCCCAGTAGATTGAAAACCCGAAAGGGAAATCTAGGCAAAAGTTAGGGATCATGGCAAGTAACTGCGTCGACAGACTGGATCACTTGAAACGACCGATGATTTCATATTATATCCCTCAGAAGAATTGCCCATCAAAGATTCTTATTCACTCATCCTTGACTGAAGTTTCGAACAAAGTGGAGTTCAAAGTTGATAGGGAGAATAGTAATCATTGTATTTCAATGTAGCCCTTTTCTATGTATTTACCATTTTTCAAACTTGTAAAGATCCATGGAGTCACGCCATTTGCTGACCAGCATTCTATCAATGAATTTGAGCTTTTTTCCAATTATTTGCAATTCTTTATGTTGTTTCTGTTTACAAAATTTCAATTTATTGTTGATGATGATTTTTGAAACAAATTTAATAAATTTAATCTTTGAAGATTATAAAAACATTTTTCTTTTGATATGTGAACAAAGAAAGGATATCAATAGTGATTTCAGGGATGGTAAAGTCCGGATGTGTGTAACTTGTCTCTCCCAAAGTAGGGTTTGATTCGGTTGTATCCATGTGAAATTCCTGAATAGTCTTGGGAGGTTGATGTTAATGATGTTGTATTTCCCAACAACAAGCATGAACGGGGATTGTATGGATTTTCTTAGTTTGAGTTCCAATGACTTCCCCAAAAGAATTGTTGGAAGGGATGTTCTTAAGAATCCCCAGTTGAGTTTTGATCTCTTCCTCAGCAAGTTATCTTTAACTTGAGAAGCATTGGGAATCCTCATTCGAGTTCTTGTTCCTCAGCTTGAGTTGGTTGCATCCCTTAGCAGAAGTATTGATATAGCAGTCAGTTTAGAGATTTTCTTTCACCTGATGGTGGGTATTCATTTAAAATCCCTCGTAACTGTGTTTTGGCTATGGTGTTAACTTCTGGTGTTCCCATGTGGGTTAGCAATTCCTAAATTTTCAATGATGAATGATCTCCATAGATATTTCCCACAGATCCCCAGTAGGTCTGCATGTGATGGTTTCCAGCAGGTTCCTATATCATCTTCGGCAAGTCTTGCACTCTTTCCCCAAGTGGAGCGGGAGTGGTATGACGGTTATTCCTCGCAAAGTTTGATTTTTATCAATAATTCTTTTGTCCCTAGCAGGGATTGTGGAAGCTTTTCCCATCCCCGGCAGGTTATTACTTTTCCTCAGCAGGGTGGTGTCCCTATGCAGAGTTGATGTTTGATGCTCTAGTAGATTATGCTTTATTTGAATCACTGATAGATCTTTATCTTGTTTCCTCAAACAGAGTTGTAAAGATATTTGTCCCTGTCAGTGCTTAACAAGGACATTTCCCTCTTTCCCCAAAGAGTGGAAGATTTTGTGTTGCTGGTGTTTCTCCAACATGTTATCCTCTCAGAAAGGAATTTCTGATGTTATCCTTTTACGAATTTTTGAAGATTGCTTTGTGGATTGGATCCCTAGAAGATGTTTCCTCAGTATAAGTTAAGCCTTGTAGCAGGATTTTATTCCTTTGATGGCTTTTGATGTTCCTCTGCAGGATGTCAAGTTGAACTTCCACTAGGATTCCCCAACCTTGTTGTCTTGAGATTAGCCGAGTATCCGGTTGTTGTGGTGTTTATGTCACTCGTTGCTTATCTTTATGTATATTTTATCAGCATATTCATACTCATATTCATATGCATAAGCATAGCATCATTTGCTTGCATTCTTGCATTTATCATTGTTCCCTGCTCTTTGGTGTGGATTTTCCCCAAATAGCGTGTATGTTGTCTTCCTCTCAAGTTAGAGTGTAAACCATTAAGCAGAAAATGTTTATTCTTTCTAAATTCCCTACTGAGTTTTTTCTTCGTGGATGATATTGATTCAGTTTCCTCCCCAGTTTATTATCTGGATGGAATTTCCCCAGTCGAGATGAGTCTTGTTTGATCGTTTCTCTCCAACTTGTTCTTGGATTAAACTTTGGTCCCCTTTGTGAGTAATATTGCTTTGGAATTAAGCTATCATTGTTTGATAGTGGGCAATATTTTCCCCAGCTTGAGTATATTACTTTGGAATTAAGCTATCAATTATTCGATAGTGGGTAATGTTACCAAGTTAATCAAGCTCTTTTGCTTGTACTCCTACCCAGTAAATCTGGTAGTCTAGAGTTCTTCTTTCTACCTAGTAAAAAGGTAATAGAAGTTGTTTCCCTTTACTTGAGCTCCTACCCAGTAAATCCGGTAGTTGAGAATCCTTTTAACATCTAAAAATATTTCTACCTAGTAAAAACAGGTAGTGAAGGTTATCCCTCTATGTTTTGCTCATATCCAGTAAATCGATAGTTGAGTCCATCATTTTCATATCTTCTACCCAGTAAACTGGTAGTTGATGATTCTTTTCCAACTCGGTATTCTTCATATTTGGACTCGAATACTTTGATTGGTTATTATTCCCTGGAAGAGTGTTTACTCTCCCTCGTTGAATCTTTTACCTTGATTATATCATTGAACTTTTCCCCATGTGGAGTTAGTTATCCAGTGATTTATTTTCCTGGTAACTCTTTTGGTGTCCTTTGTTTTCCCCAGTGGGATTTTTCTTCTGTGTCCCAAGCTTTTTTCTTTTCTCTGATGGTTGTGTGTTCCCCACAGAGATCTTGGGTTTGCATATCATCTCATATTCATATCATATCATGTTCTCTTAGGGAAAAAATTGGGTTTTCTGTATTTAAGTCCCTCCCATCTTGCAGAGACGAAGATGTTAATCTTCATATCTCCAGATTGAAGAAACTTAAATAGGGGCAGCTGTAGCACCCTAATTTTTGCCCTAAGATTTCTTCGCATTTCATCTGCATCTTGCATACAAACAAGATCGCATTGGTTTCTCGGTTCTTCTCGAGTGTAGGTTTATGCCTCACAAGAGATCACCATTGCTTTTATTTTTATTTACTTTATATTTGTTTATGTTTATTAATCACTAACCAAAATCCAAAAATATGTTGTAGTTCGCTTCTTCTTCTTCTTTGTGCTTTCAGAAGTTGCAGGGTTTTCAAAGGTCGATAGTGTATTCAATTCAAATGTGGTTATTTAGTTATGATCCGATTCAGATGGAAGTTTGACCTATTCTTGATCAAACTATCAGGAGTTTGTTTCAACTGCAAATTATTTGTGTCGGTGGTTATTTCTCAGGCAGTGCGTATTCAATGATAAGTTGTGTTGTGTGCGAAAAATTCTCTGGTTTATTGAGTTGTGATTCACAAGAAGTTGGTCCAGATTATATTAATCAAGTGTTCATCAGTTCATCAGTAGCTCATCGTGTATTTATTTTCCAATGATTAGTTTAGATATATTTGAAAAGATTCAGAGAAATTAAAGGTGGATGGTCGTGGTTTCAGTGGCGATTTGTTCAGTGGCTTATGGTTGGTTTCATTCATCATGCGTGTGGAAAAGTTCAAATTCGGTCATGGGCTTAAACTAAAACTCTTTGCTTCATCAATAATTCGTTTCAGTCATACATTCTTTCTAGTCACCATTTTTTACCCCATCCATATTTTCATTATCCAATTATTTCCTATCCATATATTTCTAACCATTGTCCACATTTCTATTTTCCTTCTCTAAATACCCAATTTAATATTCATCATCATTTTAATTTCCACATTTTAATTCATTTCTCAACATCCATTTTTTTTATCACCAAAATTATCATTCACATTTATCCCACATTTCATTTAATTCAATTACCAAAAAATATTGTCTTACATTACCATCTCTATAATTTCCATATTTTCTAATTCTCACTCAATATCTAAATTATTCATATTCAATTCATTTCCAATTTTTATCCAAACATCCATTTTAATCAAATACATTTCTTTCAATTTCTAAAATCCCATAAATTCATATCCATTGTAATTACCTTTTTTTTAACCATTATCCATTTTATAATTCCATTTTTTTAGTATCATCTATTCTTATATTCTATCACACACAAAATTAAAATACTAAACCATAGCCCATTTACATCCCTCTCATTTTTATATCAAATAATAAAACAAAAGAGCAAATAATAATGAAGCCAATTCTCCAATACATCAGCTAAAACGCACGTTTTTGCCACACAAAAATATGAAACTTCCAGCCAGCCACATGATATTACACAAATTGAACAAGCCATCTCAAGCCAACAACACGTGACTTCATCATCAGCTTTGTTCAGATATTCACCAGCGCATGCCATCACAATTCACACATCAGCCTACCACGTGAGAAGCAGTTGTAGCGAAGTGTAATTCCATCCGCATGATCCAAACGCAGTACCAAGTTGAATAAAATGCAGCTTTTCACACGCAAAAGGCAATGGTCAAAACGCAGGAAGAATTAAAATAAAACGCACCCAAAAAATACAGCAATAGAACACGCCTTTGATAAGTTTCCAAAACGCACAAAAGCTCCAAAAACGGCAAACGAAATTTCGATTCAATTACCACTCTCAAACTCTATAAATAGCACTCAATTCTTCATTGAAATCAAGCTTGGAGAGCCTCTTGAATCCCTGCAAAAACACCTTCAAATTCAAAAAACTCCATTAAAATTCCATAACCAAAGCTTCAACCAATTCTTCAAATCTTCATCAAAAATCGTTTCTAAGAGTGGAATTCTCCATAAAACAACTAGAAGAAGAGATTAGAAGTTGAAGAGGAGTCTTGCTTTGATTTTTGAAGGTAGTTGGAAATTTTCGTCGGTTATTCGGAGCTCTATTTCTCTCTACTCTTGCATCCTCTGTTATTATAATTGCATATTTGAAATCCTCTCCGTTTCACGATCGCAACGATATGTGGTTTGAGCTTCTTCACTCCGATTTGACGGAACTCGAAAATTTGAAGAAAATGTGATGGTGTATTTGTATCGCGGTTGTTTACAGGAAGAAGATGATGAATTGATTTTTTTTTCTTTTTTTTCTTTTTTTTAATTAATTTTTATGTCATAAAGAGTTTGTTTGGTTTTGGGCTTAAGAACTTAGATCCATTGCTACCACCACACTATTTCTCAGCGCCTTACTCCCCTTTCTACATGATGTTGATTTTTTTTTAAACTCTCATTGATTTTGTTATTTTCATTTAAATTGTTCTTCTGATTTTTTTTATTTTTCTTCTAAATTTTGAAATATATTTTTGTAAAGAGAGTTTTAAAAATATTTTTAGTTTTTTTTATGGATTATAAATTTTAAATCCATATTTCTCTTCATCTTATTCTTTTTTTTCTTTTGGTCGATGAGATCTCTGATTCGAAGATTATTGATTTTCAAAGAGCTTAATCTTCATTATTTCAAATCTATGGATGTATGATCAATTGGATCATTCTCCATACTTTGGAATAGTGATAGGTTGTCGTTGATAAATTAATGTTAAATCTCGATTAAGATTAGACCGTTACCACTTTTTTCTTTTATTGTGGCATGTTTTCGAAGAATGATTTATTATATCATTTCTCTAACATGCATTAGCACTAAAATTGTTCATCTTAATTGGTGTTGGTCGGCCTTATTTGTAGGGTAATTACTTCGTAAATTACTCGGTGATTGCTTAACATAGACCTAAACTTGTCCCGAATTCGGAATAAAAAATCCAATTGGATACTTGCACTTTCGTGGACCGGACCTCTTGTTGGTCGCGTAATCCCAAAGCTTTTGATTATTTTGCATTAAAAATCGAGACTTATGAATGTTTGATGCGCAGTTGCTTTGGGTCTCCCAATCTTCTTTCAAACCTCATTGAATTCGATTCTATTTGCCTTAATTAATCGCTATAGTGTAAGATACTAAGCGGGTCCGGTTGCCTTTCGATTTTGGTTACACTTTTGGATGTGGTTGATTAAGTTCATCATACCATTATTATTATGTAAATATTATTATATTACTACTATACTAATATTTTAGATTCTTGCACTTTAATTGCTTTTATTTTTTAATATGCTTTATTCATCCATATCATGTTTAAGTTTCTTGCTCTTATATTGATTGTGTGATTTTCCATTTGTCCATTTGGACATAAAACATTAATAAAGGATTAAACCTCTAAAATACTTGTGACTTTAATTTTTGGACTATTGGTTACTATCCTTGGCATTGGAATGAAGATTTTGGACTTAGATTTTAGGACACCTCTCATTTGCTTTGATCTTCATGAAGTTGGTAGACTTGCCTTTATTTGGCTCTTTGCTAGCTTATAAGGAATGAACTCTTATGCACATAATTGGAAGTATCATCAAGTTTGGTTAGATCTTTCTTCCTTTATCTCCTTATTTTCTTTTTTAGGATAGTCCATTTATCTCCACACCTTCTTTAGTTTTCAAAATCTTCACTCTTTTTTAAAGGATTCTTGTTTTCTAAAATCATCACTTCTTTAATAAATAAAACATTCACTTTTGTCAAGTGGATTTTATTCTTTTCTTTTCTTTTAAAACCATTGAATTTAATCATTTTGACTTTAATTCAAAAAATGAAAAGAACGCTCATTCAAGTTGTTTTGTGTCTTTGTGCATTTTTGTTTGTATTCTTAAAAAAGTGTCGATTATTAGTCATTATTTTTTAGTCGGGTGCACATCTCTCAATCTTCATGGTTGTAGTTTGATATAATTGAGTCTCTTGTCATTCGTGGGGGTTTAGTGGCATACTCGTTGATTTTATTCGAGTTGACGTCCTCCCCATAATGATGTATGAGTCCATGTATTCATTCTCATGGTAGATTTGTTAGGTCATCCACTTGAAAATGACAAATTCTCTTCACTTGATAAAATTAATCATAACCAACTCTTTTCACACCACGAACTACAGGGTTTTGATCTTTACGTAGGAATTAGATGGTAAACCTCTCCAAACACAAAAATATTAAAAAATAATTTTTTTCTCATCCCTCCACTCACATTTTTGCGTAAAATCTTCCCATTATGTAACTTATCCTCTTACCCAATTCTTTGTTTGTTTCTTTTAGCTCTTTTGATTTATTCGCTCTTCTTTCTTTTTCCTCTTGGAATAAAATAAAAACACGGTAGCAACTCTATTTACTGAGTTAAGTTAACTAATAGCTTACACTCATGTTTTTACCGCTACACATAAAAATAGATAACTCATTTAGTGTCATGTTTTAATTATCATCACAATCACAATTTAGCAAAACTAGAGTTTCTTGGCGGTAATTTTGACAAACCATCCATCTATATTCTATGGTCCCTCGTCCTTCTATAAGTTTAGGTAACTTTACAAACCATCCATACATATTCTATGTGCCATCTTTAGAATGATAATGAAATTTGGATCAAACTATACAGCGTATTCTACTAGAAGGCCATTTTGGCAAACTCGGAGAAATGGCTGATAGCATCTGTAACTAACAAATTGGTTTTGATATTTGGAATGTTTCGAATGGTGATATAGAAGGAAATAAAGTGAGTGAATAAGAATTCAAAATTTCAAACCACTACATTTCATCATATACCATCAATTCTAGCTTACCCTTAAGTTTCAGCACTTAATCGTTGCTTTTTTTTCTTTGAGAAATGAATCCAAGAAACTACATATGCCACAGTATTTTAGACTCATCAATATTCATCACAATTCTTATATGCTCTGAATTTTACAAGTGAAGAAAAAATGTATGTTATAACAGAAAATTTATAGGTCTGTTTGGAAATGGTAAAATTAGACCTCTGAATTTTACAAGTGAAGAAAAAATGTATTTTATAACAGAAAATTTATAGGTCTGTTTGAAAATGGTAAAATTAGACCGAAGACTGCATGCAAATCAACGCGTTACTTGGTGACTCTGTAAGACTGCAAATCAAAGACAAATTCAGTTTAGTATAAAAAAGAATATACAACATCAAAACGATTGTATGATGTATTTTACAAATTTCAAATGAGACTGACCTTGACCCTTTTCAATAGATCTTTAGCATTGCTGTCCTTTCTGAAGTGTTCCCTCACAGGCTGCATATTGCAAGAAACAATCATTTAGTAAATAAAAAGCAAAGGCACAAAGCAACTTCCCACCAGAGCCCCACTAAAAAAGACATTAATGCATGGTTGTCTATGGCAGATGGCAGTCCATGGCGGAGAGCCGAAATCCCACCAGGCCGGCCGCTTTGCAGCGCCATAATGACAGAAAAACCCGCATTAACGGCCAATGTTTAGCGAGCCCAAAAATCACCATGTATATCGACCATAGCGGACATGGCGCTGCAATTTGATAACACTGCATTAATGTTAAAATAAAATGCAGAAAGATGAAGTGATAGCACACAACATAAGCAGATATAGTGTACCGCTTTATTTGGAGAAGGTAATGATGGATTGAAAATTTAAATATATTTCTGACATAGTGACATCAGTTAGAATGAGTTTTCATTGATGAAAACTTAACTCTCCATCCTGTCCCACGGTGGGTGCACAATTCATAACAAGTAATAAATAAAATTCTTGAATGTCGGAGAGAACTAGCTCCCGCCCATATATGATATTCCCACTATTTTTCTGAATTACTTTCCTCGCCTAACAAGCCCCTCCTTCACTAAATAATTGTAACATCAGTTACTGGCTGTAACAGTAGTTAGTTGGTTAAGTGTATATAAGTTATGACAGCTACTTGCAACATCCATATAAAAGGGCATTACCACTAACTCATTGATAGTTTTCACTAATTAGGGTCTCGGTCTATCATATATTAACCATCACATTAAATTTTCAAACCCAACATGTTACAAGTAAAACTAAAATAAGAATATAGAATCTAATATATTTGAAATAGTATATGTATACCAAAACCATCCTATAACATTGTTTCAATGCTGAGGAAGAATACTATTAACCTAGTAGATATAGTGGTGATTACTATTAAGACTAAAGAAGGAGAAGTACGCAAATATGCATAAACATAACCAGAAAACATTACCTCTAAAATTTTATTCAATGACTTTGACAGAGCTGGTTTAAGGTCAGCTGGGTGTAGCTTTCCACTTTCATAGTCAGCAACCAACTCTTCAAAGATTTTGAACGTCCTACATTGAATGAAAGTATGAACATATATCATCCAAACCATTAAATAGAAGAACCAAAGAGTTAGAAACAGACTTAAAGCAACCAGAATGGTTCAAGAAACTATTACTCTGAATGGAACATGGAGTTCAAAATGGGAAAATAGAAAAACTTACTTATTCCCCCCATTATCTGCATTACGATCCACTGTAAACTCGTTAAACCAAGGTAAAATAAGATATTTAATGTACTCCAAGCATGGGTTTCCTTCCACAACCTTTGGTGGGCAATATGCCTTTTTTATTTTCACATTCACTTCAGCCTATGATATCCAAATACAAAGATTGAACGGTCAACACATTATTCAAAACAGCTAATCAAAAATAAAATTGAAACAAAATCACAAAAAAAAATAATGAAAATCTTTACCATAATGGAACAAATAGCCACAATCATACATAAAATCACAACCTTTTATTTCTTCATCCAAAATATTTTTGTAAAAATCACTTTTTATGTTTTAGAAATTTTAGCAAAATAAATATTTTCTTAGTTGTCATCAAGTTCAAAACATAACTAGGTAGGACAACAAAACTATTCCTTTTTGATAATGACAGATTTAATTTTCCTTTTAGCAGCTTACCTCCTCATCTTCCATGAATATGGATGATAAAGGGTCACTTTTTGACATCTTCTCTTGCCCTTGCTGTAGACCAGGTATCATGTCTGAAAATCATCCAAGAATCAATTAGTAAGTGACACGCAACTTCAATATACAGTAACTGAAAGGAAACCTAAGGATTACGGTGTGATAAGATGATGGGTTTGTTCTTCCTCTTAATAACATCACAATATTCTCTGGCAAGTACATTCACTTTTCTCTGATCCATTCCCAATTGGCAGATGTCGGCCTATTTTAAGATAAAAATATTCCCGCATTATTCACCAATATGTTCAAGCAAATTTACAACTATGAAGCCAGAACATAATATTCAGCACAACATCTCAATACTTAAACATGAGAAATATAAACCATTAGCTAGTTTACAGTTTTACACATAGAAACTATAGGACGGAAACATCCAAGAACAAAACAATTTAAAATATTAGAGAAGAAATTGTCAGTACATGCAGTTTAACACAACCAAGGCTGTGAACATTTATTATAATTTATAAGTTCCATTTTCACAGCTAACACTGCAGGAACCACGAATCCATTTATTTGTTTGATAGTTCTCTACAGTAACAACATCCATCATTGCATAAATGTCAAACAATGCAATAATGTTCATATAATAAGTTCAAGTAATCAATGCAATCATCAAAATATAGGGAAAGGGTGAACTTAACCTTGAGGAAAAAAATGTCAGCACACTGCATACATGGGTAGAATATCTGAGCGGCGGTCAATTCATCTTGCTCACTCCGCCCCATAATTTGACTACACCTAAAATTTAGAAAAGCCAAACATGAAACAACATCCCAAATCCATTATCAGTGGATCATATGAAAGCATTTTCATTGTAAAAAACCTGATAATCCTTTTAAGATTGTTCTTCTGAGCTATATCCAACACAAGAGGCCAATACTCATCAGCTCTGGCATTAATCTCTTTTGACGACCACAAAAACTCAACTTTCCCCCCTTCCAGATCCATCCCAACAGCTTTCCAAATTTCGATCAAGTAGCAACCAACAACTTCAATTTTCTTCAAATCTCCACCCATTTTGTTATTAAGCTTAGCAAACCAATCAGCAACCCATATTTTGACTCGGCAACCAGCGGATGTTAGCTTGTTCACATTGATTGCTTTCATGACACCCTAGATATACACACATACACACAAAATGCAAAACCATGAATAATCAAGTATCAAATTAAATAAATTAAGTTCATAGGTTTTTTTGCCATTTCTTTCAGATCCTTGCTCTAATAAATTAATTAATTAAATTAAATTGATAATAAAATAAAAATGAGATGAGACCTGAGCAATGTGCATTCTTCCCGAAGGTTCGAACCCATCATAGCAAATAGGTTCAGGTTTTTTGGCAAGGAGGTTAAGGAGTTCTTCATTTTGAATGCACTCTTCTCCTATGCTTCTAACGATGTCAAATCTCTGCTCAGCACTCAACAACCTGCGTAAATTTAAAAATGAAGATTGATAACAAGAACAAGGGAAAGGTGTGTAGAAAATAGTAACAGAAACTTACTGTGGAGTTGTTGGAATTGGGTTGGATGATGATTCCGCGACGGACATTGATTCCAGTGCTTCTGCGGCTGCGGCTGCGGCTTCTTCTGCCATTTCCAATTTGCGATTGAAACAGTGCTTTTCATTGTAGGGTTTTGACTTTAACGAATGTCCAAAATTAAACTATTCGTTTTTTAAATGAGTTTTTATTTTCCCATTATTTGTATTAATCTTAAACAATTTTAAATTTTTTAAAAATATATATATAATTTTAATCCATCAAAGTCCCAATTATTTGTACTAATATTAAACAATTTTAAATTTTAAAAAAATATATATAAAATTTTAATCCATCAAAGTCCCAAACTTTGATACCTTTAGATTAAATGAAAAATATTTTAGAGAATGTCTTAATGCATCTCATAAGTTTCTTAGACACATGTGCGTTTTTAATGATGTCCCTAGATTAAGAATCACATGTCTGATATTATGTTAATTATTTTTCAAAGATGCATATCCGAAACTACTTAAACCTTAAATGTTCCAGGATATCTCTCATAGTCCATTTTCTTTTGAAAACTTCCGGAGATACGTTTATAGTAAAATTTCAGAGATACATCTCTAAATTCTTATTAGAACAGTTTTTTTTTTAAATTCACGATGTAGTTATTCACAGATGAAATATAAAATAACATACATACCAAAATAATATAATGTATACATATAAGATGTCATATCTCACAAAAAGTACACATTAGATTACTGAAACAAAAACAATACAGACATCTAATGGGTGTGCCTGACAACCTCTCATACGTCTCTTATGTCCCTACCGCCTCATCGATTGTCTGGATCTCAGCAGTAGGATGTGGTGGCCATAATGCCTGCAAGGTACAATTAAATGAATATTAAAAACAAGGAAATTATAAAACAAAAATGAAAAAAAAATAACATACTGATATAATTCTAGAGATACATCTCTGGAATAACCTAGAATGCATAAAACGTAAAATGTTCTAGAGATGTATCTTCAGAAGTTTCTGCAACACAGAGGTCGCGACAATGGCGTCCCATATCCCCCCCCCCCTTAGAATGACATTTTTGAAGCCCTAATCGTCGATTTCAGCCAACAAACAATACATACATTGACTTTAAACTCTGTTTCTGCTAATATATAACCATTTCTACCTCTAACAACGCATTTTATCTTGTTTACGGGAAATATTCAAATATTTATCGGAAACTCGAAAATTTACCCGTATAATATGATTCAAAAGTTGTTGATTGTTGAATTGGATTATGCTTGATTATTACCTTTGCCTCGGACAGAAGAAATCAACTTATTCGAAGTTTGTGAAATTTGGGAAATGAGATGAAGATGTTTGTGAAACTTTGAGAGAAATGAAGAAGTGAGGAAGGAGAAGAGTCTAGCGCGATATTATGTTCCAAATTGTTCCAGAGATAAGTCTCTTTAATATTTCAACGTTTACCAATTTTATGGTGATTCGAAAATGTATCTCCGGAATATTTTAAAATTTAGTTAAAATATAGTCTGTCGGAGATATCTCCGGAACCTAGGGACATTATTGAAAACGCACATGATATCTAAGAAGGTTATGGGGTGCATTAAGAAACCCTCTTATTTTACCAATATATCAATCAATATAAATGTTATCAATACTTGTAATGATAATTATTTTAAATATTTAATTTAATAATTCATAATAAATATTTTTTTATTAATTTATTTTAAATAATATACAAATTTAAAAATAAAACTGATAAAATATAAATTTTAAATATAATTAATCAAATAAAATAAGTTGATTAAAATTTAATTGAATTACTATAAAAATAATTGATTATTATTTTATTTAAATTAAGTAAATACTTAAAAAATTACATTTAATTAATTTAAAAAAATAACTCAAATTAATCAACTATAATTATTTTAAATATTTAATTAATTAAAAATAAATACTAAGCAATTAATTTAATAGTTATTCAATTGAATATTAATCAACTTATTTCTATTTGATTTATCAAATGTAATTTATAAAATATTTAATTAAATATTTATCTATGTAGTATCTAAATATTTATTTATGTATTACTTGAAATAAATAAATATTTATTTGTGTGTTATTTTAAATAAGTAAATAAATATATAAGTAAATGTTTATTTTAAATTATTAAGTTAAGTATACATCATTAAAAATAATCATAACAAATAATTAACTAATCCAGTGATAAAGTAACTTCCATTAAACCTAATGATATTTGGGTTTGAGACCCCATCGATATACAATTTTTTGTTTTTGCTTTTTGTTTTAAATTCAGAATATCACCATACTTATGTATCACCAAAATATATTGGCCCTGTGGGAATAACCCATGGGTTTGATTCCTTCATTGACATGTTATTAATTTAGCATTTGAAAAATAAAAAATAAAATCCAACCTGGTTGTCCACGTAATTTTAAAAATAAAAACTATAAAAAAAATGCATGTGGCTAACTGACATAGAGAGACCAAAAAAAATTAGAGTAAGAAGAATGACAAATTCAACACATAACCAAAATGAAAATAATACAGTACTTACCCTCACTCCTTCGACTGGAGGAAATACAGGGCCAGTTTCTGTGTCAGAGGCCATACCCTCTTCGTCAGGGTTGACACCTGCGTTTGCATTGTCTCAAAGTGCGCCTAATTTTTCTTCCATGGGGCCCCAAATGTCCATGGGAACACCCCCTATAGAAAACGTTCACAGGCCTTTTGTGACAAACTTTACAATGCCTTTGTTTGGTAGGGAACAACCGTATGGGATGCCTACTACCACTATGGCAAATTTACAAAATGCATCTGCAATCTATTCTGATTCCTTATTGAATAGGTCATCACCATTACAAGGATCGGGATATGGTGGGAACATGAGATTAAATCAAACCCCACCAGGCTTCCAAATTCCAGCAATTATAAATAATTATGCGCAAATAATACGACAACAAATGGACGAAAGTAACCATGATATGGTCCAAATGTTGACACAACAAATGGGAGTAGTTTTCAATCCTTTGATACAAAATACTACCCAAACAAACCAAGTATTGGTAGCGCAGATGGCGCGTATTGTTGATTTCTTTGGTGTCCCTCAGATTCGACAGAGAGAACCTGTAATTCAGAACCCAGTGGTCAATGTCGAAGAAGAGCCTACAATAAACCAGAGGCCTCTAAACAATCCCCAGGCTAACCTTAGAATCCAATAAGAGGTGGTCGAACAACCTCGTGTCGAAGTCCATGTTCAACAAGAGCCTAGAAGGGTAGTAGTCCAGAGAGGTCAAGACGCTGATAATGTCTTGCAACAGAGAATGCGTTATAATAATTTACCCATCGAAAATAATTTGACAGTCATAGTCGAAAGAATAACGGCGTAAAATGGGGTAAATATAGGATTTCAAAGGCCTAGCTATACTTCCCCATTATCTGAATATGTTTTACAACAAGAGTTACCTCCAAGGTGGAAAATCCCCAAATTTACCAAATTTTCAGGGGATAATAGTGAATCCACAATAGAGCATATAACACATTATTTAATCGAATCAGGAGAAATAACCCATAATGAAAATCTAAGAATGAAATACTTCCCAAGTTCTTTGACGAATAACGCATTTACTTGGTTTACATCCCTGCCAGCAAACTCCATATATACATGGACTCAGTTGGAAAGATTGTTCCATGAACAATTTTACATGGGACAAACTAAGATAAGTTTGAAGAAATTAGCCAGTGTTAAGATAAGTTTGAAGGAATTAGCCAGTGTAAGAGAAAGTTTTCAGAGCCCATAGATGATTATCTAAATAGATTCAGATTGCTGGAGGCAAGATGTTTCACACAAGTGTCAGAACAAGAACTAGTCGAAATGGTTGTAGGAGGTCTAGATTATTCCATAAGAAAGAAACTAGATACCCAATATTTGAGAGACATGGCGCAATTAGAAGATAGGGTAAGGCAAATTGAAAGACTAAAAGCTGAGAAATTTAGGGCAAACAAAAGTAAAAAGGAAAGAGTGGCCTACGTAGGAATATGCCATGAGGACGAGGGTGACGAGGATGAGTCGATTACCTTCGACGAACAGGAAATTGATTTAGCAGAATTGAAACAAAGCCCACCATACGCTTGTAAAATGTTAACTCTGTCGAACGGAAAAAATTCAGTCGAGCCAGAAAATAATAACAAGTTCCCTAAAAGAACGTATACTTTCGACGTCACCAAGTGTGACGAAATTTTCGACTTATTGGTTAAGGGTGGTCAGTTAATAAGACCACCGGGAGTTAAAGAACCTCTTGTTGACCAACATAAAAAGAGAGGTTTTTGAAAATACCACAACTTTCTTGGTCATAAAACTTCTCAATGTTTCCTTTTCAGGGATCTTGTTCATAACGCAATTCAGGATGGAAGGCTGAAGTTTGGAGACAAACCAAAGCAACAAATGAGGATTGACAACAATCTTATGCAGGTGATGGAGGCCAACTATGCTGAACCATTCAATGTGAACATGGTCGAAATCAAAAAGATGTCTGAGACAGCTTTGAGATGATAGAAGCCACTGAAGGTTTCGACACCCACATCAACATGGTGGGGATTGCTAAGGATCTCCCAGACCAGGCCAAAGTGGAGGAAGTAACCAAAGACCATATGACCATGCCAATGGTGACCAAGATTATTGATGATCTTGATGTAAAGACGTTGAGTGACTGCAGCCAAAACGATGTTGAGACCACTGAGAGTTTCGACAACCCAGGCCACATTAAGACCACTGAAGATTTCAACAATCCAAACAGTGTTGAGACTACTGAGAATTTCGACATTCCACCCAATGTTGAAGTTATTGAGGATTTCAACAGGAAAAACAAGGTAAAAACCACTGAAGGTCTCAACAAACGAAATAACAGCATGCCCGAGAGTAGAATAATATGGGATACCCTATGAGAGCCTAGTGGGAAGTTTGATTACCTGGTGAAGTACACTGCCCCTGCAAGCTCTCATATTGACATCAACAAAATCCAACCAACTGGATGGGAAAATGTACCTAAGAATATGATAGTTCTTATGTAATCAAAAGAAAGGTTGTTGAGGGCCTCACCATGGGAGACAAGATTGATGACGGTTTCAACCCTGATCAAACAAAAGAAAAGGATGTTGTGGGCTACACCAATGTTGTAAGACTTGTCAACAAAGACATTGCAAGGGTTAAGGAAGAATCTATTGGAGGTCCTACGAAACTGGTCCCTTATGGGATACTACGCAGGACCATGGAGGATCCAAGGGAGCAACAAGTCAAAGAAAAGAGACCTTTTCTGACAAAAGGGCAAAGTGAAGTCGAAGGGGCTATTGTTAGAAAAATGAAAAAATTAAGTATTATTGACGGACAGAAAATAGATATCAACATGGTGGATTGGTCTCATAAGACCCAAGAGGAGGCTGATGAAGATCACCGTCTAGAAGAACACCAAAAGCTAGCATACCCAAAGGTGGAAGAAAATCTGGTAGAATTCATTCAAAGATGTCAAAGAAAAAAAACTGAAGTGATGTTATGTCCAAGTTGTAGTGCAATCTTCGACAAGAAGGTAGCAGCAAACTTAGAAGCAGTGTATAAATCCCAGAGAAAGTTGTTGCTCCCCAGAAAAGACACCTGGTCAGATAGGGTACAGACGCGAACGGTCGGTGAAAGGAGAAAATGAAATGAAGTGAATAGAGTCTCCAGCTAGGCATTTTTATCCCGAAGGAAAGGTAATGTTGCATAAACCTAGGAAAAGATGGATAAGACGGTTGCGAACCAGAGAAACTGAGAAAGGGGGTTGGTTACAACCTGGGAAGGTATTAGCACCTAGATTGTCCTCCATACTCGACGGGATCCACGCTTAAAATTTTGTGTTTAAAGGGGTAGGTGTATGTGTTATCTGTGTGCAAAAGCTGGAAAAGAATATACAGGTGTCAGTGCCAAAGGTGAATGCTCAGGAGCTAAGGCTTAGAAGAGAATGCTGGAAGAGGGGGAAGACACAGAGACTTTTGTTCGATAACAGTTAAGTTATGCCTACGTATCCTCGCGTGCAATGAGGAAGTCATAACACCGTAGTTCGACTCAAAGAGACTGGAAAATGAATTGACTGTGAACTGCTTACTTGCATATGCTCAAGTGTATGACTCGTCTGGCTCGAGTGCTAATTGTCTTGCATTAGACGGGAGAAGCAAGTTCTCGTTTATGAGTGAGTGTGATGAGAAAAGAATCCCGAAGAAGACAATTATTATTTGTTTTTTATGTTTTCAGTTTTGTTGTTGTTTTTGGTGTTTTGCATAAGTTAATGAGCTTAAGCCTAAATCAAAGGCTTGTAAACTCATTATATCCTCCTTGATTAGGGATAATGAGCCCACTTAAGTATGAGATAAGCATCTCAACTTAATTGCCATGATGATGTAGGATTAAGATCATTAACCTACTTGTGATTATTAAGATGTTTTTGGGTTTTTGTTTTAGTGTTAAGTAATGAGTTTAATCTCTAATCACAGATTAGTGAACTCATTACACCATCCTAATAGAAGGATAATAGATGAGCACACTTAAGCTGAGGAAGATACCTCAACTTAATCCATGGTTAGGGATTAAATTCATTATATAACAAGGTTTTTATTAAGTGTATTTTAATTAAGGATGACGTTAAGAAATGGATTTTAAGTTTGTAAGACAACTTGAGGGGGACTTGTCCATTAAACACTAGGGTTAGTCCTTCTTAACCATAAAGGAAGAATTAGAACCCTAATATAAGGCCCAAGTTACAAGTTAATGTCTTGGTGATTATTAGATGGATTGATTAAGAGGTTTAAACAGATTAAGGGTTTAACACTTAGGATTAAAGTTATACACTCCATCCTAAGATAAGGATGCAGGCATAACCCTAATTTCAAAGTCCTAAAACCTTAAAGGTTTAGTCTCTAATGATGGGATGAGAAAAGAGACACAAAGAAGACTCAAAGGAAAAAAGTCTAAGGGAAACTATCAATCCTAGAAGTTATCGTGCTTAGGCATCTTATGGTTTTGTGAGGCTTAAAAGGAGAAGTCTTCAAGGAAGCCACCAAGGAGAAGCAAGATGAAAAGAGAAGGAAGCAGAAGAATAAGTTACTTACTTCCTAAGAAGGTAAGTAACTTAGAGGAAGAAAGGAAGAGAAGCACAAGTGAGGCAAGCCCACTCAAAGACAAACAAAAATGCAGTAATAATGCAATATGAAGAGATGAGAAGAGGTGGGAGGTGAAGGCAAATCCACCTCCCAAACAACTTACCATTAACCCTGAAAAGTTAGTACAAGATGCAATATGAAAGGAATGAAATGAAATGATGCATATGCAAGGGCAAAGACCAAGACCAGAAGCATATACATGATGCTAATGATGTTATGATATGATGCAAAGACATACAAGATGCATGTGTGTGTTCATACAAGAGAATGAATGCAAATGAAGCATGTAGGAAATCATGTAAACACATGGATGTTTATGAAATGAAATGGATGCAAAGCATAGCAAATGTATGGATAAATGATCAAGCAATGTTCAATCAATGTATTAAGATGTCTAAGATGACATACAAATGCTTAAAATGGCATGGCAAGTTCATATGTTTATGCAATGCAATGTAAGATGCAAGTAAAAATGCAAAATTAGGGTTACATGGAAGGATGAGATGCAAATGACCAAGACAGAAGCAAATGACATTATAAAAAATTGAAAATGCACTCAAAGGAACCCTAATCCCATATAATATCACACCCCAAAGGAGAAGGTCTAACTCTTAACCTATTGCAAGTTATGATTTTTTTCTAGTTTTGCTGGGGTTTTTGGGTGCTTCAAAAGGGAAAATGCAAATCAAATTAAAAATGCAAGATAAATTCATGCCAAAAATATCCTAGATACTACATGATATGTGTAAAACAATGCAAAAAGAACCACCTTCAAACCCTTCATGGTTAGGCAGAAAAGATTTTTCAAAGGTTAGGGTTAAAAAATGTGATTTTATGAACCCTAAATTCAAAGAAAACTGTCAAGTTATGATCAAAACCAAAAAGAAATTTGTATGAAGGGTTTGAAAATGTTTCTAAATGTGTTAAGATGCAACATGATTTTTTTGGTGATTTTTAGAAACCTAAATGTTATTTTAATTAATTAATTTCCATTAATTAATTAAAATAAACATTTAAATATTTTAAAAATACAATTTTTATGCAAAAAATAAAATAAAAATATTTTTGGTTTCTGAAAATTAATAAAAGTCATGATAAAAAATTTCAGATTTGTTTAATGATTTTTGCTATTTTAAATAATTATATGAAAAGAAATAGAAAGAAAATAAAATAAAATGAATAAAAATGAAAAGTTAACGCATCCAGTGGCTGAGATTTGAACTGAGGAAAAAGTTGTTGATCAGCGTGTTATCCAATGGCTGGGATTAATCCTGACCTAATTAAATAAAATTAAACTTAATTAAACTGGATTAGGGCTAATGGGGGATCTAGACCGTTCAAACACGAGCGGGAAGCAGGATCTGAGGGCTCACATTCAAACTTCACTAACTACAGGATTAAACCCTAATTACATTCTGATGACCGGAACAGTGGTTCCGGTCATCTTCTCCGGTGAGACCAAAACTCAACTTCTTCCCTAGTCTAAATTAGAAGCTCTAAATCTCCAGATCCACTCTCCTAATCATTCTAAACAAGATTCAATCATCAAACAACATTTATCATGCATCAAACACTAGATTCAAATCAAAACATAAAAACTGCAAAAGTTTCAGAAGCACGATACAGGCTTAATACTCAACCATTTTCAAAAATAAAAGGTGCAGTGTGATCAGTGAAGCATGAAGAACATTTCTATAACCTAAAAAGAGATTTCTGGAAAATTTGTTCTTGATGATACCTGAGATGAAGCTTTCTCAATCTGAGCTATTTGGACCTCTCCTTGGTGCAAACCAACTCCCCTGAATCCCTTGATGCTATTGAGAAGCTTGGAACAAGTTTATATGGCTGTTTTTTGAGGTTTCAGTTCAGAGGGGGGTGAAATTGTGTTTTTGTTTTAGGGGGTTTCAGGCTTGTGTAAGGGGTGGGAAATGATCTGGAGGATGTATGGAGATGATTGGTGAAAGAATTTTTAAGTTTGGCTGAGTGGTTTGAGAATTTCAAAGAGATGAAGTTTCTTGAGGATTTTATGAATCTGAGTGTGTGTGTTGATTCAAGCTCCAAGAAGTTATGAAATGTGATCCTTAGGGCATGTATGTGAAGCTGTGATAGGTCAGAAGAGTTGTTGTGGCTCAATTTGATTAGTATGGTGTGAAATGCAAAAAGTCAAGATTTGTGTCCTTGGAGGTATGGGTCATGGCAGGTCTGGTTTCAAGGGGTGTCTGGTCTCAGCAAGTTTCAAGGAGAGCCATGGAATTGGTTTTGGCATGCTGGCACAAGTGGATGGAAAGATCTATACCATTTTGCAATTTTGGGAAGTCTTGGCCCCTTTGAAATTTCTTGAAGTTCAAGTCATGGAAATGCATAATTCTTGGGGAAATTCTGATCTTTATAGGTCACATAGGCATATTGTGAAGTGTTTGTGCACATTTGAACTCATTAGAATGCTTGGCAAGTGGTTTTGCAAAAAATCCTCTTTGGTGCATTCTTGAAAATTATAGGATTTTTGCCAACTTTGAAGGATCATAACTTGAGTTCCATATTGAATCAAAACATGTTCTTGTTCTTTTTGAAAAGGGAAAGACCTAATCTACAACTTTCATGACCAATAATTTTTCATTTGAAGCATTTTTGATCAAGAAAGAGGAGGTTGAAAAACTTTCCCAAAATGGAAAGTTTCCATTACAAGTCATTTCCATTTTTGGCAACTTTTCAAATGGCTCAAAATTCTTCAATATTATGAACTTCCAACCTCTTATAAGATCAAATAAAGATCATAGAACTTCAATTTGATGAAAATACCCCTTTGGTTCCATTGTTGGGGGTCTCAGATGCCCTGATTTTGACTTAACTTGCTCAAGAAGTTACCCAGTGAACAAATGACTTCCACAATGAATTTATTCATCGAACTTGGTACAAATGATCCTTATAACATCTTAAGAACAATAGAAACAATAATGGCCCAAAAATTTGGAATTGGGGCTTCTGAAACCAAAACCCTAATTTTGGTCATATGTGCAGTGAAAATGAAAACCCTAGCTCTGCTTCCATGCTTTTCCAGTTCTTGTGATTTCTTGACTTCCTTGAACTTTGAGAGGCACAATATGATGATAGAACACACATGGACCCTCTTGGAATGCTTTGAGGCCTTTGGAGTGGCTCAGATGGGATCTTGGATTGCTCAGATCACAAACCCTAGATGCAGATGAACTTGAACTATGCAGATGAAACAAATATGCAATGTGATGTAGCATGCTTATGCTTATGCAAAAATGAAAGATCCCAAGCCATGGTGTGAAATTAGTGAGGGAAAATTTGGGGTGTTTACAGCTGCCCCTATTCAAGCATGAGTTAGTTGTGCTGGATGTAGGCGCCTGGCTTAACAGACAAACAAGATAACTTGTGGTTGAATACCAAAGACAGTCCAAAATTTGCACTCACTGGGGAGAAGAAGAAAAGGGATATAAATTGTAAAAGATAGTATAGTATGATTACCAAATGCGGGCGATGGAGGACGACCATCGAGCAGAGGACGACTACTGGGGATAAAGTGGTAAGTAAAGCAATGACAGGGACGGCCGACAAGCTGGGGAAATAAAAATATCATGATGGGGACGGCCATCAAGCAAAGAAACAAGATTCTTTGGGGATTAAAGTAAAGGCAATGATGGGGACGACCATCAAGTTTGCAAATTAAAGTAAACAACGATGGGGACGACCATCGGTTTAAAGAATAAATGAAATATTGATGAGGGACGGTCATCAAAGGTGAAGGACGATCACCTAGCAGGGGACGACTGCTCTTTATCACGACATAGGACGAATGTCGGATAGAAAAAGGTCAACGATGGGGACGAACATCGGTAAAAATGATGAAGGACGATCACCTAGCAAGGTACGGCTGCTCTCGGAGTTTATCACGACATAGGACGAATGTCGGATAACAAGATCAACGATGGGGACGACCATCGGTAAAAATGATGAAGGACGGTCATCAAGAGGTGAAGGACGATCACCTAGCAGGGTACGGCTGCTCTCGGAGTTTATCACGACATAGGACGAATGTCGGATAACAAGATCAACGATGGGGACGGCCATCGGATAAAAATGATGAGGGACGGTCATCAAAAGGTGAAGGACGATCACCTAGCAGGGGACAACTGCTAAATATCACGACATAGGACGAATGTCGGATAGAAAAAGGTTCCACTAATGGAGACTCCGTTGGGGAAAGGATGAGGGACGGTTGTCGCTCCCGGGATTTTCATCCTAGTACAAACTCGAAAGTGGCTCAGAAAAGGTAAAGTCGCCAGCCAGGCATTTTTATCCCGAGAGAATGGGAAAGGTAATGCTGCACAAACCTAAGGAAGAAGGAAAGGACAAGGTCCTGCGAACCAAAGATCTGGGTTTGGGAGTCGGTTACGACCTGGGAAGGTATTAGCACCCCAGATCGTCCGCCGTACCCGACGGGATCCACGCTTGCTTGTTTGTTTCAAAGGGTGAGAAAGTAAAGATGTTGCTGAATAAAACTGCTACTGGAACTGGAAATGAAATGAGAAAGGGAACTGGAAAAGAAAAGGAAGGGGAAAATGTAGGGAAAATAAAGAAAGCGCTCGAACGGGCCCTACCCCGCTGCCTACGTACCTCATCGGGATAATGAGGATCAGAGTCGACGTAGTTCGCCTAACTAAGGCGGGAACTATTTGTTTGTGTTTTTTATAGCTGGAACTGCGTATGTCTATGCTCAAGTATTGCAGGCTCGTTTGGTACGAGTGCGTTTACCGTCTTGCATGCGAGACAGGTCGTCGCAAGTTCGCGTTGTGAGTGAATGAGATGAGAAAAGAAGTTCCCGCAGGATAGTCGCTTATTGCTTGTTGTTGTCTTTTAAGAGAAATGTTTTTTGAATTTGTTTGTGAACATTCTCATACTAAGACCTATCCATCGCGATAGGTACTTACACCTCGCCCCGAAACAGGACGCGTATAAGCACTCCGCAACAAAGTCTCGTGTCGTACAAGAAAGTTCGGTTTTTATTAAGTGTTTTATTATTTTTTCTTTATGAGATGAGAAAGAAAGACTCAAGTTGCAAAAGGACGAACTAAGGGGGACTAAGACACAACCCTAAGTTATTTATTATATACAAAAGGTGATCCTAATGGTTTGTGAGGTTTTCTAATCCTAAGGAAGAAAAGAATAGAATGCAACTTACTTCCTAGAGAAGTTAAGTTGATTCTACAAAAGAGGGGGAAATCCTACCAAACACAAGTATGAAAAGAAGGAAATGAATTAAATGCATAAGAAAATGCATAAAGGAAATGCATAAAAAATAAAGGATAAGGTGAAGGAAACTTACCTCAATCTTCCCCTCTACAAAACAAAGGTTAATGTGCATTTTTATTAAAAAGGAATGAGGTAAACACACATCAAACAAATCCTAAGGCAACTTGGACCTAAACTAGACTCAATCTTAAGTTTAAGGGTGCCTACACTATGCTAAGCTAAAATTCAGCCACTATTTACAGCACTCAAACACATAATCAGCTATGAAAACAATGCATAACACAAATCAGTTTTTTACAGCCAGCATGCAACATGAAAAGGTAGGTGTAAAAAGTCACAAACAACATGCACTACACAACACACAGCATACATTTTACAGCACCTATATGCAAAAACAACTATGAAATGCAAAATCCAGAATTGATTATTTTCATTTTATGCACAAAGTGAATGATAAACAACACATTAATGTCACTTAACATGAATCTACATGCATCACAAAATGAACTCAAACATGTGAATTTATTTACATCATATATTTGATTAAAAATGACAATGATCAATCAAGAACAAACATACTTTTTCATGTTGCACAAATGAACATTTTATCATGAGATTGAACAAGTATCACTACAAGCATCAATTGTTACACAATTGTTACACATGCATGGCATAAAAATCAGAATTGAACTCATGTTAAGATATGATCAATTAAGCGCAAGAAACTTGCATGAACATGTGAAGCATTTAATCACTTTTGGCAAAAAAAATAAACATGGCATTTAATCACTTTATCAATCAAGCAAGCAATGACAATAATCATGAAGCACATATTGAATTTAAGCAAGCACTTAACATGTGAAACAAATGATTAAAGTGTGGCAAAACAACATCAAGAATCAATTATATCACATTTGCACATTTAACACAAAACGTGGAAAAGTGAACGGAATCATGTCGAAACGACTCGAAACAAATGAATTGACTACTGGAAATAGACCCAAAAATTCCCTAAAATCAATACCTAAACATACATGAACCTTAGAAGCACTAGGAAGCAAGATTGAGCAAGAAAATAAGCTAAAAATCCAAAAATGAACAGCGTTAACCGGTTAACCAAATTGGTTAACCCGTTAACGGACCCTGGACAACACTAAAAATGGCCAAAAACGCATGCGTTAACCGGTTAACCAAATGCGTTAACCGGTTAACGCTGAACAGAAAGTGAAAAATGCTTTTGAAATAAGTGCTTTTGGCCACAATCTTCCTTCTAAACAACCCTAACCCCCACCTAATCATGCTAACATGAATTTCTACTCAATTAGGGCTTATTAACACATGATAGAATCTATAACAAGCTACAACCTAACTTTTAATCCATCAAAAACCATAAATCGCAAGCAAAACTTAACGAACACGTAATCAAACATAAGCAATACGAAAAGCACTTAAAGAATGCCGAAATGGCGAGATGAAGAGAATAACTTAAAGGAAAAGTGATTTAGATCACCAACCTACGAAGTGGAGAAGTGCTTCGGTGAATGTTGCAAGAATCGGAGCTTGATCGAAGAGAAAACCAAGAAAACCGCGAAACCGCAAAATAAATGCGTTCTTGATGCTTGAACCTTCGTGTGCTTCCGATAAGTCGAAACCTTCACCAAAATTCAGTAGCTTCTTCTTCCACAATCCACAAAATCAATGGAGGTTGAGGCTAAGCTTCAAGATCTTCAAGTTTCAATGTGAAACTTGAAGAGCTTATTCAAAAAAGCTTTAGTGAAAGGAGGGAAAAAGGAGGAAAAGTGAGAGAGAGAAAGTGATTGTGAGAGAATGAGAAATTTGGAAATGAAAATTGTGTGTCTCCTTTTGGTTTGGATGAGAATGACTTAAATATGGCTTAGGTTTGGGGCCCAAAAATTAGGCTTGGGATCCAAAATTATGGTTTGGTAATGAGGTTAGGACTTAGGAATGGAGCTAGGTTAGGAGAAGGAACATTCTAGAAGATGGTAGAACATGGTAGAAGTTTCCAAGGGAGTGGAATGAAAATGGAAAAACAAGAGGGAAAGAATGAAAGGAAGTGTGGAAAGAAAGTGGAAGGAAAAGTGGAGGGAAATGCAAAACCAACCACTTTTCAAATGATTTTTCTTTGATTTTTTTATGATTACTCCATCGTTTATTGACCAAATTTGAACCATAGGATTATTGTAACCCTGATTTCATGATATCGATCTTAAAAGTCAGGAATCGACCCTTTTTACCTAGCTTGGTTGCCTTTTCCCCGATTCCTCGATTTTTCGTCGTCTGGCCAGTCGAACCCCTTCCAAAATGAATTTGTGGACGAGATTTGAACCCTATGCCTTTGACATCATATATAATACAAAGGAATCCTCTTTGAATCGAAACTTCATGAAGAAGCCCAGTAAAAATGAAACCCTAATTTGGCTCTTTTCATCAGGAGATGTTGCACTGCTTGCCTCCTTTGATTAAACCCCATCTTTCCATGGCTTGTGGCTTCAAGTTAAGACTTGTGGGATGTTGTGAACCCTTTACACAAGGTTGAGAAGCTTTGTGGCCCTTTGATTGCCTTAGTATAGCCTTCAGTTGCTCCACCCATTGACCACATGCCTATGCCTCAGCCATGCTATACATGATGCAATGTTTTTGGTTATTTTATGAATCCATATATACAAAATGCTATGCAAAATGTTGAGGATATTGTAAACACCCCAAATTTACCTCACTCATTTCACCATGGCTTGTGATCTTTTCATATGCATAAGTTCAATCATATCATCTCATATTGCATTTTTGCCTCACTGCATTGATTCAAAGTCATCTGCATCTAGGGTTTGTGATCTGAGCAATCCAAGAGTCATTTGAGCCACTCCAAAGGTCATCAATCATCTCAAAGGGGTACATCTATGTTCACGCATCATATTATATCCTCACAAGGTCAAAGAAGTCAAAGAATCACAAGGACTGAGAAAGGCATGGAAGCAGAGCCAGGTTTAACTGCACAGATGACCTAAAATTAGGGTTTTGGTTTCAGAGGCCATAACTCCAAATTTTTTGGTCATTATTGTTTCTATTGGTCTCTATATGTTATGAGGATCATGCATATCAATTTTCATGAAGAAATTCCATGGGGAAGGCATCTGATCACAAGATGACTTCTTGAGCAAGTCAGTGCAAAATCAGGGCATCTGAGGCCCCCAATGACCCAACCAAAGGGTGTTCTCCATCATTTTGAATGTGTATGATCTTTATTTGATCATAGAAGGTGTTAGAAGTTCACAAAATTGGAAAATTTCAAGCCATTTGCAAAGTTGCCTTTTTGGGAAAGTGACTTGTAATGTAAACTTGCCATTTTGGGAAAGTTTTTCAACCTCCTCTTTTTGATTCAAAAATGCTTCAAATGAAAGAACTTTGGTCATGAAAGTTGTAGAATGGATCCTCCCATTTTCAAAAAGTACAAGAACTCATTCTAATTCATTTTGGATCAAAAGTTATGGCTTGTCAAAGTTGGGAAAAATCATGAAATTTTCACTTTTGCACCAAAGAGGGAAAATTGCAAAACCTCATGCCAAGGCCAAAGATGACTTCAAAATGACTTCTAATCTTCATACAAACACAATGCAATGCCTAAAATTCAGATTGGCCCAAGAAATTTCTCATTTTCATGCCTTGATATCCAAGTATCATAAACCATTTTTCATGAAAATCACAAAGAGGGAAATCTTGCAAGAAGGGTTCCTTTGGTTTTGTTTGGTCTCTAATCATTATCAAAGTATCATAGCAACATTGTATGGTGCATTTTGCTGCATATTGCCCAAGAGATGTCACATGTCCATGACCAAAAATCACAAAGTGTAACAAGTTGCAAAATTGCAAAACATGTGAGATCTCACCCTTCATCCATTCCAGCTCACATCAGTTCATCCCATGGCCATCCTTGAAGGCAGCTGAGCCCAGAGCAACCCTAAAATAGCCTCTGCCACAACCCATGCCTCAAGTACACCTAACATTGACTTTTTGGCCAATTTCCCCATGCCATTCCCACAGTGCAAGTCACTTCCTCAGACCTCTTCCAAAAGTTTAGGGATGTGCTATGGATCATAAAGCAAGCCACACACAAGCCAGAAACCTCCCACAATCCAGCTTGCACAAAATCTGTCCCAAACTTCTTCTCTTCGAATTTCTTCACACAGCCTTCAAAAATCAAAAATTCCTTCACCAACAAACCACAAATCATCCATAGAACAAGAATCATCCCCTGAAACAGCTTGAAACATCACACATAAAGACCTCCATTTCTGCTACACCAGAGCTGAAACATTCAAACCAGCCACTCCCCAAGTTTTCTAAGCTTCATTCCATCATCAGGAGGTTCAGGGAAGCAGGATTGCACCAAGTTTGAGTCCAGAAAGCTCAGAAACAGGGAGTCTTCATCTCAGGTAACATGAAGAACATTTTTTCCAGAAGCTAAGTTTTAAGTTCTTTTATGGTTTTGCATGTTCCCCTGATCATGAATATGTATTTACTTTTGAAAATGGTGAAGAAACCAGCATGTATGATGACTCTGAACATTTGCCCGTGTTTTATATTTTGTTTCGATTCGTGCTTGTGAGTTGAAATAAATGGATTTTGATTGAGGGTTTAGGTTTAGATGGATGAAAGGATCATTTTGGTGGAAGAAATTTGATGTTTGGTAACCTATAGAAGAAACTAGGGTTTTTGTTTCGCCGGAGAAGACGACCGGAACCACTATTCCGGCCGTCTGAAAGTCATTAACCCTAATTAGGGTTTAGGCCAGGTTTGAATGTGGGTCGTGCGATTGCTCCTTCCCGCGCGTGTTTGTGTGGCCTGGATCTCATGATTAGTCTTAATTTAGGTTTATTTATTTAATTAATCTGGAATAATGAAGTTTGAACTTGGGCCCTTGGATGTGGCGCCAAGTCAACAGTCCCAAGCCCAGATTCAATCTGGTCCTTCCATTCAGCTTACTTTTCCATTTTTATTAGTTTTATTTCATTTTATTTATATTTAACTTTCATGAATTATTAAAAATAGTAAAACATATTTAAAAATTCTGAAATTTTTTGTCAAGCATTTCATTAATTTTCAGAACCCAAAAATATTTTTATTTTTATTTTTTGCATTAAAAATCTTTTTTAAATCATTTAAATGTTTATTTTTAATTAGTTAATGGAAATTAATTAATTAAAAATGCATTTAGGTATTTAAAAATCACCAAAAAATTCACATTGCATTTTAAAACATTTAGAAACATTATCAAACTCTCAAAACAAATTTCTTTTTGGTTCTTGACCTATTTTGACAATTTTCATTGGAATTAAATTTGTTTAAAGGCAATATTTTGATCCTAACTTGAAAAAATCCATTCTGCCTAACCATGAAGAGTTTGATAATGGTTCTTCTTGCATTGCATCCTTCATGGCATGTAGTTTCTAGGGTAAAATTGGCTTGAATTTATCTTGCATTTTCAATTTAATGAGCATTTTTCCTTTTGAGGTGCCTTGAAACCCTAGTTAACTTAGAAAAATCACAACTTCCATTAGGTTTAGATTTAGGTCTCCTCCTTTGGGAAGTGAACTTGTGTAGGGTTAGAGTTCCTTTGATCCCATTTTCAATTTTTTATCATGTCATTTGCTTCTGGTTTTGAATTTTTGTGTTGTATGTTGTTCATAAACCCTAATTCTTGTTTCATTTTGCATCCATCTCTCATTTGCTTGCATTCAAGAACTTGTCATGACATTTTGTGCATCCATATGACATATAAGACATCTTAGGACATATTAGAATCATGTTTGATCATTGCATCATTCATTTGACATGTCATACCTTCATTGCATTCCATAAGCTTTCATGGACTTTCATGGTTCAAGGCATGCTCCATATGCATCCATTCTCTTGTATGCTCACACATATGCATCTTGTATGACTTTGCACCATCCCTTGACATCATTTGCATCATATGTATGTGTCGCTCCCGGGATTTTCATCCTAGTACAAACGCGAAAGTGGCGCGGAAAAGGTTAGAGTCGCCAGCCAGACATTTTTATCCCGAAAGAACTGGAAAGGTAATGTTGCACAAACCTGAGGAAGAAGGAAAGGACAAGGCCTTGCGAACCAAAGATCTGAATTCGGGAGTCGGTTACGACCTGGGAAGGTATTAGCACCCCAGATCGTCCGTCGTACCCGACGGGATCCACGCTTGCTTGCTTTGTTTCAAAGGGTGAGAAATAAAGAATGCTGCTGAATAAAACCGCTAACTGGAAATTGGAATGAAAATGGAAATGAGAAAGGAACTGAAATAAGAGAATGGAATGAAAGAATGGGGAAAATGTAGGGAAAATAAAGAGTGTGCTCGAACGGGCCCTACCCCGCTGCCTACGTACCTCATCAGGATAATGAGGATCAGAGTCGACGTAGTTCGCCTAACTAAGGCGGGAACTATTTGTTTGTGTTTTTTATGCTGGAACTGCGTATGTCTATGCTCAGGTGTTGCAGGCTCGTCTGGTACGAGTGCGTTTACCGTCTTGCATGTATGACAAGTCGCCGCGAGTTCGCGTTGTGAGTGAATGAGATGAGAAGAGAAGTTCCCGCAGGATAGTCGCTTATTGTTTGTTTTTGTCTTTTATGAGTTTTGTATGAATTTGGCACAAAGAAGTGAATTCAAACTCTTTTCCATGGAATGTACACTTGACTCTACATTCCAAGATGGAATAATAGAACAAGCATACCCAGCAAGGAGAATTTATCCAAGACTGGTTTCCTAGGATTAGGGTTTAAGTTCACTGGCTTGTTGAACTTTTATTAAGTGTTTTTGTTGCTTTTGTGAAGAAGTATCTTTTAAGTTTTCTTTGTGGACAATTCCTTGATGAGACTTGTGCATCATGATAAACAAGCTTACACCACTCCAAGATGGAATGAATGCAAGAGCTTCATGGAATAAGGCTATACACAAGGAATCCTTCCATTTATTTGTTAAGTGTTTTTTTGGATTTTTGTATGAAGATAAGAAGAGAATGACTCAAGTTGAAAAAGGTAAAAACTAAGGGACTAAGACTCAATCCTAATTTTGTTATGTATTTACAAAGTGGTCCTAATGGTTAGTGTGGTTATCTATTCCTAATGGGAACTTAAAAAACTACTAGAATTCAACTTACTTCTTAATGAAGTTAAGTTGATTCTAGGAACAAATGGGGAAACCTATACAAGTTGTAAGATCAAAATAAAGCAAAACAACGAACTTGAACCATAAGAAACAAAATCCTAAAAAATGCATTAGATGACATGAATTAAAAATATAGACTATTTATTTATTCTACTTCTATATGGAAATGAACTTTATCCTAAGTTCTAAATCTAAGCTAAACCTAATATTCATTCTAAAAAATTAATTGAACTAAACCTAAGTCTAATATTAAATTCAAATGCTAAATCTAATCTATACTATTATTTTTATATTGAACTTTATTTTCTTTTAATGGCCTAACCTAAGGGAATTATGCATAACTAGGCCTAAAACTAATATTCTAAAAAAAATATTAAATCTTCTAGAAAAATTATGAAAATTAAACTATGGGATCCTAACATTATCTCTAATCTTATACTAAGAGGGATCCTAAAAATTTCTATTTTTTCTATGCCTAACAAATAATTATTTCCAGCTAAGAATTAATTACTATTTCCTAAGGATTATATCACTAAAACATAAGATAAAAGCTCCTAAAAATTCCATAAAAAATATCCTAAGAACTATTATGAGTCCCCTAATTACAGAAAAAAGAATGGCTCAAAAAAGTTGCTGGAAGTTACTTAAATAAAATGAACAAAATTCAGCACAATTAAAAAGAAATTCAATAAAGCTAATTAAAAGAAAAATACAGAATTAATTCAAAAATAATCAAATTCCAGAAAACAAAAATATCACAAATTCCTAAATTGACTTATTAAGCTACTTTAATTTTTTGGGAATTTTCTTAAGCATTTACCTATTTTTTGAGAATTTATTTGAAACCATATTAACTTAAAATAAAATCCTAAAGAAATGATGCAGGGGGTGTTTTTAGTTATTTTCTAGTTATTAATTTCCATGGGCCTAACAGAGGGAGTGTGAAGAGCAATGGACTTGATCCCATTTTCGTTAGAACCAGGGAGGTGCTGGAAGTAGTTCTTTATGCTTGTTTTCTTAATGGGCTTAGGAAAGGGGAGTGTGAGTAGCAACATTTTTAATTAAACATATTTTTTTTAACATATTCTAGGAATTAAACATATTTCTTAATTAACTTAAAAAATGAATTAACTTAAGATATGAATTAGACTAATCTTAAACTATACTATTACTATTTTTCCCAAAATCTTAATTAAAGAAAAAGAATTAAACTAACCTTAAACTAATATTTCCTAAGATCTTAATTAAAAAAATATTAACTAAAACTTTCTAAATTAGACTTAATTTAGGAAAAAAGAATTGAGTTAACCTTAAACTAATATTTCCTAAGATCTTAATTAAGAAAATATTAACTAAAACTTTCTAAATTAGACTTAATTTAGGAAAAAAAATTGAGCTAACCTTATAACATTTCTTTTATAAAACTCTTAATTAAAGAAAATATTAAACTAATATTTTCTAAAAAAACTTAATTAAGAAAATAGAATTAAACTAACCTTCTAATATTTCTTTTATAAAATTCTAATTTAGAAAAATGAATACAAATTCTAAAAATCTTCTAAAATCTTAAATAAATAAAAAATGAATTAAACTCTAATAACCATGATAATATTCTAATGACTTGACTTAAACTATAGTTAATTATAATACTCAATTACAATATGAATTAAACTATAGTCTTGATATTTAATTTGAAATTCTATAAACTTCTAAATTAAAATTAAGTTAAATCTTTATCTAATTATAATATTTCCAAACTTCATAAACTTTTAAATTATAAAAATAAATTAAATCTTTATATAATACAATATTAAATAAGCTGAAGAAACAAAACCCTAAGGCAAACCCTAGTTCCCCTTTCTTCTTCCTCCCTTGCCGCCGTCATCCTTCCACCCTCTCCGTCTCTTCTTCTTCGCTTCCCCCTCCTTCGGCCTCTATCCACCTTCTTCAACATAAAACCTAGCCACCCTGACGGCGGATCTCCCTCCCCTCAACAAATCTCTAACCTCCAAACTCCCAAATATCCTGAAATCTCCTCAAACCTAGAGGTCTCAACATCTTAACAGAAACACCCATTCAATTTGCAAAAGAAATCGCTAAAGCTACGCAAAACTCACACCTTTCAATACTCCGATTATCCGTGTGCTAGCATCAAAGAAGAGAATCTCTTAGGCCTACCGGAAGCAACCAGTGACAGAAGAAGAAATAAGGCTTCAAATTGACTAACCTTCGAACGGTTCTCCGGTGACGTTGCGACGGAGAAAATGTCTCCTATTACTCAGGTATGATCGATTTCACCCAATCTCTCTCCTATGAATCTTTACTCCCTTGTGGTGGCTTCTTGATACGCTTCTGATTAGGATTCGTTGTTCAACCTTTAGTCATGTAAATCATGATGTAAAGCTGTTATGATATGTTGATGTTGATGATTTTTGTACGGAACTGGATTTTAATCTGGAACCATGAATTTTGCAGGTAGTGGAGGATTGGTGAAGAAGGAGCGCAGGGATTGGTGAAGAGATGAGGGAGAGGTTGAAGCTTTAGCAGCTTTCTGTTGACTGATCCTGCTGTATTTTGCTATTGATCTGGTTGCGTTTTCTTATTGATTCTGCAGGAATGCTGTTAAGCTTTGAAGAAAATCTGAGGGAAGATGATGAAGGCTGGAATTGGATGGTGTGTGGAAACTCCAGAAATTTAGGAAGAAGAAGCTTGAAGTGTGAAGACCAATCCGATTTATAGAAGTTAGGAGAGACTTCTATGAGAACTCAGGTGAAACTTCTAGACCCTTCTGTTATGGTTTTAACTTAATAGTTAGCTATGAACTTGTTGAATTCTATTATGAAGTTTCTCTTTTCTTTTTGAATTGTGAAAAGTTAGTTAAAGGTTAGTTAACTTTTTGTTGTGATTTGGTTAGCTTCACTTCACTTTCCTTTGTTGATCTTATTCTCTTTTTGTTCTGTTGCGAGTTTTCTTTTGCTTCTATACACACTCTCAAGCTCATCACAAATACAACTTGATTTCCTGCAGGCTTGATTCGAGAACCCTTGAGTTATTATTGTGCTGCACTAAGTTCCCTGTGATGATGATGCAAGTTGAAACTCACTGGAATTTTCTGAACTCCATTTCTTGGATATTTTCCATGTGCCATAAGTGTTATGCTAGGATTTGATTTCTAATTCAATTATGTTATGCTTTTTTTTGTTTTGCCGGCTCTAAAAGGTAGTTTGAGGAAGATAATTAGCAGAGAGTTGAGAAGATTGAAGATGGATTAGTGGACTAGTGATTGGCGAAACTTGAAGGAGAGGTTGGATGATTCAAAGTGAAGATTCGGGTTGAAGGTTTTGTAGGTGAAAATTAGTGGTTATGTTCAAGTTTTGTTAGATAAGGAAGAGGCCCCTTTCTTTTAGTTCTGTTTCTATATTATTTTTTTGATATATCAGTTATAAAACTGAATTTTTCCTTCTGGTTGTAACTGGACTGCACTTTCTGTTAATGATTATATCATTGTTTAAACTAAGTCTCCAAACATGCCAAAACAAAAAGAATCCAAAGCATTCCTCTTCTCCTCCCTTTTTTCTTAAAAATTTGGATTGAATCTTAGGTGACTATTAGTAATAATAAGTATAAATAAAAAAACAAAAAGATGGAACAGGTTTGGGCTTACAATGGGCTTTGGAATTAATTCTAGAGATTAATTCAAGTATGAAATTAAAATGAATTTGTAATTGGATTGGAGCTAAAAACAATATGAATTTAATCACAAAATATGACTTGGTTTTGAATTATGACTTGGTTTTGAATTTCTTTCAAGGTAGTGTTCAAAAATGGAACAAAAAAAGAATTTTGGTTAGGACAAATATTTGGTAATTGGTTTGATGGTTTAGAATGGTGATATGAAATAAATTTGGGCTAAGAAAAAAAATGGTTATAAGAGGTGATCTTGATGATAGCAGGAAAAGAAATATTTGAAATATGGTTTTTACGGGCTAGAGCAAATCCAACTTATTCTTAATGAATCCCCCAAACTTCGATAAGCTTCAACATTGAACCTCATTGACTTCTACCACAACAAACAATCAAACGAGAGAACCATAGTAACTTGCTTTTCTTATGAGTCCACCATTAGATCTCCTATACCATGAACATCATGATACCTCGATATGAAACCCCGAAACTCAGTCTCCATTAATTAACATCAACAAAAACATGTCAGAGATAGGAATCTGTGATCAACTTGTATTGAGTGTCCCCCGATGAAGCAAATAGCTTGAGTTGTTAACATGAATAATGTCATAAGCATCAGACACTCCTGAGAAATCTTGAAGAAGATAATTGGGATACTTGATGAACTTCAGCATAAGAACGTGGCTATGATATGATGAGCTCAACCTCTATCTTATCTCAAGTGCAATAACCAGATAAATCATCTCTGAACATGAAAACTCAAATCATCGGAGCATACTCTGATCCCATGCCTGAGGAATACAATGCAAATGCATGATGATGGATATTATGATCTAATGGGAAATGCAGATGACATGCGAAGCAACAAGCCAGTTAAGGAAACAAATATGGGGGCAAATTTTGAGGTATTACAACTGCCCCTATTCAATCAACTGCATACCTGAACGAATAATTGCAACAGCTTTTAGACGTTTAAGGTATGGAGTGATTGAATACTCGAATAAAACCTGAAAATTTGCACACTGAGGGTAATGGAAATGCCATTTGCCCATTTATTTATTTATAATATTTTTGATTTTGACCTCTGAATAGGCAACGGAGATAGAACCAGGTGGAATAGAATCAATGCAATCACTGCGACTGCTGAACGAACCGAAACCACAAGGAGGGTGCCTGTTGGCGAAACAGGACTTAACGCAACATCAACCGATTTGCGACTCAAATAAGATCAACCGATCAAACACGGAGATGGTATCAACCGATCCACCCCGGAAAGCGAGAATGTAATATCATCCGATTTACAACTCGAAGAGAAATGATATCAACCGATTCATGACTCAAATAAGATCAACCGATCTAACATGGAGATGGTATCAACCGATCCATAACCAAGAAAAACGAGAATGTAATATCATCCGATTTACCACTCGAAGAGAAATGATATCAACCGATTCATGACTCAAATAAGATCAACCGATCTAACATGGAGATGGCATCAACCGATCCATAACCAAGAAAAACGAGAATGTAACATCATCCGATTTACAACTCGAAGAGAAATGATATCAACCGATTCATGACTCAAATAAGATCAACCGATCTAACATGGAGATGGCATCAACCGATCCATAACCAAGAAAAACGAGAATGTAACATCATCCGATTTACAACTCGAAGAGAAATGATATCAACCGATTCATGACTCAAATAAGATCAACCGATCCAACATGGAGATGGTATCAACCGATCCATAACCAAGAAAAACGAGAATGTAACATCATCCGATTTACAACTCGAAGAGAAATGATATCAACCGATTCATGACTCAAATAAGATCAACCGATCTAACATGGAGATGGCATCAACCGATCCATAACCAAGAAAAACGAGAATGTAACATCATCCGATTTACAACTCGAAGAGAAATGATATCAACCGATTCATGACTCAAATAAGATCAACCGATCCAACATGGAGATGGTATCAACCGATCCATAACCAAGAAAAACGAGAATGTAACATCATCCGATTTACAACTCGAAGAGAAATGATATCAACCGATTCATGACTCAAATAAGATCAACCGATCTAACATGGAGATGGTATCAACCGATCCATAACCAAGAAAAACAGGATCATTGTACTTAAATGATAACCCGAGACGCGACCGTTGTACTTAAACGGAGACGCGAAAAAAATGAGACTGTTGTACTGAAACAAACCTCAAAGACGAGACTATTGTACTTAAATGGAGACTCGAAAGGAACGGGATCGTTGTACTTAAACGAGAGCCCAAGACGCAACCGTTGTACTGAAACGGAGACGCGAAAAGATGAGACTGTTGTACTGAAACAAGACTCAAAGAAATGAGATGAAACAAGACTCAACTGGGGATAACAACAAGACTTGGTAGAAGCATCCACCCTGGGAGATGAAGTTGCATTCTGTGGGTAACACTTCAATCTGATTGGAGATGTAACGGGTCTTATACCTCAAAACTGGCCCATGCTGGTATGCATATGTTTGAATTTATGGCGTAATGCTCCATGAGGATGGAAATGCTACGCTTTGGAGGATGCAAATGTGATGATGATTATGCGTATGCAAATGCAAAGAGGTCTCCCGATGAGGAGAAAGCAGGTATCCCAGATAACTTGGCTGGGAAGAAACGATGATCACTGCATTGATCTGGTTGATCCTTGTGAGGAGAAGACAACTCTGCGGGGAAGACTGTCAATGATATACCGGCTATGAACTGCCGCCATTGCCAAAAATAAATTGGACTTTGAGATTGGAGAGCCAAGACCCTGCTGGATGAGGGACTCTTCTTGAACTCTGGTGGGGAAATGAAGACCTCCTGACTTGGCTGAGAACCCAAGGTATGATACTGCTGAGGAAGCAATTGTTGGGGAGGCAAGACACTCCTTATACTGCTGAAAATTGCCCCTGTTTGAAGGGAAACTCCTGCTTGGGGATAACACCCACCTTCTGCTACCTTGCTGGGAGAAATTTCGACTTCCACATTACTGGGGATGACGGGTGATATCAATGATAAAGCTTCCTGCTGAAGATAAAAGCTCAAGCTGCCACTTGTTGGGGATAAGAGATAAATCCTCTCATGTTGGGAATGAGAGATGTAAGGCGTCTCATGCTGGTGATGAGAGACGATGATACCCTTCTGATCAAGAAGTAACTTTCGCTTTGCCATACAGCTGGAGAAAGGATTGTCTAATGAGACTAGCTAAGACATTTTGATCAATGAAGCTTGCCGATGAAATAACTCTTGAAGTACTATGCTGACAATGGCTTTGCCCCTAGCCCCGGGTTGATAGGTTGTCAACTAATCATGAGTGAACAATGGTTCTTTACAATCTTCCACTCGCCTTCTATTAGGATCTATCAAAAGATAATGTCTCAAGAGGATTTTACAGAAAACTGGCATACGAGATGCCTCAGTGTCTTCAAACTCTTGGAGAGATTCGTCGGATCTCGAAATAACTGCCCCAGACTGCATGGTTTGTGCAAGAATTTGCCTCGCAAGGATTCATGAAGAACCTCATATCACTGTGAGATATTCTGCCCCAGTATATTGAACTCCGGATAGGTGCTTTTGATAAACCGTCTTCGGGAAAGAGTAACTTCTAGTGCTCTTGGGGTGGCCTGCCCCAGTACGAGCCTGGAAGTGATCACCTCTGAATGACTGCTTTGAAGAAAACACCCAGATCAACTGTTCTTTGAGAGGTTGGATCTCGAAGTGATTGCCCCAGTTTGGTTGAAATTTGAAGAGATTGCTCGACATGATTGCCCCGGATTAGTTGGCTCTTACCACAACTGTTGGGAAAGTCCCTACTCAATGGAGTTTTCTTGAAAAGTGCACCTCGACAGATTGTCCTTCGGAAGTTTCAGACTTCTCAACTTGGCAAGATTAAGCTCCTGGACTGAGATTCCATACATGGACTTTTATGATGCCAAACAAATGTATGCAAGCAGAAAATATTTATTTTAAGAATGAAAATTCTAATGCAACACACATATTAATCTTGAAGTTTTACTGAAGAAGATGTCGCAAACTTTTGTGAGTGAATCACTGGTTAAGATACGACATTGATTTTTGATGGATGAAAACATGCACATGCAACACCAACAAAGAACTTTCAACACAACTCATAGGAGTCAGGAACGCGGTCTCGTGGTAGTATGCTCTCAAAAATAACCCTGTTTCAGTTAGGACTTTTGAGGGTTGTATCGTGGCCCGGTTCACGGTTATAGAAACAAAAGACATAGGCCCGAAATTTATTTGTGCCCACCCATCTTCATGATGTTCTCCATTCCTATGTTCAGCTAGCTTTCACAAGCGCTCACCTCTCAAAAAGGGTTTTGTGATGGTTGAGGAACCAATTACACTAACGGTTTAAGCACCAATCAAATTATTGTTTAGAGTCGGTCACCCCTATTGTCTTTTGTGTCTGTATCACACGACTTTCTTCTTATTCAAGGATTTTCTTGTGTAATCCTTTTTGTCTTTTGCTTTTGCACTATTTTCTTATCCCTAACTTTTGCCTGGACTGATTCTTGTGAACCTTTGATTGTGAAGTCCAGCGGGATGCCCTAATTTTTTGCCTAAGTCGCTTGTTTTCAAGTTTCGACTTAGCGGGCTTTCTCATTCATTTTTTTTTTCAATTCTTCTTTTTTTGAACAAATCGTGTGACACTGTTTGTCTTGAATGCTTTGCGAGGGTCGTGACCGTCTCACTTCTTGGTTGTTGAGGGATAACCATTGCGGTCTCCGGTCTTTGGACCTCTTGATTGGGATAACCATTGTGGTTCCTGGTCATTGGACCTCTTGATTTGGTACAACGAAAGGTAATGGATCCTCAGATTCGCACTCCTTTTGAAATTTGAACGCTCGGTCAAACTAACTGACGCCTACCCTGCCCCTGGGTTAAATGCAAGGTTTTTTTTATGCGAAAAGAAACTCCTACTTCAAGGCTCAAATGGGTTGGTGAGGGTCTATCTCCCTTATATCTCCGGTGTTTAGGATTTGGAACAATGCCTGTACATCGTCAACAGGGTCTTTCTCAAAAGCACACAATTAGAGATTTTTGCGTTTTCATTTCGTCATCCTCCCTGATAGAGTTTAAGCACAACAGTTGGTATTGCAATGCACATACACAAAATCATGAGTGAATACGAATGGATTATTTCAAGAAAAACATGTGCATTTTATTATGGTTAACATTCAAAAACAAATAAATTTCCTACAAGTAAACAAATGTTTAGCATATAAAAGAAACTACAAATGGAAATGCAGTAAAGAAACTGAATATAGCCGTAGTTGAGGAGGCTTGGCTCCGTCTGGACCTGTCAGTCTTGGATACTTTCAGCGATCAACAACTCTTTCACGGACTTATAGTCTTCAATTCGCAGTGGTATAATTACCCACGACAATTATACCTCTTCTTCTAGTTGTTCTGACTCCGACACGAGACATCTGAAGAGGGAAGTGAAGCCGAGGAGTAAAGTTTCCCCATAAGGTTGCTCGGAAAGACCTGACGATCTTCTGCCTACGTATCTCCATTGACCCAAGACCAATGAAGAATCAGAGCGACGTAGTTCCCCTCAATAGGGATGAAACATGCACTGCAAAGACGCACCATTACCAAAACAAGAGTATCTGAATTACTTCTGGCTTCAAAACTTCGAATCAAAGAAAGTGTCATCTCTCTTATATGTTTGGTGCGAAGTTGATAGCTTTCGAGTCGATTAAGTCCTGCATTGTATGGTGAAAAGCTTTACATCTATCAATATGATGCCCTGGCGCCCCAGAATGAAAATCACAGTTGACATAGGCATCCCATCCCTCCGGTAGTGGAAAAGGAGGTGGAGACAGCTTGCGAAGCCCAACCAACTTCAATTGAAGCAGATGCTGGAGAAGATCAGTGTAAGACATTGGCAAAGGGTCAAAAAATCTTTCTCTCCTTTGTTGCCGACCCTGTTAAGGATTATGCTGACGACGATTTTGCCGTTGTGAACGTGTGGCACTTGGGATGATCATAGATGCCGTCTGGTAACGCGAACCTTGATTTCTCTTCTTTCGTTGGACATAAACTGCCCCTGCTTCTTCGTACTGCTTCTTTTGCTCATCAAACAACGACTTCTTAGTTCCAAGAGTGGAGGTACCGTTGACCTGAATCTTTCCTCGCTTCATCCAATTTTCAATTCTTTCACCAGTCAAGACGATATCAGAAAAACCATTAGCTGAACAGCTTGCCAAACGTTCAATGAAGTGCCCCGGGAGGGTATCCATGAATAGGTCTATCATTTCTCTCTCCTGCAATGATGGTTGTACTCTGGCCGCAACCTCGCGCCACCTCTGTGCGTACTCCTTAAAGCTCTCGGAGTTCTTTTGTGACATGCTCTGAAGCTGGGTTCGGTTGGGAGCCATGTCAATATTATACTGGTACTGCTTGAGAAAGGCTTCCCCAAGTTCCTTCCAATTACGAACATAGTTCTTTTCCAGCTTTATGTACCATTCTAACGAACCTCCGGAAAGGCTGTCTTGGAAGTGGTACATCCAAAGTTTCTCGTCCTTCGTATGTGCAGCAATTTTGCGATGGAAGGCCTGCAAGTGCATTTTCGGGCAAGATCTACCACTGTACTTGTCGAAAACGGGAGGTCTGAACTTTGGAGGGATCACCAACCCCGAAACCAGCCCCATATCAGCAACATCAATGCCAAGGGTGTCTTTGCATTCTAAAGCCTTTACCTTCTCGGTTAACATCTGAAAGTCCTGGTTATTGGCCCCAGAACCAAATCCCACATCTTCATTGAGACAAGTAAATTGATCCTCCTGTCGGTCTGCTACACGAACAGGAATTGGACCAATGCCTTCAGGGATAGGAGGCCTATTATCCGTAGATGGGATGACTGTGTTGACCGGATTGCCTTCGGCGTCCAAGGTAACCATTGGAGGATCAACCTGTGGACGATTAAACCTCAGCATGGCGGTTCTCATCTCTTGTTGCCCCTGCACTATACTCTGCATTGTTACCATGAACTCCCCCATCTGAGTGCGAAAATCGTTCAACTCGGCTTGTACTGTATTCATGATTTGACTCGGGTAGCGTACTGGTACAGCTGATACTTCTCCTGAAATGGTCAAATAAATTAGGAAATCCAGATAACTCGTTAGTATGCAAAAATGATATGCGTGAAAATGCCATGTCACTGATCCCACTTCATTCAGATCAGGGGACAGATACCCACGGAGTGCCACATCATAAGATAAACTCTGTGAGTGCGCAGGGAGAAAGTGCTGTGTATCGGGAATTCAAAATAAAATTGCCAGGATAGAAAAGTTGCAACAATGGTACCGACACACTTCCATAAAGCAAAGAATACACCAACATGCGAAACCTTATACAATTATTTTCCAACAATACTGAAATACAGGAAAATGTCGCAATCCACAACAAAAAACAAAAGATTCCTTCAACAGCTCTGAAGGTAATCTAGAAACATAATAAAGCAAAATACATGTATCAAAGAAATCTACATCTCCTGATTTGAGCTTCGTGCAGTCTGCATGACCAGCTGGATCAAAGGCTTCATCACCTGAGGTACCCTTCTGGTGTAATGATCCCTGAATCAATTAGATATTGGACATTTTGCTTGAAGGCTTTGCACTCATCGATGGTATGTCCAAATGTTCCGGAGTGAAACTCACATCTGACATCCATATTGTAATCTGGGGGAATGGGGTAGGGTATTGGCAAGGCATTCCCTGGCTGAATCAAAGAATTCTCGAGCAAACGGGCAAACACTTGACTAGGAGTAAACACTTCTTCAACCTGCTTGAACTTGAGTCTCCCCTGTTGTTGATAATTCTGATGATGAGATGAATTCGAACACCTAGAGTTCTTCTGCACTTTCTTCTTTATGTCGGATCGGTGAATGGGTAAAGGTGCCTGGCACGATGTCTTCAAAACCTAGATCGGAGGCACACACCCCTGATTGGGGATAATTCTTGTGGTAAGGAAAGGAGAAGTTCCTCCTAGTGATATGAAATCTTTTGACACATCCCCGCTGATCGGTGCGAACTCGATTACTTTTGCATCAATGAGCTCTTGAACTTGATGCTTAAGCCTTTTGCAGTTTTCCACATGATGACCAGGTGCCCCAGAATGGAAAACACATCTGGCATTGGCGTCAAAATCTGGGGGAAGCTTTTTGGATGTGGCTGCTACGGTGACAAGTTCAACCAGATTAAGCTCGAGCAAACAAACAAGCAACTGTGCATATGACACCGGGATCAAATCAAACTTGGCTTCAGACGTCTTTGGCATTCGTCCACAGCTTTTGCCTTTACCTTCCCTTTGATGAACTGGAAGAGTCTGCAAATTGAGAGGCTTAGCATCCCGAAGTTGAAGAGGATTTCCGCGAAACGCTTCCTGATCTTGAAACAAAATCACCGAACTGGGATGACCACTAACTTCTGCAGTAATAAAGGGGAGGTGGTGCCCTTCTTGGAGCTTTGGGGCTTCTCTGATCTGGTTCTCCTGTCTCTTCAGTTGGTAAACCTCCTTCATCAATAGCGTGTGGTCATGGCACAAGGTCTGCATGTCCTCCGAAAGTTGATCCATTCGGACTTTCATTTCAGCTATTTCTTCCCTGCATCGTTCCATATCCACCCCTTGATGACCGTGATTCAAATTGGCCATTCTGAAGAGTAAACGAATCAGGATGAGAATCTGTCCCCCAACACCTGTAATGAGAGTAAGGATGCATGCAAATGCCATGTTCGATTATTTCCAAGGGATCCATCTGCTTTGATTCCAATTTGGATATAGGAGCATATAATGAAATGGTTCAAACATAGGATATTTGGAAATAGCCGAACATGTATGATAGAATGCTATGATGTTATGTATGCAACAGGCATGTGATCAGTGCAGTGTCTGTGATGTTCCAATCATATAATCAGGCGTCGGTGCAAGGTCTCAGAATCCATATATCACAATAATCATCCCTCTGATCCGGGATCCATAACTTAAGAACAGAAATCCAGATCATAAAACTGAACCAAAGGCAAAGCGGGTATGTTGAAGGTACCAGGGTTCCTGCAGACCTGTAAACCCCTCCCAATCTCACGGGTGTGCTACTCGGGTCAACATCACGGACTCTCAAAGCTGAATAGCAATAATACGTTCACCATTTCCGAGAAATGGCTCATGACCAAATCAGGGAATCGGTTTGGCATTATGTACTACTCAGGGAGGTCTCAGTTGAGTCCGGAAAGAACAAGCATCCCTCACAAGTCTCCAGCTTCAAGCACTGAGTCGAGAAACAATAGTACATTCATCCCGAAGGGTACAATACTATCGTCATACGATCAGTTTGCTTTAACTGAATTCCTATGAGAGAACCAGGCCATCCTATGCGAGTTCCCAGTGGGCCCTCGGATGCGAGTGGGTTTGCCAACAAATGTGGTCTGCCACTGTCATCACTGGAGAGGGATGTTTCCACAAAGGTTCTCAATGATCGGTCCCCTGACTGCACATAACTATCAAGGTAGCGCATCAACCCAGAAAGATTCCGGTATCAATACATTCCCGAGAAGGTCGCAAGTCAAGGTGTGGAACTCACTACTACCAACATAACAAGATGCCATGAAGCCAAAGTGGAACCACTCTAAGTCTTAGGGTGCACTCAAGCCGGGTAATTGGCTTATCTCACAGTAACTCCCAACCCACAGAAAAAATGAAAACCAGCACAGCCAGACAGTCCAGTATAATATGATGCATGGAAAATAAAATACTGAAAGCGGTAAATAAATGCGGTAAAATAAAGCTGTAAAGTAAAACTGTAAATAAAGCTAAATTAAAGCACACAGCAACAAACAGATATACACCCAAAGAAACAAAATCAAACAGGCGCTAGGATTGACTCTACAAAGGAAACCGGAAGAATCAGGTTAGTCCCCAGCAGAGTCGCCAGCTGTCGCTCCCGGGATTTTCATCCTAGTACAAACGCGAAAGTGGCGCGGAAAAGGTTAGAGTCGCCAGCCAGACATTTTTATCCCGAAAGAATGGGAAAGGTAATGTTGCACAAACCTGAGGAAGAAGGAAAGGACAAGGCCTTGCGAACCAAAGATCTGAATTCGGGAGTCGGTTACGACCTGGGAAGGTATTAGCACCCCAGATCGTCCGTCGTACCCGACGGGATCCACGCTTGCTTGCTTTGTTTCAAAGGGTGAGAAATAAAGAATGCTGCTGAATAAAACCGCTAACTGGAAATTGGAATGAAAATGGAAATGAGAAAGGAACTGAAATAAGAGAATGGAATGAAAGAATGGGGAAAATGTAGGGAAAATAAAGAGTGTGCTCGAACGGGCCCTACCCCGCTGCCTACGTACCTCATCAGGATAATGAGGATCAGAGTCGACGTAGTTCGCCTAACTAAGGCGGGAACTATTTGTTTATGTTTTTTATGCTGGAACTGCGTATGTCTATGCTCAGGTGTTGCAGGCTCGTCTGGTACGAGTGCGTTTACCGTCTTGCATGTATGACAAGTCGCCGCGAGTTCGCGTTGTGAGTGAATGAGATGAGAAGAGAAGTTCCCGCAGGATAGTCGCTTATTGTTTGTTTTTGTCTTTTATGAGTTTTGTATGAATTTGGCACAAAGAAGTGAATTCAAACTCTTTTCCATGGAATGTACACTTGACTCTACATTCCAAGATGGAATAATAGAACAAGCATACCCAACAAGGAGAATTTATCCAAGACTGGTTTCCTAGGATTAGGGTTTAAGTTCACTGGCTTGTTGAACTTTTATTAAGTGTTTTTGTTGCTTTTGTGAAGAAGTATCTTTTAAGTTTTCTTTGTGGACAATTCCTTGATGAGACTTGTGCATCATGATAAACAAGCTTACACCACTCCAAGATGGAATGAATGCAAGAGCTTCATGGAATAAGGCTATACACAAGGAATCCTTCCATTTATTTGTTAAGTGTTTTTTTGGATTTTTGTATGAAGATAAGAAGAGAATGACTCAAGTTGAAAAAGGTAAAAACTAAGGGACTAAGACTCAATCCTAATTTTGTTATGTATTTACAAAGTGGTCCTAATGGTTAGTGTGGTTATCTATTCCTAATGGGAACTTAAAAAACTACTAGAATTCAACTTACTTCTTAATGAAGTTAAGTTGATTCTAGGAACAAATGGGGAAACCTATACAAGTTGTAAGATCAAAATAAAGCAAAACAACGAACTTGAACCATAAGAAACAAAATCCTAAAAAATGCATTAGATGACATGAATTAAAAATATAGACTATTTATTTATTCTACTTCTATATGGAAATGAACTTTATCCTAAGTTCTAAATCTAAGCTAAACCTAATATTCATTCTAAAAAATTAATTGAACTAAACCTAAGTCTAATATTAAATTCAAATGCTAAATCTAATCTATACTATTATTTTTATATTGAACTTTATTTTCTTTTAATGGCCTAACCTAAGGGAATTATGCATAACTAGGCCTAAAACTAATATTCTAAAAAAACATATTAAATCTTCTAGAAAAATTATGAAAATTAAACTATAGGATCCTAACATTATCTCTAATCTTATACTAAGAGGGATCCTAAAAATTTCTATTTTTTCTATGCCTAACAAATAATTATTTCCAGCTAAGAATTAATTACTATTTCCTAAGGATTATATCACTAAAACATAAGATAAAAGCTCCTAAAAATTCCATAAAAAATATCCTAAGAACTATTATGAGTCCCCTAATTACAGAAAAAAGAATGGCTCAAAAAAGTTGCTGGAAGTTACTTAAATAAAATGAACAAAATTCAGCACAATTAAAAAGAAATTCAATAAAGCTAATTAAAAGAAAAATACAGAATTAATTCAAAAATAATCAAATTCCAGAAAACAAAAATATCACAAATTCCTAAATTGACTTATTAAGCTACTTTAATTTTTTGGGAATTTTCTTAAGCATTTACCTATTTTTTGAGAATTTATTTGAAACCATATTAACTTAAAATAAAATCCTAAAGAAATGATGCAGGGGGTGTTTTTAGTTATTTTCTAGTTATTAATTTCCATGGGCCTAACAGAGGGAGTGTGAAGAGCAATGGACTTGATCCCATTTTCGTTAGAACCAGGGAGGTGCTGGAAGTAGTTCTTTATGCTTGTTTTCTTAATGGGCTTAGGAAAGGGGAGTGTGAGTAGCAACATTTTTAATTAAACATATTTTTTTTAACATATTCTAGGAATTAAACATATTTCTTAATTAACTTAAAAAATGAATTAACTTAAGATATGAATTAGACTAATCTTAAACTATAATATTACTATTTTTCCCAAAATCTTAATTAAAGAAAAAGAATTAAACTAACCTTAAACTAATATTTCCTAAGATCTTAATTAAAAAAATATTAACTAAAACTTTCTAAATTAGACTTAATTTAGGAAAAAAGAATTGAGCTAACCTTAAACTAATATTTCCTAAGATCTTAATTAAGAAAATATTAACTAAAACTTTCTAAATTAGACTTAATTTAGGAAAAAAAAATTGAGCTAACCTTATAACATTTCTTTTATAAAACTCTTAATTAAAGAAAATATTAAACTAATATTTTCTAAAAAAACTTAATTAAGAAAATAGAATTAAACTAACCTTCTAATATTTCTTTTATAAAATTCTAATTTAGAAAAATGAATACAAATTCTAAAAATCTTCTAAAATCTTAAATAAAAAAAAAATGAATTAAACTCTAATAACCATGATAATATTCTAATGACTTGACTTAAACTATAGTTAATTATAATACTCAATTACAATATGAATTAAACTATAGTCTTGATATTTAATTTGAAATTCTATAAACTTCTAAATTAAAATTAAGTTAAATCTTTATCTAATTATAATATTTCCAAACTTCATAAACTTTTAAATTATAAAAATAAATTAAATCTTTATATAATACAATATTAAATAAGCTGAAGAAACAAAACCCTAAGGCAAACCCTAGTTCCCCTTTCTTCTTCCTCCCTTGCCGCCGTCATCCTTCCACCCTCTCCGTCTCTTCTTCTTCGCTTCCCCCTCCTTCGGCCTCTATCCACCTTCTTCAACATAAAACCTAGCCACCCTGACGGTGGATCTCCCTCCCCTGAACAAATCTCTAACCTCCAAACTCTCAAATATCCTGAAATCTCCTCAAACCTAGAGGTCTCAACATCTTAACAGAAACACCCATTCAATTTGCAAAAGAAATCGCTAAAGCTACGCAAAACTAACACCTTTCAATACTCCGATTATCCGTGTGCTAGCATCAAAGAAGAGAATCTCTTAGGCCTACCGGAAGCAACCAGTGACAGAAGAAGAAATAAGGCTTCAAATTGACTAACCTTCGAACGGTTCTCCGGTGACGTTGCGACGGAGAAAATGTCTCCTATTACTCAGGTATGATCGATTTCACCCAATCTCTCTCCTATGAATCTTTACTCCCTTGTGGTGGCTTCTTGATACGCTTCTGATTAGGATTTGTTGTTCAACCTTTAGTCATGTAAATCATGATGTAAAGCTGTTATGATATGTTGATGTTGATGATTTTTGTACGGAACTGGATTTTAATCTGGAACCATGAATTTTGCAGGTAGTGGAGGATTGGTGAAGAAGGAGCGCAGGGATTGGTGAAGAGATGAGGGAGAGGTTGAAGCTTTAGCAGCTTTCTGTTGACTGATCCTGCTGTATTTTGCTATTGATCTGGTTGCGTTTTCTTATTGATTCTGCAGGAATGCTGTTAAGCTTTGAAGAAAATCTGAGGGAAGATGATGAAGGCTGGAATTGGATGGTGTGTGGAAACTCCAGAAATTTAGGAAGAAGAAGCTTGAAGTGTGAAGACCAATCCGATTTATAGAAGTTAGGAGAGACTTCTATGAGAACTCAGGTGAAACTTCTAGACCCTTCTGTTATGGTTTTAACTTAATAGTTAGCTATGAACTTGTTGAATTCTATTATGAAGTTTCTCTTTTCTTTTTGAATTGTGAAAAGTTAGTTAAAGGTTAGTTAACTTTCTGTTGTGATTTGGTTAGCTTCACTTCACTTTCCTTTGCTGATCTTATTCTCTTTTTGTTCTGTTGCGAGTTTTCTTTTGCTTCTATACACACTCTCAAGCTCATCACAAATACAACTTGATTTCCTGCAGGCTTGATTCGAGAACCCTTGAGTTATTATTGTGCTGCACTAAGTTCCCTGTGATGATGATGCAAGTTGAAACTCACTGGAATTTTCTGAACTCCATTTCTTGGATATTTTCCATGTGCCATAAGTGCTATGCTAGGATTTGATTTCTAATTCAATTATGTTATGCTTTTTTTTGTTTTGCCGGCTCTAAAAGGTAGTTTGAGGAAGATAATTAGCAGAGAGTTGAGAAGATTGAAGATGGATTAGTGGACTAGTGATTGGCGAAACTTGAAGGAGAGGTTGGATGATTCAAAGTGAAGATTCGGGTTGAAGGTTTTGTAGGTGAAAATTAGTGGTTATGTTCAAGTTTTGTTAGATAAGGAAGAGGCCCCTTTCTTTTAGTTCTGTTTCTGTATTATTTTTTTGATATATCAGTTATAAAACTGAATTTTTCCTTCTGGTTGTAACTGGACTGCACTTTCTGTTAATGATTATATCATTGTTTAAACTAAGTCTCCAAACATGCCAAAACAAAAAGAATCCAAAGCATTCCTCTTCTCCTCCCTTTTTTCTTAAAAATTTGGATTGAATCTTAGGTGACTATTAGTAATAATAAGTATAAATAAAAAAACAAAAAGATGGAACAGGTTTGGGCTTACAATGGGCTTTGGAATTAATTCTAGAGATTAATTCAAGTATGAAATTAGAATGAATTTGTAATTGGATTGGAGCTAAAAACAATATGAATTTAATCACAAAATATGACTTGGTTTTGAATTATGACTTGGTTTTGAATTTCTTTCAAGGTAGTGTTCAAAAATGGAACAAAAAAAGAATTTTGGTTAGGACAAATATTTGGTAATTGGTTTGATGGTTTAGAATGGTGATATGAAATAAATTTGGGCTAAGAAAAAAAATGGTTATAAGAGGTGATCTTGATGATAGCAGGAAAAGAAATATTTGAAATATGGTTTTTACGGGCTAGAGCAAATCCAACTTATTCTTAATGAATCCCCCAAACTTCGATAAGCTTCAACATTGAACCTCATTGACTTCTACCACAACAAACAATCAAACGAGAGAACCATAGTAACTTGCTTTTCTTATGAGTCCACCATTAGATCTCCTATACCATGAACATCATGATACCTCGATATGAAACCCCGAAACTCAGTCTCCATTAATTAACATCAACAAAACCATGTCAGAGATAGGAATCTGTGATCAACTTGTATTGAGTGTCCCCCGATGAAGCAAATAGCTTGAGTTGTTAACATGAATAATGTCATAAGCATCAGACACTCCTGAGAAATCTTGAAGAAGATAATTGGGATACTTGATGAACTTCAGCATAAGAACGTGGCTATGATGAGATGAGCTCAACCTCTATCTTATCTCAAGTGCAATAACCAGATAAATCATCTCTGAACATGAAAACTCAAATCATCGGAGCATACTCTGATCCCATGCCTGAGGAATACAATGCAAATGCATGATGATGGATATTATGATCTAATGGGAAATGCAGATGACATGCGAAGCAACAAGCCAGTTAAGGAAACAAATATGGGGGCAAATTTTGAGGTATTACAGTATGTTTCTGACTTTGACATTTGTTCATCCATATGCATTGTTTCATTTCATTTCTTCTCTTATGCATCTTGTACTAACTTTTTCAGGTTAATGGTAGGTTTGTTTGGGAGGTGGATTTGCCTTCACCTCCTACCTCTTCTCACCTCATCATTTTACATCATTGCTGCATTTTATCTTGTGTATTAGAGTGAGCTTGCTCATTCATGTTCTTTCCTACCTTCTTTCTTCAAGCAACTTGTCTTCTTAAGTGAAGCAAGTTGTCTTGCTTCTCTCTGCTTCTTCCTCATTTCATCTGCTTCTTTCCTGGTGGCTCTTTGAAGATCTTTCTCTCTTAAGCCTCATAAACCCTAGGAACATCCAAGCATGATCACAATTAGGGTTTGATTAGTCCCCCATTTAGCTTTACCTTTGTGTCATCTTTGAGTCTTCTCTTCTCACCTCATAATCAAGGACTAAACCCTAAAGGTTTTAAGGCTTTGGGATTAAGCTTATGCCTGCATCCTTCTATTAGGATGGAGTGTATAACTTTAATCCTAAGTGTTAAACCCTTAATGTGTTTAAATCCTCTAATCAATTCATTTAATAATCACTAAGACATCAAGCTTGTAACTTGGGCCTTGCATTAGGGTTCTAATTCTTCCTTAATTGGTTAAGAAGGACTAGCCCTAGTGTTAATGGACAATTCCCCCTCAAGTTGTCTAAAAAACCATAAAAATCACTTCTTCATCTTATCATTAACTAAAATCCACTTTAATAAAAGTTTTGTTTTGTCATGAGGTTAATCCCTAATCATGGATTAAGTTGAGGAGCATTTGTAAACACCCCAAATTTGCCCTCACCCATTTCACCATGGCTTGTGATCTTCACATGTGCATAAATTCAATCATAGCATCTCATATTGCATTTTTGTTTCACTGCATTGGTCCAAAGTCATCTACATCTAGGGTTTGTGATCTAAGCAAACCAAGGGTCATTTGAGCCACTCCAAAGGTCTTCAATCATCTCAAGAGGGTCCATGTATGTTCAAGCATCATATTATATCCTCCCAAGATCAAGGAAGTCAAAGAATCACAAGAACTGAGAAAGGCATGGAAGCAGAGCCAAGTTTAACTGCACAGATGACCTAGAATTAGGGTTTTGGTTTCAGAGGCCATAACTCCAAATTTTTTGGTCATTCTTGTTTCTATTGGTTTCTATATGTTATAAGGATCATGCATATCAATTTTCATGAAGAAATTCCATGGGGAAGGCATCTGATCAAGAGTTGACTTCTTGAGCAAGTCAGTGCAAAATCAGGGCATCTGAGGCCCCCAGTGACCCAACCAAAGGGTGTTCTCCATCATTTTGAATGTTTATGATCTTTATTTGATCATAGAAGGTGTTAGAAGTTCACAAAATTGGAAAATTTCAAGCCATTTGCAAAGTTGCCTTTTTGGGAAAGTGACTTGTAATGAAAACTTGCCATTTTGGGAAAGTTTTTCAACCTCCTCTTTTTGATTCAAAAATGCCTCAAATGAGAAAACTTTGGTCATGAAAGTTGTAGAATGGATCCTCCCATTTTCAAAAAGTACAAGAACTCATTCTAATTCATTTTGGATCAAAAGTTATGGCTTGTCAAAGTTGGCAAAAATCACATAATTTCATGTTTTACACCAAAGAGGCAAAGTTGCAAAACCTCATGCCAAGGAAAAATGTGACTTCAAATGGACTCCTATGCATTACACAAACATAAACCATGACCTAAAGATCAGAATGCACCAAAGAATTGTTCATTTTCATGCCTTGATCTTTAAGAAACTTCAAAAGGGCCAAAACTTTGTGAAATTGCAAAAACTCACATAAACTCAAATCTACTTGCTGCATTGCCTCAAATTCATTTCCATGGTTCTCCTTGATCACAGTTGAGCCAAGCCATGCCTCCACACCAGCCTGTCATTACCCATACCTCAAAGGACAAATCACATTGACTTTATGCAAGTTGGCCCATACCAATCAAGCTAGGCCAGCAACAACTCTCTGACCTATCCAAACTTGATACATGGACAAAATGGAACTCAACACATAACACAACACAGCCTAATCTCTCCCACAAGTCAGCATCCTCCAAAACCTCCCTTTATGCATTTTCATTCGAATCTCTCCATACAAGCTTCAAACCTCAAAACAAATCCCAGAGAACAACTCACCCTAGCCCTCTGATCCTTTCCCAACCATCAATTTGCTCTGAAAGGCCCACAATCAAAAACACGATTTTCCACCCCTCCTGAACATAACTTCATCAATCTCTCAAACCAGCCATAAGAAATTCCAAACAAGCATTGCAAGCTTCTCAGGGGGTTCATTAAAGGCATCTTGGACCAAAGAAGCAGCCAGAAAGTTCCAAAGATCAAAGCTCCAGTTCAGGTGAGCTCAAGAACAATTTTTCCAGAAACTTGTTTTTAAGTTACTAAATGGTTCTTTATGCTTCACTAATCATGTTGATGTGTTTTGTTTTAAAAATGGTTGAGAAATGAGTATGTATTCATGTTCTGAATTTTTTTGACCTAGAACTGTTTTGATTCGATTCTCACTTTTGATGTGTTTTAAATGTTGTTTGTTTGTTGATTCTTAATGTATGATGTATGGGGATCATTTCTGGGCAGAGAGATTGGATTTTAGAAGCCTAGGGAAGAAGATAGCAATTTTCAGGGAGAGGTGTGGCCGGAGAAGATGACCGGAGGTCATTTCCGGCCACCTGAAAGTCATTAGTGCATTAATGACGATTAGGGTTCAGTTTGAATTTGAGCCATGGATCTTGTTGACTAGGGTTGACCCGCGCGCAAATGAGTGGTCCAGATCTCTCATTAGAACCCTAATCTTATAATTAGATTTAATTAATTAGGTTTAATTTTAATTCAGCCAGTTTGAATCTGGGCCACAGGATCTGGCGCCAGTCAATTCCTCCATTTTCATTTAAATGCCAGCCATTGGATCTGCATACTTTCTCTTTAATTCAATTTTTATTTCATTTTATTTGTTTTATCTTCCACGAATTTTTAAAAATAGTAAAATGCATTAAAAAATTCTGAAATTTTTTATCAAATCTTTTATTAATTTTTAGAACCCAAAAATATTTTTATTTTTATTTTTTGCATTAAAAATTATTTTTAAATCATTTAAGTGTTTATTTTTAATTATTTAATGGAAATTAATTAATTAAAAATGCATTTAGGTATTTAAAAATCACCAAAAAATTCACGTTGCATTTTAAAACATTTAGAAACATTATCAAACTCTCAAAGCAAATTTCTTTTTGGTCCTTGATGCATTTTGACAATTTTCATTGGAATTAAATTCTTTTAAAGGCAATATTTTTGTTCAAACTTAGAAAAATTCATTCTGCCTAACCATTGAGAGTTTGATGATGGTTCTTCTTGCATTGCATCCTTCATAGCATGTAGTTTATAGGATAAAATTGGTTTGAATTTATCTTCCATTTTCAATTTGTTTTGCATTTTTCATTGTGAGGTATCCCAAAACCCTAGTTGACTTAGAAAATTCATAACTTCCATTAGGTTTAGGGTTAGGTCCCCCCCTTTAGACAGTGAACTTGTATAGGTTTAGGATACCTTTAATCCCATTTTCAATTTTTAATCATATCATTTGCTTCTGGTTTTGAATTTTTGCATTGTATGTTGTATGTAAACCCTAATTTGTGCCTTCCTTTGCATCCATCTCCCATATGCTTGCATTCAAAGACTTGCCATGAAATTTTGTGCATCCACATGATTCATAATACATCTTAGGACATATTAGAATCATGTTTGATCATTGCATCTTTCATTTGCCATGTTACATATTCATTCCATTTCATAAACTTTCATGAACTTCCATGTTTCAAAGCATGCTTCATTTGCATCCTCATCCTTGTATGATCATCCATAACTCTTGACATGTGTTTGCATCATCTCTTAGCATCATTAACATCATGTGCATGCTTCTGACTTTGGTTTGCATCATGACATTTCATCTCATTTGCATTGCATTTCATTTCTTTGCTAACTTTTCAGGTGGTAAGTTGTTTTGAGAAGTGAATTTGCCTTCACTTCTCACAATCTCTTCTCATATCTCTTGCATCATTGCTGCATTTTATCTTGTGTATTGGAGTGGGCTTTCTCATTCATGTTCATCTCTTACTTTCTTCCTTGAAGCAACTTGTCTTCTTAAGTGAAGCAAGTTGTCTTGCTTCTCTCTGTTTCTTTCTCCTTTCATCTGCTTCTCTCCTTGGTGGCTCTTTGAAGATTCTTTCTCTCTTAGGCCTCACAAACTATAGGACCTCCAAGTATGATAACAATTAGGGTTTGATTAGTCCCCCACTTAGCTTTTACCCTTGTGTCATCTTTGGGTCTTCTCTTCTCATCTCATAATCCAGGACTAAACCCTAAAGGTTTTAAGGCTTTGTGATTAAGCTTATGCCTGCATCCTTCTATTAGGATGGAGTGTATAACTTTAATCCTAAGTGTTAAACCCTTAATTTGTTTAAACCCTTTAATCAATCCATCTAATAATCACTAAGACATCAAACTTGTAACTTGGGCCTTGCATTAGGGTTCTAATTCTTCCTTAATTGGTTAAGAAGGACTAACCCTAGTGTTAATGGACAAGTCCCCCTCAAGCCGTCTTACAAACCATAAAAATCACTTTTTAATCTTATCATTAACTAAAATCCATTTAATAAAGGCCTTGTTTTGTCATGAGGTTAATCCCTAATCATGGATTAAGTTGAGGAGTCTTCCTCAGCTTAAATGTTCTCATATATTATCCTTCTATTAGGATGGTGTAATGAGTCCATTAAATCCTTGGTTATGGCTTAAACTCATTACTTAACACTAAAAAAAAACAACAAAAACATCTAAATAAATACAAGTGGGTTAATGATCTTAATCCTACATCATGGTGATTAAGTGTGGGGTGTTTACTTCACACTTAAGGTATCCTCATTACCCCTAATCAGAGGGAGGATGTGATGAGTTTACTAACCCTTGGTTTAGGCTTAAGCTCATTTTCTTATGACAAATCTCAAAAAACAATAAAAAACTGAAAACACAAAAACAAACAATAATCGTCTCCTTCGGGATTCTTTTCTCATCATCTTCACTCACAAACGAGAACTTGCTTCTTCCGTCTAATGCGAGACAGTTTGCACCTGAGCCAGACAGGTCATACACTTGAGCATAGACAAGTAAGCAGTTCACAAGCCAATTTATCTTTCAGTCTCTTTGAGTCGAACTACGGTGTTCTGACTTCCTCATTGCACGAGAGGATACATAGGCATAACTTAACAGTTATCGAACAAAAGTCTCTGTATATTCCCCCTTCTTCCAGCATTATTCATTAAGCCTCATAGTCTTGAGCATCACACTTCACATTTCTTACACTGACACTTGCATTTCTTTTCCAGCTTTGATACACAAATTGCACTGACACTACCCCTTTAAAACACAAATCTTTTGAGCGTGGATCCCGTCGAGTACGACGGACAATCTGGGTGCTAATACCTTCCCAGGTTGTAACCAACCCCCTTTCTCAGTCTCTCTGGTTCGCAACCGTCTTATCCATCTTATCTAAGGTTTATGCAGTATTACCTTTCCTCTGGGATAAAAATGCCTAGCTGGTGACTCTTGTCTTCTGAGTTCACCCTTGTGTGTTCTCTCTCCTTTCGCCGACCGTTCGCGTCTGTACCCCTTCTGACCGGGTGTCATTTGGTGGGAGCGACAACATTCCTCAGCTTAAATGTTCGCATCTATTATCCTTCTATTAGGATGGTGTAATGAGTCCATTAAATCCTTGATTATGGCTTAAACTCATTACTTAACACTAAACAAAACTCCAAAAAAAAACATCTAAATAATGCAAGTAGGTTAATGATCTTAATCCTACATCATGGTGATTAAGTGTGAGGTGCTTACTTCATACTTAAGGTATTCTCATTACCCCTAATCAGAGGGAGGATGTGATGAGTTTACTAACCCTTGGTTTAGGATTAAGCTCATTTTCCTATGACAAACTCCCAAAAAGCAATGAAAATAATGAAAACACAAAAACAAACAATAATCGTCTCCTCCGGGATTCTTTTCTCATCACACTCACTCACAAACGAGAACTTGCTTCTTCCGTCTAATGCAAAACAGTTAGCACTCGAGCCAGACGAGTCATACACTTGAGCATAGACAAGCAGGCAGTTCACAATCAATTTATCTTTCAGTCTCTTTGGGTCGAACTACGGTGTTCTGACTTCCTCATTGCACGAGAGGATACGTAGGCATAACTTAACAGTTATCGAACAAAAGTCGCTGTATATTCCCCCTCCTTCCAGCATCATTCTTTAAGCCTCATAGTCTTGAGCTTCATTCTTTTCTTACACTGACACTTCACATATTTCACTTCACATCTTTTTTTGCACTGACACTTGCATTCTTTCCAGCTTTGATACACAGATAGCACTGACACTACCCCTTTAAAACACAAATCTTTTAAGCGTGGATCCCGTCGAGTACGGCGGACAATCTGGGTGCTAATACCTTCCCAGGTTGTAACCAACCCCCTTTCTCAGTCTCTCTGGTTCGCGACCATCTTATCCATATCTTTCTAGGTCTATGCAGCATTACCTTTCCTCCGGGATAAAAATGCCTAGCTGGCGACTCTTGTCTTTTGAGTTCACCCTTGTGTGTTCTCTCTCCTTTCGCCGACCGTTCGCGTCTGTACCCCTTCTGACCCGGGTGTCATTTGGTGGGAGCGACAGATATGAGAGGGAAAATTTTGAGGTATTACAACGGTCATCCAAAGGTGAAGGACGATCACTTGGAAGGGGACGACTGCCGAAAGTATCACGACATAGGACGAATGTCGGATAAAAGAAAAGTTGTTTTGTTGGTGACTTACTGGGGCATAGTAAACATGGACGAGTGCTTACGCTCAAGAAATAAAAGGTGTAAGTGTTCGACGCTGTGTATAGATTAAAGATGTGAACGAGCATCCCTAGGACCATGATACGAACGAGTATCGATAGAAACAAATTTTGACGCGTGTTCAGAGATGATGATACGGACGAGTATCAACTGGTTAACAAAGAACACGAACGAGTGTCAGATCTGTTTGAAGATTGATATATATACAAGATACAGACGAGTATCAAAGACATTTGTATAAGTGAGTATAGATTTGTTTGTGAAGTATGAGCAAGACACGGACGAGTGTTCAACTTGCTGGGGAAAGTGTGATATGGACAGGTGTCAAAAGAGAATGTGTATAGTTTATGAACAAATATTTGTATGTGAGAGTGTAAAAGGTGTTTCGGCGACCTGTGGGGATAGGATGACACGGACGAGTGTCGAAAAGAGTGTGTATAAACAAGTATTTATTTGCACCAAGTGTTCTGGCAACCATGCTGGGGGAATATGACACAGACAAGTATCAAAAGAGCATGTATTGGTATCTAAGAGTGCAAAGGAGGCGTTTTGGCTTATATCTGCGGGGAATAATACGACACATACGAGTGTCGAAAAAGGTGTATATGAACAGGCATTTGTGTTGGAAAGTGCAAAGGGGACGCTTTGGCTTTTATTTGTAAGGGATGTGAGCTTTTATATTCATTGCTGATGAAATACTGATGGTAATTGCAGGTGACTAGTTCGAACCTGGCTTGTGATCATGCAAATGTTTGATTTTTGCCGTAATGCTCCGTATTAGACGAAATGCTACGCTTATTTTGTGAATATGATGCGAATGCTATGATTATGCAAAAGAGAAACCGATCAGGGATTTGGATCATGCCGAAGATCTATGGCTGATCTGTTCGGAAGAATATCCCAGTTGGGGAAAAGATCATTGGTAGATCTGTCAGGAGAGATAACTCTGCTTGGGGAAATAGATCATTGATTGATATACCCTATAAGGAGATAGATCATCGTTGTTCTTTTGGGGAGAGGATAGAAACTCTGTGGGGAGATTGGTTGGGGATACTCTTGTTGAATAGACCTATGCTAGGGCTGAGGAGGCTTTGACAACTCCGCTGGGGAAAAGCATTCCAGATATTGCTTGGGCAGGAGGTATGTTGGGGAAGTGTGCTTGGCATGCCCCATTCTGCGTATTGAATACTTGCAATCTGTTAAGACAATATAAATGCACAAGTATCCCGAGGTATCCCCTACTGGATTCCGTCATAGGAGTTAGATATTCCTGAAAGTAAATATATTTCCTGCAAGCATTTATTAAGAATGGCTCATTTGTTTTATGCAAGTACTATATCATGAATATTGGACATTTTACAAACGAAACAAAAATGTACAAAAAGAGATGTGACTAAAAACTCTGATTTTATTAATCTGGGTGCCATGAATTGGCAAATACAGTCAAAGAAACAAATCCCCTGGATGAGGAGATTGCTATGAATTGAGAAAAGGTAAAAAGTATTGGCAATGTTGACGACGCTCCGGTGAGCTTCCTTTGCTATGACCTGTATGACCTTAACGTTCTTCTTATCTTGCTTTCTGAAGAAGGTTGATTCTGATTGATGCTTTATCCTTTCGAAGCTTGTCGTGTCGTGAATGATACAGACGAATTCAGAATGCAGTTGTTCGCTCATTCCCTGATTTTGCGTGGATCGCCCTTTCGGGTTTTCAATCCACCGGGATACCCATTTTTTGCCTGAGCTATCCAATGCGGCTTTTCAGCTCAGCGGGTGTACATTTTTTTTTTATTTTCCCTTATTTTTGCCCGAGTCTTTTATTCTATTTTTGACTCACCGGGATGCCCTATTTTTTCCTGGACTTACATTCTATTTTCATTTCCAGCTGGTCATTTTATGTGAAGTATTTTTTAACTGCATCTGAATTCACAGGGGATAAGAAATCTTCACCATCCATAGTAGCGAGCATCAGTGCTCCACCAGAGAAGACCTTCTTTACTATGAATGAACCATCGTAGTTTGGAATCCATTTGCCCCTGTGGTCTGTATGAGGGGGAAGGAGTCTTTTCAGCACAAGATCTCCCACTTGGTATTCCCGAAGCCTGACTTTCTGATCGAATGCTTTCTTCATTCTTTTCTGATATAGCTGCCCATGACAAATTGCAGCTAATCTCTTTTCTTCGATCAGATTCAATTGATTGTACCAAGACCAGACCCATTCTGCTTCGTTCAGCTTGACATTCATCAGTACCCGTAAGGAGGGTAGTTCAACTTCAATAGGTAGGACAACTTCCATACCGTACACAAGCTGATAAGGTGTTGCCCCAGTAGATGTTCTGATTGATGTTCGGTACCCATGCAAGGCAAATGGTAGCATTTCATGCCAGTCTTTGTAAGTAACCACCATCTTCTGCACAATCTTCTTGATGTTCTTATTAGCTGCCTCAACAACGCCATTCATCTTTGGCCTATAAGGAGAAGAGTTGTGATGTTGGATTTTGAAGTCCCGTCACAGTTCTGCCATCATTTTGTTGTTCAAATTGGAACCATTATCAGTAATGATTCGCTCGGGTACTCCATACCGACAGATGATGTCTCTTTTCAGGAATCTGGCTACCAATTGTCTGGTGACGTTTGCCTACGAAGCTGCTTCAACCTATTTGGTGAAGTAATCAATGGCTACCAGGATGAATCTGTGGCCATTTGAAGCAGTCGACTCGATCTTTCCAATCATGTCAATGCCCCACATGGCAAAGGGCCAAGGTGAAGACATCACGTTCCAAGGATTCGGAGGCACATGTACTTTATCTGCATAGATCTGGCATTTGTGGCATTTTCTGGCATAGGCACAACAGTCTACATCCATTGTGATCCAGTAGTAACCTGATCTTAACAATTTCTTAGCCATTGCATGTCCTCCAGCATGGGTACCGAAAGATCCTTCATGCACTTCGTGCATCAGCAAGTCTGCTTCTTTCTTATCAACACATCTGAGCAGAACCATGTCAAAGTTTCGCTTGTATAGTCAACCATCAACATTAAGGAAGAAACTACCGGCCAATCTTCTTAATGTCTTCTTATCATTGGATGATGCCCCAGGTGGGTATGTTTGATCCTCTAAGAAGCATTTGATGTCATGGAACCACGACTTGTCATCTTTAACAATGTCCACAGAGAATACGTATGTTGGTCGGTCTAGTCTGGATACCGAAATCCGAGGCACATAATTGGCAGTTTGAACCTTGATCATAGAGGAAATGGTAGCTAAAACATCTGCGAACTGATTCTCGTCTCGAGGGATGTACTCAAGTTTAACTATTGTAAAGAAAGTCAATAATCTCCTCGAGTAGTCACGGTATGGAATCAGATGCTCTTGGTGAGTGTACCATTTGTCGTTGGTCTGATTGATTACCAAAGCCGAATCCCTGAATACGGTTAAAGTCTTGATCCTGAGGTCAATGGCTTCCTCAAGACCCATGATACATGCTTCGTATTCAGCTTTGTTGTTAGTGCATGCAAAGGTGAGTTTTGCCGAGAAAGGCATATGAACTCCTTTAGGTGTAATGAGCACTGCACCGACTCCACGATCATTCATATTCACAGCCCCATCAAACATCATTGTCCATTCTTCCTCCGGGTCAGGCCATTCAGTGTGAACAGGCTCCTCATTATCTTTTGCTTTTAGGTACATAATGTCTTCATCAGGGAAGTCAAATCTCATTGGTTGGTAATCATCAATGGGTTGCTCAGCTAGATAGTCAGACAATACACTGCCTTTGATGGCCTTTTAAGATGTGTACTGAATGTCATACTCTGTCATAATCATTTGCCACCTTGCAACCCTTTTGGTAAGTGCTGGCTTCTCAAATATGTACTTGACGGGGTCCATCTTTGAGATCAACAAAGTAGTGTGAGTCAACATATACTGTCTTAGTCGGCGAGTAGCCCACGCTAAAGCACATCAAGTTTTCTTGAGCAGTGAATAACGTTGTTCACAGTCTGTAAACGTTTTGCTTAGGTAGTATATTGCATACTCTTTTCGACCAGACTCGTCATGCTGGCCCAACACACACCCCATTGATCCTTCTAATACTGTCAGGTACATTATTAGAGGTCTTCCTTCAACTGGAGGCATAAGAATTGGAGGTTCTTGTAGGTATTCCTTGATTTTGTCAAAAGCCTTCTGACAATCTTCGTTCCACCTGACCGTTTGTTCCTTTCTTAACAATTTGAACAGGGGCTCACAGGTTGCAGTGAGGTGAGATATGAACCTCGAAATGTAGTTCAATCTTCCTAGGAACCCCCGAACTTCTTTTTCAGTCCTAGGTGCAGGCATCTCCTGAATGGCTTTTACTTTATCGGGATCAACTTCAATTCCTTTCTCACTTACGATAAATCCCAGCAGCTTACCGGAACGTACCCCGAATGTGCATTTGTTGGGGTTTAGTTTCAGCTGATACTTTCTCAGACGCTTGAACAACTTCAGCAGATTTACCAGATGATCTTCTTCAGTGAGGGACTTGGCAATCATGCCATCCACGTAGAATTCAATTTCTTTGTGGATCATATCATGGAATAACGTTACCATAACCCGTTGATAAGTCGCACCGACATTCTTTAGTCCAAAAGGCATTACCTTTTAACCAAACGTGCCCCAAGGTGTGATGAAGGTTGTTTTCTCCATGTCTTCGGGTGACATTCTGATCTGATTATACCCATAAAATCCATCCATGAAAGAAAATACCGAGAACTGAGCTGTGTTGTCGACCAATACATCAATGTGAGGTAATGGGACATCATCCTTCGGGCTAGCTCTGTTCAGATCCCGGTAATCCACACACATTCGTACTTTGCCATCCTTCTTAGGCACTGGTAAAATATTAGAAACCCACGGCGGGTAACTAGTCACAGCAAGGAATCCGGCATCCCATTGTTTTTGTACTTCTTCTTTAATCTTCATGGCCATATCTGGGCGAGTACGACGTAGCTTTTGCTTCACTGGAGGGCAATCTTCTTTTAATGGCAGCTTGTGCATAACAATATCTGTATCTAGACCTGGCATGTCTTGATAGGACCAAGCAAAGACGTCGACGTATTCTCGAAGCATGTCAACGAGTTGTTCTTTTACTGAAGCTTGCAGACTGGCCCTAATCTTCACTTCTTTTAAATCCTCTTCGGTACCAAGAATAACTGTTTCAACCTCCTCCTGATGAGGAGTGATCACTTTCTCTTCTTGCCTTAACAACCTGGCTAATTCTTCAGGTAACTCATAGTCTTCTTCCACCCCTTCATCAGCTTGATTAATTGGATTGTCGAAGTCATACAAGGTCATAGTAGTGCTGTTGTCGGTGCAATCTGGAGGATAATCTCTGCAAGGGTTGAGATTTATTCGTTTTAGTGATCAATTTTAATCTTGTTTAGAAAAAGTGAAAATGAAGTTGTTTATTTTTGAAAACATTTCCATTTTATTGTTTTGTACAAAAGAGAAAAATGAAAAGACAGTGAGCGAAAAAAGAGACTTGTTTGCAAAAGATGTCTGATATTCATTGATAATCCATTTGCACAAAGTTACAATATGACCCTATTACAAAATGAGTCATGACACCTTGGGCAAGATGCAGGACTTGATGCATGCTAAAAAAGGCAGGAAATAATAATTACTCTGCAGGAGTAACCCTTATAATTTTCTGGGAAGACCAGTTAAGGACTTGGTGCCCCAGGATCCTTGTACGTATCCAGCTCTCCAGGTTATGGTCGCTTTCCGCCTCGTCTTCCAGGTTGTTAACAGCATCTGGGGTAAGCATCCACGCACTGATGAACATGGGTTCTTTTGCAGCCTCTGATTGATCATGTCGGAATGGTTTGTAACCCAAATCGAATATGTCCTCATTCTTCTCCATGGCAGCAGCTTGCCCCAGCCTTGGGCATTACCATCTTCAATAACCTTCCGGGCTTGCTGATAGGAGACAATTAAAGTACCCATCCTATCCTCCTGGGATGCAGCAAATACTTCAGTCGCCGCCTCATTGACATTCAGGGCCTCGAACCCTTGGCTCATAGTTTCATGGATTTCACCATCCATCTCAATGTATTTATATGTAGCCAGATGGATAACAAAGATGTCCTTTTCACCACAGATGGTGATAATCTGTCCTTCCCACTCATATTTCAATTTTTGGTGAAGGGTCGACGTTACTGCGCCTGCAACGTGAATCCATGGTCGACCCAACAAACAGTTGTAGGCCGGCTGTGTGTCCATCACATAGAAAATAGTTTGAAAGACCTGCAGACCGATTATCACCGGCAACTCCACCTCCCCAAGAACAGACCTCTTGGAGCCATCAAAAGCCCTGACCACAAGATTGCTTGGCCGGAGAGCTATTCCATCATATTCGAGCTTGACAAGAGCTTTCTTCGGCAAGACATTGAGTGAAGACCCAGTGTCTACAAGAACATGGGAGAGTACAACTCCTTTGCACTCTAGGGTGATGTGCAAAGCCTTGTTGTGGTGACGTCCTTCCCTTGTCAGATCAGCATTGGTGAAACCTAGCCCATCGCTAGTATTGACATTAGACACCACTGTTTCAAGCTGATTCATTGTGATCTCTTTTGGCACGTAGGCTACATGCAGAACTTTGAGTAGTGCATCCCGATGGGCTTCGGAACACAACAGCAGGGATAATATAGAGATCTTAGAAGGCGTCTGGTGGAGCTGATCCACAACTTTATAGTCACTTCTTTTAATTATCCTCATAAATTCATCCACATCCTGATAAAAGAATGATTTATGAGTTTCTTTTGATGCAGATTCTTCAGGTATCACACTTTTTCCTTTAGCTTTGGCAGCAACCTCTGCCTTAGTATTAGTTCTTGGTGCTTGTGACGCAAAGAGGCGTCTGTTGCACCCCAAAATTTGCCCTCACAATACAAGACTTTGTGTGCTAAGAAGGTTCACAAGGTTCACAAGTTTCTCAATGCTTATACAACCTTTCATGAGGTTCAGGAAGTCTACAAGTCACTTCTTGAAGGTTCACAAGGTTCACAAGCTTCTCAAAATTTACAAGACCTTTCATGAGGTTCATGAAGTCCATAAGTCACTTCTTGAAGGTTCACAAGGTTCACAAGTTCTATAATGCTTTCAATACCTTTCATGAAGTTCATAAAGTCTACAAGTCACTTCTTTAAGGTTCACAAGGTTCACAATGATTACAAAGCTCTCCTGAGGATCATGAGGTCTACAAAGCCACTTCATGAGATTCACAAGGTGCACAAGCTTCACAATACCTCCCATGAGTATCACAAGACATGTTATGATGGTTCACAAGGTTCACAATTGGTCAGAAGAATTGATAATTCCCTTAGACAAGGCACCTCCTAGGCAGTGCATCCAAAACTAGGGTTTTGACTTTAATCAGGCTAAATGGACTTCCAATACCTAAAGTGAGCTTCATAACATCTTATATGTGTATAAGAACCCCCATGACAAGTTTCAAGACTTTTCTCAAAAGTTTGCTCAGTCAGATGATCAGATAAGTCAAAATCAGTCAGTACAGTTAAAAAGTCAAACTGAGGTCAACTGTGGTCAAACCAAAGTCAAACTTCATGATTTTTTTGCCAACATCAAGTATATGAAGTAAAATTCATCATTTGATCAAGGGTTGATCATGATTCATCAAGGAGATTCCAGATCATCAATAATCAGGGGTTTCTAAATTAGGGTTTCCTTAGTAAAAGTCAACTGAACTTTGACCAGCCATAACTTTCACATACTTCATCACCAAGTCTCCATCCAAAGCTCATTTTGAAGGAAATTGAATTCTATACAACTTTGATGTTGCAAGTTAAGCCCAAAAATGCTTCATTTGGAAGATATGAGCTAAGACATTATAGGTCATTTCAAAAGTCAACAAAAAGTCAACAACTTCAAAAGGGCATAACTTGAGATTGGTAAATGATATGGACCTGAAACCAATGGGGTTATTTAGAGGACTCTTCAATCTTTCCAAAAAGTCCAAGAACACCCTCATATCTTTAAAATTGAGGGAGATATGCTCTTGCAAAGTTGGGAAATTTTGTGATGGTTTATATTGAAAATGGGGGTCTAGAACCAATTCCTTCCAAATGGGCTTGCTAAATTGTGATCCAATCCACATCATATCATCATGCACGACCCAATTGACCAAAATTCAGAATTTTTATTATTTTATTTTTATTTATTATTGATTTAATTCATAAAAATCATTTTAAATAAATATAAAATATGAAAATCTATTTTTGGGTGAAGATTGAGCTTCTAGAATTTCATAAATGTTGATTGAATTTGAAAGAGAAAGGAATCATGAGATTGATCCAAGAATAGCAAGTCTTCATGAACAAATATTTGACTTTTACACCATGATCTTTTTCAATCTTTTTTTGGATCAAATCTCCACACAACCAATGAGTTTTCTTAACCTAATTCACTCACATATATATACTAAACACAAACCTAACATTGATTAACGAATTCCAGCAGCCAAGGGTAAGTTTCAAAAACTCAAAAATTCATCAAAAAAGTGAAATTCGGATTCCATCTTCCAAGGCTCTAAAAGGTAAAATAAGAACATGGTTGGCTTCCTTGGACATCATGGATCATGAATCATCATTCATAAGCATTCAAATCATGCCCTAATGACAAACCCGAAGCTTGTTTATGCTTGACAAAACTTTTTTTCGATTGCATTAATTTGTTATGTTTCAATGAAATTTGCTTGGCTAATGTTGTTTGTCATGTGCTATAGATCGTTTCTGGACAAAAAAATTGAAGCTTCCTTGCTTAGAATAGACGCGGCCATTATTAGGGTTTAGAGCTCAATTTTAGGGTTTAATGATTCAACAAATATAAATGAATTCTGGACACATAGGAAGGTTCTATGAGATACAAGGATCATAAAACTGTAATTAATTTCATGAATCATTGCTGTTTGGTATGAGTTTGATTTTCGCAGGTTTGACACCATGAAGAACTTGCAATAGATTTCGCAGGAAAATTCAAAAGGAAATTCGCAGGAAATTTGGGGAAGAAGAAGGTCTTTCGCGCGCTCAGGAAATTCAAATATTGTTGAAAATATTTTATGAATTATGTTTGATTTGTTTATCACAAGCGTGCTTGTGGTTCAGTGGTAAGACTGATGCGTGTATATTGTGAGGACACCAGTTCGATTCTTGGCCAGTGCATTGTTTTTGTTCTTATTTTTCAGGATAACAAGAAGATGTAATATATTATGATACGTTATCACCATATGACCAGAAGGGCTCTCCCAGCCAGGCGGTCAAGCATGCGCGTATACATTCATAAGGTCCTGGGTACGATTCCCACCCCAGGCCTTTTTGTTTCTTTATTTTTCTGGATTTTTCAAGCAAAGCACAAAACAAATTCTCCTCCCTTCATTGTTGCCTGCGTGTGGGCTAGCCTGATGGTTATTGTTGTTGCTGGCAAGTGTGATGTCATGGGATCAAATCCCAACCAGGTAAGTTTCTCTCTTTTTTGCAATTTTTCTATTTTCTTTTATTTAATTATTAAAATCATATGTATATAAATATAATTAAAATAATGTTATAGATATATGTTCAATATAATTCAAATTCTATATTTCTTTTTTTTTCTGAAAAATTATTTTTATAATCATGTAAATAAATTATAATATGTATATTAGCTAAAATAATCTTATAAACCCTAAAAATATTTTCTAAAATAAAACCTAATTATTTTTTTTTTCCTAAATAATTTTATTTTCTAATCCTTAATGTAATTATTATATATATTCATTTATTTATTTAATATGATTCTTGTAAATTTTGTAAATATATTTATAATCCAAATTATCTTTCTTTTAATATATGTTTAGAAACAATTTAATTTACAATAATTATATTTTTTAGAATAATTTTGTAAATATAATAACTAATAAAATTAAATTTTATAAATATGATTAATTTTGTGAATATAATATTTAAAATTTATTTTCTCCTTATAATATGTAAATAATTGTTTTTTTTAATAAATACTAATATATGTTTAAAAAAAAAATGATTAAATTTGTAATAATTAGAATTTATAATTGCATTATGTTTGAAAATTTTTAATTAATTCTTATTAAATGTTATATATTAAAACCCAATTTTTTGTCATTATGATATTTCTTATTTAATTGTATTTATTTTAATTATTGTTACTAACTATATTATTATTTATTATTATCTTATATTTCTTATTATTATTTCTCTAACCTTGTTTATTGTTCTAATTATTATTATTATCATTTTATTCTCACTAACCTTATTTTTTTTAATTATATTTATCACTAACCCCTATTTTAATTACTTATTTATTTTTGCTTATTATATTTATTTTGCTATATATTTACATTTTTTGCTATTTATTATTTTTATAATTATGTTGTAATTGCTTCTCGGATGTAAATTTTGTAATATTTTAATTATTTAATTATTGCTATGGTTAGTAATTTAGGGAGTGCAAAAAAATATGTATTCTATTAAAAATAAAATTAGAGCATTTTAATCAAAGATAATTAATATTGAACACTCACACACGTAAGTCGATTTTTAATCGCCGTCTCACTTTCTAAGGTTATCCCTCAAGTTGCCTAAATCATAAGGTCAAGTAGGGTGTATAAAGAAAGTCCCTTTTAAAACAAAAAATCATCAAGTCCCTCATGGTTGCCTTTACGAATCAAGTCCCTTCGAATAAATGATGATAGTCTCTCCTATATGCTTATTACACCCCACAGTTGCCTTCATAAAACAGAATGTCCCTCTTATGTCCCTTACATCCAAGGTAATGACTACCTACTCCTTAATAGTAGGGATAGTCTTACCAATGAAAGGATAAAGAACAAGAAAGACTTAAAACTTTAGGGTAGGTTCCTCTTATGTACTTGCTCACTTCAAACTTTTCAAACACTTAAACAAATTTCAAACCAATTTTCAAAAACAAGTTTTTACGCATCCATACATGGATCATTATCAACTATTCTGAAAATTTTTCTATTCACACACTACACTTTCAAAAACAATTCAAAAGTGAGCTAAGTAACTAAGAGCCCATGGATAACCATGGATGTAAAGGGTGCTAACACCTTCCCTTTACATAACCTACCCCCCGGACCCAAAAATATCTCTTAAGGTCTTTCCTGTTCTTTTATAACCTTTCCTTTTGGATAAAATAAAAGTCGGTGGCGACTCTTGCTATCCGCAACATAACTAAAAGTCAGTTCTCCCACCGTGTTACAGCGTCCGCTTCGAGTGAAGCCTCCGCCTCCCCCGACATTATCCACTTGTGAGGTAGGAAATGAAGAATCAAGAAGGACTTTTTCTCCGTTCCAGTAAAGGTCAGCACCATAATGCCATGGTACAACACTGTCTTTATCATATGGAATAGGCCCTGGCATCGTGATGGTGACTGGGCTCACTGCAGCAGAGGTTGTAACCGTTATCGTTTGTGGATCATAGAAAATGGTGACAGGACTTCTTGTGGATGTTGGTGGTGATGAATTGAAGCTTGATTGTTGTTGAAACTGTTGCTGAGACTGTTGTTGAAAGTTGCTGGAGTTCGGGACCGTTGTAGGGTCACAATAAATAGTAACTGTGGAGACGTCGTTGTTGGTGATTGTTGATGTTGTAGAAGGAGATAACATGTAATTGTTGTTTGTTGAAGTGATGGAAGAAGTGGTTGCTGAAGTTGTAGACGAGTCAGTAGAAACAATTGTTGTTGCAGTTGTAGGAGAATCACTTGTTGTTGACAAAGGAGTTGCTGGTGTTGTAGAAGTTGTTGTTGTTATTTGCATAATGCCTTATCTAATCAAACCATTTATGCCAATCCTCAAGCTTGCACACCCATTCTCGGAAAACTTGCAAGATTCACAACAAGCCTCACAACCTGGATACACTTGGCATTTCAAAAGCTGGGCTTTAACCTCTGCTAGAGGTGTCTGAATACTTGCACTATCTTTTATTAAACTCATGGGTGAGCCTTCCTCTATAACATTAATCCTTGGCCCACTGTGGCTTGGCATAGGATTTTTCATGACATTGGGAGGTGGTGCAAAGTTCAGGACCTTTGAATCTACCAGATCCTGGACCTTCATAGGCAGAGCCCTGCATTTTTCCGTGGAGTGACCAGGTGCATTGGAATGAAAAGCACACCTAGCGTTGACATCATAGTTTCTTGGAAGGTTCTGAGGATCAGGTGGAGCCAATGTCCTCAACTCAACAAGATTGAGCTTTAGAAGTTGTGGCAGCAACGTAGCATATGGCATTGGGATGGGGTCAATCACCCTATTGATCTGAGATGGCCACTGTTGAAAAGGGCATTGTTGTTGATTGTTGTTATTGTTGTTGTATGTTCTCTGTTGAGGAAATTGTGGCTGTTGAGGAAAGTAATGCATTTGTTGAGTATACTGAGGAGGTGGAGTAGGGATAATGACGACAGCAATTGATCTGGGCAGATATTGGGGTATCCCTCTTCCCGCATGCACAAAGTTTGTTTCACCAGATCTACGGGGCCCGAGAAATGGCTTCCTTGTACTGCTTGAACTGGCACCGTTGTCGGAGATCTTTCCCATCTTCAGTAAGCTCTCAATTCTTTCCCCAGCTATCACCACATCTGCAAAGCTGGTGGAAGAAAATGCAGCCAATCTGTCAATATAGGTACCCTGGAGAGTATTCATGAACATGTCTGCCATCTCCCTTTCTGACATCAGGGGTTGAACAACAGCAACTAGTTGCCTCCACCTCTGGGTATACTCTCTAAAGCTTTCACGGGAAGACTGTGACATTCCCATCAGAAGGGTTTTGTTTGGAGCCATGTCCAGATTATACTGATATTGATGAATGAAAGCTTCAACCAAGTCTTTCCAATTTCTAACTGTGGCTCTGGTCAAGTGAAAATACCATTCCTGGGATTCCCCTATCAAGCTATCCTCGAAATAAAACATCCACAGCTTCTCATCCATGGTGTAGGCTTTTAATCTCCCCAGAAAAGACTGAAGGTGGGTACGTGGGCAGGATGTGCCATTATATCTTTCAAAATAAGGGGGTTTGAACTTGTGAGGAATTCTCACCCCTTCCACCAATCCCATGTCCATGACCAAAACGTAGAGTGTTTTGGGATTCAAGAGACCTCAGCTTCTCTGCAATTTCATCCAACCGACAGTCGTAAACTTCGTTTCCATCCCCAACCACAATAAACTATTCTTCTTGAGGGTCCTCCTGCAAGGCCCTTCCTTCAGTAGTGTTACCTTGGGTGTTCCTTATGGCATTGATGTCTGGGTTCAGATGAGGTCCAAACTCTGGAAGATCAGTGCGAGGTTGCACGTGATCGTTGTTACTGGTACCCCCTGTACCTGGATGGTGTTCCTCAGGAGTTTGTCTCTCAACCAACTCCCTCAGTCTCTCCTGGCTCTGAGCCAAACCAATCATCACTGTCATAAATTGATTCATTTGGGCCCTCATCTCTGTCCTTTCATCGGTCATATGGGCCCTCACTTCAGTCAAGTCTTGCATAACCTGGTCCATTTGAAATCCCGGAAGGTTGTTTCTTGTCGGATACCGGTGTACTCTGTTGACAGGGAACACTCTTCTGCGAGCAATGTTTCCTGAAACCATAACAAAGTGAGAAACAACAAAACAAAAACCTGCAAAACAAAGAAATGATGTTAGTATGCAATGCAGGATGCCTATTTGTCTTCCAAGGGTATCCAGTTTGGTTCTTTAGTTTTGACCTTTCCAGACCTCGAGGAAACACTGATGTTGAAGAGATTAAACCCACAGAATAATACAAACCATATATTACAGAAATGTGAAAATACATAGTTTGATTACAATGAAGTTCCCATGGTGGGTCAAAATACAACAACAAAATCAAAAGTACAAACAAAAGGAAATACAAGTACAAGGAAGTCAAACATCCAATCCAAAGTCATCCTCCCTGACTTCCTTCAGGAGAGCCTCAGTCACTGGACCTACTGGGTGCTCTGTGATGGTCCTGATGAGGAGGTTCCTGGTGGCAATGGCACTGGTCAACTTCTTATGCTTATCCTGATCCTTTGATCTCTTCAACCCCGCCCAGAGTTTCAACTCAGAGATCTCCTTCTGTGCTGCTAACAAAGTTGCCTGCTTCTTTTTCTCACTAGCCTCCAGCTGCTCTATCTTAGCTTGGGTTTTTTGATCCTCTTGTGCACGAGCCTCAGTGATCCTGATCCACCTAGCCTGGCTCTCCTCTAAATAATGCTCAACTCTGGCATTCTGAGTCTTAGCTTCCTTGCAAGCATTCTTCAGTACTAACTCTCCTGCTCTAGCCTTTCTGATGTAGTCATCCGTCTTTTCAATCTTGGTCAAGTGCTCAATCCGGAGCTTCTCTAACCTTTCATTATCTAAACGAATGTCATTCCTCTCCCAGAGGGTCTCCTTCAAAGCTTCAGAGAGCTGAGCGTTCCTTTCCTTCAATTTTTCAAACTCCTCCAGGCTGACAGTAGCTGCAGGCTGCACTGCTGATGGTCCAGGTGTATCTTCTAAGGTGAATGGCATCCGGGTGATCTGTGCCCTGGTATGAGACCAATCAAGATACTGTGCTGAAGCAATGTTGTTACACTTGCCAAGGATGGTTGTCCCCTTAGTCTGAATGTTGTCTCAGGCCCAGGCTGCCTGTCTGACAATAGCAGAGTTGTGCTGGATGTCACAATAGAGGGTCTCTGTCAAGTCTTGCCCTCTTGGGGGATGAACCAAAGCATACCCTAATTCCCTCTTAAAAAGCAAGGGGTTGTAGTTGATGCAACCTTTTACTCCAATCAAAGGCACATTAGGATATTGCCCACAACTAGTAATGATATCCTTGCCCTTGGTGCTCTGAGTGCACCATCTGATGTCTTCTGATGTAAGGGCAATCAATCTCTTAGCCCAGTTCCTTGGCTGATGAGGGTTCAGGAAAGTATCTGATTTTGGCAAGTGTCTTAACAACCAACAGTAATAGAGGGGCGCACAACATCTGACCAATCTTCCTCTTTGCTTCTCATTCCTCTGGTGCACTGAATAGTAGAAATCTCCAAGCAAGGTAGGAACTGGGTTCTTCAGCAAGAACAAGTGAATGGCATTCTTGCTTACAAACTTTGGCTCGTCTGCAAACAAGATAACTCCATATATGTTGAGGGCTAAGAGTTCACAAACAGCATCCCACTTTCCTGCTGCAGCATGTAGGGCTGCCTGAGAGATCAGGAAGTCCAAGTGAAGGTCTGGGATTCCAGCCTTAGTGGTCATGCTCTGATCAATGAGGGTAGGCTCCAAATGCAATGCGTTAGCTATATCTTCATTCTTGGGAGCAACCATCTCAGGGTTGAAAGGAATCCCCTTCCTGATAGGGACACCTAACAACATGGAAAATTCTTCTAGCAGAGGTCCTAACTGAAAATCAGGGAATGTGAAACATCTGAGAGGAGGGTCATAAAACTGCAAGCAAGTGTGAATCATGCTCCTCTGGGATGCATCCAGGTCCATGATCATGTCCAATATGCCTCCATAATGTTCCCTGAATAATGGGACATGATCAGGAGTGATGAGAGACTGGATCTGTCTGATGCCTGTCAGAGTGGGCTCAAAGAAGTGGTATGTGATGTTGCTCTTCCTGGAAGTGTCCATGCTGATAATGGATGCTGGTGAAGAAAACTGAGGAGAAACTCTGATGAAGGTAACTGCTGAAGATTGATGAAGATAACTAGAGAAAGTGCTGAAGAATGGTCTATGATGAAGACAACTAGAGGATAGTCTCTGATGAAGACAAACTGATGAAGGTGCTGGTGCAGATAACTGAGGAAGTCTGAGCAGCAAAATGAGTCAAAACCAAACCAAAGATAAGAAGGTGGATACCCTGTAAACAAATAGGAAAATGTTAAATGATGTAAAATGATGTATGCAGAATGATATGCAAAGGGTTTGTGATCAAGTGATGGATCTGTCATCTGCCTTGATAGGGTCCATGTGTGTTCATAAGTCCTGATGGAGGCTTGGAAAACCAGTAACCAGGTGGGGGACTCAAATAAAGAGTCACAAGTCCAGGGTTTTACAAGAACTGTCCAAAAAATACAACCTTAAACAATACTAGTAACAAAGGTATGATGATGCCAAGGGTTCCTGCAAACCTGTAAACATCCCAACCCTCTCACAGGTATTGTTCTAGAACAAGGCTCCTTAGACTTGGATCAGTTATGAGAAGTGTAAACACTTCTAACCCGGAGGTACAATGTTTACAATAACCATAAAAGATCCTCCTCTAACTCACCTCAGATGCTGAAGGTCATAAAAAGGTCATCCAGACTTAGCAGGCTTCCCAGATAGCCCTAGTACTACAGGAAATCCGTAGCACAGAGTTTTCAAGAAGAAACCCATGTCTGAACCGTGTTTCATATTCCCGCACCAGACCGAAATGGAATGGGAAAGAATACGAAGCCACTTTATCCTATGTGTCACTCAGGTCCCCGATATGGAACCTTAATCACTCAACAATCCCTCCCACCAAGGAAACAGCAGATCCAACACAAATGATAATGACAGTATGAAATGCATAAAACTATAAATGAAAAGCAATAAATAAAGCTGTACAAAAAGCAATAAATAAAGCAATAAACAAAAAGCATAAGTAGCACATAACACCCCCGTAAACACAAATCAAACAAGCGCTAGGAGGAACCCACAAAAAGAACCAGAAGCCATGGTTGCAATATAAGGGTCCCCAGCAGAGTCGCCAAGTTGTCGCTCCCCCGAAAAGACACCTGGTCAGATAGGGTACAGACGCGAACGATCGGCGAAAGGAAAAAATGAAATGAAGTGAGTAGAGTCGCCAGCAAGGCATTTTTATCCCGAAGGAAAGGTAATGCTGCATAAACCTAGGAAAAGATGGATAAGACGGTTGCGAACCAGAGAAACTGAGAAAGGGGGTTGGTTACAACATGGGAAGGTATTAGTACCCAGATTGTTCGCCGTACTCGACTGGATCCACGCTTAAATGTTTGTGTTTAAAGGGGTAGGTGTATGTGCTATCTGTGTGCAAAAGTTGGAAAAGAATATACAGGTGTCAGTGCCAAAGGTGAATGCTCAGGAGCTAAGGCTTAGAAGAGAATGCTGGAAGAGGGGGAAGACACAGAGACTTTTGTTCGATAACAGTTAAGTTATGCCTACGTATCCTCGCGTTTAATGAGGAAGTCAGAAAACCATAGTTCGACTCAAAGAGACTGGAAAATGAATTGACTGTGAACTGCTTACTTGCCTATGCTCAAGTGTATGACTCGTCTGGCTCGAGTGCTAACTATCTTGCATTAGACGGGAGAAGCAAGTTCTCGTTTATGAATGAGTGTGATGAGAAACGAATCCTGAAGGAGACGATTATTGTTTGTTTTTTATGTTTTCAGTTTTGTTATTGTTTTTGGTGTTTTGCATAAGTTAATGAGCTTAAGCCTAAATCAAAGACTTGTAAACTCATTATATCCTCCCTGATTAGGGATAATGAGCCCACTTAAGTATGAGATAAGCATCTCAACTTAATTGCCATGATGATGTAGGATTAAGATCATTAACCTACTTGTGATTATTAAGATGTTTTTGGGTTTTTGTTTTAGTGTTAAGTAATGAGTTTAATCTCTAATCACAGATTAGTGAACTCATTACACCATCCTAATAGAAGGATAATAGATGAGCACACTTAAGCTGAGGAAGATACCTCAACTTAATCCATGGTTAGAGATTAAATTCATTATATAACAAGGCCTTTATTAAGTGTATTTTAATTAAGGAGAGTTGTCCATTAAACACTAGGGTTAGTCCTTCTTAACCATAAAGGAGAGTTGTCCATTAAACACTAGGGTTAGTCCTTCTTAACCATAAAGGAAGAATTAGAACCCTAATATAAGGCCCAAGTTACAAGTTAATGTCTTGGTGATTATTAGGTGGATTGATTAAGAGGTTTAAACAGATTAAGGGTTTAACACTTAGGATTAAAGGTATACAATCCATCCTAAGATAAGGATGCAGGCATAACCCTAATTCCAAAGTCCTAAAACCTTAAAGGTTTAGTCTCTAATGATGGGATGAGAAAAGAGACATAAAGAAGACTCAAAGGAAAAAAGTCTAAGGGAAACTATCAATCCTAGAAGTTATCATGCTTAGGCATCCTATGGTTTTGTGAGGCTTAAAAGGAGAAGTCTTCAAGGAAGCCACCAAGGAGAAGCAAGATGAAAAGAGAAGGAAGCAGATGAATAAGTTACTTACTTCCTAAGAAGGTAAGTAACTTAGAGGAAGAAATGAAAAGAAGCACAAGTGTGGCAAGCCCACTCAAAGACAAACAAAAATGCAGTAAGAATGCAATATGAAGAGATGAGAAGAGGTGGGAGGTGAAGGCAAATCCACCTCCCAAACAACTTGCCATTAACCCTTAAAAGTTAGTACAAGATGCAATATGAAAGGAATGAAATGAAATGATGCATATGCAAGGGAAAAGACCAAGACCAAAAGCATATACATGATGCAAATGATGTTAAGATATGATGCAAAGACATACAAGATGCAATTGTGTGTTCATACAAGAGAATGAATGCAAATGAAGCATGTAGGAAATCATGTAAACACATGGATGTTTATGAAATGAAATGGATGCAAAGCATAGCAAATGTATGGATAAATGATCAAGCAATGTTCAAACAATGTCTTAAGATGTCTAAGATGACATACAAATGCTTAGAATGGCATGGCAAGTTCATATGTTCATGCAATGCAATGTAAGATGCAAGTAAAGATGCAAAATTAGGGTTACATGGAAGGATGAGATGCAAATGACCAAGACAGAAGCAAATGACATTATAAAAAATTGAAAATCACACCCCAAAGGAGAAGGTCTAACTCTTAACCTATTGAAAATGACCAAGACATGATATGTTTAAGACAATGCAAAAAGAACCACCTTCAAACCCTTCATGGTTAGGCAGAAAATATTTTTCAAAGGTTATGGTTAAAAAATGTGATTTTATGAACCCTAAATTCAAAGAAAATTGTCAAGTTATGATCAAAACCAAAATGAAATTTGTATGAAGGGTTTGAAAATGTTTCTAAATGTGTTAAGATGCAACATGATTTTTTTGGTGATTTTTAGAAACCTAAATGTTATTTTAATTAATTAATTTCCATTAATTAATTAAAATAAACATTAAAATATTTTAAAAATATAATTTTTATGCAAAAAATAAAAATAAAAATATTTTTGGTTTCTGAAAATTAATAAAAGTCATGATAAAAAATTTCAGATTCTTTTAATGATTTTTGCTATTTTAAATAATTATATGAAAAGAAATAGAAAGAAAATAAAATAAAATGAATAAAAATGAAAAGTAAACGCATCCAGTGGCTGAGATTTGAACTGAGGAAAAAGTTGTTGACCAATGCATTATCCAATGGCTGGGATTAATTCTAACCTAATTAAATAAAATTAAACTTAATTAAACTAGATTAGGGCTAATGGGGGATCTAGACCGTTCAAACACGCGCGGGAAGCGGGATCTGAGGGCTCACATTCAAACTTCACTAATTACAGGATTAAACCCTAATCACATTCTGATGACTGGAACAGTGGTTCCGGTTATCTTCTCCGGTGAGATCAAAACTCAACTTCTTCCCTAGGCTAAATTAGAAGCTCCAAATCTACAGATCCACTCTCCTAATCATTCTAAACAAGATTCAATCATCAAACAACATTTATCATGCATCAAACACTATATTCGAATCAAAACATAAAAACTGTGTAGATGTTTAGAATTGGCAGAATTTTTGACCAACAAGAAGTGTTGAACTTAGTTCAGGATGTCACATCAGATGTTGTGACATTATCAAACAGAGTATAAGTAAATGAACTTAATTTAGGATGTCACACCAGATGTTGTGACATTGTATCGGTTAATGAAGTAAGTTCAGTTTTCAGGATGTCACACCAGATGTTGTGACATTGTATCAGTTAATGAAGTAAGTTCAGTTTTCAGGATGTCACACCAGATGTTGTGACATCTCAAACCTGCTACCAGAATTAAACAGAACTGAGTAAATTCAGGGAATTTATCTGGAATTAATTATGAATGGATAAAACAGAAGAAGGCGCATCTGTAGGGAGATTGGTTATATGATTCCAGTATAAACAGAAGAACTGACTCACCTAGAATCAAGGAAGTAACAAACCCTAATTCAAGGTGATGGCAACATGCGTATCAGGATTGGATAACCTACAGAAAGCCCAAAATCCAAGCATCTATTTAAGCAACAGAAACTCTCAGAATAGAACACGATTTTAAGAAGACTAAATAGGGTGTTTGTGTTTTAAATAGCAGGTTGTATATGTGTATCACTTTATGAGCTTTTAAGCAAAAGTGTATTGTGTCTTGATTGAAACTGTGAAGTAAGATCAAGCTGTTTTGTTTGAAGTATGACTTTAATTTTATTAAACTTGTAAACATATCACTGTGTGATTGAGGGGGAGTGAGTTGATACTCATATCTAAGTTGTGTCTTAGGTAGAAATTGCCTTGGGTAGATATTAAGTGAAAGATTAAACTGAGTGGTTTAAGTCTAGAATTAATATTACTTATATTGGATTTCCTTCCTGGCTTGGTAGCCCCCAGATGTAAGTGTGGTTATACACTGAACTGGGTTAACAATTTCTTGTGTTGTTTAATTTTCCTGCACTTTAAGTTTTGTTCAAGTCTTCAAGTGTTTAAACATCTCATTCGACATCACGTACCTGATCCCAGAATTTCAATTGGCATCAGAGCAGGCACCCTGCCTGTTTAACTGGGTGAGATCTAGGGACTGCAAATTCTGGAAACATGGACAGAGATGTAGGATCTGTAAATAGACCACCTATATTGGATGGATCCAATTATGACTACTAGAAGCCAAGAATGGTAGCATTCTTAAGATCACTTGACAATAGGGCCTGGAAAGCAGTCAACAAAGGATGGGAGCACCCTGTCCAAGACAACAAAGATGGAGCAAAAGTGTTGAAACCTGAAGAAGAATGGAGCAAGGAGGAAGAAGATTCAGCACTTGGCAATTCCAAGGCCTTAAATGCTTTATTCAATGGCATTGATATGAACATATTCAGACTTGTGTATCACTTTGAGCTGGCCAAAGATGTTTGGGACACTCTCAAAACAACTCATGAAGGAACATCAAAGGTGAAGATGTCAAGACTTCAACTTCTCACCACCAAGTTTGAAAACTTGAGAATGAAGGAAGATGAGACAATTCATGAGTTCTACATGAACATCTTGGAAATAGCTAATACTTCTGGTGCTTTGGGAGAAAAGATGACTGATGAAAAGCTGGTAAGAAAGATTCTCAGATCTTTACCAAAAAGATTTGACATGAAGGTCACAACAATAGAAGAAGCTCAAGACATATGCACAATGAAGGTTGAAGAGCTCATTGGTTCCCTTCAAACATTTGAGATGGGAATGGATGACACAATTGTAAAGAAGAACAAAAGCATAGCCTTGGTGTCAAATACTGATAAAGAAGAAGAAAATAATGAAGCAGACCCTGAAGAAAATTTATCAGAAACCATTGCTATGCTTGGAAGACAATTCAACAAGATTCTCAGAAAGATGGATGGCAAGTCCAGACCAAGTGGAAGATACTCAAACTCTTCTGAGAATAAAAGACCTTATGATGCTAATAGAAGGTCAAATTATGATGAAAAGACCAATCAAGATAAAGGGATTAAATGTCATGGATGTGAAGGATATGGACACATCAGAAATGAATGCCCTACCTATCTAAAGAAGCAGAAGAAAGGTCTTTCTGTGACCTGGTCTGATGAAGACTCAGGATGTGATTCAGAAGAAGAATCAGCAAAGCACATCACTGCTCTAGCTGGAGTATGTGAATCTGAAAGTGGATCCAGTGATGAGGAGCTGACTTTTGAAGAGCTAGAAGAATCATACAAACAGCTGTGCAAAAGGAGCACTGAAGTATGCATGGAGATTATAAAGCCGAAGAAGCAGATTGAGGCATTAAAGGTTGAAAAGACAAATAATCTAGAAACCATTGACACCTTGAAAAGTGAAGTAAGTCTTCTCAACTCCAAGTTGGAACATATGTCCAAATCTGTCAGAATGCTGAACAATAGCTCAAACACACTGGATGTTATTCTCAACAACAATAAGCATTCAGGAGATAGAACTGGACTAGGATTTAACAAAGCTCAAAAGGCTGAGGCTAGCACCAGCAAAACTACTTCAAATCCCATAAAGTCAAACAAGATGTCCCAACAGATGTCTCAACATCATGAAAAGAACATGATGAAAAAGAAGTATCAAAGATGGAGATGTCATCATTGTGGAAGGTTTGGTCATATCAAACCTCATTGCTACAAATTGCATGGATATCCAAATCAGATGTATCAGCAACCACCTAAGCAGAAGATAGAGGTTACAAAGAAAGTGATGCATGGACATCAAAATCAAAGATATCAGCAACCCCCTAAGCAGAAGACAAAGATCATCAAGAAAGTATGGGTACCTAAAGCTAGTCTTCATGCTGATCAAAGCTACATGTCCAAGAACAAGTTCAACAAACAACCTTGGAGCTCTAAAAATGGACACTACACAGGGCATAGGCCTCAAAGGAAACCTCACTACAAATGGTCAAAGAAGAGTGTTGCATATATAGCTCATACATCTCTAAGAGTATCAACTAAAGAAGACTGGTACTTTGACAGTGGATGCTCAAGGCACATGACTGGATTGAAGAATATGCTAGTAGACCTAAAGTCATATTCATCCAGATATGTAACCTTTGGAGATGGAGCTAAAGGAGAAATCAAGGGAGTTGGGACCTTGGACTGTCCAGATGTACCAAGACTAGATGATATGCTGCTGGTAAAAGGATTGACTGCTAACTTGATCAACATAAGTCAATTATGTGATCAAGGTTACAGTGTAAACTTTACCAAAACTGAATGCATAGTGTCTAATAAAGAACATAAGGTTGTCATGAGAGGAGCCAGATCTAAAGACAACTGTTATATGTGGGAACCTCAAGATTTCAGTCTCACTTCAACTTGCTCTTTAGCCAAAGAAGAAGAGGTGAAACTATGGCACCAAAGACTGGGTCATCTTCATTTCAGAGGTATAAAGAAAATCATATTTATGGAAGCTGTGAGAGGTATTCCTAAACTGAAGATTGATGATGGCAAAATATGTGGTGAATGTCAAATAGGCAAGCAAACCAAGATGTCCCATCCAAAGCTCCAACATCTGACAACTTCCAAAGTCTTGGAATTATTGCATATGGATCTTATGGGACCTATGCAGGTCGAGAGCCTTGGTGGAAAGAGGTATGCCTATGTGGTGGTTGATGACTTTTCAAGGTATACATGGATAAATTTTATCAAAGAAAAGTCTGATGTATTTGATGTATTCAAAGATTTGTGCCAAAGAATACAAAGAGAAAAAGCTAGCTGTGTGGTCAGAATAAGAAGTGACCATGGAAAGGAGTTTGAGAATAAAAAATTCTCAGATTTCTATTCTTCAGAAGGAATCAATCATGAATATTCTTCACCTATCACCCCTCAACAGAATGGGATTGTTGAGAGGAAGAACAGAACTATCCAAGAATTAGCAAGAGCTATGATTCATGCTAAAAAGTTACCATTGTACTTCTAGGCTGAAGCTATGAACACAGCTTGTTACATTCATAATAGAGTCACTCTAAGGAAAGGAACCTTGTCCACCATCTATGAAGTCTGGAAGGGCAGAAAACCTATAGTTAAGTACTTCCATGTGTTTGGAAGTAATTGTTATATTCTGGTTGATAGGGAGCAAAGAAGAAAAATGGATCCTAAAAGTGATGAAGGGATTTTCCTTGGATACTCTATAAATAGCAGAGCCTATAGAGTATTTAACTCTAGAGCCAAGGTTATCATGGAGTCCATAAATGTGATAATTGATGATGCCCCTGCAGATGTTACAGATGATGTTGGAACATCTGTTGACAGTCAGACTGAAGCTGAAATAAAGAGTGATCATCCTGACTTCACTCAAACTGAAGCAAGGATAGAACAATCCAACAAACCTCCCTCCATCAGAATCCAAAAGGATCATCCCAAATATCTAATAATTGGTGATCCCAACAGAGGTGTAAGCACTAGATCAAGAGAGGTGATTTCAGGTTCTTGTTTTGTTTCAAAAATAGAACCTAAAAACATCAAGGAAGCTCTTAATGATGAGTACTGGATTTGTGCTATGCAAGAAGAATTAGGTCAGTTCACAAGGAATGAAGTGTGGAATCTTGTTCCTAGACCTGATAACATAAATGTGATTGGCACTAAATGGGTGTATAAGAACAAGTCAAATGAGCAGGGAGTTGTTACAAAGAACAAAGCTAGACTTGTAGCTCAAGGATACACACAAATTGAGGGAGTAGACTTTGATGAAACCTTTGCACCAGTAGAAAGGCTTGAATCAATCAGACTACTTTTAGGAATTGCTTGTATTATGAAGTTCAAGCTATTTCAAATGGATGTGAAAAGTGCCTTTCTAAATGGATATCTTAATGAAGAGGTATATGTAGAACAACCTAAGGGATTTGTTGATCCAAGCTGTCCAAACCATATGTACAAACTAAGGAAGGCTCTTTATGGACTGAAGCAAGCCCCAAGAGCATGGTATGAAAGGCTAACTACTTTTCTCACAAAACAAGGATACAGAAAAGGTGGAATAGACAAAACCTTGTTTGTGAAGGATGAAGAAGGAAATGTCATGATTGCTCAAATATATGTTGATGACATTGTCTTTGGTGGGATGTCAGACAGGATGGTTAAACATTTTGTCACTCAAATGGAATCTGAATTTGAGATGAGCCTAGTAGGAGAACTAACCTACTTTCTTGGACTACAAATAAAGCAGATGGAAGACTCCATGTTCATATCCCAAAGCAAGTATGCCAAGAACACTGTCAAGAAATTTGGGATGGATAGTGCAAGTCACAAAAGAACACCTGCCCCCACTCATTTAAAGCTGACAAAGGATGACAAGGGTGAGAAGGTGGACCAGAGTCTATACAGAAGCATGATTGGAAGCTTATTATATCTGACTGCTAGCAGACCAGATATAGCCTTTGCAGTAGGTGTATGTGCAAGATATCAAGCTGATCCAAAAGTTAGCCATCTAAACCAGGTCAAGAGAATTCTGAAATATGTCAATGGTACTTGTGACTATGGCATAATGTACTCCCATGGATGTGAACCAATTCTTACTGGCTTCTGTGATGCTGATTGGGCTGGAAGTGCTGATGATAGAAAGAGCACATCAGGAGGATGCTTCTTCCTAGGAAACAATTTGATTTCTTGGTTCAGTAAGAAACAAAATTGTGTATCCTTATCCACTGCTGAAGTTGAATATATTGCAGCTGGTAGTAGTTGTTCACAGTTGGTTTGGATGAAGCAAATGCTCACAGAGTACAATGTCCCACAAGATGTCATGACATTGTACTATGACAATTTAAGTGCCATCAACATATCAAAGAATCCTATCCAACATAGCAGGACCAAGCATATTGATATCAGGCATCATTTCATCAGAGATCTTGTGGAAGAGAAGGTGATCTCATTGGAACATGTAGCCACAGATCTGCAATTGGCTGATATATTTACTAAAGCTTTGGATGCTACCCAATTTGAAAACCTAAGGGGTAAATTGGGAATCTGCTTATGTAAAATATAGCAGTTATGGAGAAGTGCCAACATGTCCTATGACATCGTGTGGCATGATCACCAGATGGCAACACCAGTCTGGTCAAGAACTCTGTGTATTCCACTCCTTAAAATTCTCCAAGTAACGACTCTTATAAAAGTTCCAGCTTTTTCTCAGCTATTCATCTTCTCATCATCCTCTCAAAACAAATTGCATGCTATAGCTGATTTTCAGAGCTCATCAAAATCAATCAAACCTAAACTCTTCTTCCACCACATTCGAAAATGTCTCAGCATCAAAACCCTAACCTCACTGATGAAAACCTCAACCAAGAAGATGTGGTACATGCAACCCCAATCTCCATGGTTCCAATGGATACTACTCCCATGGACGAAATCAGAGGAAGTGTTCCTCTTGCTCAAAAGCCTAGAACTCCAACAGTGAGAAGAGCAAAGGAACCTGTGTTCAGCAAAAGCAAAGGGGTTCCTTCATCCTCAAACACCAACCCTAAAGCCTCTGAATATGTGGATGCTTCTATTAAGGATCTTGTGACCAGGATTCTATATGAACAAAGAGTTGTGAGTGGTATATCTGTTCCCCTGAACACCATGCCAGCTCCACAAGAAGAACAGGGCAATAAGGCTGAAGAGGACACTCCTGCTCAACAGGATGTCCCAATAGATGTTGAAACATCTGAGGACCAGAACAAGGCCTCAACTGATAATGATGATGAAGCCTCTGATGACCAAGCTTCTGTTGATCCACCTGCTGAAGAGAAAACTACTCATCCTCCTCCTGTTGTAGACATAGATCATGACTCTGACACAGAGATCATTGCCTCTGTGGACCCTAGCATAGCCAAAAGGCTTAGGACTAGGAAAGAAAAGAAGACTGCAGGACATGCAACTCCTGAAAAGAAGCAACCTACACCAAAGAAAGACAAGGCCAAAGTGGTATTTGGACCAACTAAACAATGGAGCAAGGTGAATACACAAAAGAGGAAAGCTGTAACTCCACCAGATTCAGATGTTGAAGAGCATGTCCCAACATCCCAACCAAAGAAGAAATCAGCACCTTCAAGGTCTACCTCTGCTGTTCCAGAAGCTCCTCTGGATAATGTTTCATTCCATCATGTGTCAAGTGTGAGCAGATGGAAATATGTATACCAAAGAAGGATTGCACTTGAAAGAGAGCTGGGCAGCAATGCACTTGAGTGCACTGAGGTAATTGACCTAATATCTTCTGCAGGTTTATTTAAAACAGTGTCAAACTTTTCACCTTGCTATGAGCTGCTAGTCAAGGAATTTATTGTCAACCTTCAAGAGGACTGTGCTGATGGCAAGTCAGATGAATTCAGAAAAGTCTATGTAAGAGGGAAATGTGTGGAATTCTCTCCTAGGGTTATCAATCATTACCTAGGAAGAGAATCTGATGGACCTAATGAGCTGGGGAAGACTGACAACCAGGTGTGCAAGGTCACCACTGCTAATCAAGTCAAAGCTTGGCCAGTCAAGGGGAAACTTTCTGTTAGCTTGCTAACAAGGAAGTATGCAATGCTGCATAGGATTGGTACTGTAAACTGGGTTCCTACCAATCATACATCATCAATAGCAACTGGATTGGGCAGATTTATTTATGCCGTGGGCACCCAAACAAAGCTGGACTTTGGGGCTTACATATTTGATCAAACACTGAAGCATGCTGGGACATCTGCAACAAAGCTACCTATTGCCTTTCCATCTCTGCTATGTGGAATCATACTCAGCCAGTATCCAGGTATCCTCACTGAGAAGGATTCAATATGCAAAAGAGAAAGTCCTCTGGCCTTCCACTACAAGCTGTTCTTAAGCCATCATGCAGCTCATGTTGAAGCTCCCACTGGGACATCTGCTGGACCTTCAAAGGCAAAGTCTCCTATATCCAAAGCTGCTTTGATTGCTGAGCTGAAGAACACCTGCAAAGAGCTGGATGCCAGGAAGCACAAGCTTGAGGAGATTATTCAAAGGCTGGAAATAGAAGAAAGTGCTCAGAAGGCTGCTGATTCTGATGAGGAAACTGAAGAAGAGGAAGATACTGAATATGAAGATTCTGAGTGAAAAATGTATGTGAGGAATATGTACTGTCTGCTTCAGAATTGTATTTTGAATTTGTAATTTTGTAATTCTCTTTGACTATGTAAAATTTGGCCCCAATTTATGTCTAACAAGGGGGAGAAGAGAACTGAACAACAACAACAATGTCTGCTGCAACTTACTGATTAATGAAAAATGTCTTTTGTTTGCTTCTGAACTAAGTTGTTTTTAATGAAAAATTTCTGTTGAAACAAGTCAGAACACATACAGGTTTGAGGGGGAGTAAACTCACACATGACTCAACAGAAAAGAATTGTTGTTCTCTGATAAATGAAACTCTGCTGCACTTTGATAAACAAGAAGAATATGTTAGCCAAAAATTAGCCAAAGAGGGAGTTTGTAGATGTTTAGAATTGGCAGAATTTTTGACCAACAAGAAGTGTTGAACTTAGTTCAGGATGTCACATCAGATGTTGTGACATTATCAAACAGAGTATAAGTAAATGAACTTAATTCAGGATGTCACACCAGATGTTGTGACATTGTATCAGTTAATGAAGTAAGTTCAGTTTTCAGGATGTCACACCAGATGTGTGACATTGTATCAGTTAATGAAGTAAGTTCAGTTTTCAGGATGTCACACCAGATGTTGTGACATCTCAAACCTGCTACCAGAATTAATTAATGCTTAACAGAACTGAGTAAATTCAGGGAATTTATCTGGAATTAATTATGAATGGATAAAACAGAAGAAGGCGCATCTATAGGGAGACTGGTTATATGATTCCAGTATAAACAGAAGAACTGAATCACCTAGAATCAAGGAAGTAACAAACCCTAATTCAAGGTGATGGCAGCATGCGTATCAGGATTGGATAACCTACAGAAAGCCCAAAATCCAAGCATCTATTTAAGCAACAGAAACTCTCAAAATAGAACACGATTTTAAGAAGACTAAATAGGGTGTTTGTGTTTTAAATAGCAGGTTGTATATGTGTATCACTTTATGAGCTTTTAAGCAAAAGTGTATTGTGTCTTGATTGAAACTGTGAAGTAAGATCAAGCTGTTTTGTTTGAAGTATGACTTAAATTTTATTAAACTTGTAAACATATCAGTGTGTGATTGAGGGGGAGTGAGTTGGTACTCATATCTAAGTTGTGTCTTAGGTAGAAATTGCCTTGGGTAGATATTAAGTGAAAGATTAAACTGAGTGGTTTAAGTCTAGAATTAATATTACTTATATTGGATTTCCTTCCTGGCTTGGTAGCCCCCAGATGTAAGTGTGGTTATACACTGAATTGGGTTAACAATTTCCTGTGTTGTTTAATTTTCGTGCACTTTAAGTTTTGTTCAAGTCTTCAAGTGTTTAAACATCTCATTCGACATCACGTACCTGATCCCAGAATTTCAAACTGCAAAAGTTTCAGAAGCACGATACAGATTTAATACTCAACCATTTTCAAAACTAAAAGGTGCAGTGTGATCAGTGAAGCATGAAGAACATTTCTATAACCTAAAAAGAGATTTCTGGAAAATTTGTTCTTGATGATACCTGAGATGAAGCTTTCTTAATCTGAGCTATCTGGACCTCTCCTTGGTGCAAACCAACTCCCCTGAATCCCTTGATGCTATTGAGAAGCTTGGAACAAGTTTATATGGCTGTTTTTTAAGGTTTCAGTTCAGAGGGGGGTGAAATCGTGTTTTTGTTTTAGGGGGTTTCAGGCTTGTGTAAGGGGTGGGAAATGATCTGGAGGATATATGGAGATGATTGGTGAAAGAATTTTTAAGTTTGGCTGAGTGGTTTGAGAATATCGAAGAAATGAAGTTTCTTGATGATTTTGTGAATCTGAGTGTGTGTGTTGATTCAAGCTCCAAGAAGTTATGAAATGTGATCCTTAGGGCATGTATGTGAAGCTGTGATAGGTCAGAAGAGTTGTTGTGGCTCAGTTTGACTGGTATGGTGTGAAATGCAAAAAGTCAAGATTTGTGTCCTTGGAGGTATGGGTCATGGCAGGTCTGGTTTCAAGGGGTGTCTGGTCTCAGCAAGTTTCAAGGAGAGCCATGGAATTGGTTTTGGCATGCTGGCACAAGTGGATGGAAAGATCTATACCATTTTGCAATTTTGGGAAATCTTGGCCCCTTTGAAATTTCTTGAAGTTGAAGTCATGGAAATGCATAATTCTTGGGCCAATTATGATCTTTAGAGGTCACATAGGCATATTGTGAAGTGTTTGTGCACATTTGAAGTCATTAGAATGCTTGGCAAGTGGTTTTGCAAAAAATCCTCTTTGGTGCATTCTTGAAAATTATAGGATTTTTGCCAACTTTGAAGGATCATAACTTGAGTTCCATAATGAATCAAAACATGTTCTTGTACTTTTTGAAAAGGGAAAGACCTAATATACAACTTTCATGACCAAGAATTTTTCATTTGAAGCATTTTTGATCAAAAAAGAGGAGGTTGAAAAACTTTCCCAAAATGGAAAGTTTCCATTACAAGTCATTTCCATTTTTGGCAACTTTTCAAATGGCTCAAAATTATTCAATATTGTGAACTTCCAACCTCTTCTAAGATAAATTAAAGATCATAGAACTTAAATTTGATGAAAATACCCCTTTGGTTCCATTGTTGGGGGTCTCAGATGCCCTGATTTTGACTTAACTTGCTCAAGAAGTTCCCAGTGAACAGATGACTTCCATAATGAATTTCTTCATAAAACTTGGTATGCATGATTCTTATAAAATCATAAGAACAATATAAACAAGAATGGCCCAAAAATTTGGGAATTGAGGCTTCTGAAACCAAAACCCTAATTTTGGTCATCTGTGTAGTGAAAACCCTAGCTCTGCTTCCATGCTTTTCCAGTTCTTGTGATTTCTTGACTTCTTTGAACTTTGAGAGGCACAATATGATGATATAACACACATGGACCCTCTTGGAATGCTTTGAGGCCTTTGGAGTGGCTCAGATGGGATCTTGGATTGCTCAGATCACAAACCCTAGATGCAGATGAACTTGAACTATGCAGATGAAACAAATATGCAATGTGATGTGGCATGCTTATGCTTATGCAAAAATGAAAGATCACAAGCCATGGTGTGAAATTAGTGAGGGAAAATTTGGGGTGTTTACAAAAGGGAAATTGGGGGAAAAGCTCAGCCATCAAAACTGGAAGATATGACCCAAGAAGAACTGAGTACCACCTCCAGAAGTTTGCAAAAAGGCATTACAATACTTACAAACCCTCTGGAGAATTTGTTGGTAATAGATGGGTCCACCCCATTAGGGGTGATTAAGGATCAAATAAGTGGAGAAACTTTGAAATTCAAAGAGGATCTTCTGTAGAGGGAAAGCAGGCCATCGGAAAACCAAAAACAGAAGAAGACTGAGAAAGAAGTTGCAGAAGGAATCATCATCACGGAAAATGGTGCTGACAAAGATAAAGAAGAGTCAAGTAAGGACGCCCAAGTTGCAGCCAAAAGAGAATTTTCTCAAAAGAATAACACAAGCAGCTTGTCACAGATATCAACACTCAACAACAAAGTTCTAGAAGATGACGAGTTAACTGATGATTTAAGTCTGACTCAGGACGATCATTCGACGTGGTTTGCAACGTAGTATCTGTCCTCCCTAGAGACTATTACAGGATCATGGAAGTCGAAGATGAATAGGAGAACATGATGGATAACACAGTGGCACCTAGACCTGTATGTTACTATATAATGAATAACGGTTGCATCGAAGAACATAATGCCTTCTTTGAAAAGCCACGCGAATCAATGAAGGGACACTTGAAATATTTGTTCATCAAAGGGATGGTCGAAAATGTTGACGTGAATAAAATACTAGTGGATAGGGGAGCTGCAGTGAATTTAATGCCCCATTACATGTTAAAGAGAATTGGAAAGGATGATTCTGATGCGAAACCCCACAATATGGTACTGTCAAATTATGAAGGAAAAATGGGCACCACCATGAGCGTTATCCAAGTAGACTTGAGAGTTGGAACCATAACTAGGCCAACAATGTTCATAGTCATCGCTTCTAGAGCTAATTATAACCTGTTGCTTAGAAGGGAATGGATTCATGGAGTAGGGGTTGTACCCTCTTCAATGCACCAGCGCATAGTCATCTAGCGTCTTGATGGAATTGTCAAAAACATAGAAGTAGATCAGAGCTATTTCATGACTGAAATAAACAATGAAAACAGTCGAAGCTTCAATAGAAATTTGGCTCATATACCCCCTTGCAATCCAACAGAATTTGACTTGAAAGCAACTGACAACACCTATTGTTCTATGTACCTTCACCCAACACATGGTTTTCAGTGGGACAAGGAGGTAATTGGTGAACCAAGCCACTTATGGGGAACTTCTCCAATTGAGCCAACAATTTGGGGAAGTGAATTTGACGATGATGACTGAAGAAGCAGCATTGAAAAGACTGACGGCCTATATGGCCAAAAATAAACTCAAAATGGCTCTTGAAGCCGAAATAAAATACATGACTGTCGAAACCAACAAAGAAGAATTAAACAAACAATGTGCTCAAGGAGACATTGACGAAAACGACAATAACAACCAAATGGGCGAATGGCAGAACCATAAGCTTGACGTCATCTATGATGACGAACCATTAGGGTTCGAAAAGGATCTAGTTTCAACAAGCCTGAAGATGGTGGCACATTACCCATTAGAAGAAATTAATCTGGGGCTGGGGGCAGAAAAAAGACCAACCTACATAAGCGCTAGGGTGGAGCCTCAATTCAAAGTCGAATTAGTTCGTTTGCTGACAAAGTTCAAAGACTGCTTCACATGGGACTATAAGGAAATGCCTGGTTTAAATAGGAATCTGGTCGAACTAAAGTTGCCTATAATAGAAGGAATGAAGTCTGTAAAGCAAACTCCAAGACGCTTCGCGCCAGAAGTCCTGTCAAAAATAAAAGAAGAAGTCGAAAGGCTTCTCAAAAGCAAATTCATTCGCCCTACCAGGTATGTCGAATGGATTGCCAATATAGTACCTGTGATTAACAAAAATGGCACTTTAAGGGTGTGTATTGATTTCCGAGACCTGAATTCAGCCACCCCACAGGATGAGTATCCTATGCCAGTAGCAGAAATGCTAGTAGATTCTGCAGCAGGCCATGAGTACCTAAGCATGTTAGATGGATACTCTGGCTATAATCAAATTTTTATTGCAGAAGAAGATGTTCCCAAAACAACCTTTCGTTGTCCTGGAGCAATGGGGACTTACGAATGGGTAGTAATGCCCTTTGGTTTGAAAAATGCTGGAGCAACTTACCAAAGGGCTATGAATTCTATCTTTCATGATTTTATTGAAACATTCACGCAAATATACATTGATGATATTGTAATAAAGTCTATTTCAGGACAAAATCATTTAGACCATCTTCGACAATCTTTTGAAAGAATGAGGAAGTTTGGTTTGAAAATGAATCCCCTTAAATGTGCTTTTGGTGTGCAGGCAGGTGATTTCCTAGGTTTTGTGGTCCATAAAAAAGGAATCTAAATAAATGCCAACAAAGCCAAAGCCATAATGGAAGCGAAAGCGCCATCAACAAAGAAAAGATTGCAATCTCTGCTAGGGAAAATCAACTTCCTCAGAAGATTCATTTCCAACCTTAGTGGAAAAATGCAAGCTTTCTCACCTCTGCTTCGACTAAAAAAGGAAGACTTCACATGGGGACAAGAGCAACAAGATGCTTTCGACAAGATCAAAGGATATCTAGCCAGTCCTCCAGTTTTGATGCCCCCTTGTAGAAGAAGAAGTATGAGATTATATATCTCAACAACAGACAAAACCTTAGGAAGCATGTTATGTCAAGAAGATGAGAATGGCGTCGAAAGAGGCATTTATTACCTCAGCAGAGTCTTAAACGATGCTGAAACTAGATATAGTGTAATAGAAAAATTATGTTTGTGTGTATATTTTTCTTGTACAAAATTAAAGCACTATATAAAATTAGTTGATTTATATGTCTCCTCTAATTTCGACGTAATAAAGTATATGTTATCTAAATCCATTTTACATAGTCGAATTGGGAAATGGGACCTGACATTAACAAAATATTCATTAATATATATCCCTTTAAAGGTTGTTAAATGGCAAGTGGTTACTGACTTCATAGCTGACCACTCAATAGAGGAAAATGAGATAAAATATTTCGAATTAAGGCCATGGAGATTGTATTTCGACGGTTCCAATCATAAGAATGGAACTGGCATTGGAATATTAATTATTTCTCCTAACAAAATCCCAACAAAATTCAAGTACATGGTCGAAAGCTTATGTTCAAATAATGAGGCAGAATATGAGGCCCTGATAGCTGGACTTGGAATATTGTTGGATTTGGGGGCAACAAGAGTCGAAATAATGGGTGATTCTGAATTGGTAATAAAACAATTAACCAAAAAATATAAATGTGTCAAAGAAAATCTAATTATGTACTTTGTAATAGCCAACAGACTCCTCAAAACATTCGATAATGTAACCCTTCAACATATTCCTAGGATAAAAAATCAGGAAGCCAATGACCTAGCCCAAATTGCATCAGGCTACAAAGTGTCGAAGGAAAATTTGGAGAGCGCTATTGAAGTAAGGGGAAGGGTTATATCCACCAAATTGGCCCCATCAAATTTAGAGACAATAAAATTAGGTTATGGGGATGAGGAAAATTTTGAAATTTTTAACATAGATAATCCATAATTTAAGGATTGGAGAAAGCCTATTAAGGATTATCTACAAGACCCAAACCAGAAAGTAGAAAGAAAGATGAAGTACATAGCCCTAAGGTACATACTCTTGGGAAATGAGTTATTTAAAAAGACTGCAGAAGGAGTTCTATTGAAATGCTTGGGCGAAGGGGAGGCTTACATGGCTTTGTTGAATATGCACAGTGGTGTGTGTGGCGCGCACCAAGCAGGGCATAAGATGAAATGGTTATTATTTCGACAAGGTCTGTATTGGCCAACCATGCTGAAGGACTGTGTCGAATTTGCAAAAGGGTGTCAGGAATGCCAAGTACATGCAGGTATACCACATGTCCCTGCAAGTGAGTTGCATTCAATCATAAAGCCTTGGCCCTTCAGAGGTTGGGCTTTAGACTTAATTGGAGAGATTCGACCAGCCTCGTCGAAAGGGCAAAAATACATTTTGGTTGGGGTAGATTACTTCACTAAATGGATTGAAGCCATACCTCTAGTAAACAAGGACCAAGAAGCAGTCATAGAGTTCATCCAAAAATATATAATTTATAGATTTGGAATACCAAAAACAATAACCACAGATCAAGGATCTGTGTTTACTGGAAGAAACATGCAAACATTTTCAAAGGAGACAGGTTTTAAGCTTTTGACTTCTACACCTTATTACGCCCAAGCAAATGGACAAGTCGAAGCAGCAAACAAGGTTGTGATAAACTTGATAAAAAAGCACGTGGGTAAAAAACCCAGGAATTGGCATAAGACTTTGGATCAGATTTTGTGGGCTTGTCGAACGTCTTCTAAAGAAGCTACAAACTCTACTCCATTTAAATTAAGTTTCGGGCATGATGCAGTGTTACCAGACGAAATTTATTTACAATCTATACGTGTTCAAAGGCATCATGAAATTCCATCAGAAACATATTGGAGCATGATGATGGATGAATTAGTTGATTTAGATGAAGAAAGGTTACGCGCATTGGAGTTGATAAAAAGACAGAAAGAAAGAGTCGGAAAGTTTTACAACAAAAAAGTAAAACACAAGAGCCTTTGTATGGGCGATCTTGTTTGGAAAGTAATACTTCCCATGGATCGAAAAGACAGATTAATGGGAAAATGGTCCCCTAAGTGGGAAGGACCTTTCAAAATCCTACAAGTTTTTTCAAATGGCGCGTACGAAGTCTAAGAAATAGGTAAAGACGAAAGGATACTAAAAATAAATGGCAAGTATTTAAAGAAATATAAGCCAACTTTGCAGGAAGTAAAAATAAAAACAGAGTGATTATATAAAACAAATAAGATAATTCGCCAAATAAATGGTGTTAAAGTCATTACAAGAAAATGACTCAAAGGCGGCTAAGAAAAAACTATTTCTAATACAATTTAGTCCTTAAGGAAAGACTCCCTCAGTTCCTCAAATTTCCTCTTCTGAACATTAATTCGACAGTCACATAGGCTTTTGTTGTAATAGATATTGTCAATTTCCTGACATAATTGTTAGGCCATGTCTGCATGGTGAAGTCCCACTTTGATTTCTTTGTCAATCTCCTCATCCTTGGGTTCCTGAAGTTTTGCTTTGCGCTGCTTTTCTTGGGCTATTTTTAGTTGAAGTTGAGCTATTTGTTCTCCAAAGCTTCGAATGTTGTTATCACATTCAGCAACATTTGTGGAATAAGTCTCTAAAAGCTTTTGCAACTCTGAAACTCTGTCAGTCGAAACAGCTACAACATCTCATTCAGCAGTTTAAGTTTCAGTCTTGTTAGAAATCTGTTGAGAAAACTCTTTTCGACAATTGAGGTTTGCACTCACTGTATCAATTATTTGGGCCAAATCCATTACCAAACGAGTTTCATCAGCAGAAGCCTCCAAGATATTAACTTGTTTGAGGAGTTTCATCAGCTCAAATTGGGCAGTAGGACTTTCTTCCAAAATTTTGAAAAGATCAACACCAAGTATTTTGGTTTTGACTTCAGTTATGATAGAGTTCAGGGATCTAACTTCAGAGGTGGCTCCAGAAGTAATCGAACTACTATAAGAAGAATCTTGAAAGTTGTAGCGGTTACTGAGCATGGCTTTCAGGTGATCTAGAGGTTTCCTCACCTTCAAACTTTCAAGCTCCTTATTGTAAACACCCCAAATTTTCCCTCACTCATACCACACCATGGCTTGTGATCTTTCATCTTTGCATAAGTTTAAGCATATCATATCATATTGCATTTTGTGTTTCACTGCATAGTTCAAATTCATCTGCATCTAGGGTTTGTGATCTGAGCAATCCAAGGATCCATCTGAGCCACTCCAAAGGTCTCCAATCATTCCAAGAGGGTCCATGTGTGTTCTATCATCATATTATATCCCTCAAAGATCAAGGAAGTCAAAAAATCACAAGAACTGGCAAAGCATGGAAGCAGAGCTAGGGTTTCACTGCACAGATGACCTGAAATTAGGGTTTTGGTTTCAGAGGCCATAACTCCAAATTTTTGGTCATTCTTGTTTCTAATAGTCTCAATATGTTATAAGGATCATATGTATAGAGTTTGATGAAGAAATTCATTGTGGAAGTCATATGTTCACTAGGTAACTTCTTGAGCAAGTCAGAGCAAAATCAGGGCATCTGAGGCCCCCAACAATGGAACCAAAGTATATTTTTCATGAAATTGAAGTTACATGATCTTTATTTGATCATTGAAGTGCTTGGAAGTTCACAAAATTGAAGAAATTTGAGCTAAACCAAAAGTTACCAAAAATGGAAATGACTTGTAATGGAAACTTTCCATTTTGGGAAAGTTTTTCAACCTCCTCTTTCTCAACCAAAAATGATTCAAATGAAAAATTGTTGGTCATGAAAGTTGTAGATTGGATCATTCCCTTTTCAAAAAGTACAAGAAAAAGTCCTAATTCATTATGGAACTCAAGTTATGGCTTTGCAAATTTGGCAAAAACCCTATAATTTTCACTTTCACACCAAGGAGGATTTTGTGCAATTTCACATACCAAGTCATTTTGTGACCTCTAATCACTCTCTAAGCATCATACAAACATAACACAATACATTGTGACCAAAATTTCCCAAAGAATCATTCCATTTCATGCCTTGAACTTCAAGTAATTCAAAAGGGGCCAAAACTTTTCATCTTTGCAAAAGGGGATGAAACTTCACATACACTTGCTGCATCACCCCAAAACATTTTCCATGGTTCTCCTTGATCTTTGTTGAGCCAGGACATGCCCTAAAACAGCTGCAACATGAGCCCATACCTCAAGTACACCTAATGTTGACATTTTGGCAACTTGCCCATACAAATCACCACAGGCCACCACCCACTTTCTGACCTATCAAATAATGTTATGTGGACTAAAAGCAAGCCAATCCATAACACACATAAGCTCAGATCATTCCATACACCAAGCTTCGCAAAAATCACCTTCAAGCAAAAACCTTCGAAACTTTTTGTCCAGCCATCAAACTTCAAAACAAACTTCACCATTCATTCAGAAATGATCCATAGAACATAAACCAACCATCAAACAAGCCTCAAAGCCCCTCTACACAAAACACGATTCTGGTGCAGCAAGAGTGAAACGACTCAATCCAGCCATTTTAAGCTTCTTCCAAGCATTGTAACTTCATCAGGGGGTCAAGTAAAGAGGATTTGCACAAAGGAAGAGGTCCAAAAGCATCAGAGGTGAAAGCTCCAGCTCAGGTATCAATCTTCAAACTTTTTTCAAGAAGCATGATTTTAAGTTTCTAAATTGTTCCTTATGCTTTGCTGATCACCATGATGTAATTTGTTTTGAAAATGAGTTGAAAATAAGCTTGTATTTGACTTCTGAAATTTTGCCCGTGAAACATGTTCTTGTTTGATTCTCATGATTGATGCAAAATAAATTAGTTTTGAGGGTGGATTCGTGTTTAGGGTGAGGTGAGGAGTTGATCTGGAGATTTAGAGCTCCTGAAATGACATAGGGATAGAGTTTGAGAAACTAGCCTGCCGGAGAAGACGACCGGAGCACTGTTCCGGCCGTCTGAAAATAATTAGGGCTAATCTCAGGTGATTAGCCAAGTTTGAATCTGGAGCGTAAGATTAGAATTTTGCGCGTGCGTGGAGGGCCATGATCATTTCACTTAACCCTAATCCATTTAATTTATTTAATTAATTAAAATTAGGCCAGATTGAATCTAGACCTTTAGATTGCACGCTGGTCAACCATTCCCTCCCCCAGTTTAAATCTGATCCCTTGGATTGCCATACTTTCATTTATTTTAATTTTATTTCATTTAAATAGCATTTATTTTGTGCATTTTATTTAAAATACTTAGAAAAGTCCAAAAAATATTTTCTTCTGCATTTTAATTCCAAATATTTTTCTCCACCCAAAAACATTTTTATTTTTATTTTTTGCATTAAAAAAATCATTTTAAAAATATTTAAATGTTTATTTTAATTAATTAATGGAAATTAATTAATTAAAATACCATTTAGGTTTCTAAAAATCCCAAAATAATCACATTGCATCTTAGGAAATTTAGAAACATTGTCAAACCATTCATACAAATTTATTTTTGGTTTTGATCCAACTTTGACATTTTTCTTGAATTTAGGGTTCATAAAATTCCCTTTTTGGAACCCTAACTTTGAAAATTCTTTTCTGCCTAACCATGAAGGGTTTGACAATGATTATTTTTGCATTGCTCTTAATATAGCCTGTAGTTCCTAGGATAATTTTGTCATGAATTTATCTTTCATTCTCCATTTGATTTGCATTTTCCCTCTTAAGGTACCCAAAAACCCTAGTTTACTTAGAAAAATCACAACTTCTTTTAGGTTAAGATTTAGACCTTCTGCTTTGGGGTGTGATATCATATGGGGTTAGGGTTCCTTTGAGTTCATTTGCAATTTTTTATCATGTGATTTTCTTCTGTTTTTGACATTTGCATCTCATCCTTTCATATAACCCTAATCTTGCATCCATACTTGCATCTTACATTGCATTGCATGAACATGTGAACTTACCATGACATTCTAAGCACTTGTATGCCATCCTAGACATATTAAGACATTGCTTGAACATTTCTTGGTCATTTCTTCATACATTTTCTATGCTTTGCATCCATTTCATTTCATAAGCATACATGTGTTTTCATGCTTCCTACATGCTTCATTTACATTCTTTCTCTTTGTATGACCATTCATAGCACTTGGTATGCCTTTGCATTATCTCATAACATCATTTGCATCATGTGTTTGCTTCTGGTTTTGGTTTTTACCTTTGCATATGTTTCATTTTCATTTCATTTCTTTCCTTATGCTAACATTTTCAGGTGGTAAGTAACTTGAGAAGTGAATTTGCCTTCACTTTTCATTTCTCTTCTCATTCTTCATATGCATCATTGCTGCATTTTCATTTGCTTTAGAGTGAGATTACTCATTCATGTTCATCTTTCACTTTCCTTCTCCAAGTTAATTATCTTCTTCAGTGAAGTAAGTAACTTGTTTATTCTGCTTCTCCTCCTTTCATCTGCTTCTTCCATTGGTGGCTTCTCTGAAGATCTCTTGCAAGCCTTACAAACCATAGGAACATCCAAGCATGACAATAATTAGGGTTGTAATTAGTCCCCCTTTAGCTTTTACCTTTGTGTCTCTCTTCTCACCTCATCATTAGAGACCAAACCTTTAAGGTTTTAAGACTTTGTGATTAGGGTTATGCCTGCATCCTTCTCTTAGGATGGAGTGTATAACTTTAATCCTAAGTGTTAAACCCTTAATTTGTTTAAACCTCTTAATCAATCCATCTTAATAATCACTAAGAAATTAACTTGTAACTTGGGCCTTGCATTAACTAGGGTTCTAATTCTTTCTTTATTGGTTAAGAAGGACTAACCCTAGTTTTAATGGACAAGTCCCTCTCAAGTTGTCTTATAAACCATAAAATCCACTTCTTAATCTAACCCATAATTAAAATCCACTTTAATAAAGGCTTGTTTTGTCATGAGGTTAATCCCTAATCATGGATTAAGTTGAGGTATCTTCCTCAACTTAAGTGTGCTCATCTATTATCCTTACATTAGGATGGTGTAATGGTTTCACTAATCCTTGATTATGGATTAAACTCATTACTCAACACTAAACAAAAACCCAAAAACATCTAAATAATTACAAGTTGGTTAATGATCTTAATCCTACATCATCATGGTAATTAAGTTGAGATGTTTATCTCATACTTAAAGTATTCTCATTATCCCTAATCAAAGGGAGGATATGATGAATTTACTAACCTTTGGTTTAGGCTTAAGCTCATTAACTTATGACAAACACAACAAGCAATAAAAGATTGAAAACACAAAAAACAAACAATAATCGTCTCCTTCGGGATTCTTTTCTCATCATCTTCTTTCACAAACGAGAACTTGCTTCTTCCGTCTAATGCAAGATAGTTAGCACTCGAGCCAGACGAGTAATACACTTGAGCATAGACAAGCAAGCAGTTCACCAGTCAATTTATCTTTCAGTCTCTTTGAGTCGAACTACGGTGTTCTGACTTCCTCATTGCACAAGAGGATACTTAGGCATAACTTAACAATTATCGAACAAAAGTCTCTGTGTCTTCCCCCTCTTTCAACATTCTTTTTAAGCCTCATTCCTGAGCACCTCGCTTCATTTTCTTGCACTGACACTTGTATATTCTTTTCCAGCTTTAGCACATAGATAGCACAGACACTACCCCTTTAAACACAAACTTTCAAGCATGGATCCCGTCGAGTACGACGGACAATCTGGGTGTTAATACCTTCCCAGGTTGTAACCAACCCCCTTTCTCAGTTTCTCTGGTTCGCGACCGCCTTATCCATATCTTTCCAGGTTTATGCAGCATTACCTTTCCTTCGGGATAAAAATGCCTAGCTGGCGACTCTATTCTGTTCACTTCATTTTCTCCTTTGGCTGACCGTTCGCGTCTGTACCATATCTGACCCGTGTGTCTTTTCGGGGGAGCGACAACTTGGGACTCTGCTGGGGAGCCTTATATTGCAACCAGGGCTTCTGGTTCTTTTTGTGGGTTCCTCCTGGCGCTTGTTTGATTTGTGTTTACTGGGGTGTTATGTGTTACTTGTGTTTACTTATTTGCTTTATTTATCGCTTTCTGTACAACTTTATTTATTGCTTTCTTTTACAGTTTTATGCATTTCATACTGTCATTATCATGTGCTGGATCTCTTGTCTGTTTTGGTGGGTGGGGATCATTGAGTGATTAAGGTCCTATATCGGGGACCATAGTGACAAATAGGCTAGAGTGGCTTCATATTCTTTCCCATTCCATTTCGGTCTGGTGCGGGAATATGAAACACGGTTCAGATATGGGTTTCTTTTTTAGAACTCTATGCTACGAATTTCCTGTAGTACTAGGGCTATCTGGGAAGCATGCTAAGTCTGGATGACCTTTTATGACCTTCATCATCTGAGGTGAATTAGAGGAGGATCTTTTATGGTTATTGTAAACATTGTACCTCCGGGTTAGAAGTGTTTACACTTCTCATAACGGATCCAAGTCTTAGGATCCTTGTTCTAGAACATTACATGTGAGGGGGTTTGGGATGTTTGCAGGTTTGCAGGAACCCTTGGCCTCATCATACCTTGTTACTATATTTGTTAAGGTTGTATTATTTGGACATTTCTTGTGATTACCCTGGACTTGTGACTCTTTATTTGAGTCCCCCACCTGGTTACTGGATTTCTAAGCCTCCATCCGGACTTATGAACATACATGGACTTTTACCAAGGCAGATAAACAGATCCAACACTTGATCACAAACCCTTTGCATATCATTTTGTATACATCATTCCTGCATCATTTAACATTTGCTTATTTGTTTTACAGGGTATCCATCATATTATCTTTGGTGTGGTTTTGCACCTTCTGCTGCTCAGACTGCTTCAGTTATCTTCTCCAGCACCTTCATCAGTTTGTCAGTGATTTCTCCTCCAGCTATCTTCATCAGCATCTCATTCAGTGACCTACATCATTAGTTGCTCTCAGCTTCTTCACCAGCATCCATGAACACTTCAAGAAAGAGCAACATCACTTACCACTTCTTTGAGCCCACCCTGACTGGCATCAGGCCGATCCAATCCCTCATTACTCCTGATCATGTCCCACTATTCAGAGAGAATTATGGAGGCATACTGGACATGGTCATGGACTTAGATGCATCTCAGAGGAGCATGATCCATACTTGCTTGCAGTTCTATGATCCTCCACTCAGATGCTTCACATTCCCTGATTTCCAATTGGGACCTCTGTTAGAATAATTTTCCATGTTGTTAGGAGTTCCTATCAGGAGAGGGATTCCTTTCAACCCTGAGATGACTGCTCCCAGAAATGAAGACATAGCCAGGGAATTGCATTTGGAGCCTGCCCTTCTTGATCAGAACATGACAACCAAGGCTGGGGTTCCAGGCCTTCACCTAGACTTCTTGATCTCCCAGGCTACCTTGCATGCTGCAATAGGGGAATGGAAGGCTGTTTGTGCACTTCTAGCCCTCAGTATATATGGGGTTATCTTGTTTGCAGATGAGCCAAAGTTTATGAGCAAGAATGCCATTCACCTGTTCTTATTGAGGAATCCAGTTCCTACCTTGCTGGGAGACTTCTACTACTCAGTACACCAGAGGAATGAGAAGCAAAGAGGAAGACTGGTAAGATGTTGTGCTCATCTCTATTACTCTTGGCTGCTAAGACACTTGCCAATGTCAGATGCCTTTTTGAAACCTCATCAGCAGAAGAACTGGGCTAAGAGATTTATTGCCTTGACATCAGAAGACATTAGATGGTGCACTCAGAGCACCAAAGGCAAGGACATCATTACTAGCTGTGGGCAATACCCTAATGTGCCCTTGATAGGAGTAAAAGATTGCATCAACTACAACCCTTTACTATTTAATAGACAATTAGGATAAGCTTTGGTTCATCCTCCAACTCTGGTGTTGTCAGACAAGCTTCCTGGGCTTGGGATAACATTCAGACCATGGGAACATCTATCCTTGGCAAGTGCAACGACATTGCTTCAGCATAGTATTCTGATTGGTCTCGTACCAGAGCTCAGATCACCCGAATGCCATTTACTTTAGAAGATGTACCTGGACCCTCTACAGTACAACCTGCAACTACTGTCAGTTTGGAAGAGTTTGAAAAGCTGAAGGAAAGAAATACTCAGCTGTCTGAAGCCTTGAAGAAGACTCTCTGGGAGAGAAATGACAGCCGTCTGGATAATGAGAGGTTGGAAAGGCTAAGAATTGAGAACTTGACCAAGATTGAGAAGACGGAGGACTACATCAGGAAGGCAAGAGCAGGGGAGTTAGTATTGAAGAATGCTTGCAAGGAAGCAAAGACTCAGAAGGCTAGGGCAGAGCATTATTTAGAGGAGAGCCAGGCTAGGTGGATAAGGATCACTGAAGCCCGTGCACAAGAAGATCAAAGGACTCAGGCTAAGATAGAGCAGTTGGAGGCTAGTGAGAAGAAGCACCAGGAGGCTTTATTAGCATCTCAAAGAGAGATATCTGAATTGAAACTCCGGGCGGGGTTGAAGAGGTCAAAGGATCAGGACAAGCATAAGAAATTTACCAATGCCATTGCTACCAGGAACTTCCTCATCAAGACTATTACAGAGCACCCAGTGGGTCCAGTGACTGAGGCCCTCCTGAAGGAAATCAGGGAGGATGACTATGGATTGGATGATTGATTCTTTTGCTTGTACTTTTTCTTTTGTTGTACTTTTCTTTTTTTTGTTGTATTTTGACCCACCATGGGGATGTTATTGTAATCAAACTATGTATTTTCAGTCTTTGTAATATATCGGTTTGTATTATTTTTGGCGGGCTTTATCTATCTCTACAACATCATCAACATTTCCTCGAGGTCTGGAAAGGTCAAAACCAAAGAGCCAAACTGGATACCCTTGGAAGACAAATAGGCATCCTGCATTGCATACAAACATTTTCTTTGTTTTGTAGGTTTTGTTTTATTGTTGTTTCTCACTTTGTTGTGGTTTCAGGAAACATTGCTCGCAGAAGAGTGTTCCCTGTCAACAGAATACACCGGTACCCGACAAGAAACAACCTTCCGGGACTCCAGATGGATCAAGTTCAACAAGACTTGAATGAAATGAAGACCCAGATGGCCAATGAGAGGGTTGAGATGAGGAATCAGATGACCCAATTCATGACTGTAATGACTGGTTTAGCTCAAAGCCAGGAAAGGCTAAGGGAGTTGGTTGAGAGACAAACTTCTGAAGAACACCATCCAGGTACAGGAGGTACCAGTAACAACGATCACGTGCAGCCTCGCACTTATCCACCAGATTTGGGCCTCATCTAAACCCAGAAATCAATGCCATAAGGAATACTCTAGGTAACACTGCTGGATGAAGGGTCTTGCAGAAGGATCCTCAAGAAGAGTAGTTTACAGTTGTTAGGGCTGGGGACGAAGTTTACGACCGTAGGCTGGATGAGATTGCAGAGAAGCTAAGATCTCTCGAATCCCAAAATTCCCTAGGTTTTGATGTCATGGACATGGGACTGGTGGAAGGGGTGAGAATTCCTCACAAGTTCAAACCCCCGTGTTTTGAAAGGTATAATGGCACATCCTGCCCACGCACCCACCTTCAATCATTCTTGGGAAGGTTAAAAGCATACACCATGGACGAAAAGCTGTGGATGTTTTACTTCGAGGATAGTCTAACAGGGGCATCCTGAGAATGGTATTCCCACTTGACTAGAGCCACAGTGAGAAATCGGAAAGACTTGGCTGAAGCTTTTATCCGTCAGTATCAGTATAACTTGGACATGGCCCCGAACATGACCCTTCTAATGGGAATGTCTTAGTCTTCCCGTGAAAGCTTCAGGGAGTATGCCCAAAGGTGGAGGCAACTGGCTGCTGCAGTTCAACCCCCCATGTATGAAAGGGAAATGGCAGACATGTTCATGAATACTCTCTAAGGAACCTACATTGACAGATTGGCTGCATTTTCTTCTACCAACTTCGCAGATGTGGTGATAGCTGGGGAAAGAATAGAGAGCCTATTGAAGATGGGAAAGATCTCCGATAATGGTGCCAATTCAAGCAGTACAAGAAAACCATTTGCTGGGCCCCGTAGAGTTGGTGAGACAAACTCTGTGCACATGGGAAGAGGGAGACCCCAATACTTGCCCAGAATAGTTGCTGCTGTTACTATCCCTACTCCACCTCCTTAGTATACTCAACAACTGCAACACTTTCCGCAACAACAACAATTTCCGCAACAGAGATCATACAACAATAATAACAACAATCAACAACAACACCCGTTTCAACAACGGCCATCTCAGGTCAACCGGGTAATTGACCCCATTCCAATGCCATATGCTACACTGCTGCCACAACTCCTAAAGCTTAATCTGGTTGAGTTGAGGACATTGGCTCCACCTGATCCCCAAAACCTTCCAAGAAACTACAATGTCAATGCTTGGTGTGCTTTTCACTCTAACACACCTGGTCATTCTACGGAAAAATGCAGAGCTCTGCATATGAAGGTTCGGGATCTGGTAGATTCAAAAGCCCTGAACTTTGCACCTCCTCCCAATGTAATGAAAAATCCTATGCCAAGCCACAGTGGGCCAAGGATTAATGCTATAGAGGATGGTTCACCCATGAGTTTAATAGAAGACATTGCAGGTATTCAGACACCACTTACAGAGGTTAAAGCCCAGCTTTTAAAGTGCCAAGTGTTCCCAGGTTGTGAGGCCTGTTGTGAATCATGCAAACTCTCTGAGAATGGGTGTGCTAGCTTGAGGAGTGGAATTAATGGCTTGATCAAAGAAGGCATTCTGCAAATTACAACCACAGCTTCTACAACACCAACAACCCTTTTGTCAACAACAAGTGATTCTTCTACAAATGCAACAACCACCTTTCCCACTGGTTCTTCTACAACTGCAGCAACCATTGTTCCAACTGATTCAGCTACAACTTCAGCAATCATTCCATCCGTCACTTCAACACACAACAATTCATTTGCACCGGCTACTACAACTTCAGCGACCACCAACGTTGATGTTTCCAATGTCACAATTTATTATGACCCGACAACGGTCCCGAACTCCAGCAACTTTCAACAACATCAACAATAGTCTCAACAAAGTTTCAATTCACCTCCACCAACATCCACCAGAGGTCCTGTCACTATTTTCTATGATCCACATACTATTACAGTTCCAACATCAGCTGCAGTGAGCCCAGTCACTATCACGGTGCCCGAGCCAATTCCATATGATAAAGACAGTGCTATACCATGGCATTATGGTGGTGATCTGTACTGCAACGGAGAGAAAGTCCTTCTTGTTTCTCCAGTTCTCACTCCCCAAGTGGACAATGTTGGGGGAGGCGGAGGCTTCACCCGAAGCGGACGTCTCTTCGCATCACAAGTCCCTAGAACCAACACTGAGGCAGAGGCTGTTGCCAAAGACAAGGGGAAGAGTGTGATACCGGAAGAATCTGCACTCAAAGAAACTCATAAATCATCCTTCGATCAAGATGTGGATGAGTTTATGACAATTATTAAAAGAAGCGACTATAAAGTTGTGGACCAGCTCCACCAGACTCCTTCGAAGATCTCAATCTTATCTCTGCTGTTGTGTTCCGAAGCCCATCAGGATGCACTACTCAAAGTTCTGCACGCTGCCTACGTGCTAGTTGAGATCACAGTAAATCAGCTGGAAACAGTGGTGTCAAATGTCAATACTAGCCATGGGCGAGGGTTCACTGATGCTGATTTGACCGCAGAAGGACGTCTCCACAACAAAGCTTTACACATAACCTTAGAGTGAAAAAGAGCTGTACTATCTCATGTTCTTGTAGACACTGGGTCCTCACTCAATGTCTTACCCAAGAAAGCTCTTGTCAAGCTTGAATATGATGGGATAGCTCTTCGGCCAAGTAACCTTGTGGTCAGGGCTTTTGATGGCTCCAAAAGATCTGTTCTCGGAGAGGTGGAGCTGCCAGTGATAATCGGTCCACAAGTCATTAAGACCATTTTCTATGTGATGGACATATAGCCTGCTTACAGCTGTTTGCTAGGTCGACCTTGGATTCACGCCGCGGGCGCAGTAACGTCGACCCTTCACCAGAAACTGAAGTACGAATGGGAAGGACAAATTATCACCATCTGTGGTGAAGAGGACATATTTGTTAGCCACCTGGCTACATATAAATATATTGAGATGGATGGTGAAATCCATGAGACAATGAGCCAAGGGTTTGAGGCCATGAATGTCAATGAGGCTACTGAAGTATTTACTGCATCCCAGGAAGACAGGATGGGTACTTCAATTGTCTCCTATCAGCAAGCTCGGAAGGTTGTTGAAGATGGTAATGCTCAAGGTTGGGGCAAGCTGCTGCCGGTAGAGAAGAAGGAAGATAAATTCGGTTTGGATTACAGACCATTCCGACGAGATCAATCAGAGGCTGCCAAAGAGCCCAAATTCATCAATGGGGGATGCTCACCCCAGATGCTGTTAATAATCTGGAAGACGAGGTGGAAGGCGACCGCAACCTGGAGAGCTGGATACGTCCAAGGATCCCGGGGAACCAAGTCCTTATCTGGTCTTCCCAGGAAATTATAAGGGTTACTCCTGCAGAGTAATTATTATTTCCTGTCTTTTTAGCATGCATCAAGTCCTGCATGTTGCCCACGGTGTCATGACTCATTTTGTAATAGGGCCATATTGTAATTTTGTGCAAATGATTAATCAATGAATATCAGACATCTTTTGCAAACAAGTCTCTTTTTCGCTCACTGTCTTTTCATTTTTTTCACTTTTGTACAAAACAATAAAATGGCAATGTTTTCAAAATAAATAACTTCATTTTCACTTTTTCTAAACAAGATTAAAACTAATCACTAAAACGAACCAATCTCAACCCTTGCAGAGATTATCCTCCAGATTGCACCGACAACCGCACTGCTATGACCTTATATGACTTCGACAATCTGATTAATCAAGCTGATGAAGGGGTTGAAGAAGACTATGAGTTACCTGAAGAGTTAGCCAGGTTGTTGAGGCAAGAAGAAAAAGTGATCACTCCTCATCAGGAGGAGGTTGAAACAATTAATCTTGGTACCGAAGAAGATTTGAAAGAAGTGAAGATTGGGGTCGGTCTGCAAGATTCAGTGAAGGAACAACTCATTGATATGCTTCGTGAATACGTCGATGTTTTTGCTTGGTCCTATCAAGACATGTCGGGTCTAGATACTGATATTGTTATGCACAAGCTGCCTTTGAAAGAAGATTTTCCTCCAGTAAAGCAGAAGTTGCGCCGTACTCGTTGTAAACACCCCAAATTTGCCCTCACCCATTCACACCATGGCTTGTGATCATTTCATATACATAAACTCAATCATACCATCTCATATTACATTTTTGATTCACTGCATTGGTTCTAGGTCATCTGCATCTAGGGTTTGTGATCTGAGCAATCCAAGAGCTTTTTGAGCCACTCCAAAGGTCATCAATCACTTCAAAGGGGTCCATGTGTGTTCAAGTATCATATTATATCCTCTCAAAGTCAAGAATTTCAAAGAATCACAAGAACTGAAAATGGTATGGAAGCAGAGCCAGGCTTGACTGCACAGTTGACCTAGAATTAGGGTTTTGGTTTCAGAGGCCATAACTCCAAATTTTTTGGTCATTCTTGTTTCTATTTGTCTCTATATGGTATAGGGAGTATGCATATCAATTTTCATGAAGAAATTCCATGGGGAAGTCATCTGATCAAGAGTTGACTTTTCAAGCAAGTCAGTGCAAAATCAGGGCATCTGAGGCCCTCAATGACCCAACCAAAGGGTGTTCTTCATCATTTTGAGTGTATATGATCTTTATTTGATCATAAAAGAGGTTGTAAGTTCACAAATTTGAAGAATTTCAAGTCTTTTGCAAAGTTGACTTTTTGGACAAGTTTGACTTTTAATGAAATTGCCATTTTAGGCAACTTTTTCAACCTTTACTTTTTGATTCAAAAAAGCTTCAAATGAAAAAAACTTTGGTCATGAAAGTTGTAGAATAGATCTTTCCCTTTTCAAAAAGTACAAGAACATGACCTAATTCATTTTGGATCAAAAGTTATGGCTTGTCAAAGTTGGCAAAAATCACAAAATTTCAAGTTATGCACCAAAGAGGCATTTTGCAAAATAACTTGATCAAGTGTTAAAAAGCTATCAAATGGACTTCTAAACCACACAACATGATCATGTGACATCTAAAGTTCAGAATGGACCAAAGAATTACACATTTTTATGGTTTATGGAACAAGATTTTTCATAAGAGGCAAAAGTGAACCAAGTTGCAAAACTCATCATAGCTTCTCATCCACTTGCTTGCTAGCTTGCTGATCAATCCTAGGCATCTCCCACATCATGCTGCGCAGGACACACTTGTTGTACTTGGCTAGCAAGTAGCCCATACTTCTCTTACACCAACTTTGACATTTGAGCAAAAAGGCCCATACCAATCAATAAAGCACACATCACTTCATCTGACCAATGGCAATTGTTTATACAAAGAAAAAGCAAGCCAAAGAAACTACAACACAAGCCTGAAACCTCCCATAGCACAGCATTCTCATTTTCACCTTCATGTGCAAGAGCCTTCGAAACTCATCACGCAGGCCTCAAACACTAAAACAAACTTCACAAATCAACTCAACACACTTCCCTGATCACAAAACACCCTTCACCACAGCCTGAAAGCCACTGAATCAAAAACACGATCACCACACCACCTTGAACAGAACTTCTGCCATCCCTCAAACTAGCCAAAATAAACTTGCTCTAAGCCTTTCAGAAGCACAAGGGAGATCATAGGAGTAGTTTTGCACAAGAGAAGGGGTCAGAAAGCTCCAAACTGAGAAGCTTCAACTCAGGTAGCTTCATGAACTTTTTTTCCAGAACTTGCTTTTTAAGTTTCTAAATGAATCTACATGCCTCACTGATTATCTTGATATGTTTACTTTTGAAAATGATTAAGAAATGAGCATGTATTGAACTTCTGAAAGTTTTGTTCAGTTTCACGATTTGCTTCGAATCTTGTTTTTGGTGAATGATAAATGTGTTTTGTTTGCTGATTCATGATGTATGATGTTTGGGGATCATTTCTGGGCAAGAAATTTGGGGTTTAGTGACCTAGGGAAGAAGTTAGGTGTTATGATTGGCCGGAGAAGACGACCGGAACAGTGTTCCGGTCGCCTGAAAGTAATTAGGGCTAATTAATTAGGGTTAGCCAAGTTTGAATGTCAGCCCTTGGATATGGCGCCAGGTCAATTCGCGCGCGTGCATGTTTGAATCTTAGCCTTTGGATTTGCATACTTTTCCATTTTCAGATTAAATTCATTTTATTTTACATTTTATTTCATTTGTTTTCTCATATTTATTAAAAATAGCAAAACAATTTTAAAAATTCTGAAAATTTTTATATAAACTTTTATTAATTTTCAGAAACCAAAAACATTTTCATTTTCATTTTTTACATTTAAAAATATTTTTAAATCATTTAAAAGTTTATTTTTAATTAATTAATGAGAATTAATTAATTAAAAATACTTTTAGGTATTTAAAAATCACCAAAAAATTCATGAAACCTTCATAATCATTTAGAAACATTGTCCAACCCTCAAACCAAATTTCTTTTTTGATCTTGATGTCTTTTGAGAATTTTTCATGGAATTAAAATCATTTCAAGGCATTATTTTGATCCAAACTTCAAAAAATCATTTCTGCCTAACCATTGAGAGTTGGACTTTGATTCGTCTTGCATTGCATTTTGTTTAGCATGTAGTTTGTGAGATTAAATTGGCATGATTTGATCTTTCATTTTCCATTTGTTTGGCATTTTTCTTGTTAAGGTACCCTAAAACCCTAGAAATTTTAGGAAATTCATAACTCTAATTAGGTTAAGAGTTGGAACCTCTCCTTTGGGCAGTGAGTTAGTATAGGTTTAGGGTTCCTTTGAGTGCATTTTCAATTTTTTATCTTGATGTTTGCTTCTGATTTTGGTTTTTGTTTGATGCATTGATCATAAACCCTAATTTGGGCTTCCTTATGCATCCATCTTGCATTTGCATTCATACCTTGACTTGCCATAGCATTTTGTGCATCCATTTGATTCATTTGACATTTTAAGACATATTAGAAGCATGTTTAATCATTGCATCTTGTATTTGCCATGTTGTATGCCATTTGCACTTCATAACATTTCATGTATGATCATGGTTTTTAACTTGCTTCATTTGCATCCATAAGTTTGTATGATCATCCCCATGCTTTGTTTCATGTTTGCAACATCTCATAGCATCATTATCATCTCATATATGCTTCTGGTTTTGATTTGCATCATGCCATTTCATCTCATTTTGCATTGCATTGCATTTCTTTCACTAACTTTTCAGGTGGTAAGCAACTTTGAGAAGTGAATTTGCCTTCACTTCTCATAACTTCTCTTCATCTCTTTTATGCATCCTTGCTGCATTTTGGTATGTGTTTGAGATTGAGCTTGCTCTTTCTTCTCCATCTTATTTTCTTTCCTCAAGTGACTTGACTTCTTGAATGAAGCAAGTTGCTTTGCTTCTCTTTGCTCCTTTCATCTGCTTCCTGGTGGTTCCATTGAAGATTTCTTTCTTAAACCTCACAAACCTTAGGAACAACCAAGCATGACAATGATTAGGGTTTGGATTAGTCTCCCCTCTTAGTTTTACCTTTGTGTCCCTTTGAGTCTTCTCTCCTCACCTCATAATCAAGGACTAAACCCTAAAGGCTTTAAGGCTTTGTGATTAAGCTTATGCCTGCATCCTTCTATTAGGATGGAGTGTATAACTTCAATCCTAAGTGTTAAACCCTTAATGTGTTTAACTCCTTTAATCAATTCACATAATAATCATCAAGACATCACACTTGTAACTTGGGCCTTGCATTAGGGTTCTAATTCTTCCTTAATTGGTTAAGAAGGACTAACCCTAGTGTTAATGGACAAGTCCCCCTCAAGTTGTCTTACAAACCCTAAAAATCACTTCATCATCATACCATTAATTAAAATCCACTTAATAAAGGCTTTGTTTTGTCATGAGTTTAATCCCTAACCATGGATTAAGTTGAGGAGCTTTCCTCAGCTTAAACATTCTCATCTATTATCCTTCTATTAGGATGGTGTAATGAGTCTGTTTAATCCCTGATTATGGCTTAACCTCATTACTCAACACTAAACAAAAACCACAAAAACATCTAAATAATCACAAGTAGGTTAATGATCTTAACCCTACATCATGGTGATTAAGTGTGAGAAGCTGACTTCACACTTAAGGTACTCTCATTACCCCTAATCAGAGGGAAGATGTGATTAGTTTACCAAATCCATTGGTTTAGGCTTAAGCTCATTAACTTATGACAAATTCTCAAAAGCAATAAAAGACTGAAAACTCAAAAAAACAAACAATAATCGTCTCCTCCGGGATTCTCTTCTCATCTCATTCACTCACAAACGAGAACTTGCTTCTTCCGTCTAATGCAAGACAGTTTGCACCTGAGCCAGACAGGTCATACACTTGAGCATAGATAAGCAAGCAGTTCACAAGTCAATTCATCTTTCAGTCTCTTTAGGTCGAACTACGGTGTTCTGACTTCCTCATTGCACGAGAGGATACGTAGGCATAACTTAACCGTTATCGAACAAAAGTCTCTGTATATTCCCTCTCCTTCCAGCATTATTCTTTAAGCCTCATGATCTTGAGCATTTCATCCTTATTCTTACACTGACACTTTACTCTTATACACTTCATTCTTTTTACACTGACACCTGTACATTCTTTCCAGCTCTTTATACACAAATTGCACTGACACCACCCCTTTAAAACACAAATCTTTTAAGCGTGGATCCCGTCGAGTACGGCGGACAATCTGGGTGCTAATACCTTCCCAGGTTGTAACCAACTCCCTTTCTCAGTCTCTCTGGTTCGCAACCGTCTTATCCATATCTTTCTAGGTCTATGCAGCATTACCTTTCCTCCGGGATAAAAATGCCTAGCTGGCGACTCTTTTCATTCCCTGTGAGTTCACTCCTGTGTGTTCTCACATCCCTCCTTTCGCCGACCGTTCGCGTCTGTACCCCATTTGACCCGGCTTCATTTGGTGGGAGCGACAGCTTGGCGACTCTGCTGGGGATCCTTATACTGTAACCAGGGCTTCTGGTTCTTTTTGTGGGTTCCTCCTAGCGCTTGTTTGATTTGTGTTTACTGGGGTGTTATGTGCTATTTGTGCTTGTATTTGTATTTATTTTTGCTTTATGTATAGTTGTTTTATTGCTTTCTTTATAGCTTTACATATATCATACTGTCATACTGTGCTGGCTGGATCTGTTTTGTTGCTTTGGTGGGTGGGTGTTCTATTGAGAGTTGAGGTCCTATACCTGGGACCTGAGTGACACCTAGGCCAGAGTGGTTCATGTTCTTTCCCATTCCATTTCGGTCTGGTGCGGGAATATGAAACACGGTTCAGATATGGGTTTCTTCTTGAGAACTCTGTGCTACAGATTTGCTGTAGTGCTAGGGCTATCTGGGAAGCCTGCTAAGTCTGGATGACCTTTAGTATTGACCTTCAGAAACTGAGGAGAATTAGAGGAGGATCTTTTATGGTTATTGTAAACACTGTACCTCCGGGTTAGAAGTGTTTACACTTCTCATAACTGATCCAAGTCTGAGGATCCTTGTTTTAGAACATCACCTGTGAGGGGGTTGGGCTGTTTACAGGTTTGCAGGTACCCTTGACCCCAGCATACCCTGTTACTTTGTTTTGATTAAGAGTACTCCACTTTGGACAGTTCTTGTGATTTAACCCTGGATATGTGACTCTTTATTTGAGTCCCCCACCTTGGTTACTGGACTTATGAACCTCCATCTGGATTTCTTGAGCATACGTGGACTTATATCAGAGCACTTGATCAGATCCAGCTCAGTCACAAACCCTTGCATATCATTTGCATACATCCTCATTGCATCATTTTAACATGTGTTTATTTGTTTTTCAGGGTATCCATCATATATTTTGGCTTGGTTTTGACCCCTTCATCAGCATAGACCTATTTTCATCAGTGCTTACTTCAGCTATCAGCTACCTGCTTCAGTCACCTGCATCACCAGTCTCAGCCTGTCAGTGGCCCATCTTCAGTGTTTTTCTCAGCATCTGTCTCAGCTCTTCTTCAGCAACATGGCACCTAAGAAGAGCAATATCTCCTACCATTTCTTTGAGCCTGAGCTAGCTGGCATCAGGAAGATCCAGGCCCTGATTACTCCAGACCATATACCACTATTCAGAGAACATTATGGAGGCATACTTGATGTGGTTATGGATTTGGACCCTTCACAGAGGAGCTTGATTCATACTTGCCTGCAGTTCTATGATCCCCCTCTGAGGTGCTTCACCTTCCAGGATTTTCAGTTGGGGCCTTTATTAGAGGAGTATTCATCATTGGTTGGTATACCCATCAGGGGTGGAGTCCCCTTCAACCCTGAGATGGCTTTTCCAAGTAATGAAGAAGTGGCAAAGGCATTGTATCTGGAGCCTTATCTGATTGGGCAGAACATAACTGCCAAGGCTGGAGTCTCTGGTCTACATCTGGATTTCTTGATCTCTCAGGCTACCCTGAAGGCTTCTTTGGGAGAGTGGAGGGAAGTCTGTGCATTATTAGCCCTTAGCATATATGGGGTCATATTATTCGCAGATGAGCCTAAGTTTGTTAGCAAGAATGCAATCCATCTTTTCATCCTGAGGAACCCAGTGCCCACCTTACTGGGAGATCTCTACTACTCTATCCACCAGAGGAATGAGAAGCAAAGGGGAAGATTAGTGATATGTTGTGCTCCTTTGTTCCATACTTAGCTGCTCAAACATTTGCCAAAGACTGATGCATTCTTGAACCCTCACCAGCAGAAGAACTGGGCTAGGAGACTTGTTACTTTAACCTCAGATGGTATCAGGTGGTGCACTCAGAGCACCAAGGGCAGAGACATCATTACAAGTTGTGGGCAGTTTCCCAATGTACCTTTGATAGGAGTGAAAGGTTGCATCAACTACAACCCTCTGCTATTCAAAAGACAACTGGGCTATGCATTGGTCCACACACCTAGAGCACAGGATCTGACTGAAACCCTTTATTGTGAGATCAAACCTAATCTGGCTATTGTCAGGCAAGCATCCTGGGCTTGGGACAATGTCCAGACTAAAGGGGTGACCATTCTTGGAAGATGCAACAATGTGGCCTCAGCTCAGTACTATGAGTGGTCTCATGCCAGGGCTCAAATTTCTGGGATGCCCTTCACCATTGAAGATGTGCCTGGGCCATCCTCAGCACCACCTCCTGTCACTGTCAGTTTATAAGAGTTTGAGAAATTGAAAGAGAGAAATGAGAAGCTGACTCAGGCTCTACAGAAGACCCTCTGGGAGAGGAGTGATGGTCGGTTGGACATTGAAAGGTTAGATAAGCTGAAGGTGGAGCATCTAGCTAGGATTGAGAAGTCAGAGGACTATATCAAGAAGTCAAGGGTTGGAGAGCAGATCTTGAAGAATGCCTGCAAAGAGGCTCAGTTCCAAAAGGCCAGGACTGATTTGTATCTGAAGGAGAGTCAAGCTAGGTGGGTCAGGATCACCGAAGCTCGTACTCAGGAGGATAAAAGGACTCAGGACAAGATTGAGCAGTTAGAGGCTAGTGCCAAGGAGCAACAGGAAGCCCTGGCAGCAGCCCAGAGAGAGATCTCAGAGTTGAAGATTAAAGCTGGTGTGAAGAGGTCAAAGGACCAGAGTCAACACAAGAAGCTAACTGCAGCTGTTACTACCCAGAATCTCCTTATCAGGAATCTTACAGAGCGTCTAGCTGATCCTGTGACTGAGGCACTTCTCAAGGAAGTTCAGGAGGATGAGTTTGGTCTTGGTGTTTGACTTTTGCTTGTTGTTGCTTTCATTTCATGTACTTTTCTTTATGTTGTATTTTTGACCCCTCAGAGGGCATGTATTGTAAAAAGAAACAAACTATGTATCATTTACTTTTTGTAATATATGTGTTGGTTTGTTTTATCTTAGTTCTTTCAAAGCAACATCACAAGCATCTTCCTCAAGGGTCTGGAAAGGTCAAAACCAAGTGCCAAGCCGGATACCTTGGAAACAAATAAGCATACTGCATTGCACACTAACCTTTTGTTTTGTTTTGTAGGTTTTTGTTTTATTGTTACTAACTCTGTTGTGACTTCAGGAACTATTGCTCGACGTCGGGTGTTCCCACTCAACCGTCCACACAGATATCCCACCCGCAACAACCTTCCGGGTATACAGATGGACCAGGTACAGCAGGACCTTACAGAGGTCAGGAACCAAATGGCCAATGAGAGATTGGAAATGAGGAATCAGATGACACAATTTATGGAGGTGATGAACAATATGGATCAAAGCCAAGAGAGATTAAGAGCACTGGTAGAGAGGCAGAATCAGGAAGACCCCCATCTAGGGACTGGTGGGACAAGCAACAATGAGAGGGTTCAGCCTCACATCAACCCACCTGTATTTGGACCCCACCTTCATCTAGAGATCAACATCCCTGCTAATGTACAAGGGAATGCTACTACAGGTAGAGTGCTGCAAGAAGACCCCCAGGAAGATCAGTTCACAGTAATGGGAGCTGTGGATGAAGCCTATGACAGAAGGCTAGATGAAATTGCTGAGAAACTAAGGTCCTTGGAGTCTCAAAACTCCTTAGGTTTTGATGTTATGGACATGGGCTTAGTGGATGGGGTCAGGATTCCCCACAAATTTAAACCTCCGTGCTTTGAGAAGTACAACGGAACTTCCTGTCCCCGAACCCATTTGCAATCTTTTCTGGGGAGGCTGAAGGCATACACCATGGATGAAAAGCTATGGATGTTTTATTTTGAAGATAGCTTAACATGAGCTTCAAGGGAATGGTACTCTCATCTGACTAGAGCAACCATCAGATGTTGGAAGGACTTGGCAGAGGCCTTCATTAGACAATACCAGTATAATTTGGATATGGCTCCCAACAGGACCCTCCTGATGGGGATGTCTCAATCATCCAGGGAAAGCTTCCGGGAGTACGCCCAGAGGTGGAGACAGCTTGCTGCTGCTGTCCAGCCACCCATGTCAGAGAGGGAGATGGCTGATATGTTTATGAACACCCTCCAAGGGACATACATTGACAGGCTAGCTGCCTTTTCTTCTACCAGCTTTGCAGACGTGGTCATAGTCGGGGAAAGAATTGAGAGCCTGTTAAAGATGGGCAAAATTTCTGACAACGGTGCCAGCTCGTCCAGCAATCCAAGAAAGCCTTTTGTAGGCCCAAGAAGAACTGGTGAAACTAATGCTATCCATGCCAGCAGAGGCAGACCCCAATATGTTCATAGGTCTGTGGCAGCAGTCACCATTCCCGCTCCAATTCATCCACAACCAGCTTATCAACCACAACAACAAAATTACCAGCAACAAACTCCTTATCCTCCTCAGAGAAATTATAACGACAACAACAACAACAACAATCAGCAAAGACCATTTCAACAGAGACCTTCTCAGGCCAATAGGGTGATCGATCCGATCCCTATGCCTTATGCCACATTACTGCCACAACTCCTGAAACTCAACCTGGTTGAGCTAAGGACATTGGCACCTCCAGATCCTGCCAGTCTACCCAGAAATTATGACGCCAGCGCCAGATGTGCTTTTCACTCGAATGCACCTGGCCACAGTACAGAAAAGTGTAGAGCCTTACATATGAAGGTACAGGACCTAGTGGATTCCAAGGTTCTAAACTTTGCACCACCACCAAATGTTAACAAGAACCCTATGCCACACCACGGCGGCCCCAGAATCAATGCGATTGAAGAAGACAAGCCGTCTTACTTAATAACCAGTGTGGGTCAGATTCGGACACCCTTGGTAGAGATTAAAGCTCAACTCCTGGAATGTCAAATGTTCTTGGGATGTGAGCTAGGGTGTGCTTATTGCAACATTTCAGTGAACGGGTGTGATAACTTGAGGGATGGCATAGATGGTCTCATCCAGAGTGGCCTGCTTCAAATCACAACATCAATTCCTACCAATCCAGCAATCTCCTTAACAACAATTCCCGAGTCTCCTACAACTGCAACAACTATTGTTCCAAACAACTCTTCAATCTCATCAACAAATGCTTCATCTGTTACTTCAACGGACCAAATGTCAACTGACATCCCTTCTACAACTTCAGCACCCCTTCATTCAGAATCTCCTACAACAACAACACCCATCCTTCCAACAAAGTCTCCTACAACTTCAACAGCAAATGTCTCAACAGTTACAATTTATTATGATCCTGCCAATGATTCTGCCTACAACTCACAAAATGCCACTCCTATCAGAGCACCAGTCACAATATACTATGATCCACAGACTATCATGGTCCCTTCCGCAGCTGCCATCAGTCCAGTCACTATCACAGTGCCTGGGCCAGTACCTTATGAAAGTAGTAATGCCATCCCTTGGCATTACGGCTCCGATCTATACTGCGAAGGACAGAAAATCACTCTCGAATCATCAACTTCTTCACCACAAATAGACAATGTGGGGGGAGGCGGAGGCTTCACTTGAAGCGGACGTCTCTTTGCCCCGCAAATTCCAAGACCCAGTGCCGAAGCAGAAGCTGCTGCCAAGGCAAAAGGGAAGAGCATGGTGCAAGAAGAACAAATTGCTAAAGAAGTTTTGAAAACCCCTTTTGATCAAGAGGTTGATGAATTCATGAGAATCATCAAGAAAAGTGATTACAAGATAGTGGACCAGCTTCACCAGACGCCTTCCAAGATCTCTATTCTATCATTGCTTATGTGTTCCGAGGCTCATCGGAACGCACTACTAAAAGTCTTGCACGCAGCTTATGTGCCAGAAGAGATCACCGTCAATCAGTTGGAAGCTGTGGTTGGAAATGTTAATGCTAGTAATGGACTAGGATTTACCAACACTGATTTGACTACGGAAGGCCGCAATCATAACAAGGCTTTGCACATTACCATGGAGTGTAAGGGTGCAGTTCTTTCCCATGTGCTGGTAGACACAGGATCATCCCTCAATGTCTTACCCAAAAAGGCCCTTGTGAAGCTGGAATATGAAGGATTGGCATTACGTCCCAGTAACTTGGTAGTAAGAGCCTTTGACGGTTCTAAGAGATCGGTTCTGGGGGAAATTGAGTTGCCTATAACGATTGGCCCACAAACCTTCAAAACGACCTTCTACGTGATGGACATTCAGCCTGCCTACAGCTGTTTGTTGGGTAGACCATGGATTCATGCCGCTGGCGCAGTTACGTCTACCCTTCACCAGAAGTTAAAATTCGAGTGGGAGGGCCAAGTCGTTACTATCTGTGGGGAGGAGAATATTTTTGTTAGCCATCTGGCTACATACAAATACATTGAGATGGATGGGGAGATCCACGAAACGATGAGTCATGGGTTTGAGGCCCTGAATGTTAATGAAACATCTGCTGTACTTGGGACTTCCATGACATCCTACCAGCAAGCCAGGAAGGTTGTTGAGGAGGGGAATGCTCAAGGCTGGGGCAAACTGTTGCCCGTGGAGAAGAAAAAGGATAGATTTGGGTTGGGTTACAAACCAACTCAACAAGATCAAGCAGAGGCTGCTAAGGAGCCCAACTTTGTTAGTGGGGGGATGCTCACCCCTGATGCTGTCAACAACTTGGAAGATGAGTCGGAAGATGAGCGCAACCTGGAGAGCTGGATACGTCCAAGGATTCCGGGGAGCCGTATCTCAAACTGGTCTTCCCAGGAAATTATAAGAGTTACTCCTGCAGAGTAATTATTATTTCCTGTATATTTTAAGCATGCATCAAGTCTTGCATCTTGCCCAAGATGACAAGACTCATTTTGTAATCGGGCCATCTGTAATTTTTGTGCAACAAGATTAATCAATGAAATATCAGACATCTTTTGCAAACGAGTCTTTTTCTTCTTTTCCGCTCACTGTTTTTTCATTTTTCTTTTTGTACAAAAAATAAATGGCAATGTTTTCAAAATGACAACTTCATTTCACTTTTCTAAAACAAGATTAAAATCAATCACTAAAATGAACAAACTGAACCCTTGCAGAGAGTGCCTTCCAGACCGCACCGACAACAACACGGCTATGACTTCGTATGACTTTGACAATCCAATCAATCAAGCTGATGAAGGGGTTGAGGAAGAGTATGAGCTTCCTGAAGAGCTAGCCAGATTGTTGAGACAAGAGGAAAAGGTTATCACTCCTCATCAGGAGGAGGTCAAAACAATTAATCTTGGTACAGATGAAGATGCGAAAGAAGTTAAAATCGGGGTCTGCTTACAAGATTCAGTGAAGAGACAACTGATTGACCTACTTCAGGAATATGTGGATGTGTTTGCTTGGTCTTATCAAGATATGCCAGGTGTCGCTCCCGACAAATGAAAATAGGATCATATGAAGGTACAGACGCGAACGGTCGGCGAAGAGGACAGTGAGAACACACAGCCGTGAACTCACTGGAGATGAATAGAGTCGCCAGCTAGGCATTTTTATCCCGGAGGAAAAGCAATGCTGCATAGACCTAGAAAAAGATGGATAAGACGGTTGCGAACCAGAGAGACTGAGAAAGGGGGTTGGTTACAACCTGGGAAGGTATTAGCACCCAGATTGTCCGTCGTACTCGACGGGATCCACGCTTGGAAGATTTGTGTTTTAAAGGGGTAGTGTCGGTGCAATTTGTGTATCAAAGAGCTGGAAAAGGATGTACAGGTGTCAGTGTAAGAGAAGTGTGAAGTGTATAAATATATAGTGTCAGTGTAAGGACAGGAGTGAAATGCTCATGATCATGAGGCTTAAAGGATAGCTGGAAAGAGGGGGAATATACAGAGACTTTTGTTCGATAACTGTTAAGTTATGCCTACGTATCCTCTCGTGCAATGAGGAAGTCAGAACACCGTAGTTCGACCCAAAGAGACTGAAAGGTGAATTGACTTGTGAACTGCTTACTTGCCTATGCTCAAGTGTATGACCTATCTGGCTCAGGTGCAAACTGTCTTGCATTAGACGGAAGAAGCGAGCTCTCGTTTGTGAGTGAATGAGATGAGAAAAGAATCCCGGAGGAGACGATTATTGTTTGTTTTTGTGTTTTCAGTCTTTTATTGTTTTTGGATTTTGTCATAAGTTAATGAGCTTAAGTCTAAACCAATGGATTTAGTAAACTCATCACATCTTCCCTCTGATTAGGGGTAATGAGAGTACCTTAAGTGTGAAGTCAGATTCTCACACTTAATCACCTTTGGTGTAAGATTAAGATCATTAACCTACTTGTGATTATTTAGGTGTTTTTGTGGTTTTTGTTTAGTGTTGAGTAATGAGGTTAAGCCATAATCAAGGATTAAACAGACTCATTACATCATCCTAATAGAAGGATAATAGATGAGAATGTTTAAGCTGAGGAAAGCTCCTCAACTTAATCCATGACTAGGGATTAACTTCATGACAAAACAAAGCCTTTATTAGGTGGATTTTATTTAATGATATGATGATGAAGTGATTTTTAGGGTTTGTAAGACAACTTGAGGAGGACTTGTCCATTAACACTAGGGTTAGTCCTTCTTAACCAATTAAGGAAGAATTAGAACCCTAATGCAAGGCCCAAGTTACAAGTGTGATGTCTTGATGATTATTGAGTGAGTTGATTAAGGGATTTAAACACATGAAGGGTTTAACACTTAGGATTAAAGTTATACACTCCATCCTAAGAGAAGGATGCAGGCATAAGCTTAATCACAAAGCCTTAAAGCCTTTAGGGTTTAGTCCCTGATTATGAGGTGAGAGGAGAAGACTCAAAAGAGACACAAAGGTAAAACTAAGAAGGGGGGACTAATCAAAACCCTAATCATTGTCATGCTTGGTTGTTCCTAAGGTTTGTGAGGTTTCCAAGAACAATCTTCAAAGGCCACCAGGAAGCATATGAACAGGATCAAGAGAAGCAAAGTGACTTGCTTCATTCAAGAAGTCAAGTCACTTGAAGAAAGAAAGTGGGAGAGACAAGAATGAGCAAGCTCAATCTCAAACACATATAGAAATGCAGCAATGGATGCAAGAGAGATGAAAAGAAAAGTTATGAGAAGTGAAGGCAAATTCACTTCTCAAGTTTACTTACCACCTGAAATGTTAGAAAGAAATGCAATGCAATGCCAAATGAAATGAAATGGTATGATGCTAAACAAAACCAGAAGCATGTTGATGATGATAATGATGCTATGGAGATGCTACAAACATGAGGCAAGGCATGGAGATGTTCATACAAGATCATGGATGCAAATGATGCAAGTTAAGGAGCATGAACAAGCATGGAAAGTTATGAAGCATACAAGGCAAATGACATAGCAAATATGCAATGCAATGATCAAACATACTTCCTATGTGTCTTAAGATGTCAAATGAATCACAAGAATGCTTGAAATGCTAAGACAAGTCATGTTATGCAAGAGAATGCAAGAGGGATGCAAATGAAAGCCCAAATTAGGGTTTATGAATCAAACAACAAACAAAAACCCAAAACAGGAGCAAACCCTAAGATAAAAAATGGAAAATGCCACCCAAAGAAACCCTAAACCTATACTAAACCAAGGTCCAAAGGGGAGGTCTCAACTCTCAACCAATCTCAAGATATGAATTTTCTAAGTTGTTAGGTTTTTTTAGGGCTCTTAAACAAAAGAAATACCAAACAAATTGAAAATGAGGAAACAAATCATGGCCATTTTACCCTAGAAACTACATGCCAAACACAAAACAAAGCAAAAAGAATCAATGTCCAACTCTTCTCAAATAGGCAGAAATGATTTTTTGAACTTATGATCAAAATAATGCACAAAATATGATTTAATTCAATGAAAAATTCTTAAAATGCATCAAGATCAAAAAAAGAAATTTGGTTTGAAGGTTGGACAATGTTTCTAAATGTCTTAGAACATTTCATGAATTTTTGGGTGATTTTTAAATACCTAAAAGTATTTTTAATAAATTAATTTCCATTAATCAATTAAAAATAATCTTTTAAATATTTAAAAATACTTTTTTAATGATAAAAAATAAAATAAAAATATTTTTGTGTCATAAAAATTATTAAAACTCATGAGAAAAAGTTTCATAATTTTTAAGACATTTTTGCTATTTTTAAATAATTATGCAAAACAGATGAAAAGAAAATGAAAATAAATGAATTTAAAATGAAATAAAGAGAAGTCAGCACATCCTAGGGTGGAGATTCAAACTCACACGCGCGGGAGTTGACTGCGCGCCACATCTCACGGCTCAGATTCAAATTTCACTAATCAATGCTTATGCCCTAATCTCGCCGTTAAACACATTCAGATGACTGGAACAGTGTTCCGGTCATCTTCTCCGTTCACCCAAAATCCCTAACTCTCTCCACACGTATTTAAAATGAAAACTAAGAACACAGGAATGATCCCCACTCACTCACGAATCAAAACCCTCACTCAAAACAAATTTATTCTTCCTAACAAGGCTGAATCGAAGCAAGAAAGAACTAGGGCACGCAAGTTTCAGAGATCAATTAAATGCTCATTTCAAAGCCATTTCAAAAACCAAAAGCACCAGGATACTCAGTGAAGCATAGAGAACAAGTTTATAACATGAAAAACGATTTCTGGAAAAATAATTTTCAAGCTACCTGAGATTCGAAGCTTTTACTCTGATGACTTTCTGGCCACTTCCTTCAGTGCAATCCACTCCACTTGATCCCCAGATGATGTTTGAATGCTCAAAAGGAATTTATGTTGGCTGGATGAGAAGTTTGACAAGCTTCTGCTCAAGCTTAGTCAGAAATGGCAATGGAGTTTCAGGCAGTTTCAGGCCATGGTGAGTGGTTGTTTGTGATCCAGATGATGTGTGGAGAAGGTCTGTGGTGTTTGTTTTGATGTTTGTGAGCTAGGGGGGAGATTCGAATGGAACTGCAAGTTGAGGTGAAGAATGGCAGTGGGGTGTTCTTGCTTGTTTCAGGCCTGGCTTTTGGTGGTTTGAGGTCTATCAAGTGTGGTGAGATGAATGATGAAGATGGTTTTAGTGTCCTGAGCTTGTGGAGGCAGATTCGAAGGCTTATGCAAAAGGGAGTGTTTTTGTGAATGTGTTGAATGAGTGTGTTTCAGCCTTGCTTGATGTATGAAATGGCTTGCCAAATGATAATGTATTTTAATCCCATAGGTCAGATGATGTGACCTGGCCTATGGTGATTGGTAAGTTTGCTTTTGCAAAAAGTCAAGTTTTGTGTAAGGCAAGTATGGCTCATGATCTAGGCAAGTACATGGCATGGGCTATGCGCAGCACAATGAGGGGAAAGGGCTAGCTTGGTTCAGCAGCCAATGCATCAAGTTGGTGAGATGAAATGAGTGGTTTTGCAACTTGTTACAACTTTGGTTCACATGTGATTCTCTTTATCCAACCAAACCTAAACCATGGGCATTCTTGGTTCATTCTGAATTTTGTGACTTATAGAATGTTTGCATACTGGTCTGAAGTGAATTAGAGGTCACAATTGACTTTGGTTCATGATTTTGCAAAGTTCTCACTTGAAGCATGCCTTGAAAATCAATGATTTTTGCCAACTTTGTCACACCATAACTTTTGATCCAAGAAGAGTTTGATCATGTTCTTGTACTTTTTGAAAAGGGAAAGATGAGATCTACAACTTTCATGACCAAAGTTTTTCCATTTGAGGCATTTTTGGATCAAGAATCAAGGCTTGAAAAATGACCTAAAATGAAGCATTCTTGAAAAGTCAACTATGCCCAAAAAGTCAACATTTGCAAAAACCCTAAATTCTTGACTTTTATGAACTTCAACCTTCTACCATGACCAAATAAAGATCATATACACTCAAAATGATGAAGATCATCCATTGGTTGGGTCATTGGGGGCCTCAGATGCCCTGATTTTGCACTGACTTGTCTGAAAAGTCAACCCTTGATCAGATGACTTCCCCATGGAATTTCTTCATGAAAATTGATATGCATACTCCCTATACCATATAGAGACCAATGGAAACAAGAATGACCAAAAAATTTGGGGTTATGGCCTCTGAAACCAAAACCCTAATTTTCAGTCAACTGTGCAGTCAAACCTGGCTCTGCATCCATCCAAACCCTAGTTCTTGTGATTCCTTTGAATTCTTGACTTTGAGAGGATGTACTATGATGCTTGAACACATGTAGACCCCTTTGAATTGATTGGTTGCCTTTGGAGTGGCTCAAGATGCCCTGAGATTGCTCAGATCACAAACCCTAGGTGCAGATGACTTAGAATCTATGCAGTGAATCAAAATTGTGATATGAGATGGCATGATTGTGTTTATGCATATGAGAATGATCACAAGCCATGGTGTGAATGGGTGAGGGCAAATTTGGGGTGTTTACACCAGGGTTGGACACCGATATCGTTATGCACAAGCTGCCTTTAAGAGAAGACTGCCCGCCAGTAAAACAGAAGCTGCGCCGTACTCGCCCAGACATGGCAATGAAGATAAAGGAAGAGGTGCAAAAGCAGTGGGACGCCGGATTCCTTGCTGTAACTAGCTATCCGCCGTGGGTTGCTAATATAGTACCTGTGCCTAAGAAAGACGGCAAAGTGAGGATGTGTGTTGACTACCGGGACCTGAACAGGGCCAGCCCGAAAGATGATTTTCCATTACCTCACATTGATGTATTGGTTGATAATACGGCTCAGTTCTCGGTATTCTCCTTCATGGACGGATTTTCAGGATACAATCAGATCAAAATGTCACCTGAAGACATGGAGAAGACAACTTTCATCACACCCTGGGGCACGTTCTGTTACAAGGTGATGCCAGGAAGGCACTCTCTGCAAGGGTTATCGGTGTCATAGCCGTGCTGTTATAGCCGGTGCCAGGAAGACAACTTACATACGATGTCATAGCCGTGCTGTTATCGGTGCTGTCAGGAAGGCACTCTCTGCAAGGGTTAAGTTTGTTCATTTTAGTGACTTGATTTTAATCTTTATTTAGAAAAGTGAAATGAAGTTGTCATTTTGAAAACACCGCCATTTATTTTTTGTACAAAAAAGAAAAAAATGGAAAAACAGTGAACGAAAAGAAAAAGATGCTTTTGCAAAAAAAAGATGTCTGATATTTCATTAATTGATCTTGTTTGCACAAAAAAGTACAGATGGCCCGATTACAAAATGAGTCTTGTCATCTTGGGCAAGATGCAAGACTTTGATGCATGCTTATAAAAATACAGGAAATAATAATTACTCTGTATGAGTAACTCTTATAATTTCCTGGGAAGACCAGTTCGAGACACTGCTCCCCGGGATCTTTGGACGAATCCAGCTTTCCAGGTTGCGTTCTTCTTCCAGCTCGTCTTCCAGACAGTTGATAGCATCGGGGGTAAGCATCCCCCCGCTGACAAAACCAGGCTCTCCAGCAGCCTTTGCTTGATGTTGAGTTGGTCTGTAACCCAACCCAAATTTGTCTTTCTTCTCCTCCACAGCTAAAACTTTGCCCCAGCCCAGGGCAGTTCCTTCCTCAACAACCTTCCGGGCTTGTTGGTAAGATGACATTGGAGTACCAGATACAGCAGATGCTTCATTCACATTCAAAGCTTCAAACCCCTGGCTCATTGTTTCATGGATCTCCCCATCCATTTCAATGTACTTATAGGTTGCCAGGTGGCTGACAAAAATGTCCTCCTCTCCACAGATTGTGACAACTTGGCCTTCCCACTCAAATTTTAACTTTTGGTGAAGGGTAGACGTTATTGCGCCGGCGGCGTGAATCCAGGGTCTACCCAACAAACAGCTGTAGGCGGGCTGAATGTCCATCACATAAAAGATAGTTTTAAAGGTCTGTGGGCCAATTGTCACAGGTAACTCGATTTCTCCCAGAACCGATCTCTTAGAACCATCGAAGGCCCTTACTACCAGGTTGCTGGGTCTCAATGCCAATCCATCATATTCTAACTTCACCAGAGCCTTCTTTGGTAAGACATTAAGGGACGACCCCGTGTCTACCAGCACATGAGAAAGGACTGCCCCTTTGCATTCCATGGTGATGTGCAAGGCTTTGTTGTGGTTGCGGCCATCTGCTGTCAAGTCAGTATTGGTGAACCCTAGCCCGTTGCTAGCAGTAACGTTTCCAACCACGGTTTCCAACTGGTTGACAGTAATCTCTTCAGGCACGTAAGCTGCGTGCAAGACTTTGAGTAGTGCATTCCGATGGGCTTCGGAGCACATAAGCAGTGAGAGGATAGAGATTTTGGATGGCGTTTGGTGAAGCTGATCCACAATTTTGTAATCACTCTTTTTGATGATTCTCATAAACTCATCAACTTCTTGATCGAACGGTGTCTTCAAGGCTTCTTTGACAGCTTGATCTTCCTGCACAGGGCTCTTCCCTTTTACCTTAGCAGCAGCTTCTGCTTCGGCGGTAGGTCTTTGAATTGGTGGAGCAAAGAGACGTCCACTTCGAGTGAAGCCTCCGCCTCCCCCCACATTATCTACTTGTGGTGCAGGTGTTGATGTTTCAAGAGTGATTCTTTTTCCTTCGCAGTACACGTCAGAGCCATAGTGCCAAGGGATGGCCCTATTGCTTTCATATGGTACTGGTCCAGGCACCGTGACAGTGACTGGACTGATTGCTGCTGCTGAAGGGACTGTAATTGTTTGTGGATCATAAAAGATTGTAACTGGTGCTCTGATGGGAGCAGCACCTTCTGAATGGTAGGCAGAATTGTTCTCAGGGTCATAAAATATTGTGACAGTAGAGACATCTTCATGATTTGTTGCTGGAGTTGTAGGAGATATTGTCGGAAGAAATGATGTTGTTGTTGTAGGAGGTTCAAAATGGAGTGACGCTGAAGTTGTAGCAGGAAAATTTGTTGAAAATTGATCAGTTGAAATGATAGATGAAGTACTTGTTGATGAAGCCGAAGAATTGTCAGGAACAATAGTTGCTGCAGTTGTAGGAGGTTCTGAAACCGTTGCTGATGATATTGCTGGATTTGTTGGAAATGATGTGGTGATCTGAAGCTGGCCACTCTGAATAAGGTTGTCTATGCCATTCCTCAAATTATCGCACCCATTTACTGAGATATTGCAGTAAGCACAGCCTAACTCACACCCCGGGAACATCTGACATTCCAAGAGCTGAGCCTTGATCTCTACCAACGGTGTCCTGATCTGTCCCACACTGGTTATTAAATAAGACGGTTTGTTTTCTTCAATAGCGTTAATTCTAGGACCACCGTGGTTTGGCATTGGGTTTTTATTGACATTGGGCGGTGGTGCGAAATTCAGAGCTTTCGAGTCTACCAGGTCTTGTACCTTCATATGCAGAGCTCTGCACTTTTCTGTGCTGTGGCCAGGTGCGTTTGAATGGAAGGCACACCTAGCGTTGGAGTCATAGTTCCTGGGTAGACTGTTGGGATCCGGAGGTGCCAACGTTCTTAGCTCAACCAGGTTGAGTTTCAGAAGTTGTGGCAGCAAGGTAGCATATGGCATTGGGATTGGATCGATCACTCTATTAGCTTGAGAAGGCCTCTGCTGAAATGGCCTCTGTTGACTGTTGTTGTTGGTGTTGCTGTTGTTGTAATTTCTGGGAGGATACTGATTTTGCTGATGGTACTGAGGTTGTGGTTGATAATTTTGTTGAGGAGGTTGGTAGACTGGCTGAGGATGAGCTGGAGCAGGGATGGTGACTGCTGCTATTGACCTTTGAGCATATTGGGGCCTGTCCCTGTTGGTGTGGATGGCATTGGTCTCGCCAGTTCTTCTCGGGCCTGCAAAAGGCTTTCTTGTACTACTGGACGAGCTCGCACCGTTGTCTGAGATCTTTCCCATTTTTAACAAGCTTTCAATTCTCTCCCCGGCTATGACAACATCGGCAAAGCTAGTGGAAGAAAAAGCTGCCAACCTGTCAATATATGTTCCCTGAAGGGTGTTCATGAACATATCTGCCATTTCCCGTTCAGACATAGGTGGTTGAACAGCGGCAGCCAGTTGCCTCCATCTCTGGGCATATTCTCGGAAACTTTCCCTTGACGACTGTGACATTCCCATTAGGAGGGTCCTGTTGGGTGCCATGTCTAAGTTATACTGATACTGTCTGATGAAGGCCTCTGCCAGGTCCTTCCAGCATCTAATAGTTGCCCTTGTCAAGTGAGAGTACCATTCTCTCGACGCTCCAGTTAAGCTGTCTTCGAAATAGAACATCCAAAGCTTCTCATCCATTGTATAGGCCTTCAGCCTTCCCAGAAATGACTGTAAGTGAGTCCGGGGGCATGAAGTCCCGTTGTATCTTTCAAAGCAAGGAGGCTTGAACTTATGGGGGATCCTGACCCCGTCTACCAAGCCCATATCCATGACATCGAAGCCCAAAGAGTTTTGAGATTCTAAGGATCTCAACTTCTCAGCTATCTCATCCAATCTTCTATCATAAGCCTCTTCCCCAGCTCCCATTACTGTGAACTGGTCTTCTTGAGGGTCTTCCTGTAGTACCCTTCCTGCTGTGGCAGTCCCTTGTATATTGACAGGGATGTTGGCCTCTGGATGGAGATGGGGTCCAAAAACTGGGGGATTGACATGAGGTTGGACCCTCTCGTTGTTACTTGTGCCAGCAGTTCCCACATGGGGCTCCTCCTGATTCCTCCCTTCTACCAAAGCTCTGAGCCTCTCCTGGCTTTGAGCTAAGTTGTTCATTACTTCCATGAACTGTGTTATCTGAGTTCTCATCTCCAACCTTTCGTTGGCCATCTGGTTTCTGACCTCCGTGAGGTCCTGCTGCATCTGATCCATTTGAATGCCCGGAAGGTTATTTCGGGTTGGATAACGGTGCGGACGGTTGAGGGGAAATACCCGGCGCCTAGAATTAGTTCCTGATTATCACAACAGAGGTCAGCAACAACAAAACAAAAACCTACAAAACAAACAAAGGGTTAGCATGCAATGCAGTTATGCTTATTTGCTCTCAAGGTATCCGGTTTGGCATTCAGTTTTGACCCTTCCAGACCCTTGATGATGTTGTTGAATGTTGCTTCCGAAGTAAACTAACATGAATATATTACATAAGGTGAAATAATACAACTTGTTCATTTTACAACACAAGCCCTCTAAGGGGTCAAAATACAGTACAAGAAAATAAAAAGTACATGGAAAGAAAGCAACAACAAACAAATGATCAAACACCAAGACCAAACTCATCCTCACGAACTTCCTTGAGAAGTGCTTCGGTCACAGGATCAGCCGGACGCTCCGTGAGATTCCTGATGAGGAGATTCCGGGTCGTAACAGCTGCTGCTAGCTTCTTGTGCTGACTTTGGTCTTTTGACCTCTTCACCCCAGCTTTGATCTTCAGCTCTGATATCTCCCTCTGGGCTGCTGCCAGGGCTTCTTGCTGTTCTTTTGCATTAGCTTCAAGTTGCTCCATCTTGTCTTGAACTCTCTTGTCTTCCAGAGTACGAGCCTCGGTGATCCTGACCCACCGAGCCTGACTCTCCTTCAGATACAAGCTTGTCCTTGCTCTCTGGAACTGGGCTTCTTTGCAAGCGTTCTTCAGGATTTGTTCTCCAGCCTTAGACTTTTTGATATAATCCCCAGACTTTTCAATCTTAGTCAAATGCTCCACTCTCAACTTCTCCAATCTCTCAATCTCCCTCATACCTTCACTCCTTTCCCGGAGGGTCTTCTGCAAAGCCTGGGTTAGCTTCTCATTTCTTTCCTTCAAGCTCTCAAACTCCTCCAAACTGATAGTGGCAGGGGGTGGTGCTGAAGATGACTCAGGCATGTCTTCTATGGTAAAGGGCATTCCAGAGAATTGGGCCCTGGCACGGGACCACTCATAATATTGTGCTGATGCCACATTATTACACTTCCCCAGAATGGTGACTCCCTTGGCTTGAACATTATCCCAGGCCCAGGCAGCCTGCCTAACAACAGCCAAACTAATCTTGTTCTCACAATAAAGGGTCTCCACCAAGTCCTGTGCCCTAGGAGTGTGGACCAGTGCATAGCCCAGTTGCCTTCTGAACAGCAGAGGATTGTAATTAATACTGCCCTTAACTCCTATCAAAGGCACATTAGGAAAATGCCCACAGCCGGTGATGATATCCCTGCCCTTGGTGCTCTGAGTGCACCATCTGATGTCTGCTGAAGTTAGAACAGTGAGTCTCTTAGCCCAGTTGCTCTGCTGATGAGGGTTTAGAAATGCATCTGTCCTGGGTAGATGCTTGAGAAGCCAAGTGTGGAACAATGGAGCACAAAACCTCACTAACCTTCCCCTCTGTTTTTCATTCCTCTGATGCACTGAATAGTAAAGGTCCCCCAATAAAGTTGGCACTGGGTTCTTCAAGATGAACAGATGGATTGCATTCTTGCTAATGAATCGAGGCTCATCTGCAAACAATACAATTCCATATATACTCAAGGCCAGTAAAGCACAAACAGCTTCCCACTCTCCTACAGAAGCTTTCAGGGTAGCTTGAGAGATCAAGAAATCCAGATGAAAACCAGGGATTCCAGCTTTGGAGGTCATATGCTGCTCAATTAGGACAGGTTCCAGATGCAGAGCCTTTGCTACTTCTCCATTAACAGGAAAGACCATCTCAGGGTTGAAAGGAATTTCTCTCCTGATAGGCATATCAACTAACGAGGAGTACTCTTCCAATAAGGGGCCCAACTGAAAGTCTTGAAAAGTAAAACATCTCAGTGGAGGATCATAAAACTGAATGCAGGTGTGGATCAGGCTCCTCTGTGAAGGGTCCAGATCCATAACCATGTCCAGTATATCTCCATAACTCTCCCTGAACAAAGGTATGTGATCTGGAGTGATCAGGGTTTGAATCCTCCTGATGTCTGATAGCTCTGGCTGGAAGAAGTGATAGGTGACATTGCTCTTTTTAGGGGCCATGATGTTGAAGACTGAGTAGAGACAGGTACTGATGATAATACTGAAGAAGTGGGCCACTGACTGGCTGGTGCAGGTGGTAACTGAAGCAGATAGCTGATGAAGACAAGTCAAAACTGAAGATGGGGTCAAAACCACAACCAAATGAAGATGGATACCCTGAAACACAAATAAGCAAATGTCAATATGATGCAATGAGTATGTATGCAAGTGAAATGCAAGGGTCTGTGACTGAGCTAGATCTGATCAAAGTGCTCTGATATAGGTCCAAGTGTGTTCAAGAATTCCAGATGGAGGTCTACGAAACCAGTAACCAAGGTGGGGGACTCAAATAAAGAGCCACATGTCCAGGGTTTAGAATCACAAGAACTGTCCAACATGGAGTACTCTTATCAAGTCAAAGTAACAGGGTATTCTGAGGTCAAGGTACCTGCAAACCTGTAAACAGCCCAACCCCCTCACAGGTGGTGTTCTAAAACAAGGATCCTCAGACTTGGATCAGTTATGAGAAGTGTAAACACTTCTAACCCGGAGGTACAGTGTTTACAATAACCATAACAATTCCTCCTCTAATTCACCCCAGTTTCTGAAGGTCAATACTAAAGGTCGTCCAGACTTAGCAGGCTTCCCAGATAGCCCTAGCATTGCAGGAAATCTGCAACACAGAGTTCTCAAGAAGAAACCCATATCTGAACCGTGTTTCATATTCCCGCACCAGACCGAAATGGAATGGGAAAGAATATGATTCACTCTAGCCTAGGTGTCACTCAGGTCCCAGGTATAGGACCTTAACTCTCAATAGCACCCCACCCACCAAAGCAAACAACAGATCCAGCCAGCAACATGACAGTATGATATATACAAAGTGCAATAAAGAAAACAGTAAAGCAAACTGTACATAAAGCAAAATAAATACAAGCACAAATAAGCACATAACACCCCAGTAAACACAAATCAAACAAGCGCTAGGAGGAACCCACAAAAAGAACCAGAAGCCCTGGTTACAGTATAAGGATCCCCAGCAGAGTCGCCAAGCTGTCGCTCCCGACAAATGAAAATAGGATCATATGAAGGTACAGACGCGAACGGTCGGCGAAGAGGACAGTGAGAACACACAGCCGTGAACTCACTGGAGAAGAAATAGAGTCGCCAGCTAGGCATTTTTATCCCGGAGGAAAGGCAATGCTGCATAGACCTAGAAAAAGATGGATAAGACGGTTGCGAACCAGAGAGACTGAGAAAGGGGGTTGGTTACAACCTGGGAAGGTATTAGCACCCAGATTGTCCGTCGTACTCGACGGGATCCACGCTTGGAAGATTTGTGTTTTAAAGGGGTAGTGTCGGTGCAATTTGTGTATCAAAGAGCTGGAAAAGGATGTACAGGTGTCAGTGTAAGAGAAGTGTGAAGTGTATAAATATATAGTGTCAGTGTAAGGACAGGAGTGAAATGCTCATGATCATGAGGCTTAAAGGATAGCTGGAAAGAGGGGGAATATACTGAGACTTTTGTTCGATAACTGTTAAGTTATGCCTACGTATCCTCTCGTGCAATGAGGAAGTCAGAACACCGTAGTTCGACCCAAAGAGACTGAAAGGTGAATTGACTTGTGAACTGCTTACTTGCCTATGCTCAAGTGTATGACCTGTCTGGCTCAGGTGCAAACTGTCTTGCATTAGACGGAAGAAGCGAGCTCTCGTTTGTGAGTGAATGAGATGAGAAAAGAATCCCGGAGGAGACGATTATTGTTTGTTTTTGTGTTTTCAGTCTTTTATTGTTTTTGGATTTTGTCATAAGTTAATGAGCTTAAGTCTAAACCAATGGATTTAGTAAACTCATCACATCTTCCCTCTGATTAGGGGTAATGAGAGTACCTTAAGTGTGAAGTCAGATTCTCACACTTAATCACCTTTGGTGTAAGATTAAGATCATTAACCTACTTGTGATTATTTAGGTGTTTTTGTGGTTTTTGTTTAGTGTTGAGTAATGAGGTTAAGCCATAATCAAGGATTAAACAGACTCATTACATCATCCTAATAGAAGGATAATAGATGAGAATGTTTAAGCTGAGGAAAGCTCCTCAACTTAATCCATGACTAGGGATTAACTTCATGACAAAACAAAGCCTTTATTAGGTGGATTTTATTTAATGATATGATGATGAAGTGATTTTTAGGGTTTGTAAGACAACTTGAGGAGGACTTGTCCATTAACACTAGGGTTAGTCCTTCTTAACCAATTAAGGAAGAATTAGAACCCTAATGCAAGGCCCAAGTTACAAGTGTGATGTCTTGATGATTATTGAGTGAGTTGATTAAGGGATTTAAACACATGAAGGGTTTAACACTTAGGATTAAAGTTATACACTCCATCCTAAGAGAAGGATGCAGGCATAAGCTTAATCACAAAGCCTTAAAGCCTTTAGGGTTTAGTCCCTGATTATGAGGTGAGAGGAGAAGACTCAAAAGAGACACAAAGGTAAAACTAAGAAGGGGGGACTAATCAAAACCCTAATCATTGTCATGCTTGGTTGTTCCTAAGGTTTGTGAGGTTTCCAAGAACAATCTTCAAAGGCCACCAGGAAGCATATGAACAGGATCAAGAGAAGCAAAGTGACTTGCTTCATTCAAGAAGTCAAGTCACTTGAAGAAAGAAAGTGGGAGAGACAAGAATGAGCAAGCTCAATCTCAAACACATATAGAAATGCAGCAATGGATGCAAGAGAGATGAAAAGAAAAGTTATGAGAAGTGAAGGCAAATTCACTTCTCAAGTTTACTTACCACCTGAAATGTTAGAAAGAAATGCAATGCAATGCCAAATGAAATGAAATGGTATGATGCTAAACAAAACCAGAAGCATGTTGATGATGATAATGATGCTATGGAGATGCTACAAACATGAGGCAAGGCATGGAGATGTTCATACAAGATCATGGATGCAAATGATGCAAGTTAAGGAGCATGAACAAGCATGGAAAGTTATGAAGCATACAAGGCAAATGACATAGCAAATATGCAATGCAATGATCAAACATACTTCCTATGTGTCTTAAGATGTCAAATGAATCACAAGAATGCTTGAAATGCTAAGACAAGTCATGTTATGCAAGAGAATGCAAGAGGGATGCAAATGAAAGCCCAAATTAGGGTTTATGAATCAAACAACAAACAAAAACCCAAAACAGGAGCAAACCCTAAGATAAAAAATGGAAAATGCCACCCAAAGAAACCCTAAACCTATACTAAACCAAGGTCCAAAGGGGAGGTCTCAACTCTCAACCAATCTCAAGATATGAATTTTCTAAGTTGTTAGGTTTTTTTAGGGCTCTTAAACAAAAGAAATACCAAACAAATTGAAAATGAGGAAACAAATCATGGCCATTTTACCCTAGAAACTACATGCCAAACACAAAACAAAGCAAAAAGAATCAATGTCCAACTCTTCTCAAATAGGCAGAAATGATTTTTTGAACTTATGATCAAAATAATGCACAAAATATGATTTAATTCAATGAAAAATTCTTAAAATGCATCAAGATCAAAAAAAGAAATTTGGTTTGAAGGTTGGACAATGTTTCTAAATGTCTTAGAACATTTCATGAATTTTTGGGTGATTTTTAAATACCTAAAAGTATTTTTAATAAATTAATTTCCATTAATCAATTAAAAATAATCTTTTAAATATTTAAAAATACTTTTTTAATGATAAAAAATAAAATAAAAATATTTTTGTGTCATAAAAATTATTAAAACTCATGAGAAAAAGTTTCATAATTTTTAAGACATTTTTGCTATTTTTAAATAATTATGCAAAACAGATGAAAAGAAAATGAAAATAAATGAATTTAAAATGAAATAAAGAGAAGTCAGCACATCCTAGGGTGGAGATTCAAACTCACACGCGCGGGAGTTGACTGCGCGCCACATCTCACGGCTCAGATTCAAATTTCACTAATCAATGCTTATGCCCTAATCTCGCCGTTAAACACATTCAGATGACCGGAACAGTGTTCCGGTCATCTTCTCCGTTCACCCAAAATCCCTAACTCTCTCCACACGTATTTAAAATGAAAACTAAGAACACAGGAATGATCCCCACTCACTCACGAATCAAAACCCTCACTCAAAACAAATTTATTCTTCCTAACAAGGCTGAATCGAAGCAAGAAAGAACTAGGGCACGCAAGTTTCAGAGATCAATTAAATGCTCATTTCAAAGCCATTTCAAAAACCAAAAGCACCAGGATACTCAGTGAAGCATAGAGAACAAGTTTATAACATGAAAAACGATTTCTGGAAAAATAATTTTCAAGCTACCTGAGATTCGAAGCTTTTACTCTGATGACTTTCTGGCCACTTCCTTCAGTGCAATCCACTCCACTTGATCCCCAGATGATGTTTGAATGCTCAAAAGGAATTTATGTTGGCTGGATGAGAAGTTTGACAAGCTTCTGCTCAAGCTTAGTCAGAAATGGCAATGGAGTTTCAGGCAGTTTCAGGCCATGGTGAGTGGTTGTTTGTGATCCAGATGATGTGTGGAGAAGGTCTGTGGTGTTTGTTTTGATGTTTGTGAGCTAGGGGGGGAGATTCGAATGGAACTGCAAGTTGAGGTGAAGAATGGCAGTGGGGTGTTCTTGCTTGTTTCAGGCCTGGCTTTTGGTGGTTTGAGGTCTATCAAGTGTGGTGAGATGAATGATGAAGATGGTTTTAGTGTCCTGAGCTTGTGGAGGCAGATTCGAAGGCTTATGCAAAAGGGAGTGTTTTTGTGAATGTGTTGAATGAGTGTGTTTCAGCCTTGCTTGATGTATGGAATGGCTTGCCAAATGATAATGTATTTTAATCCCATAGGTCAGATGATGTGACCTGGCCTATGGTGATTGGTAAGTTTGCTTTTGCAAAAAGTCAAGTTTTGTGTAAGGCAAGTATGGCTCATGATCTAGGCAAGTACATGGCATGGGCTATGCGCAGCACAATGAGGGGAAAGGGCTAGCTTGGTTCAGCAGCCAATGCATCAAGTTGGTGAGATGAAATGAGTGGTTTTGCAACTTGTTACAACTTTGGTTCACATGTGATTCTCTTTATCCAACCAAACCTAAACCATGGGCATTCTTGGTTCATTCTGAATTTTGTGACTTATAGAATGTTTGCATACTGGTCTGAAGTGAATTAGAGGTCACAATTGACTTTGGTTCATGATTTTGCAAAGTTCTCACTTGAAGCATGCCTTGAAAATCAATGATTTTTGCCAACTTTGTCACACCATAACTTTTGATCCAAGAAGAGTTTGATCATGTTCTTGTACTTTTTGAAAAGGGAAAGATGAGATCTACAACTTTCATGACCAAAGTTTTTCCATTTGAGGCATTTTTGGATCAAGAATCAAGGCTTGAAAAATGACCTAAAATGAAGCATTCTTGAAAAGTCAACTATGCCCAAAAAGTCAACATTTGCAAAAACCCTAAATTCTTGACTTTTATGAACTTCAACCTTCTACCATGACCAAATAAAGATCATATACACTCAAAATGATGAAGATCATCCATTGGTTGGGTCATTGGGGGCCTCAGATGCCCTGATTTTGCACTGACTTGTCTGAAAAGTCAACCCTTGATCAGATGACTTCCCCATGGAATTTCTTCATGAAAATTGATATGCATACTCCCTATACCATATAGAGACCAATGGAAACAAGAATGACCAAAAAATTTGGGGTTATGGCCTCTGAAACCAAAACCCTAATTTTCAGTCAACTGTGCAGTCAAACCTGGCTCTGCATCCATCCAAACCCTAGTTCTTGTGATTCCTTTGAATTCTTGACTTTGAGAGGATGTACTATGATGCTTGAACACATGTAGACCCCTTTGAATTGATTGGTTGCCTTTGGAGTGGCTCAAGATGCCCTGAGATTGCTCAGATCACAAACCCTAGGTGCAGATGACTTAGAATCTATGCAGTGAATCAAAATTGTGATATGAGATGGCATGATTGTGTTTATGCATATGAGAATGATCACAAGCCATGATGTGAATGGGTGAGGGCAAATTTGGGGTGTTTACACCAGGGTTGGACACCGATATCGTTATGCACAAGCTGCCTTTAAGAGAAGACTGCCCGCTAGTAAAACAGAAGCTGCGCCGTACTCGCCCAGACATGGCAATGAAGATAAAGGAAGAGGTGCAAAAGCAGTGGGACGCCGGATTCCTTGCTGTAACTAGCTATCCGCCGTGGGTTGCTAATATAGTACCTGTGCCTAAGAAAGACGGCAAAGTGAGGATGTGTGTTGACTACCGGGACCTGAACAGGGCCAGCCCGAAAGATGATTTCCCATTACCTCACATTGATGTATTGGTTGATAATACGGCTCAGTTCTCGGTATTCTCCTTCATGGACGGATTTTCAGGATACAATCAGATCAAAATGTCACCTGAAGACATGGAGAAGACAACTTTCATCACACCCTGGGGCACGTTCTGTTACAAGGTGATGCCATTCGGACTGAAGAATGCAGGTGCGACATATCAACGGGCTATGGTAACATTATTCCACGATATGATCCATAAAGAAATCGAGTGTTATGTGGATGACATGATTGCCAAGTCCCTCACGGAAGAAGACCACCTGGTAAATCTGCCGAAACTATTCAAGCGTCTGAGGAAGTATCAACTCAAGCTGAACCCCAACAAGTGCACATTCGGGGTACGATCTGGTAAGCTGCTGGGCTTTATTGTGAGCGAGAAAGGGATTGAAGTTGACCCTGATAAAGTCAAAGCCATTCAAGAAATGCCTGCACCGAAAACTGAGAAAGAAGTTCGGGGGTTTCTAGGTAGATTGAACTACATTTCACGGTTCATATCTCACCTTACTGCAACCTGTGAACCCTTGTTCAAGCTGTTAAGAAAAGAACAGACGGTCAGGTGGAACGAAGACTGCCAGAGGGCTTTTGACAAGATCAAGGAATACTTACAAGAACCACCAATCCTTATGCCTCCAGTTGAAGGAAGACCTCTAATAATGTACCTGACAGTATTAGAAGAGTCAATGGGGTGTGTGCTGGGCCAGCATGACGAGTCTGGTCGAAAAGAATATGCAATATACTACCTAAGCAAAAAGTTTACCGACTGTGAACAACGTTATTCACTGCTCGAGAAAACTTGCTGTGCTTTAGCGTGGGCTGCTCGCCGACTGAGACAGTATATGTTGACCCACACTACTCTGTTGATATCAAAGATGGACCCGGTTAAGTACATTTTTGAGAAGCCAGCACTTACCGGACGGGTTGCAAGATGGCAAATGATTCTCACGGAATATGATATCCAGTACACCTCTCAGAAAGCCATCAAGGGCAGTGTATTGTCTGAATATCTCGCTGAGCAACCCATTGATGATTACCAGCCTATGAGATTTGACTTCCCTGATGAAGACATCATGTTCATAAAAGCGAAAGATCATGAAGAGCCTGTTCACACTGAAGGGCCTGACCCGGAAGAAGAATGGACTATGATGTTTGATGGGGCTGTTAACATGAATGGTCGTGGTGTTGGTGCAGTTCTCATTACACCTTAGGGAGTTCACATGCCTTTCTCGGCAAAACTCACCTTCAACTGCACTAACAACGAAGCTGAATACGAAGCTTGCATTATGGGTCTTGAGGAAGCCATTGACCTCAGGATCAAGACTTTAACTGTATTTGGAGATTCAGCTCTGGTAGTTAATCAAACCAACGGCAAATGGTACACCCACCAGGATCATCTGATACCTTACAGGGATTATACAAGGAGGTTATTGACGTTCTTCACAACGGTCAAGCTTGAGTATATCCCTCGGGACGAGAATCAGTTTGCAGATGCTCTGGCTACCATCTCATCTATGATCAAAGTTCAAGCTGCCAACTTTGTACCGCAGATTTCAGTGTCCAGACTTGACAGACCAGCATATGTATTTGCAGCAGATATTGTCAAAGATGATAAGCCTTGGTTCCATGACATTAAGTGCTTCTTGGAGGATCAAACATACCCACCTGGGGCATCTCCCAATGATAAGAAAACTTTAAGAAGGCTTGCTGGTAGTTTCTTCCTGAACACTGATGGTTCTTTGTACAAGAGAAAATTTGATATGGTACTCCTCAGATGCGTTGACAGAACAGAAGCAGACTTGTTAATGCACGAGGTGCACGAAGGATCCTTTGGTACCCATGCAGGAGGACATGCAATGGCCAAGAAGTTGCTAAGATCAGGCTATTACTGGATCACAATGGATGCGGACTGTTGTGCCTACGCCAGAAAATGCCATAAATGCCAGATTTATGCGGATAAGGTGCATGTGCCTCCAAATCCTCTGAATGTGATGTCTTCACCCTGGCCCTTTGCTATGTGGGGCATTGACATGATTGGCAAGATTGAGCCGACTGCTTCGAATGGTCACAGATTCATCCTGGTCGCCATCGACTATTTTACCAAGTGGGTTGAAGCAGCTTCCTATGCAAATGTTACCAGGCAAGTGGTAGCCAGATTCCTGAAGAGGGATATCATCTATCGATACGGAGTTCCCGAGCGAATCATTACTGATAATGGTTCCAACTTAAACAACAAAATGATGGCAAAGCTGTGCCGGGACTTCAAGATCCAACACCACAATTCTTCTCCTTACAGGCCAAAGATGAACGGCGCTGTTGAGGCAGCTAATAAGAATATCAAGAAGATTGTGCAGAAGATGGTAGTCACATACAAAGACTGGCATGAGATGCTACCATTTGCCTTGCATGGGTACCGCACGTCAATCAGAACATCCACTGGGGCAACACCGTATCAGCTTGTGTATGGTATGGAGGCAGTCCTACCGGTTGAAGTTGAATTACCCTCCTTACGGGTACTGATGGATGTTAAGCTGAACGAAGCTGAGTGGGTCCGAGCCCGATACGAACAACTGAGTCTGGTCGAAGAGAAAAGATTGGCTGCAATCTGTCATGGGCAGTTATATCAGAAAAGAATGAAGAAAGCCTTCGATCAGAAAGTTAGGCACCGAGAGTACCAAGTAGGAGATCTTGTGCTGAAGAGAATCCTCCCTCCTCATACAGACCACAGGGGCAAATGGACTCCGAATTATGAAGGACCATTCGTGGTAAAGAAAGTTTTCTCTGGTGGAGCACTGATGCTCAGCACCATGGATGGTGAAGATTTCCCGTCCCCTGTGAATTCAGATGCAGTTAAAAAATACTTCGCATAAAAATGACCCGCTGGACATAAAAACAGAATGTAAGTCCAGGCAAAAACAAGGCATCCCGACGAGTCAAAAACAGAATAAAAGACTCGGGCAAAATAAGGGAAAATAAAAAAAAAGTGTACACCCGCTGAGTTGAAAAGCCGCATTGGACAACTCAGGCAAAAATGGGTATCCCGATGGATTGAAAACCCGAAAGGGCGATCCATGCAAAATAAGGGAATAAGCGAACAACTGCACTCTGAATTCGTCTGTATCACTTGCAACTTGGTAAGCTTCGAAAGGATCAAGCTTCTTTCAGAATCAGCCTTCTTCAGAAAGCAAGACGAGAGGAACGTCAAATGTCATACGAGTCATAGCAAAAGAGGAAGCTCCTTGAAGCGTCGTCAACATTGCCAGCATTTTATTTCTCAATTTGTAACAATCTCCTCATTTCAGGGGATATGTTTCTTTGATGTATCTTGCCAGTTCAGGGCACATGAATTAATAAAAACAGATTTTTCAGTCACACAATGTCTCGTACATTTTTGTTTGCAAAGAATGTCTGATGTCTTTAAAATATTGATTGCATAAATACAGATGCTAATCTTCAAAAATAGAAAATACGTGCTTGCAGGGAATATACTTACTCTCAGAAGTGTCTAACTCCTGTGACGGAATCCGGTAAGGGATACCTCGGGATCACTTGTGCATCTTTTGTCTTTGCAGGATTGCAGGTATTCAAAGCGCAACTTGGGGCATGTAAGCTTCATCCTAGCGAGCTGGCAAATCAACACTCAGTCTTAGCACTCAAGGTGTTTTCTCCCCAGCTGAGTTGCCACTTGTTGCTTCTCCCAGCCGAGTTGCCAATCATTCTTCCTCAGTCAAGTACAAAAGTCAGGGAACCATTTCCCCACAAAGTTTCAGCCTCTGTTCAGAAGAGCAACGCATAAAAGAATCACAACAGAGCGACGAAAGCTTCTACAAACCCCAGCTGGGTCCCTCATTGACTGGAATAGGTCTATCATCGACCCATTTCCCCAAGCAGAATCATTCCATCAGGTCTACCGACGATCTCATCCCTAGCTGGGATGTTCACTTCAAACAGATCGACCAGAGATCTTCACAGCAATGGGATCCGAATCCCGGATTGGTATCTTTGCATAATCATGGCATTTGCATCATATTCACCCACAAAGCGTAGCATTCCGTCTAATGCGGAGCATTACGGCAAAAATCAAACATAACCGCATAATCAGAAGCCATGTTCGGAATCAAACACTTGTGAATATTAACGATCCATCAGCAATATACAGAATACATCCCAGATTCCCCGACAAAAGCAGTTGCCTCCCATTCTCACAAAACATCAGTATATACTCCTTGTGGCACTCGTCCGTGTCATATCCCCAGCAAAAAGCCGAAGACATCCTCTTTGCACTCACATATACGTATATATATATACATTTCCTTGACATCCGTCCATGTCATTTTCCCAGCACGGTGATGTAAACACTTTGTATATCAGATACTTGTTTATACTATACTCTTCTCCTTTCGACACTCGTCCGTGTCACTTCCTCAGCAGGTTGAACACTCATCTATACACCACTCATACTTATTTTACTTATACAGATACTCGTCCGTATCTTGTATATGCCATTTATATCCCCGCAGATTCGACACTCGTCCATGTTCTTTGTTAACCAGTTGGTACTCGTCCGTACCATCATCTCAGAACATGCGTCTAGCGTTTGTTTCTACATGATACTCGTCCGTATCATAAGTCTTAAGGATGCTCGTCCGCATCTTTAATCCATACACCGTGTCAAAAACTTTTGTCTTCTTAAATATAGATACTCGTCTACTATTCCCAGAAGAGTCCCCTCAGATTCAACACTCATCCGTGTTCTCTGTTAACCAGTTGATACTCGTCCGTATCATCATCTTTGAACACGTGTCAGTATTTGTTTCTACCCGATACTCGTCCGTATCGTGGTCCTAGGGATGCTCGTCCGCATCTTTAATCTATACACAAAGTCTAAACACTTATACCTTTTGTTTCTTGGATATAAACACTCGTCCGTGTTTACTATTCCCCAGTAGATCACCAACAAAGCAAATTTCTTTTTATCTGACATTCGTCCTATGTCATGATAAACCCTGAGAGCAGCCGTACCCTGCTAGGTGGTCGTCCTCCACCTCTTGATGATCGTCCTTCATCATGCTCGTCCGATGGCCGTCCCCATCGTTGACTTTTCTATCCGACATTTGTCCTATGTCGTGATATTTAGCAGCCGTCCCCTGCTAGGTGATCGTCCTTCACCTTTTTGATGATCGTCCTTCATCATTTTATCCGATGGCCGTCCCCATTGTTGATTTTGGTTATCTGACATTCTTCCTATGTCATGATAAACCTTGATAGCAGCCGTCCCCTGCTAGGTGGTCGTCCTCCACCTCTTGATGGTCGTCCTCCATCATGCTCATCCGATGGCCGTCCCCATCGTTGACCTTTTATCCGGCATTCATCCTATGTCGCGATATTTTCGGCAGCCGTACCCTGCCAGGTGGTCGTCCTCCACCTTAGATGACCGTCCCTCATCTTAACCCTTACAGAGCAGCCGTCCCCTGCTAGGTGATCGTCTTTCACTTTTGATGACCGTACCTCATCATCTGTTTATTTCATTTATTCTTTAACCCGATGGCCGTCCCCGTCGTGGTCCCTTTTCTTTTTAGCCCGATGGCCGTCCCCATCGTCGGTTACTTTACTTTATGAACTTGATGGCCGTCCCCGTCATGTTTCATTAATCCTCAGAGAATTTTACAGCTTTATCTTGATGGCCGTCCCCATCATAATCCCCTTTACCCCCAGCATGTCGGCCGTCCCCGTCATTGCTTTATTTGTCGCACTTTTCCCAGCATGTCGGCCATCCCCGTCATTGCTTTATTTTTCGCACTTTTCAGCATGTCGGCCGTCCCCGTCATTGCTCTTTACCCAGCAGTCGTCCTCTGCTCGACGGTCGTCCTCCGTCGCCCACACTTTACAATATACTTTATTTTCTTTTACAATCTATATCCCTGTTCTTCTTCATTCTGTGAGTGCAAATTTTGGATTGTCTTTGGTATTCAACCACAAGTTATCTTGTTTGCCTGTTAAGCCGTCGCTTACATCCTGCACAGCTAACTCATGTTTGAATAGGGGCAGCTGTAAACACCCCAAATTTTCCCTCACCCATTCACACCATGGCTTGTGATCATTTCATATACATAAACTCAATCATACCATCTCATATTACATTTTTGATTCACTGCATTGGTTCTAGGTCATCTGCATCTAGGGTTTGTGATCTGAGCAATCCAAGAGCTTTTTGAGCCACTCCAAAGGTCATCAATCACTTCAAAGGGGTCCATGTGTGTTCAAGTATCATATTATATCCTCTCAAAGTCAAGAATGTCAAAGAATCACAAGAACTGAAAATGGTATGGAAGCAGAGCCAGGCTTGACTGCACAGTTGACCTAGAATTAGGGTTTTGGTTTCAGAGGCCATAACTCCAAATTTTTTGGTCATTCTTGTTTCTATTGGTCTCTATATGGTATAGGGAGTATGCATATCAATTTTCATGAAGAAATTCCATGGGGAAGTCATCTGATCAAGAGTTGACTTTTCAAGCAAGTCAGTGCAAAATCAGGGCATCTGAGGCCCTCAATGACCCAACCAAAGGGTGTTCTTCATCATTTTGAGTGTATATGATCTTTATTTGATCATAAAAGAGGTTGGAAGTTCACAAATTTGAAGAATTTCAAGTCTTTTGCAAAGTTGACTTTTTGGGCAAGTTTGACTTTTAATGAAATTGCCATTTTAGGCAACTTTTTCAACCTTTACTTTTTGATTCAAAAAAGCTTCAAATGAAAAAAACTTTGGTCATGAAAGTTGTATAATAGATCTTTCCCTTTTCAAAAAGTATAAGAACATGACCTAATTCATTTTGGATCAAAAGTTATGGCTTGTCAAAGTTGGCAAAAATCATAAAATTTCAAGTTATGCACCAAAGAGGCATTTTGCAAAATAACTTGATCAAGTGTTCAAAAGCTATCAAATGGACTTCTAAACTACACAACATGATCATGTGACATCTAAAGTTCAGAATGGACCAAAGAATTACACATTTTTATGGTTTATGGAACAAGATTTTTCATAAGAGGCAAAAGTGAACCAAGTTGCAAAACTCATCATAGCTTCTCATCCACTTGCTTGCTAGCTTGCTGATCAATCCTAGGCATCTACCCACATCATGCTGCGCAGGACACACTTGTTGTACTTGGCTAGCAAGTAGCCCATACTTCTCTTACACCAACTTTGACATTTGAGCAAAAAGGCCCATACCAATCAATAAAGCACACATCACTTCATCTGACCAATGGCAATTGTTTATACAAAGAAAAAGCAAGCCAAAGAAACTACAACACAAGCCTGAAACCTCCCATAGCACAACATTCTCATTTTCACCTTCATGTGCAAGAGCCTTCGAAACTCATCACGCATGCCTCAAACACTAAAACAAACTTCACAAATCAACTCAACACACTTCCCTGATCACAAAGCACCCTTCACCACAACCTGAAAGCCACTGAATCAAAAACACGATCACCACACCACCTTGAACAGAACTTCTGCCATCCCTCAAACTAGCCAAAATAAACTTGCTCTAAGCCTTTCAGAAGCACAAGGGAGATCATAGGAGTAGTTTTGCACAAGAGAAGGGGTCAGAAAGCTCCAAACTAAGAAGCTTCAACTCAGGTAGCTTCATGAACTTTTTTTCCAGAACTTGCTTTTTAAGTTTCTAAATGAATCTACATGCCTCACTGATTATCCTGATATGTTTACTTTTGAAAATGATTAAGAAATGAGCATGTATTGAACTTCTGAAAGTTTTGTTCAGTTTCACGATTTGCTTCGAATCTTGTTTTTGGTGAATGATAAATGTGTTTTGTTTGCTGATTCATGATGTATGATGCTTGGGGATCATTTCTGGGCAAGAAATTTGGGGTTTAGTGACCTAGGGAAGAAGTTAGGTGTTTTGATTGGCCGGAGAAGACGACCGGAACAGTGTTCCGGTCGCCTGAAAGTAATTAGGGCTAATTAATTAGGGTTAGCCAAGTTTGAATGTCAGCCCTTGGATATGGCGCCAGGTCAATTCGCGCGCGTGCATGTTTGAATCTTAGCCTTTGGATTTGCATACTTTTCCATTTTCAGATTAAATTCATTTTATTTTACATTTTATTTCATTTGTTTTCTCATATTTATTAAAAATAGCAAAACAATTTTAAAAATTCTGAAAATTTTTATATAAACTTTTATTAATTTTCAGAAACCAAAAACATTTTCATTTTCATTTTTTGCATTTAAAAATATTTTTAAATCATTTAAAAGTTTATTTTTAATTAATTAATGAGAATTAATTAATTAAAAATACTTTTAGGTATTTAAAAATCACCAAAAAATTCATGAAACCTTCATAATTATTTAGAAACATTGTCCAACCCTCAAACCAAATTTCTTTTTTGATCTTGATGTCTTTTGAGAATTTTTCATGGAATTAAAATCATTTCAAGGCATTATTTTGATCCAAACTTCAAAAAATCATTTCTGCCTAACCATTGAGAGTTGGACTTTGATTCGTCTTGCATTGCCTTTTGTTTAGCATGTAGTTTGTGAGATTAAATTGGCATGATTTGATCTTTCATTTTCCATTTGTTTGGCATTTTTCTTGTTAAGGTACCCTAAAACCCTAGAAATTTTAGGAAATTCATAACTCTAATTAGGTTAAGAGTTGGAACCTCTCCTTTGGGCAGTGAGTTAGTATAGGTTTAGGGTTTCTTTGAGTGCATTTTCAATTTTTATCTTGATGTTTGCTTCTGATTTTGGTTTTTGTTTGATGCATTGATCATAAACCCTAATTTGGGCTTCCTTATGCATCCATCTTGCATTTGCATTCATACCTTGACTTGCCATAGCATTTTGTGCATCCATTTGATTCATTTGACATTTTAAGACATATTAGAAGCATGTTTAATCATTGCATCTTGTATTTGCCATGTTGTATGCCATTTGCACTTCATAACATTTCATGTATGATCATGGTTTTTAACTTGCTTCATTTGCATCCATAAGTTTGTATGATCATCCCCATGCTTTGTTTCATGTTTGCAGCATCTCATAGCATCATTATCATCTCATATATGCTTCTGGTTTTGATTTGCATCATGCCATTTCATCTCATTTTGCATTGCATTGCATTTCTTTCACTAACTTTTCAGGTGGTAAGCAACTTTGAGAAGTGAATTTGCCTTCACTTCTCATAACTTCTCTTCATCTCTTTTATGCATCCTTGCTGCATTTTGGTATGTGTTTGAGATTGAGCTTGCTCTTTCTTCTCCATCTTATTTTCTTTCCTCAAGTGACTTGACTTCTTGAATGAAGCAAGTTGCTTTGCTTCTCTTTGCTCCTTTCATCTGCTTCCTGGTGGTTCCATTGAAGATTTCTTTCTTAAACCTCACAAACCTTAGGAACAACCAAGCATGACAATGATTAGGGTTTGGATTAGTCTCCCCTCTTAGTTTTACCTTTGTGTCCCTTTGAGTCTTCTCTCCTCACCTCATAATCAAGGACTAAACCCTAAAGGCTTTAAGGCTTTGTGATTAAGCTTATGCCTGCATCCTTCTATTAGGATGGAGTGTATAACTTCAATCCTAAGTGTTAAACCCTTAATGTGTTTAACTCCTTTAATCAATTCACATAATAATCATCAAGACATCACACTTGTAACTTGGGCCTTGCATTAGGGTTCTAATTCTTCCTTAATTGGTTCAGAAGGACTAACCCTAGTGTTAATGGACAAGTCCCCCTCAAGTTGTCTTACAAACCCTAAAAATCACTTCATCATCATACCATTAATTAAAATCCACTTAATAAAGGCTTTGTTTTGTCATGAGTTTAATCCCTAACCATGGATTAAGTTGAGGAACTTTCCTCAGCTTAAACATTCTCATCTATTATCCTTCTATTAGGATGGTGTAATGAGTCTGTTTAATCCCTGATTATGGCTTAACCTCATTACTCAACACTAAACAAAAACCACAAAAACATCTAAATAATCACAAGTAGGTTAATGATCTTAACCCTACATCATGGTGATTAAGTGTGAGAAGCTGACTTCACACTTAAGGTACTCTCATTACCCCTAATCAGAGGGAAGATGTGATGAGTTTACCAAATCCATTGGTTTAGGCTTAAGCTCATTAACTTATGACAAATTCTCAAAAGCAATAAAAGACTGAAAACTAAAAAAAACAAACAATAATCGTCTCCTCCGGGATTCTCTTCTCATCTCATTCACTCACAAACAAGAACTTGCTTCTTCCGTCTAATGCAAGACAGTTTGCACCTGAGCCAGACAGGTCATACACTTGAGCATAGATAAGCAAGCAGTTCACAAGTCAATTCATCTTTCAGTCTCTTTGGGTCGAACTACGGTGTTCTGACTTCCTCATTGCACGAGAGGATACGTAGGCATAACTTAACCGTTATCGAACAAAAGTCTCTGTATATTCCCTCTCCTTCCAACATTATTCTTTAAGCCTCATGATCTTGAGCATTTCATCCTTATTCTTACACTGACACTTTACTCTTATACACTTCATTCTTTTTACACTGACACCTGTACATTCTTTCCAGCTCTTTATACACAAATTGCACTGACACTACCCCTTTAAAACACAAATCTTTTAAGCGTGGATCCCGTCGAGTACGGCGGACAATCTGGGTGCTAATACCTTCCCAGGTTGTAACCAACCCCCTTTCTCAGTCTCTCTGGTTCGCAACCGTCTTATCCATATCTTTCTAGGTCTATGCAGCATTACCTTTCCTCCGGGATAAAAATGCCTAGCTGGCGACTCTTTTCATTCCCTGTGAGTTCACTCCTGTGTGTTCTCACATCCCTCCTTTCGCCGACCGTTCGCGTCTGTACCCCATTTGACCCGGCTTCATTTGGTGGGAGCGACACTCGTCCAGATATGGCCATGAAGATTAAAGAAGAGGTACAAAAACAGTGGGACACCGGTTTCCTTGCTATAACTAGTTACCCGCCGTGGGTTGCTAATATTGTACCAATGCCTAAGAAAGATGGCAAAGTACGGATGTGTGTGGATTACCGGGATCTGAATAGAGCTAGCCCAAAGGATGATTTCCCTTTACCTCACATTGATGTATTGGTCGACAACACAGCTCAGTTCTCGGTGTTTTCCTTCATGGATGGATTTTCGGGGTATAACAAGATCAAGATGTTACCCGAAGATATGGAGAAGACTACCTTCATCACACCTTGGGGCACGTTCTGTTACAAGGTAATGCCTTTTGGACTGAAGAATGCCGGTGCTACTTATCAACGGGCTATGGTGACGTTGTTCCATGATATGATCCACAAAGAAATTGAATGCTACATGGATGACATGATTGCCAAGTCCCTCACTGAAGAAGATCATCTGGTAAATCTGCTGAAGCTGTTCAAGCGTCTGAGAAAGTATCAGCTGAAGCTAAACCCCAACAAATGCACATTCGGGGTACGATCCGGTAAACTGCTGGGGTTCATTATAAGTGAAAAAGGAATTGAAGTTGATCCTGACAAGGTCAAAGCCATTCAGGAGATGCCTGCACCTAGGACCGAAAAGGAAGTTCGGGGGTTCTTGGGTAGATTGAACTACATATCAAGGTTCATATCTCATCTTACTGCAACCTGTGAGCCCCTGTTCATACTATTAAGAAAAGAACAAACGGTCAGGTGGAATGAAGATTGCCAAAGGGCTTTTGACAAAATCAAGGAGTACTTACAAGAACCTCCAATTCTTATGCCTCCAGTTGAAGGAAGACCTCTAATAATGTACCTGACAGTATTAGAAGGATCAATGGGGTATGTGCTAGGCCAGCATGACGAGTCTGGTCGAAAAGAGTATGCAATATACTACCTAAGCAAAACGTTTACCGACTGTGAACAACGTTATTCACTGCTCGAGAAAACTTGCTGTGCTTTAGCGTGGGCTGCTCGCCGACTAAGACAGTGTATGTTGACTCACACTACCTTGTTAATCTCAAAGATGGACCCAGTCAAGTACATATTTGAGAAGCCATCACTTATAGGAAGGGTTGCAAGATGGCAAATGATTCTGACACAGTATGACATTCAGTACACATCTCAAAAGGCCATCAAAGGCAGTGTACTGTCTGACTATCTAGCTAAGAAACCCATTGATGATTACCAACCAATGAGATTTGATTTCCCTGATGAAGACATCATGTTCCTAAAAGCAAAAGATCATGAAGAGCCTGTTCACACTAAAGGGCATGACCCAAAAGAAGAATGGACAATGATGTTTGATGGGGCTGTCAATATAAATGGTCGTGGAGTTGGTGCAGTGCTCATTACACCTAAAGGAGTTCATATGCCTTTCTCGGCAAAACTCACCTTTGCATGCACTAACAACGAAGCTGAATACGAATCTTGTATCATGGGTCTTGAGGAAGCCATTGACCTCAGGATCAAGACATTGAATGTATTCAGAGATTCAGCTTTGGTAATCAATCAAACCAACAACAAATGGTACACTCACCAAGAGCATCTTATTCCATACCGTGACTATACGAGGAGATTATTGACCTTCTTTACAACGGTCAAACTGGAGTACATCCCTCGAGACGAAAATCAGTTCGCAGATGCTTTGGCTACAATTTCCTCCATGATCAAGGTTCAAACTGCCAATTATGTGCCTCGGATTTCAGTATCCAGACTTGACCGACCAGCATATGTATTCTCTGTGGACATCGCTAAAGATGACAAGCCTTGGTTCCATGATATCAAAAGCTTCCTAGAGGATCAAACATACCCACCTGGGGCATCATCCAATGATAAGAAGACATTAAGAAGGCTGGCCGGTAGTTTCTTCCTTAATGCTGACAGTTCATTATACAAGCGAAACTTCGACATGGTTCTACTGAGATGTGTTGATAAGAATGAAGCAGACTTGCTGATGCACGAGGTGCATGAAGGATCCTTCGGTACCCATGCTGGAGGATATGCAATGGCTAAAAAGTTGTTACAATCAGGTTACTACTGGATCACAATGGATGCAGACTGTTGTGTCTATGCCAGGAAGTGTCACAAATGCCAGATCTATGCAGACAAAGTGCATGTGCCTCCGAATCCGTTGAACGTGATATCTTCACCTTGGCCCTTTGCTATGTGGGGCATTGACATGATTGGAAAGATCGAACCGACTGCTTCAAATGGTCACAGATTCATCTTGGTAGCCATTGATTACTTCACTAAGTGGGTTGAAGCATCTTCGTATGCAAACGTGACCAGACAAGTGGTAGCCAGATTCCTGAAAAGAGACATCATCTGTCGATACGGAGTTCCCGAGCGAATCATTACTGATAATGGTTTCAATTTGAACAACAAAATGATGGAAGAATTGTGTCGGGACTTCAAAATTCAACATCACAACTCTTCTCCTTACAGGCCAAAGATGAATGGCGTTGTTGAGGCAACTAACAAGAACATTAAGAAGATTGTACAGAAGATGGTGGTTACATACAAAGATTGGCATGAAATGCTACCATTTGCCTTGCATGGGTATCGGACCTCAATCAGAACGTCCACTGGGGCAACACCATATCAACTTGTGTATGGTATGGAGGCAGTCCTGCCTGTTGAAGTTGAATTACCCTCCTTACTGGTACTAATGGATGTAAAGTTAAATGAAGCAGAATGGGTCTGTTCTTGGTACAATCAACTGAATATGATCGAAGAAAAGAGATTAGATGCAATATGTCATGGGCAGTTATATCAGAAAAGGATGAAGAAAGCCTTCGATCAGAAAGTCAGGCTTCGGGAATACCAAGTGGGAGATCTTGTGCTGAAGAGACTTCTTCCTCCTCACACAGACCACAGGGGCAAGTGGACTCCAAACTACGATGGTCCATTCATAGTAAAGAAAGTTTTCTCTGGTGGAGCACTGATGCTCACTACTATGGATGGTGAAGATTTCTTATCCCCTGTTGTCGCTCCCAATAAGTGGGGAATGACCCAAATAAAGGTACAGACGCGAACGGTCAGCGAAGGGAACAATGAGAACACACAGCCGTGAACTCACTGGAGATGAATAGAGTCGCCAGCTAGGCATTTTTATCCCGGAGGAAAGGCAATGCTGCATAGACCTAGAAAAAGATATGGATAAGACGGTTGCGAACCAGAGAGACTGAGAAAGGGGGTTGGTTACAACCTGGGAAGGTATTAGCACCTAGATTGTCCGCCGTACTCGACGGGATCCACGCTTAAAAGATTTGTGTTTTAAAGGGGTAGTGTCAGTGCAATCTGTGTGTAAAATAGCTGGAAAAGATGTACATGTGTCAGTGTAAGGAGTGCAAAGTGTATAAATGATGTGTCAGTGTAGGAATGAGAATGAATTGCTCAAGATCATGAGGCTAAAAGAATGAGGCTGGAAATAGGGGGAATATACAGAGACTTTTGTTCGATAACTGTTAAGTTATGCCTACGTATCCTCTCGTGCAATGAGGAAGTCAGAACACCGTAGTTCGACCCAAAGAGACTGAAAGATGAATTGACTTGTGAACTGCTTACTTGCCTATGCTCAAGTGTATGACCTGTCTGGCTCAGGTGCAAATTGTCTTGCATTAGACGGGAGAAGCAAGTTCTCGTTTATGAGTGAGGGTGATGAGAAAAGAATCCCGGAGGAGACGATTATTGTTTGTTTTTGTGTTTTCAGTCTTTTATTGCTTTTGAAAGTTTGTCATAAGTTAATGAGCTTAAGCCTAAACCAATGGATTTAGTAAACTCATCACATCCTCCCTCTGATTAGGGGTAATGAGAATACCTTAAGTGTGAAGTCAGATTCTCACACTTAATCACCTTTGATGTAGGGTTAAGATCATTAACCTACTTGTTATTATTTAGATGTTTTTGTTATTTTTGTTTAGTGTTAAGTAATGAGATTAAGCCATAATCAAGGATTAAACAGACTCATTACACCATCCTAATAGAAGGATAATAGATGAGAATGTTTAAGCTGAGGAAAGCTCCTCAACTTAATCCATGATTAGGGATTAAACTCATGACAAAACAAAGCCTTTGATTAAGTGGATTTTATTTAATGGTATGATGATGAAGTGAGTTTTAGGGTTTGTAAGACAACTTGAGGGGGACTTGTCCATTAACACTAGGGTTAGTCCTTCTTAACCAATTAAGGAAGAATTAGAACCCTAATGCAAGGCCCAAGTTACAAGTGTGATGTCTTGATACTTATTAAGTGAATTGATTAAGAGATTTAAACGCATTAAGGGTTTAACACTTAGGATTAAAGTTATACACTCCATCCTAAGAGAAGGATGCAGGCATAAGCTTAATCACAAAGCCTTAAAGCCTTTAGGGTTTAGTCCCTGATTATGAGGTGAGAAGAGAAGACTCAAAGAGACACAAAGGTAAAACTAAGAGGGGAAACTAATCAAAACCCTAATCATTGTCATGCTTGGTTGTTCCTAAGGTTTGTGAGGTTAACAAGAAAGATCTTCAAAGGAACCACCAGGAAGCAGATGGAAGGATCAGGAGAAGCAAAGTAACTTGCTTCATTTAAGAAGTCAAGTCACTTGAAGGAAGAAAGTGAGAAGAAGAAGAATGAGCAAGCTCAAACTCAAACACATATAGAAAATGCAGCAATAGATGCAAGAGAGATGAAAAGAAAAGTTATGATAAGTGAAGGCAAATTCACTTCTCAAGTTCACTTACCACCTGAAATGTTAGAAAAGGAATGCAATGCAATGCAGAATGGGATGAGATGACATGATGAGAAACAAAACCAGAAGCACATACATGATGCTAATGATGTTATGAGATGCTACAAACATGAGGCAGCACATGGAAATGACCATACAAGCTTATGAATGCAAATGAAGCAAGTTAGGAACCATGGAAACACATGAAAAGTTATGAAGTGCACATGGCATACAACATGGCAAATACATGATACAATGATCAAACATGTTTTCTATATGTCTTATGATGTCAAATGAATCACATGGAAGCATGGAATGTCATGGCAAGTCATGTTATGCAAGAGAATGCAAGATGGATGCATATGGAAGCCCAAATTAGGGTTTATGAATCAAACATCAAACACAAACCAAAACCAGAAGCAAATAACATTATAAAAAATTGAAAATGCCACACAAAGGACCCCTAATCCTATACTAAACCAAAGCCCAAAGGAGAGGTCTCAACTCTTAACCAATCTCAAGTTATGATTTTCACAAGTTTCTAGGGTTTTTAGGGTTCCTAAACAAAAGAAATGCCAAACAAATTGGAAATGAAAGATCAAATCATGACCTTTTAAACTCAAAAACTACATGCTAAACAAAATGCAATGCAAGAAGAATCAATGTCCAACTCTTCATGGATAGGCAGAAATGATTTTTTGAACTTTGGATCAAAATAATGCACAAAAATGATTTTAATTCAATGAAAAATTCTCAAAATGCATCAAGATCAAAAAAGAAATTTGGTTTGAAGGTTGGACAATGTTTCTAAATGTCTTAGAACATTTCATGAATTTTTTGGTGATTTTTAAATACCTAAAAGTATTTTTAATAAATTAATTCTCATTAATCAATTAAAAATAATCTTTTAAATATTTAAAAATACTTTTTTAATGCTAAAAATGAAAACAAAAATATTTTTGTGTCATAAAAATTAATGAAACTCAGGATAAAAAATTTCATAATTTTTAGACATTTTTTACTATTTTTAATAAATTATGCAAATAAAATGATAAGAAATGAATTAAAATAAAGAAAAAGGAAAAGTCAACAGAAAGAGTGGCTGAGATTGATTCTGGGTTTGAATGGGTGGACTGCGCGCGTGAATGGAGGGTCTAGATTCACTCTGGACAAATTAATTTAATTATAATTAATTAAAACTAATTAAATGGATTAGGGCATAATGATCAGATCTGAGCCATTCACACGCGCGGGAGGTCAATGGAGTCAACTGATCCTACGGTCCAAATTCAAATGGCATTTAATTACAGGATTAGGGCATAATGACTTTCAGGTGGCCGGAGAAGACCTCCGGTTGTCTTCTCCGCTGGGAAGCCCACCTGAAAATCTCCAAACTCTCTCAAAACCTAACTAAAACGAAATCTAAAAACATGGAAATGATTCCCACTCACTCACGAACCAAAACCCCCAATCAAAACAAATTTATTCTTCCCCAAACTCATGAATCGAGCAAAACAAATTTTTAGGTCACAGAGTTTCAGAGATCAATTAAATTCTCATTTCATCACCATTTCCAAAACTAAAAGCATCAGGATAATCAGTGAAGCATGGAGAACAAGTTTAGAACATAAAAAATGATTTCTGGAAAAATATTTCTTGAGCTACCTGAGATTCGAAGCTTTCACTCCAGCAACTTTCTGACCTCCCCTCCTTGTGAAATCCACTCCTTATGACCTCTTGATGATGCTTGAATGCTTTGGAGAAGTTTATGCTGGCTAGATGAAGAGTTTGAACAGCTTCTGCTCAAGCTCAGTTGAAAATGGCAATGGTGATTCAGGCAGTTTCAGGCCAATGTGGGTGGTTCTTTGTGATCAGGGTGATGTTTTAAGAAGGTTTGTGGAGTGAGTTTGGATGTTTATGGCTTGTGGAGTGAGTTTCGAAAGAAACTGCAAGTTGGAGTGAAAATGGAGAAGTGGAGTTCTTGCTTGATTCAAGCTTGGTTCTTTGGTGGTTTAGGCTTAATGAGGCATGATGAGTTGAGGTATGAAAATGGTTTGAGTGTTTGAGGCTTGTGGAGGCAGATTCGAAGAGAAATGCAAATGGGGTGTATTTTTGTGTATGGTGTCTTGTGATCTGTTTCAGCTTTGCTTCTTGATATGTTTTGCTTGCCAAAGGATAGTATAAAATAATCCTATAGGTCAGATGATTTGACATGGCCTTTATTGATTGGTAAGTTCACTTTTGCCAAAAGTCCACTCTTTGTGTAAGAGAGGTATGGCTTGGTTCTAGGCTAGTACAAGCATGGGGCTGGCGCAGCAAGGGTGAGGGGAAGGGCTAGCAAAGCTCAGCATCCAATGTAGCAAGTGGTAGGAAGTGTGATCATGAGTTTTGCAAGTTGGCTCATTTTGGTTCACATGTGATTTTCTCATTCCATAAGCCATGAAACATGAGCATTTTGGTTCAATTCTGACTTTTATGTCACATAGAATGTTTGTGTAATGGTTTGATGCCAACTAGAAGTTACAAACAGCCTTGGTTCATGATTTTGCAAGTTTCTCATTTGAGGCATTTCTTGAAAATAAGTGATTTTGGCCAACTTTGTCAAACCATAACTTTTGATCCATGAAGAATTAGATCATGTTCTTGTACTTTTTGAAAAGGGAAAAATGTGATCTACAACTTTCATGACCAAGGTTTTTCCATTTGAAGCTTTCTTGGATCAAAAATCAAGGCTTGAAAAATGACCTAAAATGACATATCCTTGAAAATCAACTATGCCCAAAAAAGTCAACTTTGCAAAAACTTCAAATTCTTGATTTTTGTGAACTTCAATCTTCTTCCATGATCAAATAAAGACCATATACACTCAAAATGATGAAGATCACCCCTTGGTTGGGTCATTGGGGGCCTCAGATGCCCTGATTTTACACTGACTTGTCTGAAAAGTCAACCCTTGATCAGATGACTTCCCCATGGAATTTCTTCATGAAAATTGATATGCATACTCCCTATACCATATAGAGACCAATGGAAACAAGAATGACCAAAAAAATTGGAGTTATGGCCTCTGAAACCAAAACCCTAATTTTAGGTCAATTGTGCAGTCAAACTTGGCTCTGCATCCATTCCAATCCCAGTTCTTGTGATTCTTTTGCATTCTTGACTTTGAGAGGATATAATATGATACTTGAACACATGTAGACCCCTTTGAAGTGATTGATGGCCTTTGGAGTGGCTCAAGAGGCTCTTGGATTGCTCAGATCACAAACCCTAGATGCAGATGACTTAGAATCTATGCAGTGAATCAAAATTGTGATATGAGATGATATGATTGTGTTTATGCATATGAAAAGATCACAAGCCATGGTGTGAATGGGTGAGGGCAAATTTGGGGTGTTTACAGCTGCCCCTATTCAAACATGAGTTAGCTGTGCAGGATGTAAGCAGCGGCTTAACAGGCAAACAAGATAACCCTTGGTTGAATACCAAAGACAGTCCAAAATTTGCACTCACAGAATGAAGAAGAAAAGGGATATAGATTGTAGAGGAAAATAAAGTATATTGTAAAGTGTGGGCGACGGAGGACGACCGTCGAGCAGAGGACGACTGCTGGGTAAAAGCAATGACGGGGATAAAAAGTAAAGCCAAGACGGGGACGGCCGACTAGCTGGGAAAAGTGCGGAAAATAAAGCAATGACGGGGACGGCCGACATGCTGGGGGTAAAAGGTAAAGCAAAGACGGGGACGGCCGACTAGCTGGGAAAAAAAAAAAGAAAAAAAAAAGATATTATGATGGGGACGGCCATCAAGATAAAGCTGTAAAATTCTCTGGGGATTAATGAAATATGACGGGGACGGCCATCAAGTTCATAAAGCAAGGTAACCGACGATGGGGACGGCCATCGGGTTAAAAGAAAAGGAAAAGGGACCGCGACAGGGACGGCCATCGGGTTAAAGAATAAATGAAATAAACAGATGATGGGGTGCGGCCATCAAAGGTGAAGGGCGATCACCTAGCAGGGGACGGCTGCTCTGTTGGGAAATAAAGGAATCATGATGGGGACGGCCATCAAAGGTGGAGGACGACCACCTGGCAGGGTACGGCTGCCGAAGATATCAGGGACGGCCATCGGATGAGCATGATGGAGGACGACCATCAAGAGGTGGAGGACGACCACCTAGCAGGGGACGGCTGCTCTCGGGGTTTATCATGACATAGGACGAATGTCGGATAACCAAAAATCAACAATGGGGACGGCCATTGGATAAAATTGATGAAGGACGATCATCAAAAGGGTGGAGGACGACCACCTAGCAGGGGACGGCTGCTAAAAATATCAACGATGGGGACGACCATCGGGTGAGCATGATGGAGGACGACCATCAAGAGGTGGAGGATGACCACCTAGCAGGGTACGGCTGCTCTCAAGTTTTATCATAACACAGGACGAGTGTTAGATAAAAAGAAATTTGTTAGTTGGTGATGTACTGGGGAATAGTAAACACGGACGAGTATTTACATCCAAGAAACAAAAGGTATAAGTGTTTAGATGTTATGTATAGATTAAAGATGCGAACGAGCATCCCTAAGACTACGATACGGACGAGTATCGGGTAGAAACAAATACTGACGCGTGTTCAAAGATGATGATACGGACGAGTATCAACTGGTTAACAGAGAACACGGACGAGCGTTGAATCTGAAGGGGATCTTCTGGGGAATAATAGACACAGACGAGCATCTATATTCAAGAGGACGTAAGTGTTCGACACGGTGTATGGATTAAAGATGCGGACGAGCATCCTTAAAACTATGATACGGACGAGTATCATATAGAAACAAACTCTAGACGCACGCTCTGAGATGATGGTACGGACGAGTACCAACGGGTTAACAAAGAACAAGGACCAAAGTCGAATCTGTGGGGATATATGAGTATATACAAGATACAGACGAGTATCTGTATAGGTATGAGTAGTATGAGTATATGTAGATGAGTGTTTATCTGCTGGGGAGAGTGACACGGACGAGTGTCAAGAGAGAAAAGTATAATATGACCAAATATCTGATGTACAAAGTGTAGGTGATTGTGCTGGGGGTACGACACGGACGGGTGTCAAGAAAGTGTATATAGGTATATGTGAGTGCAAAGAGGATGTCTTTGGCTTTCTGCTGGTGAGGACACGGACGGGTGTCAGGAAGTATCTGTAATACGGGTGGTGTTGTTTGCAAGGAGTGTTCAGGCGACTTTACTGGGGAAAGGTGGCACGGACGGGTGTCACAATGAGTATATACTGGTGTATGTGGATTGTGAGGCAGCTGCTTTTGCTGGGGACCCTGGTGGGGATTTTTCTGTACGTTAATGAACTGTCATTATTCACAAGTGCTGATTCAACACATGGCTTATGATTATGCTATGTGTTGGATTTTTGCCGTAATGCTCCGTACTAGACGGAATGCTACGCTTTGTGGGTAAATATGATGCAAATGCTATGATTGTGCAAAGATACCAAACCGGGATCCGGATCCCGTTGCTGTGAAGATCTTCGATCGATCTGCTTGAAATGGACATCCCAGCTGGGGATGAGATCATTGGTAGATCTAACGAGATGCTATTGCTTGGGGATATAGGTCATTGATAGACCTATCCTAATAAAATATAGGACCCAGCTGGGGTTTGTAGAAGCTTTCTTCACTCTGTTGTGAGTTCTTCATGCGTTGCTCTTCTGGATAGAGGCTGAGAATTCTGTGGGGAGATGATTCCCTGACTTTTGTACCCGGCTGAGGATGAAATGACAACTCGGCTGGGGAGAAAAAGAGATCATTGAGAGACCTCCCTAGGGATTCTGTTGAAGAGGATCCTTGACTCAGCCGGGGATATGGGCATCTCCTGCGATATCTGCCCATTCTGATGGGGATAAGTAATAAGTGGCCAACTCAGCTGGGAGAAGTCATGGGAAGCAACTCAGCTGGGGGAGAGAGCACTTCGGGTGCTAAAATTGAGTGTTGATCTGCCAGCTTGTTGGGATGAAACTTACATGCCCCAAGTTGCATTCTGGATACCTGCAATCCTGAAAAAGATAGAGAAACGCACAAGATAATCCCGAGGTATCCCTTACCGGATTCCGTCATAGGAGTTTAAATGCTTCTGAGAGTAAGCATATTTCCTGCAAGCACGTTTTTATTTGGAGATAAAACATCTGTATTCTGATGCAATCAGTGTTTCTTTAAGATATCAGACATTTTTGCAAAACGAAAATGTACAAAACGAGACATGACTGAAAATCTGATTTTATTAATTCATACGCCCTGAGTTGGCAAGATACAGTCAAAGAAACATATCTCCTGAAATGAGGAGATTGTTACAAATTGAAAAACAAAATGCTGGCAGTGTTGATGACGCTTTGAGGAGCTTCCTCTCTTGCTATGACTCGTATGACTTTTGACCTTCTTCTCATCTTGCTTTCTGAAGAATGTTGATTCTGATTTGAAGCTTGATCCTTTCGAAGCTTACCAAGTTGTAAGTGATACAGACGAATTCAGAATGTAGTTGTTCGCTTATTCCCTTATTTTGCATGGATCGCCCTTTCGGGTTTTCAATCCATCGGGATACCCATTTTTTGCCTGAGCTGTCCAATGCGGCTTTTCAACTCAGCGGGTGTACATTCTTTTGTTTATTTTCCCTTACTTTTGCCCGAGTCTTTTATTCTGTTTTTGACTCGCCGGGATGCCCTATTTTTGCCTGGACTTACATTCTGTTTTTATGTCCAGCGGGTCATTTTTATGCGAAGTATTTTTTAACTGCATCTGAATTCACAGGGGACGGGAAATCTTCACCATCCATGGTGCTGAGCATCAGTGCTCCACCAGAGAAAACTTTCTTTACTACGAATGGTCCTTCATAATTTGGAGTCCATTTGCCCCTGTGGTCTGTATGAGGAGGGAGGATTCTCTTCAGCACAAGATCTCCCACTTGGTATTCTCGGTGCCTGACTTTCTGATCGAAGGCCTTCTTCATTCTTTTCTGATATAATTTCCCATGACAGATTGCGGCCAATCTCTTCTCTTCAATCAGACTCAGTTGTTCGAATCGGGCCCGAACCCATTCTGCTTCATTCAGTTTAACATCCATCAGTACTCGCAAGGAGGGTAATTCAACTTCAACAGGTAGGACTGCTTCCGTACCATACACAAGCTGATACGGTGTTGCCCCAGTGGATGTTCTGATTGACGTGCGGTACCCATGCAAGGCAAATGGCAGCATTTCATGCCAGTCCTTGTAAGTGACTACCATCTTCTGCACAATCTTCTTGATATTCTTATTTGCTGCCTCAACAGCGCCGTTCATCTTTGGCCTGTAAGGAGAAGAATTGTGATGTTGAATCTTGAAGTCCCGGCACAGCTCTGCCATCATTTTGTTGTTTAAATTGGAACCATTATCAGTAATGATTCGCTCGGGCACTCCGTATCGACAGATGATATCTCTTTTCAGAAATCTGGCTACCACTTGTCTTGTGACGTTTGTATATGACGCTGCTTCAACCCACTTGGTGAAATAGTCAATGGCGACCAGGATGAATCTGTGGCCATTCGAAGCAGTTGGCTCGATCTTGCCAATCATATCAATGCCCCACATAGCAAAGGGCCAGGGTGAAGACATGATGTTCAAAGGATTGGGAGGCACATGCACCTTGTCTGCATAAATCTGGCATTTGTGGCATTTTCTGGCGTAGGCACAACAGTCGGCATCCATTGTGATCCAGTAATAACCCGATCTTAACAACTTCTTAGCCATGGCATGTCCTCCAGCATGGGTACCAAAGGATCCTTCGTGCACCTCGTGCATCAACAAGTCTGCTTCTGTCTTATCAACACATCTGAGGAGTACCATATCAAAGTTCCTTTTGTATAAAGACCCATCAGTGTTCAGAAAGAAACTACCAGCAAGCCTTCTCAAAGTCTTCTTATCATTGGAAGATGCCCCAGGTGGGTATGTTTGATCCTCCAAGAAGCACTTAATGTCGTGGAACCAAGGCTTATCATCTTTAACAACATCTGCTGCGAACACATATGCTGGTCTGTCAAGTCTGGACACTGAAATCTGAGGTACAGAGTTGGCAGCCTGAACTCTGATCATGGACGAAATGGTAGCAAGAGCATCCGCAAACTGATTCTCGTCCCGAGGGATATACTCAAGCTTGACTGTTGTAAAGAAAGTCAATAACCTCCTTGTATAATCCCTATAAGGTATCAGATGATCCTGGTGGGTGTACCACTTGCCATTGGTTTGATTGACTACCAAAGCTGAATCTCCGAATACAGTCAATGTCTTGATCCTGAGGTCAATGGCTTCCTCAAGACCCATAATGCAAGCTTCGTATTCAGCTTCGTTGTTAGTGCAGTTGAAAGTGAGTTTCGCCGAGGAAGGCATGTGAACTCCTTTGGGTGTAATGAGTACTGCACCAACACCACGACCATTCATGTTAACATACCCATCAAACATCATAGTCCATTCTTCTTCCAGGTCAGGCCCTTCAGTGTGAACAGGCTCTTCATGATCTTTTGCTTTTATGAACATGATGTCTTCATCAGGGAAGTCAAACCTCATAGGCTGGTAATCATCAATAGGTTGCTCAGCAAGATATTCAGACAATACACTGCCCTTGATGGCTTTCTGAGAAGTGTACTGGATGTCATATTCTGTAAGGATCATTTGCCATCTTGCAACCCGTCCGGTAAGTGCTGGCTTCTCAAATATGTACTTAACTGGGTCCATTTTTGAGATCAACAAGGTAGTATGGGTCAACATATACTGTCTCAGTCGGCGAGCAGCCCACGCTAAAGCACAACAAGTTTTCTCGAGCGGTGAATAACGTTGTTCACAGTCGGTAAACTTTTTGCTTAGGTAGTATATTGCATACTCTTTTCGACCAGACTCGTCATGCTGGCCCAGCACACACCCCATCGACTCTTCTAATACTGTCAAGTACATTATCAGAGGTCTTCCTTCAACTGGTGGCATAAGGATTGGAGGTTCTTGCAGATATTCTTTGATCTTGTCAAAAGCCTTCTGGCAGTCTTCATTCCACCTGACCGTCTGTTCCTTTCTTAACAATTTGAACAAAGGTTCACAGGTTGCTGTAAGGTGGGATATGAACCGTGAGATGTAGTTCAATCGACCTAAGAACCCTCGAACTTCTTTTTCTGTCTTTGGTGCAGGCATCTCTTGGATGGCTTTGACTTTATCAGGGTCAACTTCAATCCCTTTCTCGCTTACGATAAACCCCAGCAGCTTACCATATCGCACCCCGAATGTGCATTTGTTGGGGTTCAGCTTCAATTGGTACTTCCTCAGACGCTTGAACAACTTCAGCAGATTTAACAGGTGATCTTCTTCGGTAAGGGACTTGGCAATCATGTCATCCACATAACATTCTATTTCTTTATGGATCATATCGTGGAATAATGTCACCATAGCCCGTTGATATGTCGCACCGGCATTCTTGAGTCCGAATGGCATCACTTTATAGCAGAACGTGCCCCAGGGTGTGATGAATGTTGTCTTCTCCATGTCTTCAGGTGACATTTTGATCTGATTATATCCTGAAAATCCGTCCATGAAGGAGAATACCGAGAACTGAGCCGTATTATCCACCAATACATCAATGTGAGGTAAAGGGAAGTCATCTTTCGGGCTGGCTCTGTTCAGATCCCGGTAATCAACACACATCCTAACTTTGCCATCTTTCTTAGGCACAGGTACTATGTTAGCAACCCACGGTGGATAGCTAGTCACAGCAAGGAACCCGGCGTCCCATTGCTTTTGTACCTCTTCCTTGATTTTCATCGCCATGTCTGGACGAGTACGGCGCAGCTTCTGTTTGACCGGTGGGCATTCTTCTCTCAAAGGCAGCTTGTGCACGACAATATCGGTATCCAACCCTGGCATATCTTGGTAAGACCAAGCAAACACGTCCACATACTCTTGAAGCAGGTCAATCAGTTGTTTCTTCACTGAGTCTTGTAAGCAGGCCCCGATTTTAACCTCTTTCACGTCTTCATCTGTACCAAGATTGATCACTTCAACCTCCTCCTGGTGAGGAGTAATAACCTTCTCCTCTTGTCTCAACAATCTGGCTAGCTCTTCAGGAAGCTCATATTCTTCTTCAACCCCTTCATCAGCTTGATTGATTGGATTGTCAAAGTCATACGAAGTCATAGCCGTGCTGCTGTCGGTGCTGTCAGGAAGGCACTTTCTGCAAGGGTTCAGTTGGTTCATTTTAGTGATTTGATTTTAATCTTGTTTTTAGAAAAGTGAAATAAAGTTGTCATTTTGAAAACACTGCCATTTATTTTTTTGTACAAAAAGAAAAATGGAAAAACAGTGAGCGAAAAAGAAAAAGACTCGTTTGCAAAAAGATGTCTGATATTTCATTGATTAATCTTGTTGCACAAAAAGTACAGATGGCCCGATTACAAAATGAGTCTTGTCATCTTGGGCAAGATGCAAGACTTTGATGCATGCTATAAAAATACAGGAAATAATAATTACTCTGCATGAGTAACTCTTATAATTTCCTGGGAAGACCAGTTTGAGATACTGCTCCCCGGGATCTTTGGACGAATCCAGCTTTCCAGGTTGCGTTCTTCTTCCAGCTCGTCTTCCACATTGTTGACAGCATCAGGGGTGAGCATCCCCCCACTCACAAAGTTGGGCCCTTTCGCAGCCTCTGCTTGATCTTGTTGAGTTGGTTTGTAACCCAACCCAAATCTGTCCTCTTTCTTCTCCACCGATAGCAGTTTGCCCCAGCCTTGGGCGTTTCCTCCTTCAACAACCTTCCGGGCTTGTTGGTATGATGATATTGAAGTACCAGGCACAGCAGATGTTTCATTGACATTCAAGGCTTCGAAACCTTGGCTCATTGTTTCATGGATCTCCCCATCCATCTCAATATACTTATAGGTAGCCAGGTGGCTGACAAAAATATCCTCCTCTCCACAGATTGTAACGATTTGGCCCTCCCACTCGTATTTTAACTTCTGGTGAAGGGTAGAAGTCACGGCGCCAGCGGCGTGAATCCATGGCCTACCCAATAAACAGCTATAGGTAGGCTGTATATCCATCACGTAGAAGGTCGTTTTGAAGGTCTGCGGGCCAATCGTTATGGGCAACTCAATCTCTCCCAGAACCGATCTCTTTGAACCATCAAAGGCTCTCACCACCAGGTTGCTGGGTCTCAACGCCAATCCATCATATTCTAGCTTCACCAGGGCCTTTTTAGGTAAGAAATTGAGGGATGACCCCGTGTCCACCAGCACATGGGAAAGGACTGCACCTTTGCATTCCATGGTTATGTGCAAGGCATTGTTATGGTTGCGGCCTTCCGCTGTCAAATCAGTATTGGTGAACCCTAGTCCGTGACTAGCATTGACATTTCCAACTACAGCTTCCAGCTGATTGACAGTGATCTCTTCAGGCACGTAAGCTGCGTGCAAGACTTTGAGTAGTGCATTCCGATGGGCTTCGGAGCACATAAGCAATGATAGGATTGAGATCTTGGAAGGCGTCTGATGAAGTTGATCCACTATTTTATAATCACTCTTTTTGATGATTCGCATGAACTCATCAACCTCTTGATCGAAGGGTGTTTTCAAAGCTTCTTTGACAGTCTGCTCATCCTGCACCAAGCTTTTTCCTTTTGCCTTGGCAGCAGCTTCTGCTTCGGCAGTGGGTCTCTGAATTTGTGGAGCGAAAAGACGTCCGCTTCGAGTGAAGCCTCCGCCTCCTCCCACATTGTCAATTTGTGGTGCAGGGGTTGATGATTCAAAAGTGATTCTTTGTCCTTCACAGTACAGGTCAGAGCCGTAATGCCAAGGGATGGCATTACTACTTTCATAAGGTACTGGTCCAGGCACCGTGATAGTGACTGGACTGACTGCGGCTGCGGAAGGAATTGTGATAGTCTGCGGATCATAATAAATTGTAACTGGTGCTCTGATGGGAGCAGCACCTTCTGAGTTGTAGACAGAGTCGTTTTCAGGATCATAAAATATTGTGACAGTCGAGACATCTTCATGATTTGTTGCTGGTGTTGTAGGAGACATTGATGGAAGAATGGATGTTGTTGTTGTAGGAGTTTCGAAATGGAGTGGTGCTGGAGTTGTAGAAGAAAAATTTGTTGAAGTACTTGTTGATGAAGCCGAAGAATTGTCAGGAACAATGGTTGTTGCAGTTGTAGGAGGTTTCGGAGTTGTTGCTAATGAGATTGCTGGACTTGTAGGAAATGATGTGGTGATCTGAAGTTGGCCACTCTGAATGAGACCGTCTATGCCATTCCTCAGATTATCGCACCCATTGACTGAGATATTGCAGTAAGCACAACCCAACTCACACCCCGGGAACATTTGACATTCAAGGAGTTGAGCCTTGATTTCTACCAACGGTGTCCGGATCTGACCCACACTGGTTATTAAATAAGACGGCTTGTCTTCTTCAATAGCGTTAATTCTGGGACCACCGTGGTTTGGCATCGGGTTCTTATTGACATTAGGTGGTGGTGCGAAATTCAGAGCTTTTGAGTCTACCAGGTCTTGTACCTTCATGTGCAGGGCTCTGCACTTTTCTGTACTGTGGCCAGGTGCGTTGGAATGAAAAGCACACCTAGCGTTGGAGTCATAATTCCTGGGTAGACTGTTGGGATCTGGAGGTGCCAACGTCCTTAGCTCAACTAGGTTGAGTTTCAGGAGTTGTGGCAGCAATGTAGCATATGGCATAGGGATCGGATCGATCACCCTATTAGCTTGAGATGGCCTCTGTTGGAATGGCCTTTGTTGACTGTTGTTGTTGCTGTTATTGTTGTTGTAATTTCTTGGAGGATACTGATTCTGTTGATGGTACTGAGGTTGTTGCTGATAGTTTTGTTGCGGAGGTTGATAAACTGGTTGAGGATGAGCCGGAGCGGGAATGGTGACTGCTGCCACTGATCTGTGAACATATTGGGGCCTGCCCCTGTTGGTGTGGATGGCATTGGTCTCGCCAGTTCTTCTCGGGCCTGCAAAAGGCTTTCTTGTACTACTGGACGAGCTGGCACCATTGTCAGAAATCTTGCCCATTTTTAACAAACTCTCAATTCTCTCCCCAGCTATGACAACATCTGCAAAGCTAGTGGAAGAGAAAGCAGCCAGCCTGTCAATATAAGTCCCCTGAAGGGTGTTCATGAACATATCTGCCATTTCCCTTTCAGACATAGGTGGTTGAACAGCAGCGGCCAGTTGCCTCCATCTCTGGGCATATTCTCGGAAACTTTCCCTTGACGACTGTGACATTCCCATTAGGAGGGTCCTGTTGGGTGCCATGTCTAAGTTATACTGATACTGTCTGATGAAGGCCTCAGCCAGGTCCTTCCAGCATCTAATAGTTGCCCTTGTCAAGTGAGAGTACCATTCTCTTGACGCTCCAGTCAAGCTGTCTTCGAAATAGAACATCCAGAGCTTCTCATCCATAGTATAAGCCTTCAGCCTCCCCAGAAATGATTGTAAATGAGTCCGGGGGCATGAGGTCCCGTTGTATTTTTCAAAACAAGGAGGCTTAAACTTATGGGGAATCCTGACCCCGTCTACCAAGCCCATGTCCATGACATCGAAACCCAGAGAATTTTGAGATTCTAAGGACCTCAATTTCTCAGCTATCTCATCCAACCTTCTATCATAAGCTTCTTCCCCAGCACCCATTACTGTAAACTGACCCTCTTAGGGGTCTTCTTGAAGTACCCTGGATGCAGTGGCAGTCCCTTGAACATTTGCAGGGATGTTGACCTCAGGATGGAGGTGTGGTCCAAATACAGGGGGGTTAACATGAGGTTGGACCCTTTCATTGTTGCTGGTGCCGGCAGTCCCTATATGTGGATCTTCTTGATTCTGCCTTTCCACCATGGCCCTCAATCTTTCCTGGCTCTGAGCCATGTTGTTCATTACTTCCATAAACTGCGTCATTTGATTCCTCATTTCTAGCCTTTCGTTCGCCATTTGATTTCTGACCTCAGTAAGGTCCTGCTGCATCTGATCCATTTGAATGCCCGGAAGGTTGCTACGGGTCGGATAACGGTGCGGGCGGTTGAGGGGAAATACTCGGCGCCGAGCAATAGTTCCTGAACATCACAACAGAGTTAGTGGCAATAAAACAAAAACCTACAAAACAAACAAAAGTGTTAGCATGCAATGCAGTATGCTTATTTGTTTTCAAGGTATCCGGTTTGGCATTCAGTTTTGACCCTTCCAGACCCTTGAAGATGCTGTTGATGTTGCTTTTGAAGTGAAACTTGGATGGAACATATATTACAAAAGCAAAATGGTACATAGTTTGTTTACAAATACAAGCCCTCCGAGGGGTCAAAATACATTACAGAAAAATAAAAGTACATGGAATGAAAGCAACAACAAACAAAAGGTCAAACATCAAGACCAAACTCATCCTCACGAACTTCCTTGAAAAGTGCTTCGGTCACAGGATCAGCCGGACGCTCCGTGAGATTCCTGATGAGGAGATTCCGGGTCGTAACAGCTGCTGTTAGCTTCTTGTGCTGACTTTAGTCTTTTGACCTCTTCACCCCAGCTTTGATCTTCAACTCTGATATCTCCCTCTGGGCTGCTGCCAGGGCTTCTTGCTGCACTTTTGCACTAGCTTCCAGTTGCTCCATCTTGTCTTGAACTCTCTTGTCTTCCAGAGTACGAGCCTCGGTGATCCTGACCCACCGAGCTTGACTCTCTTTCAGATACAGGTCTGTCCTTGCTCTCTGGAACTGGGCTTCTTTGCAAGCATTCTTCAGAATTTGTTCTCCAGCTTTAGACTTTTTGATATAATCCCCAGACTTCTCAATCTTAACCAGATGCTCCACTCTCAACTTCTCCAATCTCTCAACCTCCCTCATACCATCACTCCTCTCTCGGAGGGTCTTCTGCAAAGCTTGAGTTAACTTCTCATTTCTTTCTTTCAAACTCTCAAACTCCTCCAAACTGATAGTGGCAGGTGGTGCTGAAGATGATTCAGGCATATCTTCTATAGTAAAGGGCATCCCAGAGAATTGGGCCCTGGCATGGGACCATTCATAATATTGTGCTGATGCCACATTGTTGCACTTCCCCAAAATGGTTATTCCCTTGGTTTGAACATTATCCCAGGCCTAGGCTGCTTGCCTAACAATAGCCAGATTAATCTTGTTCTCGCAATAAAGAGTTTCAACCAAGTCCTGTGCCTTAGGAGTGTGGACCAGGGCATAGCCCAGTTGTCTTCTAAACAGCAGAGGGTTGTAATTAATACTGCCCTTAACTCCTACTAGGGGCACATTGGGAAAATGCCCACAGCTGGTGATGATATCCCTGCCCTTGGTGCTTTGGGTGCACCATCTGATATCTGTTGAAGTTAGAGCAGTGAGTCTCTTTGCCCAGTTTCTCTGCTGATGAGGATTCAAAAATGCATCTGTCCTGGGTAGATGCCTGAGAAGCCAAGTATGGAACAATGGAGCACAACATCTCACTAATCTTCCCCTCTGCTTTTCATTTCTCTGATGCACTGAGTAGTAGAGATCCCCCAATAAAGTGGGCACTGGGTTCTTCAAGATGAACAGGTGGATTGCATTCTTGCTAATGAATCGAGGCTCATCTGCAAACAACACAATTCCATATATACTCAAGGCTAGTAAAGCACAGACAGCTTTCCACTCTCCTAAAGAAGCTTTCAGGGCAGCTTGAGAGATCAAAAAGTCCAGATGAAAACCAGGGATTCCAGCTTTAGAAGTCATATGCTGTTCAATCAGGACAGGTTCCAGATGCAAAGCCTTTGCTACTTCTCCATTACCAGGAAAGACCATCTCAGGGTTGAAAGGGATTCCACCCCTGATAGGCAGGCCAACCAATGATGAGTATTCTTCTAATAGAGGGCCTAGCTGAAAGTCCTGAAAAGTGAAACATCTCAGTGGGGGATCATAGAACTGAATGCAAGTGTGGATCAGGCTTCTCTGTGAAGGGTCCAGATCCATGACCATATCAAGTATATCCCCATAATGTTCCCTGAACAATGGTATGTGATCTGGAGTGATCAGGGTCTGAATCCTCCTGATGTCAGATAGCTCTGGCTGGAAGAAGTGGTAGGTGATGTTGCTCTTTTTAGGAGCCATGATGCTGAAGATGAGTAGAGACAGGTGCTGATGATAATACTGAAGAAATGGTCACTGATTGGCTGGTGCAGGTGACTGAAGTAGATAGCTGAAGCAAATGCTGATGAAGATAGGCCAATGCTGAAGATAGGGTCAAAACCAAAACCAAAGATGAAAGTGGATACCCTGAAACACAAATAAGCAAATGTCAATATGATGCAATGTTTATGCATGCAAATGATATGCAAGGGTCTGTGACTGAGCTGGATCTGATCAAGAGCTCTGATATAAGTCCAAGACATATTCAAGAATACCAGATGGAGGTCTATAAATCCAGTAACCAAGGTGGGGGGCTCAAATAAAGAGCCACATGTCCAGGGTTTTAGAATCACAAGAACTGTCCCAAAATGAAGTACTCTTAAACAAACAAAGTAACAGGGTATTCTGAGGTCAAGGTACCTGCAAACCTGTAAACAGCCCAACCCCCTCACAGGCGGTGTTCTAAAACAAGTATCCTCAGACTTGGATCAGTTATGAGAAGTGTAAACACTTCTAACCCGGAGGTACAGTGTTTACAATAACCATAAAAGTTCCTCCTCTAATTCACCTCAGTTTCTGAAGGTCAATACTAAAAGGTCATCCAGACTTAGCAGGCTTCCCAGATAGCCCTAGCATTGCAGGAAATCTGCAACACAGAGTTCTCAAGAAGAAACCCATATCTGAACCGTGTTTCATATTCCCGCACCAGACCGAGATGGAATGGGAAAGAATATGATTCACTCTAGCCTAGGTGTCACTCAGGTCCCAGGTATAGGACCTTAACTCTCAATGAAACACCCACCCACCAAAGCAAAACCAGATCCAGCCAGCAGCACAGTATGACAACATGATAATATATGCATAAAGCTATAAAGAAAGCAATAAACAAAACTGTACATAAAGCAAAATAAATAAACACAAATAAGCACATAACACCCCAGTAAACAACAAATCAAACAAGCGCTAGGAGGAACCCACAAAAAGAACCAGAAGCCCTGGTTGCAGAATAAGGGTCCCCAGCAGAGTTGCCAAGCTGTCGCTCCCGATAAGTGGGGAATGGACCAAATAAAGGTACAGACGCGAACGGTCGGCGAAGGGAACAATGAGAACACACAGCCGTGAACTCACTGGAGATGAATAGAGTCGCCAGCTAGGCATTTTTATCCCGGAGGAAAGGCAATGCTGCATAGACCTAGAAAAAGATATGGATAAGACGGTTGCGAACCAGAGAGACTGAGAAAGGGGGTTGGTTACAACCTGGGAAGGTATTAGCACCCAGATTGTCCGCCGTACTCGACGGGATCCACGCTTAAAAGATTTATGTTTTAAAGGGGTAGTGTCAGTGCAATCTGTGTGTAAAATAGCTGGAAAAGATGTACAGGTGTCAGTGTAAGGAGTGCAAAGTGTATAAATGATGTGTCAGTGTAGGAATGAGAATGAATTGCTCAAGATCATGAGGCTAAAAGAATGAGGCTGGAAAGAGGGGGAATATACAGAGACTTTTGTTCGATAACTGTTAAGTTATGCCTACGTATCCTCTCGTGCAATGAGGAAGTCAGAACACCGTAGTTCGACCCAAAGAGACTGAAAGATGAATTGACTTGTGAACTGCTTACTTGCCTATGCTCAAGTGTATGACCTGTCTGGCTCAGGTGCAAATTGTCTTGCATTAGACGGGAGAAGCAAGTTCTCGTTTATGAGTGAGGGTGATGAGAAAAGAATCCCGGAGGAGACGATTATTGTTTGTTTTTGTGTTTTCAGTCTTTTATTGCTTTTGAAAGTTTGTCATAAGTTAATGAGCTTAAGCCTAAACCAATGGATTTAGTAAACTCATCACATCCTCCCTCTGATTAGGGGTAATGAGAATACCTTAAGTGTGAAGTCAGATTCTCACACTTAATCACCTTTGATGTAGGGTTAAGATCATTAACCTACTTGTTATTATTTAGATGTTTTTGTTATTTTTGTTTAGTGTTAAGTAATGAGATTAAGCCATAATCAAGGATTAAACAGACTCATTACACCATCCTAATAGAAGGATAATAGATGAGAATGTTTAAGCTGAGGAAAGCTCCTCAACTTAATCCATGATTAGGGATTAAACTCATGACAAAACAAAGCCTTTGATTAAGTGGATTTTATTTAATGGTATGATGATGAAGTGAGTTTTAGGGTTTGTAAGACAACTTGAGGGGGACTTGTCCATTAACACTAGGGTTAGTCCTTCTTAACCAATTAAGGAAGAATTAGAACCCTAATGCAAGGCCCAAGTTACAAGTGTGATGTCTTGATACTTATTAAGTGAATTGATTAAGAGATTTAAACGCATTAAGGGTTTAACACTTAGGATTAAAGTTATACACTCCATCCTAAGAGAAGGATGCAGGCATAAGCTTAATCACAAAGCCTTAAAGCCTTTAGGGTTTAGTCCCTGATTATGAGGTGAGAAGAGAAGACTCAAAGAGACACAAAGGTAAAACTAAGAGGGGAAACTAATCAAAACCCTAATCATTGTCATGCTTGGTTGTTCCTAAGGTTTGTGAGGTTAACAAGAAAGATCTTCAAAGGAACCACCAGGAAGCAGATGGAAGGATCAGGAGAAGCAAAGTAACTTGCTTCATTTAAGAAGTCAAGTCACTTGAAGGAAGAAAGTGAGAAGAAGAAGAATGAGCAAGCTCAAACTCAAACACATATAGAAAATGCAGCAATAGATGCAAGAGAGATGAAAAGAAAAGTTATGAGAAGTGAAGGCAAATTCACTTCTCAAGTTCACTTACCACCTGAAATGTTAGAAAAGGAATGTAATGCAATGCAGAATGGGATGAGATGACATGATGAGAAACAAAACCAGAAGCACATACATGATGCTAATGATGTTATGAGATGCTACAAACATGAGGCAGCACATGGAAATGACCATACAAGCTTATGAATGCAAATGAAGCAAGTTAGGAACCATGGAAACACATGAAAAGTTATGAAGTGCACATGGCATACAACATGGCAAATACATGATACAATGATCAAACATGTTTTCTATATGTCTTATGATGTCAAATGAATCACATGGAAGCATGGAATGTCATGGCAAGTCATGTTATGCAAGAGAATGCAAGATGGATGCATATGGAAGCCCAAATTAGGGTTTATGAATCAAACATCAAACACAAACCAAAACCAGAAGCAAACAACATTATAAAAAATTGAAAATTCCACACAAAGGACCCCTAATCCTATACTAAACCAAAGCCCAAAGGAGAGGTCTCAACTATTAACCAATCTCAAGTTATGATTTTCACAAGTTTCTAGGGTTTTTAGGGTTCCTAAACAAAAGAAATGCCAAACAAATTGGAAATGAAAGATCAAATCATGACCTTTTAAACTCAAAAACTACATGCTAAACAAAATGCAATTCAAGAAGAATCAATGTCCAACTCTTCATGGATAGGCAGAAATGATTTTTTGAACTTTGGATCAAAATAATGCACAAAAATGATTTTAATTCAATGAAAAATTCTCAAAATGCATCAAGATCAAAAAAGAAATTTGGTTTGAAGGTTGGACAATGTTTCTAAATGTCTTAGAACACTTCATGAATTTTTTGGTGATTTTTAAATACCTAAAAGTATTTTTAATAAATTAATTCTCATTAATCAATTAAAAATAATCTTTTAAATATTTAAAAATACTTTTTTAATGCTAAAAATGAAAACAAAAATATTTTTGTGTCATAAAAATTAATGAAACTCAGGATAAAAAATTTCATAATTTTTAGACATTTTTTACTATTTTAAATAAATTATGCAAATAAAATGAAAAGAAATGAATTAAAATAAAGAAAAAGGAAAAGTCAACAGAAAGAGTGGCTGAGATTGATTCTGGGTTTGAATGGGTGGACTGCGCGCGTGAATGGAGGGTCTAGATTCACTCTGGACAAATTAATTTAATTATAATTAATTAAAACTAATTAAATGGATTAGGGCATAATGATCAGATCTGAGCCATTCACACGCGCGGGAGGTCAATGGAGTCAACTGATCCTACGGTCCAAATTCAAATGGCATTTAATTACAGGATTAGGGCATAATGACTTTCAGGTGGCCGGAGAAGACCTCCGGTTGTCTTCTCCGCTGGGAAGCCCACCTGAAAATCTCCAAACTCTCTCAAAACCTAACTAAAACGAAATCTAAAAACATGGAAATGATTCCCACTCACTCACGAACCAAAACCCCCAATCAAAACAAATTTATTCTTCCCCAAACTCATGAATCGAGCAAAACAAATTTTTAGGTCACAGAGTTTCAGAGATCAATTAAATTCTCATTTCATCACCATTTCCAAAACTAAAAGCATCAGGATAATCAGTGAAGCATGGAGAACAAGTTTAGAACATAAAAAATGATTTCTGGAAAAATATTTCTTGAGCTACCTGAGATTCGAAGCTTTCACTCCAGCAACTTTCTGACCTCCCCTCCTTGTGAAATCCACTCCTTATGACCTCTTGATGATGCTTGAATGCTTTGGAGAAGTTTATGCTGGCTAGATGAAGAGTTTGAACAGCTTCTGCTCAAGCTCAGTTGAAAAGGGCAATGGTGATTCAGGCAGTTTCAGGCCAATGTGGGTGGTTCTTTGTGATCAGGGTGATGTTTTAAGAAGGTTTGTGGAGTGAGTTTGGATGTTTATGGCTTGTGGAGTGAGTTTCGAAAGAAACTGCAAGTTGGAGTGAAAATGGAGAAGTGGAGTTCTTGCTTGATTCAGGCTTGGTTCTTTGGTGGTTTGGGCTTAATGAGGCATGATGAGTTGAGGTATGAAAATGGTTTGAGTGTTTGAGGCTTGTGGAGGCAGATTCGAAGAGAAATGCAAATGGGGTGTATTTTTGTGTATGGTGTCTTGTGATCTGTTTCAGCTTTGCTTCTTGATATGTTTTGCTTGCCAAATGATAGTATAAAATAATCCTATAGGTCAGATGATTTGACATGGCCTTTATTGATTGGTAAGTTCACTTTTGCCAAAAGTCCACTCTTTGTGTAAGAGAGGTATGGCTTGGTTCTAGGCTAGTACAAGCATGGGGCTGGCGCAGCAAGGGTGAGGGGAAGGGCTAGCAAAGCTCAGCATCCAATGTAGCAAGTGGTAGGAAGTGTGATCATGAGTTTTGCAAGTTGGCTCATTTTGGTTCACATGTGATTTTCTCATTCCATAAGCCATGAAACATGAGCATTTTGGTTCAATTCCGAATTTTATGTCACATAGAATGTTTGTGTAATGGTTTGATGCCAACTAGAAGTTACAAACAGCCTTGGTTCATGATTTTGCAAGTTTCTCATTTGAGGCATTTCTTGAAAATAAGTGATTTTGGCCAACTTTGTCAAACCATAACTTTTGATCCATGAAGAATTAGATCATGTTCTTGTACTTTTTGAAAAGGGAAAAATGTGATCTACAACTTTCATGACCAAGGTTTTTCCATTTGAAGCTTTCTTGGATCAAAAATCAAGGCTTGAAAAATGACCTAAAATGACATATCCTTGAAAAGTCAACTATGCCCAAAAAAGTCAACTTTGCAAAAACTTCAAATTCTTGATTTTTGTGAACTTAAATCTTATTACATGATCAAATAAAGACCATATACACTCAAAATGATGAAGATCACCCCTTGGTTGGGTCATTGGGGGCCTCAGATGCCCTGATTTTACACTGACTTGTCTGAAAAGTCAACCCTTGATCAGATGACTTCCCCATGGAATTTCTTCATGAAAATTGATATGCATACTCCCTATACCATATAGAGACCAATGGAAACAAGAATGACCAAAAAAATTGGAGTTATGGCCTCTGAAACCAAAACCCTAATTTTAGGTCAACTGTGCAGTCAAACTTGGCTCTGCATCCATTCCAATCCCAGTTCTTGTGATTCTTTTGCATTCTTGACTTTGAGAGGATATAATATGATACTTGAACACATGTAGACCCCTTTGAAGTGATTGATGGCCTTTGGAGTGGCTCAAGAGGCTCTTGGATTGCTCAGATCACAAACCCTAGATGCAGATGACTTAGAATCTATGCAGTGAATCAAAATTGTGATATGAGATGATATGATTGTGTTTATGCATATGAAAAGATCACAAGCCATGGTTTGAATGGGTGAGGGCAAATTTGGGGTGTTTACACCTGTGAATTCAGATGCAGTTAAAAAATACTTCGCATAAAATGACCCGTTGGACATAAAAACAGAATGTAAGTCTAGGCAAAAATAGGGCATCCCGGCGAGTCAAAAACAGAATAAAAGACTCGGGCAAAAATAAGGGAAATCAAAAAAAAAAGTGTACACCCGCTGAGTTGAAAAGCCGCATTGGACAGTTCAGGCAAAAATGGGTATCCCGGTGGATTGAAAACCCGAAAGGGCGATCCACGCAAAATCAGGGAATAAGCGAACAACTGCATTCTGAATCCGTCTGTATCACTTACGACACGACAAACTTCGAAAGGTTAAAGCATCGGTCAGAATCAACCTTCTTCAAAAAGCAAGATAAGAAGAACGTCAAGGTCATACGTGTCATAGCAAAGGAAGCTCAACGGAGCGTTGTCAACATTGCCAACACTTTTACTTTTTCAATTTTGTAACAATCTCCTCATTCCAGGGGATTTGTTTCTTTGACTGTATCTGCCAATTCAGGGCACCCAAATTAATAAAATCAGAGTTTTCAGTCACACCTCATCTCGTACATTTTTGTTTCGTTTGCAAAATGTCCAATATCCATGATATAATATTTGCATAAATCGAATGAGCCATTCTTAATAAATGCTTGCAGGAAATAATCTTACTTCCAGGAATATCTAACTCCTACGACGGAATCCGGTAAGGGATACCTCGGGATACTTGTGTGTTTCTTTGTCTTAACAGGATTGCAGGTATTTAAATACGTAGCATGGGGCATGCCAAGCATCACTTCCCCAGCATACCTCCTCCAAGTAGTATCTGGAAAGCTTTTCCCAGCGGAGTTGTTAAAGCCTCCTCATCCCCGGCCAGGATCCCCACAAATATCTCTAGGAAGATCGTTCAGTGATCTTTCCTCCCCCAAATAGAGTGCCGAACCTCTCAAAGACAAAAGGACCATTTCCCCGCAGAGTTCTAGCCTCTCCCCAGAAGAGCAATGCCTGAATTTCTCACACAACAAAGTGACGGAAGCTTCCTCATCCCCAACTGGGTTGTCTCCTTACCGGATAGATCTATCAGTGATCTATTTCCCTTAAGAAGAGCCATATATTTTATCAGATCTACCAATGATCTCATCCCTAGCTGGGATATCTTTCCAAGCAGATCAGCCAGAGATCTTCACAGCAGCGGGATCCAAGTCCCAGATCTGTTTTCCTTTTGCATAATCATAGCATTTGCATCTTTTTCTCCCCACAAAGCGTAGCATTCCGTCCAATATGGAGCATTACGGCAAAAATCAAACATTTGCATGATCACAAGCCAGGTTCAAACTAGTCACTTGCAAATACCTTCAGTATTTCATCAGCAATGTATATAAAAAGCCAAAGCATCTCCGTTGTACTCTCCAACACAAATACATGTTCATATATACCTTTCCGACACTCGTCCGTGTCATATTATTCCCCTGCAGATGTAAGCCACAAACATCCTCTTTGAATACAGATACCTATGCACTCTCTTGACACCCGTCCGTGTCACCATTCTCCCAGCACGGTTGCCCAAATACTTGTTGTAAACCAAGTACTTGTTTATAATATACTCCTTTCGACACTCGTCCGTGTCATCCTATCCCCGCAGGTCGCCAGAACACCTTTTACATATAAGTTCATAACTTATACACTTTCTCTTCTGACACTCGTCCGTGTCACTTTTCCCTAGCAAGTTGAACACTCTTCCGTGTCTTGCTCATACTTCACAATACTCGTTTATACAGATACTCATCCGTATCTTGTATATTCCCCACATATTCGACACTCGTCTGTGTTCTTTGTTAACCAGTTGGTACTCGTCCGTATCATCATCTCTGAACACACGTCAGCGTTTGTTTCTACCGATACTCGTCCATATCATAGTCTTAAGGATGCTCATCCGCATCTTTAATCTATACACAGCGTCAAAACACCTATACCTTTTATTTCTTGAGCATAAGCACTCGTCCGTGTTTACCCTTCCCCAGCAAAGTAACTTTTCTTCTATCCGACATTCGTCCTATGTCGTGATATTCGGCAGCCGTACCCTGCCAGGTGATCGTCCTTCACCTTTGGATGACCGTCCCTCATCCCTTTCCCCAGCGGAGTCTCCATTATTGGAACCCTTTTCTATCCAGCATTCGTCCTATGTCGTGATATTTAGCAGCCGTCCCCTGCTAGGTGATCGTCCTTCACCTCCCGACGATCGTCCTTCATCACTTTTATCTGATGGCCATCCCCATCGTTGATCTTGTTATCTGACATTCGTCCTATGTCATGATAAACCCCGAGAGCAGCCATACCCTGCTAGGTGATCGTCCTTCACCTCTTGATGATCGTCCTTCATCATGCTTATCCGATAGCCGTCCCCATCGTCGACTTTTTCTATCCGGCATTCGTCCTATGTCGTGATAAAGAGCAGCCATCCCCTGCTAGGTGATCGTCCTTCACCTTTGATGACCGTCCCTCATCGATATTTCATTTATTCTTTAAACCGATGGCCGTCCCTGTCGTTGTTTACTTTACTTTACAAACCTGATGGTCGTCCCCATCATTGACTTTACCTTTAAGTCCCCAGAGAGTCTTATTTCCTTACCTGATGGCCATCCCCATCATGGTATCTTTGTTTCCCCAGCATGTCGGCCGTCCCCGTCATTGTTTTATCCCCAACAGCCGTCCTCTACTAGATGGTCGTCCTCCATCGCCCGCATTTTATAATCATGATATACTATATTTTACAATTTATATCCCTTTTCTTCTTCTCCCCAGTGAGTGCAAATTTCAGACTGTCTTTGGTATTCAACCACAAGTTATCTTGTTTGTCTGTTAAGCCATGTGCTTACACCCTGCACAACTAACTCATGTTTGAATAGGGGCAGCTGTAAACACCCCAAATTTGCCCTCACTCATACCACACCATGGCTTGTGATCTTTCATCTTTGCATAAGTTTAAGCATATCATATCATATTGCAATTTTGTGTTTCACTGCATAGTTCAAATTCATCTACATCTAGGGTTTGTGATCTGAGCAATCCAAGGATCCATCTGAGCCACTCCAAAGGTCTCCAATCATTCCAAGAGGGTCCATGTGTGTTCTATCATCATATTATATCCCTCAAAGATCAAGGAAGTCAAAAAATCACAAGAACTGGCAAAGCATGGAAGCAGAGCTAGGGTTTCACTACACAGATGACCTGAAATTAGGGTTTTGGTTTCAGAGGCCATAACTCCAAATTTTTGGTCATTCTTGTTTCTAATAGTCTCAATATGTTATAAGGATCATATGTACCAAGTTTTATGAAGAAATTCATTGTGGAAGTCATCTGTTCACTAGGTAACTTCTTGAGCAAGTCAGAGCAAAATCAGGGCATCTGAGGCCCCCAACAATGGAACCAAAGTGTATTTTTAATGAAATTGAAGTTATATGATCTTTATTTGATCATTTAAGTGCTTGAAAGTTCACAAAATTGAAGAAATTTGAGCTAAACCAAAAGTTACCAAAAATGGAAATGACTTGTAATGGAAACTTTCCATTTTGGGAAAGTTTTTCAACCTCCTCTTTCTCAACCAAAAATGATTCAAATGAAAAATTGTTGGTCATGAAAGTTGTAGATTGGATCATTCCCTTTTCAAAAAGTACAAGAACAAGTCCTAATTCATTATGGAACTCAAGTTATGGCTTTGGAAAGTTGGCAAAAATCCTATAATTTTCACTTTCACACCAAAGAGGATTTTGTGCAATTTCACATACCAAGTCATTTTGTGACCTCTAATCACCACAGGCCACCACCCACTTTCTGACCTATCAAACAATGTTATGTGGACTAAAAGCAAGCCAATCCATAACACACACAAGCTCAGATCATTCCATACACCAAGCTTCCCAAAATTCACCTTCAAGCAAAAACCTTCGAAACTTTATGTCCAGCCATCAAACTTCAAAACAAACTTCACCATTCATTCAGAAATGATCCATATAACATAAACCAACCATCAAACAAGCCTTAAAGCCCATCTACACAAAACACGTTTCTGGTGCAGCAAGAGTGCAACCACTCAATCTAGGAATTCTAAGCTTCTTCCAAGCATTGTAACTTCATCGGGGGGTCAAGTAAAGAGGATTTGCACAAAGGAAGAGGTCCAAAAGCTTCAGAGGTGAAAGCTCCAACCCAAGTATCAATCTTCAAACTTTTTTCCAGAAGCGTGATTTTAAGTTTCTAAATTGTTCCTTATGCTTTGCTGATCACTATGATGTAATTTGTTTTGAAAATGAGTTGAAAATAAGCTTGTATTTGACTTCTGAAATTTTGCCCGTGAAACATGTTCTTGTTTGATTCTCATGATTGATGCAAAATAAATTAGTTTTGAGGGTGGATTCGTGTTTAGGGTGAGGTGAGAAGTTGATCTGGAGCTTTAGAGCTCTTGAAATGACCTAGGGAGAGAGTTTGAGAAACTACCCTGCCGGAGAAGACGACCGGAGCACTGTTCCGGCCGTCTGAAAATAATTAGGGCTAATCTCAGGTGATTAGCCAAGTTTGAATCTGGAGCGTAGGATTAAAATTTCGTGCATGCGTGGAGGGCCAGGATCATTTCACTTAACCCTAATCCATTTAATTTATTTAATCAATTAAAATTAGGCCAGATTGAATCTGGACCTTTAGATTGCGCGCTGGTCAACCATTCCCTCCCCCAGTTTGAATCTGATCCCTTGGATTACCATACTTTCATTTATTTTAATTTTATTTCATTTAAATAGCATTTATTTTGTGCATTTTATTTAAAATACTTAGAAAAGTCCAAAAAATATTTTCTTCTGCATTTTAATTTCAAATATTTTTCTCCACCCAAAAACATTTTTATTTTTATTTTTTGCATTAAAAAAATCATATAAAAAATATTTAAATGTTTATTTTAATTAATTAATGGAAATTAATTAATTAAAATACCATTTAGGTTTCTAAAAATCCCAAAAAAATTCACATTGCATCTTAGGACATTTAAAAACATTGTCAAACCATTCATACAAATTTCTTTTTAGTTTTGATCCAACTTTGACATTTTTCTTGAATTTAGGGTTCATAAAATTCCCTCTTTGGAACCCTAACTTTGAAAATTCTTTTATGCCTAACCATGAAGGGTTTGACAATGATTATTTTTGCATTTCTCTTCATATAGCATTTAGTTCCTAGGATAATTTTGTCATGAATTTATCTTTCATTCTCCATTTGATTTGCATTTTCCCTCTTAAGGTACCCAAAAACCCTAGTTTACATAGAAAAATCACAACTTCTTTTAGGTTAAGAGTTAGACCTTCTCCTTTGGGGTGTGATATCATATGGGGTTAGGGTTCCTTTGAGTTCATTTGCAATTTTTTATCATGTGATTTACTTCTGTTTTTGACATTTGCATCTCATCCTTTCATATAACCCTAATCTTGCATCCATACTTGCATCTTACATTGCATTGCATGAACATGTGAACTTGCCATGACATTCTAAGCACTTGTATGCCATCCTAGACATCTTAAGACATTGCTTGAACATTTCTTGGTCATTTCTTCATACATTTTCTATGCTTTGCATCCATTTTATTTCATAAGCATACATGTGTTTTCATGCTTCCTACATGCTTCATTTGCATTCTTTCTCTTTGTATGACCATTCATAGCACTTGGTATGCCTTTGCATAATCTCATAACATCATTTGCATCATGTGTTTGCTTCTGGTTTTGGTTTTTACCTTTGCATATGTTTCATTTTCATTTCATTTCTTTCCTTATGCTAACATTTTCAGGTGGTAAGTAACTTGAGAAGTGAATTTGCCTTCACTTTTCATTTCTCTTCTCATTCTTCATATGCATCATTGCTGCATTTTCTTTTTCTTTAGAGTGAGCTTGCTCATTCATGTTCATCTTTCACTTTCCTTCTCCAAGTTACTTATCTTCTTCAGTGAAGTAAGTAACTTGTTTATTCTGCTTCTCCTCCTTTCATCTGCTTCTTCCATTGGTGGCTTCTCTGAAGATCTCTTGCAAGCCTTACAAACCATAGGAACATCCAAGCATGACAATAATTAGGGTTGTAATTAGTCTCCCTTTAGCTTTTACCTTTGTGTCTTCTTTGTGTCTCTCTTCTCACCTCATCATTAGAGACTAAACCTTTAAGGTTTTAAGACTTTGTGATTAGGGTTATGCCTGCATCCTTCTCTTAGGATGGAGTGTACAACTTTAATCCTAAGTGTTAAACCCTTAATTTGTTTAAACCTCTTAATCAATCCATCTTAATAATCATTAAGACATTAACTTGTAACTTGGGCCTCTCATTAGGGTTCTAATTCTTCCTTTATTGGTTAAGAAGGACTCACCCTAGTGTTTAATGGACAATTCCCTCTCAAGTTGTCTTACAAACCATAAAATCCACTTCTTAATCTCACCCATAATTAAAATCCACTTTAATAAAGGCTTGTTTTGAGGTATCTTCCTCAGCTTAAGTGTGCTCATCTATTATCCTTCTATTAGGATGGTGTAATGGGTTCACTAATCCTTGATTATGGCTTAAACTCATTACTCAACACTAAACAAAAACCTAAAAACATCTAAATAATTACAAGTAGGTAAATGATCTTAATCCTACATCATCATGGTAATTAAGTTGAGATGTTTATCTCATACTTAAAGTATTCTCATTATCCCTAATCAAAGAGAGGATATGATGAATTTACTAACCCTTGGTTTAGGCTTTAGCTCATTAACTTATGACAAACACAAAAAGCAATAAAATATTGAAAACACAAAAAACAAACAATAAGCGTCTCCTTCGGGATTCTTTTTTCATTCACAATAAGGTAGTGTGAGTCAACATATACTGCCTTAGTCGGCGAGCATCCCACGCTAAAGCACAACAAGTTTTCTCGAGCAGTGAATAACGTTGTTCACAGTCGGTAAACTTTTTGCTTAGGTAGTATATTGCATACTCTTTTCGACCAGACTCGTCATGCTGGCCCAACACACACCCCATTGACCCTTCTAATACTGTCAGGTACATTATTAGAGGTCTTCCTTCAATCGGAGGCATGCGAATTGGAGGTTCTTGTAAGTACTCCTTGATTTTTTCAAAAGCCTTCTGACAATCTTCGTTCCACCTGACCGTTTGTTCCTTTCTTAACAATTTGAACAGGGGCTCACATGTTGCAATAAGGTGAGATATGAACCTTGATATGTAGTTCAATCTTCCTAAGAACCCCCGAACCTCCTTTTCAGTCCTAGGTGCAGACATCTCCTGAATGGCTTTGACTTTGTCAGGATAACCTTCAATTCCCATTTCACTTACGATAAATCCCAACAACTTACCGGAACACACCCCGAATGTGCACTTGTTCGGGTTTAGCTTCAGCTGATACTTTCTCAGACGCTTGAACAACTTCAGCAGATTTACCAGATGGTATTCTTCAGTGAGGGACTTGGCAATCATATCATCCACGTAGCATTCAATTTCTTTGTGGATCATTTCATGGAATAACGTCACCATAGCCCGTTGATAAGTCGCACCGACATTCTTCAGTCCAAAAGGCATTACCTTGTAACAAAACGTGCCCCAAGGTGTGATGAAGGTAGTCTTCTCCATGTCTTCGGGTGACATCCTGATCTGATTATACCCTGAAAATCCATCCATGAAAGAGAACACCGAGAACTGAGCTGTGTTGTTGACCAATACATCAATGTGAGGTAATGGGAAATCATCCTTCGGGCTAGCTCTATTCAGATCCCGGTAATCCACACACATCCGTACTTTGCCATCCTTCTTAGGCACTGGTACAATGTTAGCGACCCACGGCGGGTAACTAGTCACAGCAAGGAAACCGGCGTCCCACTGTTTTTGTACTTCTTCCTTAATCTTCATGGCCATATCCGGGCGAGTACGGCGTAGCTTCTGTTTTACTGGAGGGCAGTCTTCTTTCAATGGCAGCTTGTGCATAACAATATCAATATCCAGACCTGGCATGTCTTGATAGGACCAAGCAAAGATGTCGATGTATTCTCGAAGCATGTCAATAAGTTGTTCCTTTACTGAAGCTTGCAGACTTGCCCCAATCTTTACTTCTTTCAAATCCTCTTCGGTACCAAGATTAACTATTTCAACCTCCTCCTGATGAGGAGTGATCACTTTCTCTTCTTGCCTCAACAACCTGGCTAACTCTTCAGGTAACTCATAGTCTTCTTCAACCCCTTCACCAGCTTGATTAATTGGATTGTCGAAGTCATACAAGGTCATAGCAGTACTGTTGTCGGTGCAATTTGGAGGATAATCTCTGCAAGGTTGAGATTTGTTCGTTTTAGTGATCAATTTTAATCTTGTTTAGAAAAGTGAAAATGAAGTTGTTTATTTTGAAAACATTTCCATTTTATTGTTTTGTACAAAAGTGAAAAATGAAAAGACAACGAGCGAAAAAGACTTGTTTGCAAAAGATGTCCGATATTCATTGATTAATCCATTTGCACAAAATTACAATATAGCCCTATTACAAAATGAGTCCTGACACCTTGGCAAGATGCAGGACTTGATGCATGCTAAAAAAGACAGGAAATAATAATTACTCTGCTGGAGTAACCCTTATAATTTCCTGGGAAGACCAATTAAGGACTTGGTGCCCCGGGGTCCTTGGACGTATCCAGCTCTCCAGGTTGCGGTCGCTTTCCGCCTCGTCTTCCAAGTTGTTAACAGCATCTGGGGTGAGCATCCCCCACTGATGAACTTGGGCTCTTTTGCAGCCTCTGATTGATCTTGTCGGAATGGTCTGTAACCCAAACCGAATCTGTCCTCCTTTTTTTCCACTGGCAGCAGCTTGCCCCAGCCTTGAGCATTACCATCTTCAACAACCTTCTGGGCCTGCTGATAGGAGACAATTGAAGTACCCATCCTATCCTCCTGGGATGCAGCAAATACTTCAGTCGTCACCTCGTTGACATTCAGGGCCTCGAACCCTTGGCTCATAGTTTCATGGATTTCACCATCCATCTCAATGTATTTTTATGTAGCCAGATGGCTAACAAATATGTCCTCCTCACCACAGATGGTGATAATCTGTCCTTCCCAATCATATTTCAATTTCTGGTGAAGGGTCGACGTTACTGCGCCAGCGGCGTGAATCCATGGTCGACCCAACAAACAACTGTAGGTCGGCTGAATGTCCATCACATAGAAAGTAGTCTTAAAGACTTGCGGACGGATTATCACTGGTAGTTCCACCTCTCCAAGAACAGATCTTTTGGAGCCATCAAAAGCCCTGACCATAAGGTTGCTTGGTCGGAGAGCTATTCCATCATATTTGAGCTTGACAAGAGCTTTCTTGGGTAAGACATTGAGTGAGGACCTAGTGTCTACAAGAACATGAGATAATACAGATCCTTTGCACTCCAGAGTTATGTGCAAAGCTTTGTTGTGGTGACGTCCTTCTGTGGTCAAATCAGCATCAGTGAAACCTAGCCCATGGCTAGTATTAACATTTGACACCACTGTTTCAAGCTGATTCACCGTGATCTCTTCTGGCACGTAGGCAGCGTGCAGAACTTTGAGTAGTGCATCCCGATGGGCTTCGAAACACAACAACAGAGATAGTATAGAGATCTTAGAAGGAGTCTGGTGGAGCTGGTCCACGACTTTATATTCACTTCTTTTAATTATCCTCATAAATTCATCCACATCCTGATCGAAGGATGATTTATGAGTCTCTTTTGGTGCAGATTCTTCAGGTATCACACTTTTTCCTTTGGCTTTGGCAACAGCTTCTGCCTCAGTATTGGTTCTTGGAGCTTGTGACGCAAAGAGACGTCCGCTTCGGGTGAAGCCTCCGCCTCCCCCGACATTGTCCACTTGGGGAGTAAGAACTGAAGAATCAAGAAGGACTTTCTCTCCGTTGTAGTAAAGGCCAGCACAATAATGCCATGGTACAACACTGTCTTTATCATATGGATTTGGCCCGGGCGCCGTGATGGTGACTGGGCTTACTGCAGCATAAGTTGGAACCATAATCGTCTGTGGGTCATAAAAGATAGTGACAGGACTTCTTGTGGATGTTGCTGGTGATGAATTGAAGCTTGGTTGAAACTGTTGTTGAGATTATTGAAAGTTGCTGGAGTTCGGGACCGCTGTCGGGTCATAATAGATAGCAACTGTGGAGACATCATTGTTGGTTTTTGCTGGAGTTGTAGAAGGAAATGAAATGGAACTGTTGTTTTCTGAAGTGATGGAAGAAGTGGTTGCTGAAGTTGTAGATGAATCAGCATGAACAATGGTTGTTGCAGTTGTAGGAGAATCACTTGTTGTTGATAAAAGAGTTGCTGGTGTTGTAGAAGCGGTTGTGGTTATTTGCAGAATGCCTTCTTTTATCAAACCATTAATGCCATTCCTCAAGCTTGCACACCCATTCTCGGAAAGTTTGCATAATTCACAACAGGCCTCACAACCTGGATACACTTGGCATTTCAAAAACTGGGCTTTAACCTCTGCCAGAGGTGTCTGAATATTTGCAATATTTTCTATTAAAATCATGGGTGAGCCTTCCTCTATAGCATTAATCCTTGGCCCATTGTGGCTCGGCATAGGATTTTTCATGACATTGGGAGGTGGTGCAAAGTTCAGGGCTTTTGAATCTACCAGATCCTGGACCTTCATATGCAGGGCTCTGCGTTTTTCCGTGGAGTGACCAGGTGCGTTGGAATGAAAAGCACACCTAGCGTTGACATCGTAGTTTCTTGGAAGGTTCTGAGGATCAGGAGGAGCCAATGTCCTCAACTCAACAAGATTGAGCTTTAGGAGTTGTGGCAGCAGTGTGGCATATGGCATTGAAATAGGTTCAATCACCCTATTGATCTGAGATGGCCGCTGTTGAAAAGGGCGTTGTTGTTGATTATTGTTATTGTTGTTGTAGGATCTCTGTTGAGGAAATTGTGGTTGTTGCGGAAAGTGTTGTGGTTGTTGAGTATACTGAGGAGGTGGAGTAGGGATAGTAACAACAGCAACTGATCTGGGCAGATATTGGGGTCTCCCTCTTCCCATGTGCACAGAGTTTGTTTCACCAGATCTACGGGGCCCAACAAATGGCTTCCTTGCACTACTTGAACTGGCACCGTTGTCGGAGATCTTTCCCATCTTTAATAGGCTCTCTATTCTTTCCCCAACTATCACCACATCTGCAAAGCTGGTGGAAGAAAATGCATCCAATCTATCAATGTAGGTACCCTGGAGAGTATTCATGAACATGTCTGCCATCTCCCTTTCAGACATTGGGGGTTGAACTGCAGCAGCTAGTTGCCTCCACCTTTGGGCATACTCTCTAAAGCTTTCACGGGAAGACTAAGACATTCCCATCAGAAGGGTCTTGTTTGGAGCCATGTCCAGATTATATTGATATTGACGGATGAAAGCTTCAGCCAAATCTTTCCAGTTTCTTACTATGGCTCTGGTTAAGTGGGAGTACCATTCTCGGGATGCCCCTGTCAAGCTATCCTCGAAGTAAATCATCCACAGTTTCTCGTCCATGGTGTATGCTTTCAATCTCCCTAGGAAAGACTGAAGGTGGGTACGTGGGCAGGATGTGCCATTATATCTTTCAAAACACGGGGGTTTGAACTTGTGAGAAATTCTCACCCCTTCCACCAATCCCATGTCCATGACATCAAAACCCAGAGAGTTTTGGGATTCAAGAGACCTCAGCTTCTCTGCAATTTCATCTAACCGACGGTCGTATACTTCGTCTCCAGCCCCAACCACTGTAAACTGTTCTTCTTGAGGATCCTCCTGCAAGATCCTTCCTCAAGCAGTGTTACCCTGAGTATTTCTTATGGCATTGATATCTGGGTTTAGATGGGGTCCAAACTCTGGTCGATCAGTGCGAGGTTGTACGTGATCATTGTTACTGGTACCTCTTGTACCTGGATGGTGTTCCTCGGGAGTTTCTCGCTCGACTAACTCTCTCAGTCTCTCCTGGCTCTGAGCCAATCCAGTCATCACTATCATGAATTGAGTCATCTGATTTCTCATATCAACCCTTTCATTGGCCATCCGGGTCTTCACTTTATTCAAGTCCTGTTGAACTTGATCCATCTGTAGCCCCAGAAGGTTGTTTCTTGTCAGGTACCGGTGTATTCTGTTGACAGGGAACACTCTTCTGCGAGCAATGTTTCCTGAAACCACAACAAAGTGAGAAACAACAACAAAACAAAGACCTACAAAACAAAGAGAATGTTAGTATGCAATGCAGGATGCATATTTGTCTTCCAAGGGTATCCGGTTTGGTTCTTTGGTTTTGACCTTTCTAGACCTCGAGGAAATGCTGATGATGTTGCAGAGAGAGATAAAGCCCACCAAAAATAATACAAACCAATATATTACAAAGAGTGAAAATACATAGTTTGATTACAATAACATTCCCATGGTGGGTCAAAATACAACAACAAAAGGAAAATACAGTCAAAATGAAGTACAAACAAAAAGAGTCAAACGTCCAATCCAAAGTCATCTTCTCTGACTTCCTTCAGGAGGGCCTCAGTCACTGGACCAACCAGGTGCTCTGTGACAGTCCTGATGAGGAGGTTCCTTGTGGCAATGGCACTGGTCAACTTCTTATGCTTATCCTGATACTTTGACCTCTTCAACCCCGCTCGGAGCTTCAACTCAGAGATCTCCTTCTGTGCTGCTAATAATGCCTCCTGATTCTTCTTCTCACTAGCCTCCAGCTGCTCTATCTTAGCTTGAGTCCTTTAATCTTCCTGTGCATGGGCCTCAGTGATCTTGATCCACCTAGCCTGGCTTTCCTCTAAGTAGTGCTCTGCCCTAGCCTTCTGAGTTTTTGCTTCCTTGCAAGCATTCTTCAGTACTAACTCCCCTGCTCTAGCCTTTCTGATGTAGTCGTCTGTCTTTTCAATCTTGGTCTAGTGCTCAATCAGGAGCCTTTCTAATCTCTCATTATCCAAATGGTTTTCATTCCTCTCTCAGAGGGTCTTCTTTAAGGCTTCAGAGAGCTGAGTATTCCTTTCTTTTAACTTCTCAAACTCCTCCAAGCTAACAGTGGCTGCAGGCTGCACTGTTGATGGTCCAAGTGTATCCCCTAGAGTGAATGGCATCCGGGTGATCTGCCCCCTGGTACGAGACCAATCAAGATACTGTGCTGAAGCAATGTTGTTGCACTTGCCCAAAATAGCTGACCCTTTGGTCTGGATGTTGTCCCAGGCCCAGGCTACCTGTCTAACAAGTGCAGAGTTGTGCTGGATTTCACAATAGAGGGCCTCAGTCAAATCTTGCCCCGTTGGAGGATGAACCAAAGCATACCCTAATTGTCTCTTAAAAAGCAAAGGGTTGTAGTTGATGCAACCTTTTACTCCAATCAAAGGCACATTAGGGTATTTCCCACAGCTAGTAATGATGTCCTTGCCCTTGGTGCTCTGAGTGCACCATCTGATGTTAGGGCAATCAATCTCTTAGCCCAATTCCTTGGCTGATGAGGGTTCAGGAAAGTGTCAGACTTTGGCAAGTGTCTTAGCAGCAACCAGTAATAGAGAGGAGCACAGCATCTGACCAGTCTTCCTCTTTGCTTTTCATTCCTCTGGTGTACTGAATAATAGAAGTCACCAAGCATGGTAGGCACTGGGTTCCTCAGTAAGAACATGTGAATAGCATTCTTGCTTACAAACTTTGGCTCGTCTGCAAACAAGATAATTCCATATATGCTCAGGGCTAAGAGTGCACAAACAACATCCCACTTCCCTACTGTAGCATGCAGGGTAGCCTGGGAGATCAAGAGGTCCAAGTGAAGGCCTGGAACCCCAACCTTGGTGGTCATGCTCTGATCAATGAGGGCATGCTCCAAATGCAATGCCCTAGCTATGTCTTCATTCTTGGGGGCAACCATCTCAGGGTTGAAAGGAATCCCTCTCCTGATAGGAACTCCTAACAACATGGAAAATTCTTCTAGCATAGGTCCCAACTGAAAATCAGGAAATGTGAAGCATCTGAGGGGAGGGTCATAAAACTGCAAGCAAGTATGGATCATGCTCCTCTGGGATGCATCCAGGTCCATGATCATGTCTAATATGCCTCCATAATGTTCCCTGAATAATGGGACATGATCAGGAGTAATGAGAGACTGGATCTGTCTGATGCCTGTCAGAGTGGGCTCAAAGAAGTGGTATGTGATGTTGCTCTTCCTGGAAGTGTCCATGCTGATAATGGATCTTGGTGAAGAAGACTGAGATAAACCCTGATGAAGGTAACTGTTGAAGACTGATGAAGATAACTGAAGAAGATACTGAAGAAGGGTCTCTGATGAAGACAACTGGAGAAGAGTCACTGACAAACTGATGAAGGTGTTGGAGAAGATAACTGAAGAAGTCTGAGCAGCAAAATAGGTCAAAACCAAACCAATGATAAGGAGGTGGATACCTTGTAAAACAAATAGGAAAATGTTAAATGATGCAAAAATGATGTATGCAGAATGATATGCAAAGGGTTTGTGATCAAGTGCTGGATCTGTTATCTGCCTTGATAGGGTCCATGTGTGTTCATAAGTCTGGATGAAGGTTTAGAAAACCAGTAACCAGGTGGGGGACTCAAATAAAGAGTCACAAAAAGTCCAGGGTTTCACAAGAACAATCCAAAATGATGCAATCTTAACAAAACTAGTAATAAGGTATGATGAGGCCAAGGGTTCCTGCAAACCTGTAAACATCCCAACCCCCTCACATGTATTGTTCTAGAACAAGGATCCTCAGACTTGGATCAGTTATGAGAAGTGTAAACACTTCTAACCCGGAGGTACAATGTTTAAAATAACCATAAAAGATCCTCCTCTAATTCACCTCAGATGCTGAAGGTCATAAAAGGTCATCCAGACTTAGCAGGCTTCCCAGATAGCCATAGTACTACAGGAAATCCGTAGCACAGAGTTCTCAAGAAGAAACCCATGTCTGAACTGTGTTTCATATTCCCGCACCAGACCGAAATGGAATGGGAAAGAATATGAAGCCACTGTATCCTATGTTTCACTCAGGTCCCCGGTATGGAACCTCAATCACTCAAGAATCCCTCCCACCAAGGAAACAGCAGACCCAACACAAATGATAATGACAATATGAAATGCGTAAAACTGTAAATGAAAGCAATAAATAAAGCTGTACAGAAAGCAATAAATAAAGCAACAAATAAATAAGCACAAGTAGCACATAACACCCCCGTAAACACAAATCAAACAAGCGCTAGGAGGAACCCACAAAAAAGAACCAGAAGCCCTGGTTGCAATATAAGGTTCCCCAGCAGAGTCGCCAAGCTATCGCTCCCAAAGATTTGCATCCCGGTACAAGCGCGAACGTTCGGCGAAAAGAAATGAAATGAAGATGAATAGAGTCGCCAGCTAGGCATTTTTATCCCGAAGGAAAGGTAATGCTGCATAAACCAAGAAAAAGATGGATAAGACGGTTGCGAACCAGAGAAACTGAGAAAGGGGGTTGGTTACAACCTTGGAAGGTATTAGCACCCAGATTTTCCGTCGTACTCGACAAGATCCACGCTTGAAAGTTTGTGTTTAAAGGGGTAAGTGTATGTGCTATCTGTGTGAAAAAGCTGGAAAAGAATATACAAGTGTCAGTGCAAAAGGTGAATGCTCAGGAACTGAGGCTTATAAGAGAATGCTGAAAGGGGGGGGGGGGGAGACAAAGAGACTTTTGTTCGATAATAGTTAAGTTATACCTACGTATCCTCTCATGTGTAAACACCCCAAATTTGCCCTCACCCATTTCACCATGGCTTGTGATCATTCTCATATGCATAAGCACAATCATATCATCTCACATCTCATTTTTGATTCACTGCATAGTTTATAAGTCATCTGCACCTAGGGTTTGTGATCTGAGCAATCTCAGGGCTTCTTGAGCCACTCCAAAGGCAACCAATCACTTCAAAGGGATCCATGTGTGTTCAAGCATCATCTTATATCCCCACAAAGTCAAAAATGTAAAGGAATCACAAGAACTAGGGTTTGAGTGGATGCAGAGCCAGGTTTGACTGCATAGTTGACCTAAAATTAGGGTTTTGGTTTCAGAGGCCATAACCCCAATTTTTTTGGTCATTCTTGTTTCCATTGGTCTCTATATGGTATAGGGAGTATGCATATCAATTTTCATGAACAAATTCCATGGGGAAGTCATCTGATCAAGGGTTGACTTTTCAGACAAGTCAGTGTAAAATCAGGGCATCTGAGGCCCCCAATGACCCAACCAATGGGTGATCCTCATCATTTTGAGTGTATATGATCTTTATTTGATCATGGAAGAAGGTTGAAGTTCATAAAAATCAAGAATTTAGGGTTTTTGCAAATGTTGACTTTTTGGGCATAGTTGACTTTTCAAGAATGCTTCATTTTAGGTCATTTTTCAAGCTTTGATTATTGATTCAAAAATGCTTCAAATGGAAAAACTTTGGTCATGAAAGTTGTAGATCTCATCTTTCCCTTTTCAAAAAGTACAAGAACATGATCAAACTCTTCTTGGATCAAAAGTTATGGCATGACAAAGTTGGCTAAAATCATTGATTTTCAAGGCATGCCTCAAATGGAAATTTTGCAAAATCATGAACCAAAGTCAATTGTAACCTCTAGTTCACTTCAAACCAGCACACAAACATTCTCTAAGTCATAAAAATCAGAATTGAACCAAGAATGCCCATGGTTTATGGTTGGTTAGGCAAAGAAATCACATGTGAACCAAAGTTGCAACAACTTGCAAAACCACTCATCATGCTTCCTACAACTTGCTGCATTAGTTACTACACTAAGCTAGCCTCTCACCACACCATGCTGCACCAGAACCAGCCTTGTACTAGCCTAGAAGCTGCCCATACTTTCTCTTACAAAGAAGTTGACATTTTGCAAAAGGTGACTTACCTATCATAGCAGGCCATGTCACATCATCCAGCCAATCAGATTTGTTTATACTTTCCATTTGCAAGCTAGGCATAACACTAAGCAAGGCTGAAACCATTCACACACACACATTCACAAAAACACACCAAGCTGCATAAGCCTTCGAATCTCTCTGCCCAGCCTTCAAACACTCACACCATCTTCATCATTCATCTCACCTCACTCCATAGACCTCAAACCACCAAGAGCCTGGCCTGAAACAAGCAAGAACATCCCACTGCCATTCTTCACCTCATTTTGCAGTTTCCTTCGAAACTCTCACCATAGCTCACAAACATACCAACAAACACCATAGACCTTCTCCATTCACCCTCAGGATCACAAACAACTCCTCACCATGACCTGAAAGTGCCAGAATCACCATTGCCATTTCTGACTGAGTTGAAGCAGGAGCTTTCGAAACTCACTATCCAGCCAACATAAACTCTTCTTGAGCATTCAAACATCATCTGGGGATCAAGTGGAGTGGATTGCACAAGGAGAAGTGGCCAGAAAGTCACCAAAGTGAAAGCTTCAAATCTCAGGTGGCTTGAAATTTATTTTTCCAGAAATCACTTTGCATGTTATAAACTTGTTCCTTGTGCTTCACTGATCATCCTGATGTCATTGGTTTCGAAAATGGCTTTGAAATGAGCATTTAATTTCTCTCTGAAACCTGCGTGCCCTAGTTTTCATTTTCTTCGATTCAGCTTATTTAGGAAGAAGAAATTTGTTTTGGGAGAGGGGTTTGATTCGTGAGGGGTTGGAGAACATTTCCCAGTTCTTAGGTTTCGTTTTTGTTACGATTTGAGGGGTTTGGGGATTTCTCAGGGAGGATGCTGGCCGGAGAAGACGACCGGAAGTCTTCTCCGGCCGCCTGAGAGTGATTAAGCCCTAATCACGTGATTAATGACCATTTGAATCTGGACCGTGAGATGCCTCTGACCCGTTGACTTCGCGCGTGAGTGTGTGGCCTGGATCTTCCTGATTATGCCCTAATCCACGTGTTTATATTAATTAATCCATAATTAATTTAATCTGATCAGAAGCCATCTGGACCCTTCGTTTGCGCGCTGGTCAACAAATTTGAATCCAGACCCAATCCTGGCCCTCCATCCTGATTACTTTCATTTTATTTTATTTTAATTCATTTTCTTTTCAATTAATTTGCATATTTATTTTAAAATAGTAAAAAATTCTTAAAAATTATGAAACTTTTTCCTTAGAGTTTTATTAATTTTTATGACACAAAAATATTTTTATTTTATTTTTTATCATTAAAAAAGTATTTTTAAATATTTAAAAGATTATTTTTAATTGATTAATGGGAATTAATTAATTAAAAATACTTTTAGGTATTTAAAAATTACAAAAAAAATCATGAAATGTTCTAAGACATTTAGAAACATTGTCCAACCTTCAAACCAAATTTCATTTTTGATCTTGATGCATTTTAAGAATTTTTCATTGATTTAAATCATTTTTTATGCATTTATTTGATCCTAAGTTCAAAAATTCATTTCTGCCTATCTAAGAAGGTTTGGACATTGATTCTTTTTGCTTTGTCTTGTGTTTAGCATGTAGTTTCTAGGGTAAAATGGCCTTGATTTGTTTCCTCATTTTCAATTTGTTTGGCATTTCTTTTGTTTAGGAACCCTAAAAACCCTAATAACTTAGAAAAATCATAACTTGAGATTGGTTAAGAGTTGAGACCTCCCCTTTGGACCTTGGTTTAGTATAGGTTTAGGGTTTCTTAGGGTGGCATTTTACATTTTTTATCTTAGGGTTTGCTTCTGTTTTGGGTTTTGTTTGATGTTTGATTCATAAACCCTAATTTGAGCTTCCATTTGCATCCTTCTTGCATTCTCTTGCATAACATGACTTGCCATGACATTTCAAGCATCCATTTGGTTCATTTGACATCATAAGACATGTAGAAAGCATCTTTGAACATTGCATCTCATATTTGCCATGTCATTTGCCTTGTGTGCTTCATAACTTTTCATGTTCATTCATGCTCCTTAACTTGCATCATCTGCATCCATGATCTTGTATGAACATCTCCATGTCTTGCCTCATGTTTGCAGCACCTCATAACATCATAATCATCATCAACATGCTTCTGGTTTTGCTTAGCATCATGCCATTTCATCCCATCTTGCATTGCATTGCATTTCTTTCTAACATTTCAGGTGGTAAGTAACTTTGAGAAGTGAATTTGCCTTCACTTCTCATAACTTTTCTTCTCATCTCTCTTGCATCCATTGCTGCATTTCTATATGTGTTTGAGTTTGAGCTTGCTCATTCTTTCTCCTCCCACTTTCTTTCTTCAAGTGACTTGACTTCTTGAATGAAGCAAGTTGCTTTGCTTCTCTTGATCTGGTTCATCTGCTTCCTGGTGGCTCCTTTGAAGATTGTTCCTGAAAACCTCACAAACCTTAGGAACAACCAAGCATGACAATGAATTAGGGTCTTGATTAGTCTCCCCTCATAGTTTTACCTTTGTGTCTCTTTGAGTCTCCTCTTCTCATCTCATAATCAGGGACTAAACCCTAAAGGCTTTAAGGCTTTGTGATTAAGCTTATGCCTGCATCCTTCTCTTAGGATGGAGTGTATAACTTTAATCCTAAGTGTTAAACCCTTAATGTGTTTAAATCTCTTAATCAATTCACATAATAATCATCAAGACATCACACTTGTAACTTGGGCCTTGCATCAGGGTTCTAATTCTTCCTTAAATGGTTAAGAAGGACTAACCCTAGTGTTAATGGACAAGTCCCCCTCAAGTTATCTTACAAATCATAAAATTCACTTCATCATCATATCATTAAGTAAAATCCACTTAATCAAAAGCTTGTTTTGTCATGAGTTTAATCCCTAATCATGGATTAAGTTGAGGAGCTTTCCTCAGCTTAAACATTCTCACCTATTATCCTTCTATTAGGATGGTGTAATGAGTCTGTTTAATCTTTGATTATGGCTTAACCTCATTACTCAACACTAAACAAAAATACCAAAAACATCTAAATAATCAACAAGTAGGTTAATGATCTTAATCCTACACCAAGGTGATTAAGTGTGAGAATCTGACTTCACACTTAAGGTATTCTCATTACCCCTAATCAGAGGGAAGATGTGATGAGTTCACTAAATCCATTGGTTTAGACTTAAGCTCATTAACTTATGACAAAAATCCAAAAAAAGCAATAAAAGACTGAAAACACAAAAACAAACAATAATCGTCTCCTCCGGGATTCTTTTCTCATCTCATTCACTCACAAACGAGAACTTGCTTCTTCCGTCTAATGCAAGACAGTTTGCACCTGAGCCAGACAGGTCATGCACTTGAGCATAGACAAGCAAGCAGTTCACAGTCAATTTACCTTTCATTCTCTTTGGGTCGAACTACGGTGTTCTGACTTCCTCATTGCACGAGAGGATACGTAGGCATAACTTAACAGTTATCGAACAAAAGTCTCTGTATATTCCCCCTCCTTCCAGCATTATTCTTTGAGCCTCATTATCATGAGCATCTTATTCTTGTTCTTACACTAACACTTTCATACTTCATATCACTTATACATCATACACTGACACCTGTATATCTTTTCCAGCTATTTTATACACAGATTGCACTGACACTACTCCTTTAAAACACAAATCTTTTAAGCGTGGATCCCGTCGAGTACGACGGACAATCTGGGTGCTAATACCTTCCCAGGTTGTAACCAACCCCCTTTCTCAGTCTCTCTGGTTCGCAACCGTCTTATCCATCTTTTCTAGGTCTATGCAGCATTGCCTTTCCTCCGGGATAAAAATGCCTAGCTGGCGACTCTATTCATTCTCCAGTGAGTTCACGGCTGTGTGTTCTCATTGTCCCTTTCGCCGACCGTTCGCGCTTGTACCTTCATATGATCCCTTTTCATTTGTCGGGAGCGACAGCTTGGCGACTCTGCTGGGGATCCTTATATTGCAACCAGGGCTTCTGGTTCTTTTTTGTGGGTTCCTCCTAGCGCTTGATCGATTTGTGTTTACTGGGGTGTTATGTGCTTATTTGTGCTTGTATTTATTTTGCTTTATGTACAGTTTGCTTCCTGCTTTTCTTTATTGCACTTTGTATATATCATACTGTCATGCTGCTGGCTGGATCTGGTTTTGCTTTGGTGGGTGGGGTTCTATTGAGAGTTAAGGTCCTATACCTGGGACCTGAGTGACACCTAGGCTAGAGTGAATCATATTCTTTCCCATTCCATTTCGGTCTGGTGCGGGAATATGAAACACGGTTCAGATATGGGTTTCTTCTTGAGAACTCTGTGTTGCAGATTTCCTGCAATGCTAGGGCTATCTGGGAAGCCTGCTAAGTCTGGATGACCTTTAGTTTTGACCTTCAGAAACTGAGGTGAATTAGAGGAGGAATTGTTATGGTTATTGTAAACACTGTGCCTCCGGGTTAGAAGTGTTTACACTTCTCATAACTAATCCAAGTCTGAGGATCCTTGTTTTAGAACACCACCTGTGAGAGGGTTGGGCTGTTTACAGGTTTGCAGGTACCTTGACCTCAGAATACCCTGTTACTTTGATTTGTTAAGAATACTCCATGTTGGACAGTTCTTGTGATTCTAAACCCTGGACATGTGGCTCTTTATTTGAGTCCCCCACCCTGGTTACTGGATTTATAGACCTCCAACTGGAATTCTTGGGCACACATGGACTTATATCAGGGCATTTTGATCAGATCCAGCTCAGTCACAAACCCTTGCATATCATTTGCATACATACTCATTGCATCATATTAACATTTGCTTATTTGTGTTTCAGGGTATCCATCTTCATCTGGTTTTGGTTTTGACCCCATCTTTAGTTTTGACCTGCCTTCATCAGCACTTGCTACCAGCTATCTATTCCAGCCAATCAGTGGCCCTTCTCTTCAGTATCTTCATCAACATTTGTCATCATGGCTCCAAAGAAAAGCAACATCACCTATCACTTCTTCCAGCCAGACTTATCAGACATCAGGAGGATCCAAACCCTGATCACTCCAGATCACATACCCTTGTTCAGGGAGAGTTATGGAGATATACTGGACATGGTTATGGATCTGGACCCTTCACAGAGGAGCCTCATCCACACCTGCATTCAGTTTTATGATCCTCCACTGAGATGTTTTACTTTTCAAGACTTTCAGTTAGGCCCCTTATTGGAAGAGTACTCCTCATTAGTTGGTATGCCTATCAGGAGAGAAATTCCTTTCAACCCTGAGATGGTCTTTCCTGCTAACGGAGAAGTAGCAAAGGCTTTGCATCTGGAACCTGTTTTGGTTGAGCAGCATATGACCTCTAAAGCTGGGATCCCTGGTTTTCATCTGGACTTCTTAATCTCTCAAGCTATCCTGAAAGCTTCTCTAGGAGAGTGGAAAGTTGTTTGTGCTTTACTGGCCTTGAGTATATATGGGATTGTATTGTTTGCGGATGAGCCTCGATTCATTAGCAAAAATGCAATCCATCTGTTCATCCTGAAGAACCCAGTGCCAACTTTATTGGGGGATCTTTACTATTCAGTGCATCAGAGGAATGAGAAGCAGAGGGGGAGGTTAGTGAGGTTTTGTGCTCCATTGTTCCACACTTGGCTTCTCAGGCACCTACCCAAGACAGATGCATTTTTAAACCCTCATCAGCAGAGCAACTGGGCTAAGAGACTCACTGTTCTAACTTCAGCAGATATCAGATGGTGCACTCAAAGCACCAAGGGCAGGGATATCACCACCAGCTGTGGACATTTTCCCAATGTGCCTTTAATAGGAGTTAAGGGTAGCATCAATTACAATCCTCTGCTGTTCAGAAGGCAACTGGGCTATGCACTGGTCCACACTCCTAGGGCACAGGACTTGGTTGAGACTCTTTATTGTGAGAACAAGAATAGTTTGGCTGTTGTTAGGCAGGCTGCCTGGGCCTGGGATAATGTTCAAACCAAGGGAGTCACCATTCTGGGGAAGTGTAATAATGTGGCATCAGCACAATATTATGAGTGGTCCCGTGCCAGGGCCCAATTCTCTGGAATGCCCTTTACCATAGAAGACATGCCTGAGTCATCTTCAGCACCACCCCTTGCCACCATTAGTTTGGAGGAGTTTGAGAGCTTGAAGGAAAGAAATGAGAAGCTAACCCAGGCTTTGCAGAAGACCCTCCGGGAGAGGAGTGAAGGTGTGAGGGAGATTGAGAGATTGGAGAAGTTGAGAGTGGAGCATTTGACTAAGATTGAAAAGTCTGGGGATTATATCAACAAGTCTAAAGCTGGTGAACAAATTCTGAAGAATGCTTGCAAAGAAGCCCAGTTCCAAAGGGCAAGGACAGACTTGTATTTGAAGGAGAGTCAAGCCCGGTGGGTCAGGATCACCGAGGCTCGTACCCTGGAAGACAAGAGAGTTCAAGACAAGATGGAGCAATTTGAGGCTAATGCAAAAGAACAGCAAGAAGCCCTGGCAGCAGCCCAGAGGGAAATATCAGAATTGAAGATCAAAGCAGGGGTGAAGAGGTCCAAGGACCAAACTCAGCACAAAAAGCTAACAGCAGCTGTTACGACCCGGAATCTCCTCATCAGGAATCTCTCAGAGCGTCCGGCTGATCCTGTGACCGAAGCACTTCTCAAGGAAGTTCGTGAGGATGAGTTTGGTCTTGGTGTTTGACCATTTGTTTGTTGTTGCTTTCTTTCCATGTACTTTTATTTTCTTGTACTGTATTTGGACCCCTTAGAGGGCTTGTGTTGTAAAATGAACAAATTGTATTATTTCACCTTATGTAATATATTCATGTTAGTTTACTTCGAAAGCAACTTCAACAGCAGCATCTTCAAGGGTCTGGAAGGGTCAAAACTGAAGACCAAACCGGATACCTTGAGAACAAATAAGCATAACTGCATTGCATGCTAACCCTTTGTTTGTTTTGTAGGTGTTGTTTTATTGTTGCTAACCTCTGTTGTGATGTTCAGGAACTATTGCTAGGCGCCGGGTATTTCCCCTCAACCGTCCGCACCGTTATCCAACCCGAAACAACCTTCCGGGAATTCAGATGGATCAGATGCAGCAGGACCTTACGGAGGTCAGAAACCAGATGGCCAACGAAAGGTTGGAGATGAGAACTCAGATAACACAGTTCATGGAAGTAATGAACAATTTAGCTCAAAGCCAGGAGAGGCTCAGAGCTTTGGTAGAAGGGAGGAATCAAGAGGAACCCCATGTGGGAACTGCTGGTACAAGTAACAACGAGAGGGTCCAACCTCATGTCAATCCCCCAGTTTTTGGACCCCATATCCATCCAGAGGCCAACATCCCTGTCAATATACAAGGGACTGCCACAGCAGGGAGGGTACTACAGGAAGACCCTCAAGAAGACCAGTTCACAGTAATGGGTGCTGGGGAAGAGGCTTATGATAGAAGATTGGATGAAATAGCTGAGAAGTTGAGGTCCTTAGAATCTCAAAACTCTTTGGGCTTCGACGTTATGGACATGGGTTCGGTAGACGGGGTCAGGATCCCCCATAAGTTCAAGCCTCCTTGTTTCGAAAAGTATAATGGGACTTCATGCCCCCGGACTCACTTACAGTCATTTCTGGGAAGGCTGAAGGCCTATACAATGGATGAGAAGCTTTGGATGTTCTATTTTGAAGACAGCTTAACTGGAGCGTCGAGAGAATGGTACTCTCACTTGACAAGGGCAACTATTAGATGCTGGAAAGACCTGGCAGAGGCCTTCATCAGACAGTATCAGTATAATCTCGACATGGCACCCAACAGGACCCTCCTAATGGGAATGTCACAGTCTTCAAGGGAGAGTTTCCGAGAATATGCCCAGAGATGGAGGCAACTGGCTGCTGCTGTTCAACCACCTATGTCTGAACGGGAAATGGCAGATATGTTCATGAACACCCTTCAGGGAACATATATTGACAGGTTGGCTGCCTTCTCTTCCACTAGCTTTGCCGATGTTGTCATAGCTGGGGAGAGAATTGAAAGCTTGTTAAAAATGGGAAAGATCTCAGACAACGGTGCAAGTTCGTCCAGTAGTACAAGAAAGCCTTTTGCAGGCCCGAGAAGAACTGGCGAGACCAATGCCATTCACACCAACAGGGGCAGACCCCAGTACGTTCAAAGGTCAATAGCAGCAGTCACCATCCCTGCTCCAGCTCATCCTCAGCCAGTCTATCAACCTCCGCAACAGAACTTCCAACAACAACCTCAGTATCAGCAGAATCAGTATCCTCTAAGGAACTACAACAACAACAACAGCAACAACAACAATCAACAAAGGCTATTCCAACAGAGGCCATCTCAAGCTAACAGAGTGATCGACCCGATCCCAATGCCGTATGCTGCCTTGCTGCCACAACTTCTGAAACTCAACCTAGTTGAGCTAAGAACGTTGGCACCTCCGGATCCCAACAGTCTACCAAGGAACTATGACTCCAACGCTAGGTGTGCTTTTCATTCCAACGCACCTGGCCACAGCACAGAAAAATGAAGGGCTCTGCATATGAAAGTACAAGACCTGGTGGACTCAAAGGCTCTGAATTTCGCACCACCACCCAATGTCAATAAAAACCCGATGCCAAACCATGGTGGTCCCCGGATTAACGCTATTGAAGAAGACAAGCCGTCTTATTTAATAACCAGTGTGGGACAGATCAGGACACCATTGGTAGAAATCAAAGCTCAGCTCTTGGAATGTCAAATGTTCCCGGGGTGTGAGTTAGGCTGTGCTTACTGCAATATCTCGGTAAATGGGTGCGATAATTTGAGGAATGGCATAGATGGCCTTATTCGGAGTGGCCAACTTCAGATCACCACATCATTTCCAACAAATCCAGCAATATCATCAGCAACGGTTTCAGGACCTCCTACAACTGCAGCAACCATTGTTCCTGACAATTCTTCAGTTACGTCAACAAGTACTTCATCCATCATCTCAACCGATCAGTTTTCAACAAATTCTCCTGCTACAACTTCAGCTTCATTCCATCTTGAATCTCCTACAACAACAACATCCGTACTTCCAACAATGTCTCCTACAACTCCAGCAACAAATCATGAAGATGTCTCTACTGTCACAATATTCTATGATCCGGAAAACAACTCTGCCTACCATTCAGAAGGTGCTGCTCCCACCAGAGCACCAGTTACAATCTTTTATGATCCACAAACAATTACAGTCCCTTCGGAAGCAACAATCAGTCCAGTCACTGTCACGATGCCTGGACCAGTACCATATGAAAGCAATAGGGCCATCCCTTGGCACTATGGCTCTGACGTATACTGCGAAGGAAAAAGAATTACTCTTGAAACATCAACACCTGCACCACAAGTAGACAATGTGGGGGGAGGCGGAGGCTTCACTCGAAGCGGACGTCTTTTTGCTCCACCAATTCAAAGACCTACAGCCGAAGCAGAAGCTGCTGCCAAGGCAAAAGGAAAGAGCCCGGTGCAGGAAGATCAAGCTGTTAAAGAAGCCTTGAAGACACCGTTCGACCAAGAAGTTGATGAGTTTATGCGAATCATCAAAAAGAGTGATTACAAAATTGTGGATCAACTTCACCAGACGCCATCCAAAATCTCTATCCTCTCACTGCTTATGTGTTCCGAAGCCCATCGGAATGCACTACTCAAGGTCTTGCACGCAGCTTACGTGCCTGAAGAGATTACTGTCAACCAGTTGGAAACCGTGGTTGGAAATGTTACTGCTAGCAATGGGCTAGGGTTCACCAATACTGACTTGACAGCGGATGGCCGCAACCACAACAAAGCCTTGCACATCACCATGGAATGCAAAGGAGCTGTCCTTTCACATGTGCTGGTGGACACAGGTTCATCCATGAATGTCTTACCAAAGAAGGCTCTGGTGAAGTTAGAATATGATGGTTTGGCATTGAGACCCAGCAACCTGGTAGTAAGAGCCTTTGATGGTTCTAAGAGATCGGTTCTGGGAGAGATTGAGCTGCCCGTGACAATTGGCCCACAGACCTTTAAAACTATCTTTTACGTGATGGACATTCAGCCCGCCTACAGCTGTTTGTTGGGTAGACCTTGGATTCACGCCGCTGGCGCAATAACGTCTACCCTTCACCAAAAGTTAAAATTTGAGTGGGAAGGCCAAGTTGTCACAATCTGTGGAGAGGAGGACATTTTTGTCAGCCACCTGGCAGCCTATAAGTACATTGAAATGGATGGGGAGATCCATGAAACAATGAGCCAGGGGTTTGAAGCTTTGAATGTGAATGAGGCATCTGCTGTATCTGGTACTCCAATGTCATCATATCAACAAGCCCGGAAGGTTGTTGAGGAAGGAACTGCCCAGGGCTGGGGCAAACTGCTATCGGTGGAGAAAAAAGAAGACAAGTTTGGGTTGGGTTACAGACCAACTCAACATCAAGCAAAGGCTGCTGAAGAGCCTGGTTTTGTCAGTGGAGGGATGCTTGCCCCCGATGCTATCAACTGTTTGGAAGACGAGCTGGAAGAGGAGCGCAATCTGGAGAATTGGATTCGTCCAAAGATCCCGGGGAGTAGTGTCTCGAACTGGTCTTCCCAGGAAATTATAAGAGTTACTCGATCAGAGTAATTATTATTTCCTGTATTTTATAAGCATGCATCAAAGTCTTGCATCTTGCCCAAGATGACAAGACTCATTTTGTAATCGGGCCATCTGTACTTTTTGTGCAAACAGGATCAATTAATGAAATATCAGACATCTTTTTGCAAACGAGTCTTTTTTCTTTTCGTTCACTGTTTTTCCATTTTTCTTTTTTGTACAAAAATAAATGGCAGTGTTTTCAAAATGACAACTTCATTTCACTTTTCTAAATAAGATTAAAATCAGATCACTAAAATGAACAACTTAACCCTTGCAGAGAGTGCCTTCCTGACAGCACCGACAACAGCACGGCTATGACTTCGTATGACTTTGACAATCCGATCAATCAAGCTGATGAAGGGGTTGAAGAAGAATATGAGCTTCCTGAAGAGCTAGCCAGGTTGTTAAGACAAGAGGAAAAGGTTATTACCCCTCACCAGGAGGAGGTTGAAGTGATTAATCTTGGTACAGAGGAAGACGTGAAAGAGGTTAAAATCGGGGCCTGCCTGCAAGACTCAGTGAAGAAGCAACTGGTTGATCTACTTCAAGAGTATGTGGATGTGTTTGCTTGGTCGTATCAAGACATGCCAGGGTTGGATACCGACATTGTGGTGCACAAGCTGCCTTTGAGAGAAGAATGCCCTCCGGTCAAACAGAAACTGCGCCGAACTCGTCCAGACATGGCAATAAAAATCAAGGAGGAGGTACAAAAGCAATGGGACGCCGGGTTCCTTGCAGTAACTAGCTACCCGCCGTGGGTTGCTAACATAGTACCTGTGCCTAAGAAAGACGGTAAGGTAAGAATGTGTGTTGATTACCGGGATCTGAACAGAGCCAGCCCGAAAGATGATTTCCCTCTACCTCACATTGATGTATTGGTTGATAACACGGCTCAGTTCTCGGTATTCTCCTTCATGGATGGTTTTTCAGGATACAACCAGATCAAAATGTCACCTGAAGACATGGAGAAGACAACCTTCATCACACCCTGGGGCACGTTCTGCTACAAAGTAATGCCATTTGGGCTCAAGAATGCCGGTGCAACGTATCAACGGGCTATGGTAACATTATTCCACGATATGAGCCACAAAGAAATAGAATGTTATGTGGATGATATGATTGCCAAGTCCCTTACTGAAGAAGATCACCTGGTGAATCTACTCAAATTGTTCAAACGTCTGAGGAAATACCAGCTGAAGTTGAATCCCAACAAATGCACATTCGGGGTGCGATCCGGTAAGCTGCTGGGTTTTATTGTAAGCGAGAAAGGGATTGAAGTGGACCCTGATAAAGTCAAAGCCATCCAAGAGATGCCTGCACCAAAAACTGAGAAAGAAGTTCGAGGGTTCTTAGGTCGATTGAACTATATCTCACGGTTCATATCTCACCTCACGGCAACCTGCGAACCCTTGTTCAAGCTGTTAAGAAAAGAACAGACGGTCAGGTGGAATGAAGATTGCCAGAAGGCTTTTGACAAGATCAAGGAGTACTTACAAGAACCTCCAATCCTTATGCCTCTAGTTGAAGGAAGACCTCTAATAATGTACTTGACAGTATTAGAAGAGTCAATGGGGTGTGTGTTGGGCCAGCATGACGAGTCTGGTCGAAAAGAGTATGCAATATACTACCTAAGCAAAAAGTTTACCGACTGTGAACAACGTTATTCACTGCTCGAGAAAACTTGCTGTGCTTTAGCGTGGGCTGCTCGCCGACTGAGGCAGTATATGTTGACCCACACTACTTTATTGATTTCGAAGATGGACCCAGTCAAGTACATATTTGAGAAGCCAGCGCTTACCGGACGGGTTGCAAGATGGCAAATGATCCTTACAGAGTATGACATCCAATACACATCTCAGAAAGCCATCAAGGGCAGTGTACTATCTGAATATCTTGCTGAGCAACCCATCGATGATTACCAGCCTATGAGGTTTGACTTCCCTGATGAAGACATCATGTTCATTAAATCAAAAGATCATGAAGAGCCTATTCACACTGAAGGGCCTGACCCGGAGGAAGAATGGACTATGATGTTTGATGGGGCTGTTAACATGAATGGTCGTGGTGTTGGTGCGGTACTTATCACACCTAAAGGAGTTCACATGCCTTTCTCGGCAAAACTCACTTTCAACTGCACTAACAACGAAGCTGAATACGAAGCTTGCATTATGGGTCTTGAGGAAGCCATTGACCTCAGGATCAAGACATTGACCGTATTCGGAGATTCAGCTTTGGTAATCAATCAGACCAATGGGAAATGGTATACACACCAGGATCATCTGATACCTTACAGGGATTATACAAGAAGGTTATTGACATTCTTCACAACAGTCAAGCTTGAGTATATCCCTCGGGACGAGAATCAGTTTGCAGATGCTCTTGCTACCATTTCGTCCATGATCAAAGTTCAAGCTGCTAACTTTGTACCTCAGATTCCAGTGTCCAGACTCGACAGGCCAGCATATGTATTTGCAGCAGATGTAGTCAAAGATGATAAGCCTTGGTTCCATGACATTAAGTGCTTCTTGGAGGATCAAACATACCCACCTGGGGCATCTCCCAATGATAAGAAGACTTTGAGGAGGCTGGCTGGCAGTTTCTTTCTGAACACTGATGGGTCGTTATACAAGAGGAACTTTGATATGGTACTCCTCAGATGTGTTGACAAGACGGAAGCAGATTTGTTGATGCATGAAGTGCATGAAGGCTCTTTTGGTACCCATGCTGGAGGACATGCAATGGCTAAGAAGTTGTTAAGATCAGGCTATTATTGGATCACGATGGATGCAGACTGTTGTGCCTATGCCAGGAAATGCCACAAATGCCAGATCTACGCAGATAAAGTGCATGTGCCTCCCAACCCTTTGAACATTATGTCTTCACCATGGCCCTTTGCCATGTGGGGCATTGATATGATTGGCAAGATCGAGCCGACTGCTTCAAATGGCCACAGATTCATCCTGGTCGCCATTGACTATTTCACCAAGTGGGTTGAAGCAGCCTCATATGCAAACGTTACAAGACAAGTGGTAGCCAGATTTCTGAAAAGAGATATCATCTGTCGATATGGAGTTCCCGAGCGAATCATTACTGATAATGGTTCTAACTTAAATAACAAAATGATGGCAGAGCTGTGCCGGGACTTCAAGATTCAACATCACAATTCTTCTCCTTACAGGCCAAAGATGAATGGCGCTGTTGAGGCGGCAAATAAGAATATCAAGAAGATTGTGCAGAAGATGGTAGTCACCTACAAAGACTGGCATGAAATGCTACCGTTCGCCTTGTATGGGTACCGCGCGTCAATCAGAACATCCACTGGGGCAACACCGTACCAGCTTGTGTATGGTATGGAAGCAGTCCTACCAGTTGAAGTTGAATTGCCCTCCTTGCGAGTCTTGATGGATGTCAAACTGAGTGAAGCAGAATGGGTTAGGTCCCGATACGAACAACTGAGTCTGATTGAAGAGAACAGATTGGCTGCAATCTGTCATGGGCAGTTGTATCAGAAAAGAATGAAGAGAGCCTTCGATCAGAAAGTCAGGCATCGAGAGTACCAAGTAGGAGATCTTGTGCTGAAGAGAATCCTCCCTCCTCATACAGACCACAGGGGCAAATGGACTCCAAACTACGAAGGACCATTTGTGGTAAAGAAAGTTTTCTCTGGTGGAGCACTGATGCTCAGCACCATGGATGGTGAAGATTTCCCGTCCCCTGTGAATTCAGATGCAGTTAAAAAATACTTCGCATAAAATGACCCGCTGGACATAAAAACAGAATGTAAGTCCAGGCAAAAATAGGGCATCCCGGCGAGTCAAAAACAGAATAAAAGACTCGGGCAAAAATAAGGGAAATAAATTAAAAAATGTACACCCGCTGAGTTGAAAAGCCACATTGGACAGCTCAGGCAAAAATGGGTATCCCGATGGATTGAAAACCCGAAAGGGCGATCCATGCAAAATAAGGGAATAAGCGAACAACTGCACTCTGGATTCGTCTGTATCACTGACAACTTGGAAAGCTTTGACAGAATCAAGCTTCAATCAGAATCAACTTTCTTCAGAAAGCAAGACGAGAAGAAAGTCAAAAGTCATACGAGTCATAGCGGAAGAGGAAGCACCTTTGAAAGCATCGTCAACACTGCCGGCACCTTGTTTCTCAATTTGTAACAGTCTCCTCATTTCAGGAGATATGTTTCTTTGACTGTATCTTGCCAATTCAGGGCACATGAATTAATAAAATCAGATTTTTCAGTCATGTTTCGTTTTGTATATTTTTACTTGCAAAGGATGTCTGGTGTCTCTAAAAAATCAACTGCATAAGTACAGATGTTTTTCTCCCAAAAATAATAATAATAAAACACATGCTTGCAGGGAATATACTTACTCGTGAGAATGCTTGACTCCTATGACGGAATCCAATCGAGGATACCTCGGGATCTCTTGTGCGTCTCCTTATCTTTGCAGGATTGCAGGTATCCAGAACGCAACCTGGGGCATGCAGGTTACGTCTCAGCAAGTTGGCGAATCATTATCAACTCGGTCTATCTTCCACGTGGCACTGGAAGGTGCCCACTTCCCCAGCAAAGTTGCCAAATCAACATACACTCAATCTCAGCATCTGAAATGCTCTATCCCCAGCTGAGTTGCCTCTTGTTGCTATCCCCAGCTGAGTTGCCTCTCACAATTCCCCAGCCGAGTTGCCATTTCATCCCCAGTTGAGTACAGGAGTCAGGGAACCATCTCCCCACAGAGTTCTAGCCTCTATCCAGAAGAGCAGCGCATGGAAGATCACAACAGAGTGAAGAAAGCTTCTACAAACCCCAGCTGGGTCCCGTATTATGAGGATATGTCAACCAGTGACCTATATCCCCAAGCAAATATCATCTTATTAGATCTACCAATGATCTCATCCCCAGCTGGGAGGTCCATTTCAAGCAGATCAGCCAGAGATCTTCGCGGCAACGGGATCCGAATCCCGGTTCGATATTTTCGCATAATCATAGCATTCGCATCATACTATCCCCTCAGAGCGTAGCATTCCGTCTAATACGGAGCATTACGGCAAAAAATCAAACGCATAGCATAATCATAAGCCATGATCAGAACCAACGCTTGTGAATAATAACCGTTCATCATCATCGTACAGAAATCCTCACCAGAGTCCCAGCAAGAACAGTTGCCTCATATTCACAAATACCACCATATACACCCTTTGATACCCGTCCGTATCATCACTCCCCAGTAAAGTCGTCTGAACACTCTTTATAACAAAATCACCCGTATTACGGATACTTCCTGACACCCGTCCGTGTCATATTACCAGCAGAAAGCCAAAGACACCCTCTTTGCACTCACACATACCTGTATATACACTTTCCTGACACCCGTCCGTGTCATATCCCCGGCGGTCGCCTAGACTTTGTATAGCAGATACTTGTTCATATTACACTTTTCTCTCTTGGCACCCGTCCGTGTCATTCTCTCCAGCAGTTAAAATACTCATCTATATATACTCACTACTCACGATACACTTATACAGATACTCGTCCGTATCTTGTATACACCACTCATAACCCCACAGATTCAACGGTAGTCTTTGTTCTTTGTTAACCAATTGGTACTCGTCTGTACCATCATCTCAGAACATTGCGTCTAGTGTTTGTTTCTACATGATACTCATCCGTATCATAATCTTAAGGATGCTCGTCCGCATCTTTAATCCATACACTGTGTCAAACACTTGTGTCTTCTTGAATATAGATACTCGTCTGTGTCTACTATTCCCCAGAAGAGTCCCTTCAGATGCAACCTTCGTCCGTGTTCTTTGTTAACCAGATGGTACTCGTCCGTATCATCATCTCCGAACATGTGTCAGTTTGTTTCTACATGATACTCGTCCGTATCATAGTCTTAAGGATGCTCGTCCGCATCATTAATCTATACATAATACCAAACACTTATACTTTCCTTTCTTGGTTGTAAACGCTCGTCCGTGTTTACTATACCCCCAGTAGATCACCAACAAAGCAAATCTTTTCCTTCTTATCTAACACTCGTCCTGTGTTATGATAAACCCTGAGAGCAGCCGTCCCCTGCTGAGTGGTCGTCCTCCACTTCTTGATGGTCGTCCTCCATCATGCTCATCCGATGGCCGTCCCCATCGTTGATCTTTTTCGGCAGCCGTACCCTGCCAGGTGGTCGTCCTCCACCTTTTGATGATCGTCCTTCATCACCTTATCCAATGGCCGTCCCCATTGTTGATTTTGGTTATCCGACACTCGTCCTGAGTTGCGATAAACCTTGAGAGCAGCCGTACCCTGCTGAGTGGTCGTCCTCCACTTCTTGATGGTCGTCCTCCATCATGCTCGTCCGATGGCCGTCCCCATCGTTGACCTTTTCTATCCGATGGTCGTCCCCATCGTTGATATTTTCGGCAGCCGTACCCTGCCAGGTGGTCGTCCTCCACCTTTGATGGCCGTCCCCATCATATTTCTTTTATCCCCAACAGAGCAGCCGTCCCCTGCTAGGTGATCGTCCTTCACCTTTGATGGCCGTACCCCATCATCTGTTTATTTCATTTATTCTTTGACCCGATGGCCGTCCCCGTCGTGGTCCCTTTTCCTTTTAGCCCGATGGCCGTCCCCATCGTTGGTTACTTTACCTTTGTGAACTTGGTGGCCGTCCCCGTCATGTTTCATTAATTCCCAGAGAATCTAACTTTATCTTGATGGCCGTCCCCATCATAATTTGTTTTTCCCAGCTAGTCGGCCGTCCCCGTCTTGGCTTTACCTTTTACCCCCAGCATGTCGGCCGTCCCCGTCATTGCTTTACTCCACATACTTTTCCCAGCATGTCGGCCGTCCCCGTCATTGCTCTATCATCCACTTTACAATATACTTTATTTTCCTTTATTTTCTATATTTCTGTGAGTGCAAATTTTGGACTGTCTTTGGTATTCAACCACAAGTTATCTTGCTTGCCTGTTAAGCCGTTGCTTACAACCTGCACAGTTAACTCATGTTTGAATAGGGGCAGCTGTAAACACCCCAAATTTGCCCTCACCCATTTCACCATGGCTTGTGATCATTCTCATATGCATAAGCACAATCATATCATCTCACATCTCATTTTTGATTCACTGCATAGTTTATAAGTCATCTGCACCTAGGGTTTGTGATCTGAGCAATCTCAGGGCTTCTTGAGCCACTCCAAAGGCAACCAATCACTTCAAAGGGATCCATGTGTGTTCAAGCATCATCTTATATCCCCACAAAGTCAAAAATGCAAAGGAATCACAAGAACTAGGGTTTGAGTGGATGCAGAGCCAGGTTTGACTGCATAGTTGACCTAAAATTAGGGTTTTGGTTTCAGAGGCCATAACCCCAATTTTTTTGGTCATTCTTGTTTCCATTGGTCTCTATATGGTATAGGGAGTATGCATATCAATTTTCATGAACAAATTCCATGGGGAAGTCATCTGATTAAGGGTTGACTTTTCAGACAAGTCAGTGTAAAATCAGGGCATCTGAGGCCCCCAATGACCCAACCAATGGGTGATCCTCATCATTTTGAGTGTATATGATCTTTATTTGATCATGGAAGAAGGTTGAAGTTCATAAAAATCAAGAATTTAGGGTTTTTGCAAATGTTGACTTTTTGGGCATAGTTGACTTTTCAAGAATGCTTCATTTTAGGTCATTTTTCAAGCTTTGATTATTGATTCAAAAATGCTTCAAATGGAAAAACTTTGGTCATGAAAGTTGTAGATCTCATCTTTCCCTTTTCAAAAAGTACAAGAACATGATCAAACTCTTCTTGGATCAAAAGTTATGGCATGACAAAGTTGGCTAAAATCATTGATTTTCAAGGCATGCCTCAAATGGAAATTTTGCAAAATCATGAACCAAAGTCAATTGTAACCTCTAGTTCACTTCAAACCAGCACACAAACATTCTCTAAGTCATAAAAATCAGAATTGAACCAAGAATGCCCATGGTTTATGGTTGGTTAGGCAAAGAAATCACATGTGAACCAAAGTTGCAACAACTTGCAAAACCACTCATCATGCTTCCTACAACTTGCTGCATTGGTTACTACACTAAGCTAGCCTCTCACCACACCATGCTGCACCAGAACCAGCCTTGTACTAGCCTAGAAGCTGCCCATACTTTCTCTTACAAAGAAGTTGACATTTTGCAAAAGGTGACTTACCTATCATAGCAGGCCATGTCACATCATCCAGCCAATCAGATTTGTTTATACTTTCCATTTGCAAGCTAGGCATAACACTAAGCAAGGCTGAAACCATTCACACACACACATTCACAAAAACACACCAAGCTGCATAAGCCTTCGAATCTCTCTGCCCAGCCTTCAAACACTCACACCATCTTCATCATTCATCTCACCTCACTCCATAGACCTCAAACCACCAAGAGCCTGGCCTGAAACAAGCAAGAACATCCCACTGCCATTCTTCACCTCATTTTGCAGTTTCCTTCGAAACTCTCACCATAGCTCACAAACATACCAACAAACACCATAGACCTTCTCCATTCACCCTCAGGATCACAAACAACTCCTCACCATGACCTGAAAGTGCCAGAATCACCATTGCCATTTCTGACTGAGTTGAAGCAGGAGCTTTCGAAACTCACTATCCAGCCAACATAAACTCTTCTTGAGCATTCAAACATCATCTGGGGATCAAGTGGAGTGGATTGCACAAGGAGAAGTGGCCAGAAAGTCACCAAAGTGAAAGCTTCAAATCTCAGGTGGCTTGAAATTTATTTTTCCAGAAATCACTTTGCATGTTATAAACTTGTTCCTTGTGCTTCACTGATCATCCTGATGTCATTGGTTTCGAAAATGGCTTTGAAATGAGCATTTAATTTCTCTCTGAAAACTGCGTGCCCTAGTTTTCATTTTCTTCGATTCAGCTTATTTAGGAAGAAGAAATTTGTTTTGGGAGAGGGGTTTGATTCGTGAGGGGTTGGAGAACATTTCCCAGTTCTTAGGTTTCGTTTTTGTTACGATTTGAGGGGTTTGGGGATTTCTCAGGGAGGATGCTGGCCGGAGAAGACGACCGGAAGTCTTCTCCGGCCGCCTGAGAGTGATTAAGCCCTAATCACGTGATTAATGACCATTTGAATCTGGACCGTGAGATGCCTCTGACCCGTTGACTTCGCGCGTGAGTGTTTGGCCTGGATCTTCCTGATTATGCCCTAATCCACGTGTTTATATTAATTAATCCATAATTAATTTAATCTGATCAGAAGCCATCTGGACCCTTCGTTTGCGCGCTGGTCAACAAATTTGAATCCAGACCCAATCCTGGCCCTCCATCCTGATTACTTTCATTTTATTTTATTTTAATTCATTTTCTTTTCAATTAATTTGCATATTTATTTTAAAATAGTAAAAAATTCTTAAAAATTATGAAACTTTTTCCTTAGAGTTTTATTAATTTTTATGACACAAAAATATTTTTATTTTATTTTTTATCATTAAAAAAGTATTTTTAAATATTTAAAAGATTATTTTTAATTGATTAATGGGAATTAATTAATTAAAAATACTTTTAGGTATTTAAAAATTACAAAAAAATTCATGAAATGTTCTAAGACATTTAGAAACATTGTCCAACCTTCAAACCAAATTTCTTTTTTGATCTTGATGCATTTTAAGAATTTTTCATTGATTTAAATCATTTTTTATGCATTTATTTGATCCTAAGTTCAAAAATTCATTTCTGCCTATCTAAGAAGGTTTGGACATTGATTCTTTTTGCTTTGTCTTGTGTTTAGCATGTAGTTTCTAGGATAAAATGGCCTTGATTTGTTTCCTCATTTTCAATTTGTTTGGCATTTCTTTTGTTTAGGAACCCTAAAAACCCTAATAACTTAGAAAAATCATAACTTGAGATTGGTTAAGAGTTGAGACCTCCCCTTTGGACCTTGGTTTAGTATAGGTTTAGGGTTTCTTAGGGTGGCATTTTCCATTTTTATCTTAGGGTTTGCTTCTGTTTTGGGTTTTGTTTGATGTTTGATTCATAAACCCTAATTTGAGCTTCCATTTGCATCCTTCTTGCATTCTCTTGCATAACATGACTTGCCATGACATTTCAAGCATCCATTTGGTTCATTTGACATCATAAGACATGTAGAAAGCATCTTTGAACATTTCATCTCATATTTGCCATGTCATTTGCCTTGTGTGCTTCATAACTTTTCATGTTCATTCATGCTCCTTAACTTGCATCATCTGCATCCATGATCTTGTATGAACATCTCCATGTCTTGCCTCATGTTTGCAGCACCTCATAACATCATAATCATCATCAACATGCTTCTGGTTTTGCTTAGCATCATGCCATTTCATCCCATCTTGCATTGCATTGCATTTCTTTCTAACATTTCAGGTGGTAAGTAACTTTGAGAAGTGAATTTGCCTTCACTTCTCATAACTTTTCTTCTCATCTCTCTTGCATCCATTGCTGCATTTCTATATGTGTTTGAGTTTGAGCTTGCTCATTCTTTCTCCTCCCACTTTCTTTCTTCAAGTGACTTGACTTCTTGAATGAAGCAAGTTGCTTTGCTTCTCTTGATCTGGTTCATCTGCTTCCTGGTGGCTCCTTTGAAGATTGTTCCTGAAAACCTCACAAACCTTAGGAACAACCAAGCATGACAATGAATTAGGGTCTTGATTAGTCTCCCCTCATAGTTTTACCTTTGTGTCTCTTTGAGTCTCCTCTTCTCATCTCATAATCAGGGACTAAACCCTAAAGGCTTTAAGGCTTTGTGATTAAGCTTATGCCTGCATCCTTCTCTTAGGATGGAGTGTATAACTTTAATCCTAAGTGTTAAACCCTTAATGTGTTTAAATCTCTTAATCAATTCACATAATAATCATCAAGACATCACACTTGTAACTTGGGCCTTGCATCAGGGTTCTAATTCTTCCTTAAATGGTTAAGAAGGACTAACCCTAGTGTTAATGGACAAGTCCCCCTCAAGTTATCTTACAAATCATAAAATTCACTTCATCATCATATCATTAAGTAAAATCCACTTAATCAAAAGCTTGTTTTGTCATGAGTTTAATCCCTAATCATGGATTAAGTTGAGGAGCTTTCCTCAGCTTAAACATTCTCACCTATTATCCTTCTATTAGGATGGTGTAATGAGTCTGTTTAATCTTTGATTATGGCTTAACCTCATTACTCAACACTAAACAAAAATACCAAAAACATCTAAATAATCAACAAGTAGGTTAATGATCTTAATCCTACACCAAGGTGATTAAGTGTGAGAATCTGACTTCACACTTAAGGTATTCTCATTACCCCTAATCAGAGGGAAGATGTGATGAGTTCACTAAATCCATTGGTTTAGACTTAAGCTCATTAACTTATGACAAAAATCCAAAAAAAGCAATAAAAGACTGAAAACACAAAAACAAACAATAATCGTCTCCTCCGGGATTCTTTTCTCATCTCATTCACTCACAAACGAGAACTTGCTTCTTCCGTCTAATGCAAGACAGTTTGCACCTGAGCCAGACAGGTCATGCACTTGAGCATAGACAAGCAAGCAGTTCACAGTCAATTTACCTTTCATTCTCTTTGGGTCGAACTACGGTGTTCTGACTTCCTCATTGCACGAGAGGATACGTAGGCATAACTTAACAGTTATTGAACAAAAGTCTCTGTATATTCCCCCTCCTTCCAGCATTATTCTTTGAGCCTCATTATCATGAGCATCTTATTCTTGTTCTTACACTAACACTTTCATACTTCATATCACTTATACATCATACACTGACACCTGTATATCTTTTCCAGCTATTTTATACACAGATTGCACTGACACTACTCCTTTAAAACACAAATCTTTTAAGCGTGGATCCCGTCGAGTACGACGGACAATCTGGGTGCTAATACCTTCCCAGGTTGTAACCAACCCCCTTTCTCAGTCTCTCTGGTTCGCAACCGTCTTATCCATCTTTTCTAGGTCTATGCAGCATTGCCTTTCCTCCGGGATAAAAATGCCTAGCTGGCGACTCTATTCATTCTCCAGTGAGTTCACGGCTGTGTGTTCTCATTGTCCCTTTCGCCGACCGTTCGCGCTTGTACCTTCATATGATCCCTTTTCATTTGTCGGGAGCGACATCATGCAATGAGGAAGTCAGAACACCGTAGTTCGACTCAAAGAGACTGGAAGATAAATTGACTGGTGAACTGCTTGCTTGCCTATGCTCAAGTGTATGACTTGTCTGGCTCAAGTGCTAACTGTCTTGCATTAGACGGAAGAAGCAAGTTCTCGTTTGCGAGTGAAGATGATGAGAAAAGAATCCCGAAGGAGACAGTTATTGTTTGTTTTTGTGTTTTCATTCTTTTATTGTTTTTGGTGTTTTGCTTAGGATTATGAGCTTAAGCCTAAACCAAGGGCTTGTAAACTCATTATATCCTCCCTGATTATGGATAATGAGAATACTTAAGTGTGAGATAAGTATCTCCACTTAATTGCCATGATGATGTAGGATTAAGATCATTAACCTACTTGTGATTATTTAGATGTTTTTGGGTTTTTGTTTAGTGTTAAGTAATGAGTTTAAGCCATAATCAAGGATTAGTGAATTCATTACACCATCCTAATAGAAGGATAATAAATGAGAACATTTAAGCTGAGGAAGAGACCTCAACTTAATCCATGATTAGGGATTAAATTCATGACAAAACAAGGCCTTTATTAAATGGATTTAAATTAAGGATGAAATTAAGAAGTGAGTTTTATGATTTGTAAGACAACTTGAGGGGGACTTGTCCATTAAACACTAGGGTTAGTCCTTCTTAACCATAAAGGAATAATTAGAACCCTAATGTAAGGCCCAAGTTACAAGTTAATGTCTTAGTGATTATTAGATGGATTTATTAAGAGGTTTAAACAAATTAAAGGTTTACCACTTAGGATTAAAGTTATACACTCCATCCTAAGAGAAGGATGTAGGCATAACCCTAATTCCAAAGTCCTAAAACCTTAAAGGTTTAGTCTCTAATGATGAGATGAGAAGAGAGACACAAAGAAGACTCAAAGTTAAAACTAAGGGGGGACTAATCACAACCCTAATTATTATCATTCTTGGATGTTCCTATGGTTTGTAAGGCTTGAGAAAGATCTTCAAGGAAGCCACCAATGGAAGAAGCAGAAGAAAGGAGGAAAAAGCAGAAGAAATAAGTTACTTACTTCATTGAAGAAGATAAGTAACTTAGAGAAAGAAAGTGAGAGATGAACATGAATGAGCAAACCCACTCAAAGTCAATAAAAAATACAGCAAAGATGCATATGAAGGAGATGAAGAGAAAAGAGAAGTGAAGGCAAATTCACTTCTCAAATTAACTTACCACCTGAAAATGTTAGCACAAGATGCATAAGGAAAGAAATGAAATGGAATGAAACACATGCAATGACAAAGATCAAAACCAGAAGCATACACATGATGCAAATGATGCTATGACATAATGCAAAGGCATACAAAGTGCAATGAATGGTCATACAAAGATAAAATGCAAATGGAAGCATGCTTTGAAGTTTGAAAGTTCATGAAAGTTAATGAATGGAAATGAATACAAGTCATGGAAAATGAATGAAGGAATGATCAAACATGATTCTAACATGTCTTAAGATGTCTAAGATGATATATTAATGCATGAAATGTCATGGCAAGTTCATGTATGGATGCATATGCAAGATGAATGCAAATGAAGATGCAAATTAGGGTTTTAAGGCAACATGAGATGCATATGGTAAAGACAGAAGCAAATGACATGATAAAAAATTGAAATCACACTCAAACAAAACCTAAACCTATACTAGGTCACCATCCAAAGGGGGAGGTCAGAAGCTAAACTTAAAAGGGGTTGTGAATTTCCTAAATTTATAGGGTTTTTGGGGTGATCTTCAATGTAAAATGCTAAACAAATTGAAAATGATGGATAAATTCATGAGGAAAATATCCTAGATACTACATGCTATATGGAAAACAATGCAAAAAGAATCATCATCAAACCCTTCATGGTTAGGCAGAAAAGATTTTTCAAAGTTAGGGTTAAGAACATTGATTTTATGAACCCTAAATTCAAAGAAAATTGTCAAGTTGTGATCAAACCTAAAAGAAATTTGTATGGAGGGTTTGACAATGCTTCTAAATGTCTTAAGATGCAATGTGATTTGTTTGGTGATTTTTAGAAACTTAAATAATATTTTAATTAATTAATTTCCATTAATTAATTAAAATAAACATTTAAATATTTTTAAAATACTTTTTTAATGCAAAAAATAAAAATAAAAATGTTTTTGAGTTGAAAAAAATATTTGGAACTAAAATGCAGAAAATAATATTTTTTTTTATTTTTCTAAGTATTTTAAAATAAATGAGAAAGAAAAAAGAAATAAAATGCAATTTAAATGAATAAAAGGCAAAAGTCAGCGCATCCAAGAGTGGGAATTTAAACTGGGAAAGGAGGGAAAGACTGGCGCGTGATCTAACGGTCTAGATTCAAACTGGCATTTTAAAAACTAAACCTAATTAATTAATCCTAATTAAAAAGATTAGGGCTAAGTGGACTAATCCTGGCCGTCAAAACGCGCGCGAATACCAAATCCAACGTCCCACATTTAAACCTGGCTAAACCCTAATTAAAACCCTAATCACCTTCAGACGACCGAAACAGTGGTTCCGGTCGTCTTCTCCGGCGAGGCCAAACAACCAACTTCTTCCCTAGGCCATTTTAGGAGCTCTAAAGCTCCATATCAAATCCCCAAACCTCCCTGAGCATGAATCTACCCTCAAAACAAATTTCTAATGCAACATGAACAAGATACAAATCAAAACACAAAAATGGCAAAACTTTCAAAAGCATGATACCGACTCAATACTCAATCATTTTCAAAACCAACAAGTGCAGTGTGATCAGTGAAGCATGCAGATCATTTCTATAACTTAAAAAAAGGATTCTGGAAAATTTGTTCTTGATGATACCTGAGATGAAGCTTCCTTAATCTGAGCTATCTGGCCTCCTCTTTGGTGCAAGATGCCTCCACTTGATCCCCTGATGATGTTGCAATGCTTGGAATGAGTTGAAATGAGTTGGTTTGAGAGCTTGCAACTCAACTGCACTGAAATCGTGTTTTGTGTAGAGAGGCTTTGAAGCTTGTTTAATGGTTGGGAAATGGTCTAGGGATGATGGTGAGTTGAATGGTGAAGTTTGTTTTGAGGTTTGATGCTTGTGCTGTGTGAATCGAAGAAAGGAAAGTCTTGAGTGATTTTTGTGAAATTTGAGCTATGAGAGTGTTCAGGCTTGTGTGTTGTGTGTTATGGCTTCCTTTGAGTCCACATAACATGTCTTGATAGGTCAGAAGAGTTGGTGTGGCCTATTGTGATTGGTATGGGTTCATTTGCAAAAAGTTAACAACTTGTGTACCATAGGCATTGGCTTGTGCAGAAGTTGTTTTGTGGCATGTCTGGCCTCAGCATGAATCAAGGAGGTCCATAGAAACTGATTTGGGGTGCTGATGTAAGTGTATGAGAAGATTCATGCCATTTTGCAAATTTGAAGAACTTTGGCCCTTTTGGAATTTCTTGAATTTCAAGGCATGAATGTAAATGATTATTGGGCCAATTCTGATCAAAATGAGTTGCACTATGATGGTATGATGTTTAGAGATTCATTAGAGGTCATGAAATGGCTTGGCAAGTGGTTTTGCAAAAATCCCTCTTTGGCATGTAAGTGAAAATTATGTGATTTTTGCCAACTTTGCAAGGCCATATCTTGAGTTCTAGGAAGAATTAGATCAAGTTCTTGTACTTTTTGAAAAGGGAATGATCCAATCTACAACTTTCATGACCAAGAATTTTTCATTTGAAGCATTTTTGGTTGAGAAAGAGGAGGTTGAAGAACTTTCCCAAAATGGAAAGTTTCCATTACAAGTCATTTCCATTTTTGGCAACTTTTGGTTTAGCTCAAATTTTTTCAATTTTGTGAACTTCCAAGCACTTAAATGATCAAATAAAGATCATATAACTTAAATTTTATGAAAATACCCCTTTGGTTCCATTGTTGGGGGCCTCAGAGGCCCTGAGTTTGCTCTGACTTGCTCAAGAAGTTACCCAGTGAACATATGACTTCCACAATGAATTTCTTCATCAAACTTGGTACACATGATCCTTATAACATCTTAAGAACATTAGAAAAAAGAATGGCCCAAAAATTTGGAGTTAAGGCCTCTGAAACCAAAACCCTAATTTTGGTCATCTGTGCAGTGAAAACTCTAGCTCTACTTCCATGCCTTGCCAGTTCTTGTGATTTCTTGACTTCCTTGAACTTTGAGAGATATAATATGATGATAGAACACACATGGACCCTCTTGGAACACTTGGAGGCCTTTGGAGTGGCTTAGATGGATCCTTGGATTGCTCAGATCACAAACCCTAGATGCAGATGAACTTGAACTATGCAGTGAAACAAAATGCAATGTGAGATGGTATGCTTATGCTTATGAAAATATGAAAGATCACAAGCCATGGTGTGAAATTAGTGAGGGAAAATTTGGGGTGTTTACAACGTTAAAATTCAGTAGTTGTATCAAATATTTTAAATCACATGTGTTGTTTACATGTTTCTTGAAGCTAATGTCTTGATATTTGTTGATTAATACAGGCAGAAAATCATGGCAATGCCTTTTGAAAAAATTGTTGATATTAATGAGTCTAAAGAGTCTAAATAATACGAAATTCCATGTCATTTCAATCATAACAACAATTACAACATTCAACTCAATCATCATCAACATACACAAACAAATGCAATGTCACTTATTATGCGTCATACAACAAATGCATGCGGTACCGACTTCATCATCATAAGATGGACATTAGGCCATCAATCCTCCACTAATGGGAGCACAACATGTTCAACATATCACTTCAATCCGTACAATGGGATTGAAGCTACTAAACAGACCGAAGTCTCAACACGGGAATGCCATGAAATGCAATGATGCTAATAACCTCATAAAATCAACATAGTTCAACAATATCAACATGTGCATCATCATTTCATGTTTATCAAAATACTACTTTATACTCATGCAACATCATCAATTATTCATCAAACATCATGTTATAACCATAGTCATCAATCATCACACATAAACAATCAACAACAACAAAATAAATGCCCAAAAATCAAAATCAGCCTGCAACCGTCTGACGTAACAAGCCACCGCCCGACCCTTACTTTGAAAACATCCAAAGGCAGCAGCGTTCCATGTTGCGCATCGCAAGCGTTGCCCGACGAAACATCGACATCGCCCGACGGCAGAAGTCATCGCCCAACGCTTCGAGGGATTCCCAGAATTTTCTGCTGCTATATTGTCACTCCCGGGATTTTCATCCTAGTACAAACGCGAAAGTGGCGCGGTAAAGGTAGAGTCGCCAACCAGGCATTTTTTATCCTGAATGAATGAGAAAGATAATGTTGCACAAAACAAAGAAAAAGGAAAGAACAAGGTCTTGCGAACTAGAGATTTTGGGTTTGGGAGTCGGTTACGAACTGGGAAGGTATTAGCACCCTAGATCGTCTGTCGTACCCGACGGGATCCACGCTTGTTTATCTGTTTCAAAGGGTGAGAAATAAAACTGTTGTTGAATAAAAGAACTGCTACTGGAACTAGAATGAGAGAGGGAACTGTAAAAAGAGAATGAAAAGGTACGGGAAAAATGTAGGGAAAATAAAGAATATGTTTGAATGGGCCATACCCCACTGCCTACGTATCTCATGGGAAATGAGAATCAGAGTCGACGTAGTTCGCTTAACTAAGGCGGAAATTTGTTTGCGTTTTTTATGAATTGAACTGCTTATGCCTATGCTCAGGTGTTGTAGGCTCATCTTAACGAGCGAGTTTACTGTCTTGCAAAGAGACAAGTCGTAGCAAGTTCACGTTTAAAGTGAATGAGATGAGAAGAGAATTCCCACAGGAAAGACGTGTGTTGTTTGTTTACTGTCTTTTAGAAGAAGTGTTTTTGATTTTTTTGTTTGTGAAACATCCTCATGCTAAGACTTGTTCATCATGATAGATATCCTACACCTTATCCTGATATAGAATGTGTAGAAATACCCCATGGAAAAGTCTTTTGGCACATGAGAAAGCTCGACCTTTATTAAGATGTTTTTTTATTTATTCTAAGATGAGAAATAAGACTCAAATCGAGAAAGGAAAAATCTAAGGGAAACAACGACTCACCCTAAGTTGTTTACTCAATTGAGATCATGTGGTTAGTATGGTATTCTAATCCTATTAAGAGAAAAAGAAAGCAAGTTCTAACTCACTTCAAGGGATTGAAGGTGAGATTAGAACTCAAAGGGAATGCATGAGGTGAAATGCCCGAGAAGCACCAAAATGCTTATCGCAAACACAAGTTTAACTTTAAAAGGATAAGGAAGAAGGTGTATATGGGATACCCTCCCACACACATGGCTTACCATAACCCCTACAAAACAAAGGTTAGTTAAAATTAATCCAAAATGGTAAAAGGAAAGAGGTAATTAAGTACCAAACATGTCCTAGCATGGTTATAACCTAAACTAGACTCAATCCTAAGCCTAAGGATGCCTAAAAGCTAAGCAAAACAAAGAGTCAGCAGCTACAACATCGCTCCAACACACCATCAGCTACCAAATGCAACTAACAATGCAAACAACCATTACAACTACCAAACAATATGAAAATAGGTGTAAAAAGTATCAAACAAAACAATACATCACACATTTTACAACCTTTGTTTCAAAATGCAACAGTGAAAACAAGGCAGAATCACATTACTTTTTAAATGAATATGCATGGATCATAATGCATGGATGTAACATACTACAAGAAGTAATGTATGCAACATAGCTAGTATGATTATGAACATGTGAATACGCGAACAACTTAAACACTTAATATACTTTTCTATACAAAAGCAAAATGAACGTGTATTCTCATGCATTCTAATCTGAAATGAACATCAACAATGGAATGAAACAAACAAACAAGCAAGAATGAATGCAAACATGTGAATTGTGCAATTTTAAGTAGCATGCAATATTTTCGATTATACGCGCAATCATCTGAAACATACATTGATCGCAAATACAGTGCAAAAAAAATTTAACTTATCATTAACATGCTAACAATGAAGCTCAGTCATGAAAACAACATCCACAACATGTTATGAACACAAATTCAACCATTATGCCAAAAAACCGGAACCGAACGGAACATGCGTCGAAAGTTATCAAAACTACATACACCTGCACTTAAATAGCTTCTAAAAATTCCCTAAAATCATAACCTAATGACATATGATGATTAAATAGGGAATGGTAGGGGTGTTCGCGGTTTGGTTTGGATCGGTTTTAAAGCAAAATATCATTCGATCCAAAGATAAATTTATTTGCGGTTTGGTTCGGTTTTGGATTATTAGTTAAAAAATCTGATCCGATCCGATCCAATTTTATGCGGTTTAATTTGGATCGGTTTTATGGATATCTAAATTATAAATTATCTTTTATTAATATTCTAAAAATACTAATATATAGTATGTTTGATATAGTATACAATATACTATATCATTAGTTAATATTACAAGATGAAAAAAATAAAAATAAAAAGATTAAATCAAACTAATAAATAGTATTTTAAAAATAAGTATCATCTAATATTAAATTAACACAACATATATACTAATAAAATATAAATAAGTAATATATATATATATATATATATATATATATATATACATGCTGTTTGGTTTGATTTGGATCGGTTTTGAAAAATCAATCCGAAATCCGATCCGAACCGACCGGTTCTTACAAGTTGACATCCAAATACATCCAAAACAAATCAGTTTTTTTCGGTTTTCGGTTTTTTTGGATCGATTTTCGGTTTTTATTTGGATTGGTTTGGATTTGAACACCCCTATGGAATGACATGCAAAATTGCATTAAAATGCACAAAAAATCCAAAACAACTCACTGTTAACCGGTTAACGTAATGGGTTAACCGGTTAACACTGCTGAATTTTGCAGAATTTACCAAAATTTGAATTGTGTTAATTGGTTAACGGAATGGGTTAACCGGTTAACACTGAACCATAATCAGTTTTAAATGCAGAAAAAATCACTTCTAGCTACCAACTTATTCCTAGAGTTCCTAATTCTGCTACTACCAAGTTAGCACAAAATTGACACCTAAATGCAACAATCTAACACCAACTAAAACCATAAATACATCAAGATTCTAATTTCCAATGATCAAATCAATTAAAGTGTCAAAAATTAAGAAAACGCGAAGAATGCGCGAAGCGAGATGAAGAGGAATAAGTTAAAATGAAAGTGATTATGAATTCACCAACCTACAAACCGGAGGCTTGCTTTGCCAATTGTTGCAATGAGGAAGCGATACACGATAAAAGAGAAAATCGGCGATCTGAAGCTTCTTCTCGCGAATGCACAAATTAAATGCGATTGATGAGAAATCCTTAAAAAGAGCACTTCTAAGAGGTGAAATAAACACCAAATCAATAGCTAATTCTTGAAATAACCATGAATCAAATGTGATGATGAAGGTTTAGCTTCCAATTCTCCAAGTTTCAATGCAAAACTTGAGAATCTTGATGATGATGAAGCTTTGTGTGAGTTTGGGAAATGGGAGAAAAATGAGAGAATTGAGAAAATTTGTGAAAACAATGATGAATTGTGAATTCCTTTTGAGGTTTGGAGTGAAATTGACTTATATATGTGCTTGGTTTGGAGATTGGTTTGGGTTAGAGATGAGGTTTGGATATTAGGTTTGGGACCTAAGCTAGGAGTTAGTTAAAGTTAATTGGAAATATTCCTAGAATATTCTAATGGCATATTCTTAGAATATTCTCTTGGCATATTCTTGGAATATTCCTTTGGAAGGTGGTAGAAGGTTCTAGAATTTGGTTAAAATGCAAGGCAATGTGAAGTGGAAATGTGGTGGAACAAGGCAAGCTAAAATTTGAATTTTTTTCAAAATTCGCATGCGTTAATCGTTTAACCAATTGTATTAACCGATTAACGCATGAAAATTTTGAATTTTCCCTCCTTTTGGTAGAAACCCTCAAAATACACCTACGTCGTTTGTTCTGAGCCTGTTTTGACCTTGAGCTCTGATAACTGATTTTACCACTGAATAACCCTCGATCATATTATGCATTGGTCAATGATGCGTGATTTATTTTATTTATTATTATTTTATGCAATATATGAATGAATATGCTAACTGGCATGGAAATGAAGCATAAGCCACTTGGAATTGGTGATAAATAAGAGGGCAAGTTTTGGGGTGTTACAGCTGCCCCTATTCAATCATTGTAGACCTGAATGGGTGATAGCGATGGCTTTTAGATGTTCAAGGTATATAGGGATTGAATACCCTAATAAGCCGAAAAATTTGTACTTTGTGGGAAAGATAAAGTAACCCTCTTTCAAAGGGAGCAATGATACAAAACCCAGCCGAAGGTGGACTCGAAAAAGGTAAGACCATGTCGAAAGTATACTTACGATGAACTTCGAGGACAAGCCAAAGGTGAACTCGAAAAAAAGTAAGACCAAGCCGATGGTGGACTTACAAGGGGTGAGACTAAGCCGAAGGTAGACTCAAACAAAGATACGAAACCAAGTCAAAGGTGGAATCGTGAACGTAAGACTAAGCCGAATGTAGACTTACGATGAGATTCGAGATCAAGCCGAAGGTGAGATTGAAAAAGGTAAGACCAAGCTGAGGGTGGACTTACAAGGGGTGAGACTAAGCCGAAGGTAGACTCAAACAAAGATACGAAACCAAGCCAAAGGTGGAATCGTGAACGTAAAACTAAGTCGAAGGTAGTTTTACGGTGAGATTCGAGATCAAGCCGAAGGTGAACTCAAAAAAGTAAGACCAGGCCGGAGATGGGCTTACAAGGAATGAGACTAAGCCGAAGGTAGACTCAACCAAAGATATGAAACCAAGCCAATGGTGGAATTGTGAACGTAAGACTAAGCCGAAGGTAGTTTTACGATAGGATTCGAGATCAAGCCGAAGGTGAACTCGAAAAAGTAAGACCAAGTCGGAGGTGGGCTTACAAGGAATGAAATTAAGCCGAATATAGACTCAAACAAAGATATAAAACCACGCCAAAGGTGGAATCATGAACGTAAGAATAAGCCAAAGGTAGTTTTACGGTGAGATTCGAGATCAAGCCGAAGGTAAACTCGAAAAAGTAAGACCAACCGGAGGTGGGCTTACAAGGAATGAGACTAATCCGAAGGTAGACTCAAACAAAGATACGAAACTAAGCCAAAGGTGGAATCGTGAACGTAATACTAAGCCGAAGGTAGACTTACGAGGAGTGTCATAAAATATGACTTTGCAAGGGACAACAAGTACCTGAGGGTAAGATTAACAAGTCTTGGACTCTTTAGTTATATTTGAAATCGTATCCGGGAATATGTTGGGCATTCTCTGCGGGAATATTCAAGCGTGTATGTTGATTCACAGTTTTGGGGCTTCTGTGCAAGATATCGAGACTAGCTTATGCTTCGTATGCATATGTTTGAATTTTTCCATGGCGTAATGCTCCATAATGATGGAAATTCTACGCTTAAGAGGATGAAAATGTAATGATGATTACTAAATGAAAATGCAAAGGGATATCCTGATGAGGAGATAACAGGTCTTTCCCGCCACTTTACTAGGGAATAAATAATCACTACATTGATTCAATGAATCCTTGTGGGGAAGAGCAACTCTGTCAGGGATAGTGTTATTAATATATTGGCTCTGAACTGCCACATTTTCCAAAAATAAATTGGACTTTGAGATAGTTGAGGAATGAAGACCTTGTTAGGAAAAGTATTAATTGTCTTGGACTTGATTAGGAGGTACGCCACCCATGGAATTTCGTTGGGGAAGTAATAACCTTCTGACCTGGCTGAGGAAAGGGTTTGTTGATACTCTGCTGAGGAAACAATCTGCTGGGGAATCACTCAGATACAAAGTCCTTTGTGTGGGGGAAGAGATGCCAGTAAGGATTGGACTTTATTTGGCGACTTCACTGGGGAAAACCGCAAACAATGTTGTGCAAGAAGGAAAACCCTCTGACTTCTCACTATCTTCACCACTGCTAGGGAATACTGAATCTTCATGTACCGCTGCTAGGGAATAGTGAATCTTCATGTACCTCTGTTAGGGAATACTAAATCTTCATGTACCGTTGGGGATAAGAAGACTCTGGTGGGGAATATTTCTTGGCTGAAGGAATACTCTCTGCTTGGGGAGAATGTCATCAACCTTCTGTTGTTCCGCTGGGGAAGATTTCAGTTTCCAACTCTACTGGGGATGCTGGAGAACACCCGTGAGAATGCTTCCTGCTGAAGATGAGAGTCTTAAGTCACTCTCACTGGAGATAAGAGATATAAAGCGTCTCATGTTGGGGATGAGAGATATCGATGCCCTTTGCTCGGGGAGTACCCCCTCTCTTCTTGTTTCTCTGCCAGAGACATAGCCCAACGGGACTTGCTGAGGAATCTTGCTTAATGAAGTCTGTCGAATAGAGGTTCCTTGATGCTTCGTGAACATCAACTATATTCTTGCTGTTCTGCAGGAGAAAATATAGTCTGATGAGACTTGCTGAAAAATCCTGCTTAATGAAGCCTGTCGAATAAAGGTTCCTTGATACTTCATGAACATCAACTCTATTCTTGTTGTTCTGTAGGAGAAAAGATAGTCTGATGAGACTTACTGAAGAATCCTGATTAATGAAGCATGCTAAGGAAGAAACTTTCTAATGCTTTGTGCTGGTGATGGCTTCATTTCTCTGTACTTGTATGTTAGTGAGAGTAACCGATAGTCTCTGCAAAAGAGAAAGTTAAACAAGTCTGCATGCCCCAGGTTTATGATCTGAATTGACCATCCTTGTTACTCAACATTTAAGCTGCATGTAAAGTGCTTTACCCTTGAGTATGTATTATAAAGCATCAATGTATTCGCAATGCAATATTTATCACAATTTGTCGGATGTTTTTCGCAATCAATCAACGGTAGATGAAAACAAAAACAAATGAGCTAATTGGATGAAAAATGCATTTTATTAATTGGAAAGTGGCCATGAATAGGCATTACACCAGGAAGAAATCCCTAGAAAGAGGAAATTGCATAAAAGGGAAAATAAACCATCCTAATGGCAATATGAAATTGAATCCCATCAAGTTCCAATCCGGCTATGACCAGTATGTCCTCGAGACTTTCCATGTACTTCGCTTTTTGAGGAAAATGATTGGACTGATTCTTGACCCTCGAACTATCCTTGATCGATGACGACAAATCATATATCACGCAGATTGCAATTGTTCATTTCAATCCCTCTTTTGTGTGGATCTCCTTTTCGGGTTTTCAATCCACTGGGATACCCCTTTTTGCCTGAGTTGTCCAATGTGGCTTTTCAACTCAGCGGGTGTACATTTTTTTGTTTATTTCCCTAACTTTTTCCCGAGCCTTTTATTCTGTTTTTGGCTTGCCGGGATGTCCCTTTTTTCCTGGACTTTTATTCTGTTTTTGTCCAACGGGTCTCTTTTATACGAAGTATTTTCTTATTGCGTCTGTGTTGACAGGGGATAAAAATTCTTCTCCATCCATGGTTGTTAACATTAAGGCTCCGCTTGAGAAAACCTTTTTAACCATAAATGGTCCTTCATAGTTGGGTGTCCACTTGGCCCTATGGTCTGTTTGAGGAGGAAGGATCCTCTTTAGCACCAATTCACCGGGTATGTAACATCGAGGTCACACCTTTTGATTGAACGCCCGTTTCAATCTTCATTGATACAGTTGTCCATGGCATACATCTGCTAAACGCTTCTCTTCGATGAGGTTCAACTGATTGAATCTAGACTGGAGCCACTCAACTTCATCAAGCTTGACATCCATCATTATCTTTAAGGATGGGATCTCGACTTCGATTGGTAGGATAGCCTCCATACCATACACTAGCAAGAATGAGGTTGCCCCTGTTGATGTGCGCACAGATGTTTGGTACCCATGCAATGCGAATGGGAACATATCATGTCAATATTTGTACGTCACAACCATCTTCTATATTATCTTCTTGATTTTCTTGTTGGCCTCCCCAACGACGCCATTCATATTTGAGCGGTACGGAGAAGCGTTATGATGTTCAATTTTGAAATCCCGACACATATCTGCCATCATCTTGTTATTGAGATTGGAACCATTATCAGTAATGATTCTCTCGGGTATTCCATATCGACAAATGATATCCCTCTTTATGAATCGGGCCACGACCTGCTTGGTGACATTAGCGTACGATGCTACTTCCACCCACTTGGTGAAGTAGTTAATGGCGACCAGAATGAAACGATGACCATTTGAAGCGGTAGGCTCGATTTTTCCGATCATATCGATGTCCTACATAGCAAAGTGCCAAGGTGAAGACATGACACTCAATGAATTAGGAGGCACATGCACCTTATCAGCATAAATTTGACAATTATGGCATTTGCGGGAATACTTGCAGAAATCAAATTCCATGGTTATCAAATAATACCCTGGTCTCAAGAGTTTCTTCGCCATGGTGTGTCCTCCAGCATGGGTACCGAAGGATCCTTTGTGAACTTCTCGCATTAACATGTCTGCTTCGTGTCTATCCATGCATCTGAGTAAGACCAAGTCGAAGTTCCTTTTGTAAAGCATGTCATCTTGATTCAAGAAGAACCCACCGGAAAATCTTCTCAAGGTCTTCTTATCTTTGCTGGATGCCCCTGTTGGGTATTCCTGACATTTCAAGAAACATTTGATATCATAGTACCAAGGCTTATCATCATTAACACCATCAACTGCAAACACATAAGCAGGCCTTTTGAGACGAGACACCGCAATTTTGGGAACATATTTCCATTGTTGAACTTTAATCGTGGATGATAAGGTTGCTAGAGCTTCAACTAATTGATTCTCGCCACGAGGTACATAATGAAGTTTTATCATCATAAAGAAAGTCAACAACCTCCTGGTGTAATCCCTATAGGGAATCAAATGTGGTTGATGAACAAGCCACCTTCCTTTAACTTTATTTATGACCAAAGTTGAATCACCGAAGATGTTGAGGGTCTAAATTCGCAAATTAATAGCCTTCTCAATCCCCTATTATACAAGCTTTGTATTCTGCCTCATTGTTGGTGCACTTAAACGTCAACCGGGCAATGAAGGGAATGTGAACTCCTTTCGGTGTGATAATGACAGCACCAACTTCGCTGCCATTCAAGTTAACGGCCCTGTCGAACATCAGACTCCATTTGGATTCAAGGTATGGGCCTCCTCCGGGAGTGGTTCTTCGCAATATTTCGATTTGAGGAACATGATGTTTTCATCAGGGAACTGAAACCTCATTGGCTGATAATCGTCAATTGGTTGTTGGGCCAGATAATCTTATAATACACTTCCCTTGATAGCGTTCTGAGAAGTATATTGGAAATCGTATTCAGTCAAGATCATTTGCCGACGGGCTACCCTTTCGGTCAAAGCTGACTTTTCGAAGATGTACTTGACATGATCCATCTTGGATATCAGTAAGGTCGTATGAGTAAACATGTATTGCCTCAATCGCTTAGAAGTCCATGCCAGTGCACATCATGTCTTCTCGAGAGTTGAGTACCTGGACTCACAGTCGATGAATTTCTTACTCAAGTAGTAGATGGAATGCTCTTTCCTACCTGTCTCGTCATGTTGACTGAGAACGTAACCCATTGATCCTTCAAGTACTATAAGGTACATAATCAGTGGCCTCCCCAGAACCGAGGGTATGAGGATTGGAAGTTCTTGTAAGCACTCTTTGATTTGGCTGAAAGCCAATTGACAATCATCGTTCTACCTGACGACCTGATTCTTTCTCAAGAGCTTGAATATTGGTTCGCACGAAGCTGTTAGGAGAGATATGAACTGTGCAATGTAGTTCAATCTTCCTAAGAAGCCAAGAACCTCTTTTTCAGTTTTAGGCTCAGGAATTTTTTGAATAGCTTTCACCTTTGCAGGATCAACCTCAATCCCTTTTTCACTTTCTATGAAACCCAACAGCTTACTGGAGCACACTCCGAATGTACATTTCTTCGGATTCAACCTTAGTCTGAACTTCCGCAGTTTGTCAAACAGTTTGGCCAAATTGACTAAGCGCTCTTCCTCAGTTTGCAACTTCGCAATCATGTCATCCACGTAGACCTTGATCTCGTGATGAATCATATCATGGAAGAGAGTCACCATTGCCCGTTGATAAGTTGCTCCAGCATTCTTCAAACCGAATGGCATTACTTTGTAGCAGAAAGTTCCCCAAGGGGTGATGAGTATAATTTTCTCCATATCATTTGGCGACATTTTGATTTGGTTGTAGCCCGAAAATCCATCCATGAAGGAAAACACCGAAAATTGAGTTGTATTGTCGACCAACACATCAATGTGAGGCAATGGAAAATCGTCCTTGGGACTAGCTCTATTTAGGTCTCGGTAATCAACATACATCTGAACTTTGCCATCTTTCTTCGGTATCGGCACGATGTTGGCAACCCATAGGGGATAACTCATAACATCCAAGAATCCAACGTCAAATAGTTTTTGAACCTCTTCCTTGATCTTTATTTCCATGTCAGGTTGAGTTCTTCGCAACTTTTGTTTTACTAGCGGACAATCTTCTCGTAGTAGCAACCAGTGCACTATGATATCAGTGTCAAGCCCTAGCATATCCTGGTAAGACCAGGCGAAGCCGTCAACATATTCACGGAGCATGTCGATCAATCGGCCCTTCACAGATTCTTCTAATGCAACCCCAATCTTGACTTCTTTTTTCACCTCTTTGGTTCTCAGGTTTATAGTCTCAATAACCTTCTCATGCGGATGAATCTCCCTCTCCCATTGCATTAGCTATCTGGCTAGCTTGTCGGGTAATTCACAATCTTCCTCACCTTCCTCGCCGGCTTGGTAAATCAGATTGTCGAAATCATAGCGAGTCATAATAAGATTGTCATCGATGAGACCCAATAGGGTGCATCTGCATGAATGATGATTCATGCTAGATTTTAGAGTGCGGGAAAGACATGAAAAATGAAAATGCACATTGCCATTTATTGTGTAAAAAATAAAATGAAAAACAGGGAACACCATGAATGAATGCAAAAACGTCCATTTTATTGACGATTAATATTGCAAATTGAAATAATGAAAAACCCTTATAATGAGATACTATGCATTGGGCCAGAGATAAAGCTTTCAAACAAGAATAAAAGCACAAAAAAATTACTCTTTGTGCTGGGTAACAGTGATGATTTCTTCGGATTGTAAACACCCCAAATTTTCCTTCACTCATTTCACCATGGCTTGTGATCTTTTCATATGCATAAGTTCAATCATATCATCTCATATTGCATGTTTCTTCACTACATTGGTTCTAAGCCATCTGCATCTAGGGTTTGTGACTTGAGCCATCCCTGAGCCATTTGAGCCACTCCAAAGGTCATCAATCACTTCAAAGGGGTCCATGTATGTTCAAGCATCATATTATATCCCCACAAGGTCAAGGAAGTCAAAGGCATGGAAGCAGAGCCAGGTTTAACTGCACAGATGACCTAAAATTAGGGTTTTGGTTTCAAAGGCCATAACTCCAATTTTTTTGGTCATTCTTATTTCTATTGGTCTCTATATGTTATGAGGATCATGCATATCAATTTTCATGAAGAAATTCAATGGGGAAGGCATCTGATCAAAAGGTGACTTCTTGAGCAAGTCAGTGCAAAATCAGGGCATCTGAGGCCCCCAATGACCCAACCAAAGGGGTTTCTCCATCATTTTGAATGTGTATGATCTTTATTTGATCATAGAAGATGTTAGAATTTCACAAAATTGAAGAATTTCAAGCCATTTGCAAAGTTGCCTTTTTGGGAAAGTGACTTATAATGAAAACTTGCCATTTTGGGAAAGTTTTTCAACCTCCTCTTTTTGATTCAAAATTGCTTCAAATGAGAAATCTTTGGTCATGAAAGTTGTAGATTGGATCCTCCCATTTTCAAAAAGTACAAGAACTCATTCTAATTCATTTTAGATCAAAAGTTATGGCTTGTCAAAGTTGGACAAAATCACTAAAATTTCACTTTTACACCAAAGGAAGAAAGTTGCAAACCTTCATGCCAAGGCCAAATGTGACTTCAAACCAGCTTCTAATCATCACACAAACATAATTCATGGCTCATAATTCAGATTTGCCCAAGAAATTTCTCACTTTCATGTTTTGAATTCCAAGTAACCATAAGCCATTTTCCATACAAGTTCAAAGGGAGGAATACTTGCAAAATGATCCCTAAGGGTTTGTATGGTCTCTAGCTGATCTCAAGGCATTACCATAACCTCATGAAGCATCTCACAACAAAAATTCAGCAAGGAAAGTCACATGTCCATGACCAAAAATCACAAAATGTAACAAGTTGCAAAATTGCAAAACATGTGGCATCTCACCCTTCATCCATCCCAGCTCACATCAGAACATCTAAGGGCCTTCCTTGAAGCTGGCTGAGGCAATCCAAACACATAAATCTTCTCTGCCATGGCCCATACCTATAGTACACCATTTTTGACTTTTTGGCCAATCATCCCATACCAATCCCACAGTGCATACCTGCCCTCCAGAATTGTTGGGATTGCTTATGGATTACATAAGGATCATAAAACACAAAGGGAAGAGGCTCAGAACACACACACAACCAGCTTGCACAAAATCTGTCCAAACCTTCATCTCTTTGAAACTCCTTCCTCAGCCATCAAAAGTCCAAAATTTCTTCACCAACAAATCATATATCACTCACAGAACAAAACCCACCCCCTGAAACAGCTTGAATCCCCACATACACAGACCTCCATTTCTGCTATACCAGAACTGAAACATTCAAACCAGCCATTATCAAAGCTTTCTAATCTTCATTTCATCATCAGGGTGTTCAAAGAAGTGGGCTTGCACAAAGGGAGAGTCCAGAAAGCTCAGAATCAGAGAGTCCTCATCTCAGATAACATGAAGAACTTTTTTCCCAGAAGCTAGTTTTTAAGTTCTTTTATGATTCTGTATGTTCCCCTGATCATGGGGATGTGCTTACTTTTGAAAATGGTTGCGAAACCATCATGTATGAAGTCTCTGAACTTTTGCCCGTGTTTTACATTTTGCTTCGATTCATGCTTGTGAGGTGAAATAAATGAGTTTGAGATGAGGGTTTAGGTTTAGGATGTGTAGAGGATCAGTTTGGTAAAGGAAATTTGAAGATTGGTGACCTGTAGAAGAAGCTAGGGTTTTGTGCTTGCCGGAGAAGATGACCGGAACCATTGTTCCGGTCATCTGAAAGTGATTAAATTAGGGTTAGGTTTAAGGTGAGTTTGAATGTAGGTCTTTGGATCCCTCTTCCCGCGCGTTGTGAACGGCCCAGATCTTTTGGTTTAGCCCTAATCCATGTAATTAACGTTAATTAATTAAGTTTAATTTGAATTTAATCAGAATCAATCCCAACCACTGAATAGCGCGCGGGTCAACTCCCTCCAATTCTATTTGAATTCCAGCCATAGGATCTGCATACTTCTCCATTTAATTAATTTAATTTTCATTTTCATTGCATTTATTTCCACGAATTTTTAAAAATAGTAAAACACATTTAAAAATTCTGAAAATTTTTATCAAATCTTTTATTAATTTTCAGAACCCAAAAATATTTTTATTTTTATTTTTTGCATGAAAAATCATTTTTAAATCATTTAAATGTTTATTTTTAATTAGTTAATGGAAATTAATTAATTAAAAATGCATTTAGGTATTTAAAAAATCACCAAAAAATTCACATTGCATTTTAAAACATTTAGAAACATTATCAAACTCTCAAAACAAATTTCTTTTTGGTCCTTGATGTATTTTGACATTTTTCATTGGAATTAAAGTTATTTAAAGGCAATATTTTGGTCCTAACTTGGAAAAATTCATTCTGCCTAACCATGAAGAGTTTGATGATGGTTCTTATTGCATTGCATCCTTCATATCATGTTGTTTCTAGGGTAAAATTGGTTTGAATTTATCTTTCATTTTCAATTTGATGAGCATTTTTCCTTTTGAAGTGCCTTGAAACCCTAGTTGACTTGAGAAATTCATAACCCCCATTAGGTTAAGACTTAGGTCCCCTCCTTTGGGCAGTGAACTTGTGTAGGGATAGGGTTCCTTTGATCCCATTTTCATTTTTTTATCATGTCATTTGCCTCTGGTTTTGAATTTTGCATTGCATATTGTATGTAAACCCTAATTCTTGCCTTCCTTTGCATCCATCTCTCATTTGCTTGCATACATGAACTTGCCATGACATTTTGTGTATCAACATGACATATAAGACATCTTAGGACATATTAGAATCATGTTTGATCTTTGCATCTTTCATTTGCCATGTTGTGCATTCATTTCATTACATAAACTTTCATGAACTTTCATGGTTCAAAGCATGCTTCATTTGCCTCCACATCCTTGTATGATCATCCACAACTCTTGACATGTGTTTGCATCATCTCTTGGCATCATTAACATCATGTTCATGCTTCTGACTTTGTCTTACATCATGTCATTTCATCTCATTCTCATTACATTTCATTTCCTTTGCTAACTTTTCAGGTGGTAAGTTGTTTTGAGAAGTGAATTTGCCTTCACTTCTCACAATCTCTTCTCATCTCTCTCTTGCATCATTGCTGCATTTTATCTTTGTATTAGAGTGAGCTTGCTCATTCATGTTCATCTCTTACTTTCTTTCTTCAGGCAACTTGTCTTCTTAAGTGAAGCAAGTTGTCTTATTTTCTTTCTACTTCTCCTCCTTTCATCTGTTTCTTTCCTGGTGGCTTTTCTCCTAGAGATCTTTTGTAAGCCTCATAAACCCTAGGAACAACCAAGCATGATCACAATTAGGGTTTGATTAGTATCCCATTAGTTTTACCTTTGTGTCATCTTTGTGTCTTCTCTTCTCATCTCATAATCAAGGACTAAACCCTAAAGGTTTTAAGGCTTTGTGATTAAGCTTATGCCTGCATCCTTCTATTATGATGGAGTGTATAACTTTAATCCTAAGTGTTAAACCCTTAATGTTTTTAACTCCTTTAATCAATCACCCCAATAATAACTAAGACATCAAGCTTGTAACTTGGGCCTTGCATTAGGGTTCTAATTCTTCCTTAATTGGTTAAGAAGGACTAACCCTAGTGTTAATGGACAAGTCCCCTTCAAGTTGTCTTACAAACCATAAAACTCACTTCTTAATCTTACCATTAACTAAAATTCACTTTAATAAAGACTTTGTTTTGTCATGAGGTTAATCCCTAATCATGGATTAAGTTGAGGAGCCTTCCTCAGCTTAAATGTTCTCATCTATTATCCTTCTATTAGGATGGTGTAATGAGTCCATTAAATCTTTGATTATGGCTTAAACTCATTACTTAACACTAAACAAAAACCCAAAAACATCTAAATAATTACAAGTAGGTTAATGATCTTGATCCTACATCATGGTGATTAAGTGTGAGGTGTTTACTTCACACTTAAGGTATTCTCATTACCCCTAATCAGAGGGAGGATGTGATGAGTTTACTAACCCTTGGTTTAGACTTAAGCTCATTTTCTTATGACAAATATCAAAAAGCAATAAAAGATTGAAAACCCAAAAACAAACAATAATCGTCTCCTCCGGGATTCTTTTCTCATCTCATTCACTCACAAACGAGAACTTGCTTCTTCCGTCTAATGCAAGACAGTTTGCACCTGAGCCAGACAGGTCATACACTTGAGCATAGGCAAGTAAGCAGTTCACAAGTCAATTTATCTTTCCAGTCTCCTTGAGTCGAACTACGGTGTTCTGACTTCCTCATTGCACGCGAGGATACGTAGGCATAACTTAACAGTTATCGAACAAAAGTCTCTGTATATTCCCCTTCCTTTCAGCATTATTCTTTTAGCCTCATCATCTTGGGCTTTGCACTCATGTTCTTACACTGACATTCCACATATTTCACTTCACTTTCTTCCAGCACTGACACTTGCATTCTTTCTAGCTTTGATACACAGATAGCACTGACACTACCCCTTTAAGCACAAATCTTTCAAGCGTGGATCTCGTCGAGTACGGCGGACAATCTGGGTGCTAATACCTTCCCAGGTTGTAACCAACCCCCTTTCTCAGTTTCTCTGGTTCGCGACCGTCTTATTCATCTTTTCTTAGGTTTATGCAGCATTACCTTTCCTTCGGGATAAAAATGCCTAGCTGGAGACTCTATTCATTTCCTTCTCCTTTCACCGACCGTTCGCGTCTGTACCCCTCTTGGCCCTGTGTCATCAGGTGGGAGCGACACGGATGACCAATTATTGAGTTCCACTCATGGGACACTCGGCTTGATCCACTCGTCAATTTCACAGTCGCTATCAATTATGTCTTCATGAATAGCACATATATTATTGTGGTCCACCCATCCGACACTGCAGAAAGTGATCGAGCCTTTACGATCTCTAGCACGTTAAGCTGATGTTGCTTGAGCAGGGTTATAACTTATTCCGAACATGTCCTCCTTCTTGGGGACCTCTATCATCTTGCCCCAACCTTCGTTAACCCCTGATTCCACCACCTTCAGAGCTTCCTTATAGGATACAATAGATACACCATTCTTCTTCTCTTCCAAAAGGGATGCTGCTGAGGATGACGCGACTTCAATCTTGACCGGCTCGAAAGCCTGACAAGGGGTCTCATATATCTCACCGTCCATCTCCACGTATTTGAAGGACGATAGATGGCTAATGAAGATGTCTTTCTCCCCACATATTGTGACACTTTTCCCTTCCCAGACAAACTTTAGCTTCTGATGGAAAGTTGAGGATACTGCCCCAGCTGCATGAATCCAGGGACGCCCGAGTAAACAACTGTATGTCGGCTGGATGTCCATGACATAAAAAGGTCGTGTTGAACATCTATGGGCCTACATTGATCGGAAAGTCCACCTCTCCAAAGACTGACCTCTTGGAGCCATCGAACGCTATGACTACGAAGTCACTTGGCCTGAGCACCACTCCATCGTAGTCCAGCTTGATTAACACCTTTTTTGGAAGCACATTTAAAGAGGACCCCCGTATCAACAAGCACGTGGGAAAGCACAACCCCTTTACATTCCATCGAAATGTGCAGAGCTCTATTGTGACTGCGTCCCTCAGCAGTTAGATCCAAATCTGTTGGTCGCGACTTTCTGAGTCTAACGGTTACTAACTGCAAGTGCACAGTTTATCACGTAGTAATAAAAGATATCGATCCCACAGAGATTCGATAATCAACCTAGTGTAGTCGGGTGTTGCTATGTTTAGCTAAGGAGAGCGATGTTTTGGGTTTTAAAGGGTTAAGAATTAACTAAATTAAATTAATGATATAAATTATCGGTACGTAATTGATTTCGCCTTCGCGATTTCAATAGAGGGTCGGCTTGTTAAGGTTTATTAAGTTATCTCTCCGTAGAAACTCTCAGTTTAAAAGTCCTCGACTCACACTCTCGTGGTCTTGCCTAATACTATACTCCTAAGTTCAATTGAGCGCTCTCGATGTATCAATTCAAGTTAGAAATACTCTTTGGAAACCTAAAGGTTCTAATTGGTTTTAAACTGCTTCCGACATGTTTAAAACTAATGCTCGATTTCAGCTATCTGATTAGAATCTCACACTCCCGTGGTCTTAATCCTAATCTTGTAGACTCTCTTACTCTCATAACGAAAGTTAATTAAAACAAGAAACTGAAACCAAATTATAACCTAATTTAAGGTTTTATCCTAATTCTATCGAATTCGTTCCGGTTTATACAATTACATACCGATTAACGATTTAAGCTGACATATTAAATGAAGAAAGGTAGAAGAAGAGAAATTTTATAATGTAAATAAATGCGATAATAAATAAATAAAATAACATTAAAATCAGAAACCTGGTTGCAATATCCTTGATCAACCAAACTTCGAAACTTGAACGAAAACGAAAATTGCAGTGGCTAGAAATAATAAATATGGTGATAGTTTCCTAATGGCGAAAACTATCACTAAGGTTTGGTAAAAGAAATAAAAATAAATGCAATACGAAAAATTAAAGGCGAACTTCGCAGAACAAAAACGACAGAAATTGGATGTCAAATGAAGCTTCGGGTTCAAATGGCAAAGAGCTCTATTTATAGATACTGTGGTAGGGTTTGTTGAGAAAAATAAGGCTTGGACTTCTGTCGCTCACTGGATTTCCATCCTGGTACAAACGCGAAAGTGGCACGGAAAGAGGTAGAGTTGTCAGCCAGTCATTTTTATCCCGAAGGAACGAGAATGGTAATGCTGCACAAACCAGAAGAAAAGAGAAGGAATGACACAAGTCCTGCGAACCAAAGAAACTGGGTTCGGGAGTCGGTTACAACCTGGGAAGGTATTAGCACCCCAGATCGTCCGCCGTACCCGACGGGATCCACGCTTGCAAAGAAATTGTTTCAAAGGGTGTAAGAATGAAAGCTGTTGCAAAGAAAAGGAACTGAATTGGATAAACGTAAAGAAAGGAGGGAAAAGGTAGTGAAAATAAAAGAGTGTTCTCGAACGGGCCCTACCCCGCTGCCTACGTACCTCATCTGGACAATGAGGATCAGAGTCGCCGTAGTTCCCCTAACTAGGGGTGGAAAAGATTGCTTGTGTCTTAAGGCTTGAGTTGCCTATGTCAATTCTTAGGTGTTGCAGGCTCAAACGATGAGTGCGTTACCGTCTTGCAAAATGACAAGTAGGAGCAAGTTCGCACGTAAAGAGTGAAGGTGATGAGAAGAGAAGTCCCGAAGGAGAGACGTTTATTGTTTGTCTAGTATTTTTTAGGAGTTTTCTGCTTTAAGGTTTGCATAGGTAAGTGTACCTAAGTCTTACTTAATAGGATGTGTACTTCTTACATCATCCCGAAATGGAATGCGCAAGAGGCACACCTAGCTATGGAGGAGATCCCCAAATCTAGTCCCGCAAGTGAAGGCTCATACACACTGACCTATTGGCATTTATTAAGTGTTTTTGTGATTTTTTGGTTAAGAAGTGTTTTTTATGTTTTCTTTGTGAAGTAATATCATGCTAAGACCTATCCACCACGAGGGATATCCTACACCTCGCCCCGAAACGAAACGCGTGCACGTATCTCATAGCAAAGTCTCGTGTCACATGAGAAGACTCGTCATTTATTAAAGTGACTTAAAGTTAAGTTTGAAGATGAGAAGAGAGAGCACCAAAAGGATCTCAAAGGTAAAAATCTAAGGGGAAGACTAATCCTAATATTGACATGCTTGGTTGGTCCTAGGTTAGTGTGGTTTAAACCATCCTAAAGAAGAAGGAAGGAAGAACAAGAGAAGAGGAGGGGGAGAAAGTTAGAGAACAACTTACTCCTCTAAAGGAGATATTTTGCTTCTAAATGGGGAAGATGGGAAGCACAAGATGGCATAAGGCACACCAAAAAGCACAAATAAGAAAGCAAAATAAAAGAAGAGATAAAGAATTGAAATGTGGACATCATCCACACTTCACTTACCATGAGCCCCTGAAATGGTTAGAACTAATCACATATGACAAGACAAAACCAAATAAGATCGAGTGAGGCATAAACAAGAAAAGGATCAATTCCACACACCACAACCAGAAGTGATTCACCTCATTTACATATTAAAATACCTCAAACAAAGCCAAAGAGAAAGTAGAGCAAACATGGCATCTCTAGGCAACATTAACTACTTATGAAAAAGATAAGCATGCATGAGATTCTACACATCATTCAAGCCTAACAAGCATCATACATCTCAAGACCAGAATCACATCATCACAAGAATGTGTATAAACAACACAAAGACCAAAGAAAGGATCATACAAGTTCACACATAATCATCACAAGCATGAGAAGTGAAGTGAACATGTGCATAAGTGAGTAATCTTCAAAGGCAAGTAACACCAAAAATTTCAAAGCACAAACACCAATCAAGGACTAAGGGTACATCCTCATACAAAAATAGCCCTAAACACCCTAAAGGAGTTGGCACAAGTGCCCTCCTAGCCTAAGAACTAAGCATGTGACAAGAAAGGGAAAACATTAGGGAAAACACATATAAAAATTCAAATCAAATCAAAACTTCATTCAAAAATTCTACAATTAGGCACAAATGTTCATTAACCATGTGATAACATCATACCAAAAGAGCAAGATCAGAATCAAAAGAAAACTAGGTCAAAGGACCTCATGAACATAAACTAGGATTTTGAAACTTCATACTCAAGTAACATATCAAACATATTCATGCAAGCTTCTAAAAATAAGAAGAAAAATAATCAATAAACTACATCTCAATATGAACCAGATGCAAAAAGAACCAACCTAAAATTCACATTAATGATCAAGATATAAATTCTACAAGACAACATTCATTTAAAGTGAATTAAAAATAAATAATAAAGTCAAGAATTAATTCCAGCATTAATAATAAAAAATAAATGGAAAAATAAAATATCAAAAATTAGAGAAAACTAAAAGAAACATCCATGATTTATTTTATGATTTTTGGAAACCTATTACTATTTTTAAAAATTAAAAATCAAACTGAAAACAAAATGTAATAAAAATAAAAGGGACGAGCCAGGGGTGCATTTAGTAGCAAAGGTCAGTTCAATTAATTGGGCTAGGCAAACAGGGGGGAGCGTATAGCAAGAAAGACCCATTGGGCGCTCAGTCAACCTAAGTGTGGTATGAAGATCCAAGGGTTCTCATTAATAGTCAACATACAAAGTCCACACATCCAAAGGTTTATGCGCAGTCAACAAGATTCTCAGTCATTCAATCCAGTGGCTCAGGTCTAGTCAAGTCAGCACAAGGTATGTAGATCTAAAGGCACACATCAAATATCACAAAGTAAACATAAGCAACGCGCCAGATGCAAAGTCTAAACCCTAGGTCAAACAAACAAGTGGTCCAGATTGAATATCCACATACTCTACCATGCGCTGACACACAAAACAAATAATTAGAAAATTAAAACAAGGAGCAAGTCACGTGAGTGGAAGCACAAATTTTATTTGCTGGCAACATGTAGTCCGTCCAGATCAAGCATCCAATGGACATAACATCTTCTTCTTCATTCAACTTAGCTCTAGAATCCGGTGACCGGAGCTAGGGCCCCGGCACCGGAAAACTCATGGCCAAGAACAAACAATCACAAAAATGCTTCAAACTTTCCAGATCTAATAATTAGAGCATGTTGATCACAAATATGAGCTTATTTTTTGCATTAGGTTATCATACAAACCAGATCGAAGCAAAACTTAATCACATGTAAAACTTTAAATCAACATATCTCCATCCATACTCAAGCAAAATCAATTCTAAACACATCATTACAACCAGCAAAGCATGTAGATCAAGAAGCACATAATAAAACTCAAATCTAGATCTGTGAATTTGGATGATACCTGAGATTTGCAGAGCTTGAATTAGGGTTGCTCCAGCTACAGATCAACTCACTTTAATCTCTCCTTGCAAAATAAATGCAAGAGAGAGTCTGAATTAGCCTGGATCTTGAAGTTTCCACTGAACTGCACCTCTTTTGCTCCTTGACCAATCTTGAGCTTCAGTTGAAATGAAAGGTGGATTTATGATCCTTGTACTCTCAGGACCAAGAATATGCAAAAAGACTTGGAAATGGCTGAAGGAAATAGGAGATTCGAAGGAAAGAAAGTGAGGTGCAAAAACTTTGGTGTGTGAAAATGGTGATGGATCTCAGAAAATGGAAGCCCTAATCCTTTTATATACTATTCCAAGTATTAATACTGAAGAAATGAGAGGAAATGCACGTGAGGAATGAGTGATTGAAATGGTTTTGCAAAAATGAAAAAGTGGTGTGAGGTGATGAAATACTCGTTGTTGCACCCCAAAATTTTCCCTCACCTAGACAAGACATTGTGTACTAAGAGGTTCACAAGGTTCACAAGATTCACAAGGTTCACAATTAGTCAGAAAGTTGGACAATCCCCTCAGACAATGCATCCTCCTAAGCAATGCACCCTAAACTAGGGTTTTGGATTTCATCAGGCTAAATGGACTCCCAAGGCTTAAAGTGAGCTTCATAGCACCCTATATGTCTTCAAGAATCCCTATGTCAAGTTTTAAGGCTTTCCCAAAAGGGTTGCTCAGTCAGATGATCAGATATGCAAAAATCAGTCAAATTGGTTAAAAAGTCAAACTGAGGTCAACTGTGGTCAAACCAAAGTCAAACTTCATGATTGTTTGCCAACATCAATTATATGAAGTAAAATTCATCATTTGATCAAGGGTTGATCATGATTCATCAAGGAGATTTCAAATCATCAAGAATCAGGAGTTTCTAAATTAGGGTTTTCACAGGAAAAGTCAACTGAACTTTGACCAGCCATAACTTTCACATGCTTCATAAAAAATTTCCCATCCAAAGCTCATTTTTAAGGAAATTGAATTCTCTACAACTTTGTGTCTCACAAGCCAAGCCCAAAAATGCTTCATTTGAAAGGTATGCGCCAAAACATTACAGGTCATTTCAAAAGTCAACAAAAAGTCAACATCTTCCAAAGGGCATTACTTGAAAATGGTAAAAGATATGGACATGAGACCAAAGAGGTTGGTTAGAGGACTCTCTAAGCTTTCCAAAATGTCCAAGAACACCTTCATAGCCTTAAAATTGAGGGATTTGTGCCTTTGCAAAGTTGGCAAATATTTGGGAGGTTTGTGAAGTAAATGAAGTCTTAAAACCAAATTTTGCCAAATGGGCCTACCAAATTCCAATCCAATCTCAAGGATAAGGTCATACACGACCCATTGACTATTTTTCCATATTTTTATGTTTTATATTTTATTATTTTGGATTTTATTTAATAAAATTCAATTTTAATGAAAATAAAATATAAAAAGTCAATCTAAAAATCTGATTTTTGTTCTAGAAATTCTTAAAGAACAATTAAAGATGATTGGAATCATATAAAATCAGATCAACCAAAAATAGCAAGGAGATATTAGATTTTTTTCAATATTTGAACCATATCTTTCTTCATGATCAAACTATCCAAAAGTCCAAAGTAGAGATTGATTTTTTGACCTAATTGGCTCCTATTATATATATACAACACAAGCTAATGAGAAGAGGACGAAAATTTGGCAGCCAAAGCACTCATACAAAGTTCAAAAAATCAAAAAATTTCAAAATTCGGTTTCACGATTCCAGCCATCCAAAAGAGGTTTTTAAGGTTGAGAAAGTTTCCTTGAGGTTGCTTGAACACGTTTGAACGATCATATGCATCAAAAGCATCATAAAATAGGAATCCCGAATTTGTTTTTGATCTTGAAATTCGAATTTTTGATTTCACTAATATATTCATTATGAACTGTTATTGATGATTTTTATGTGTTTGTTGTGATGCGTAGAGCGATTCTGGACGTTTGGATTGAAGTTTCATGGCCGATTTGAGAGAATGCCATTGTTAGGGTTCTAGCTTTGAATTTGGGGTTTATCAATTCGTGGACTATAGGAGGCTTTCAAAGTGATTTTCGAATTCTATAGGACCTGAGCTTTAATTCCCCATAAAAATTGTGAATCAATCATGTGTATTTTGTATCCTATGAAAATCGCAGGTTTTGTTACGAAAATATTCGCAGGAAATCGCATAGCAAAATTCGCAGAAAATTGTGCAGGGCGGGAGGTTGAAGATGACTGCGTGGCAATGCACGATTGGACGAAGCTGAAGATGGAGATATGCACGTAACAAAAGGAGTTGGTGATGGATTATTATCACAAGCGCATGGCTTGTCCCAGTGGTCACGCAGGCTGTGTATTGAGGTACCTGGGGTGGGTTCGATCCTTGGCTGATCCCTCCACCCCATTTTGTTTTGTGTTTTGTTTGCTTATTTTAATTAATTATTATTATAATATAATTATTTATTATATAAACTAAATAACCCATTAATATTTTTTTTAATTATTTACTTTATAAATAACTTATAGTAAAAATATACTAATTATTTTTTTAATCTATTTATTAATTCCTCAATTTTTTTTATATAATAATTTATTTATAATTAATATATTTGTAAATAAAATCAAATGGGCTATTTTTTTTTGTTTATATATATTTTTCTTATAGTAATAATTCTAAAATTTTTGTATATATAATTTATAAATAACTTATTAACTTAATAATTTAATATTTTCTATTCATTAGTAATAATTAATTAATTCAATGTATATTTTCTTAATAATTTCTAATTAACCCTAATTTTCTTAAATAAAATACTAACCCTAATTTTCTTAACCCTAATTTTTATTAACCCTAACATTTAACTTAATTAATTTTTGTTCTAAACTATAATTAAATCATTAACCATTTTTTTATATATGTAAATAATTATTATTTGTTTATTATCATTAAAAACTATTTTCTTAATTAATTCTTAAAATATATATATTTTTAACATTACTTTGTCTTGCTAATTTCTTATTCCTTTTTATATTTATTATTCTAACCTTTGTTCTTATTTATTATTATTGTTGATTATTATTGCTTATTTATTTATCATTATCTTTATTTCTCGATTATATTGTATTTGTCCCAAAGCTTTGTAATAGTTTAGGTTTATTTTTTTTTTGTTTTATTTTTATTATGAATGTATTAACTGCATGGTTAGTAATTATAGGGTGTGTATAACATGTTTGTAATTAAAAATTGACTTAGAATAATTAATTTAAAAAGATAAATATTTGAACATGAACACGCATACACGTAAGTCGATCTTTGATCGCCATCTTGCACTTTCTAGGGTTACCTCTCATGTTGCCTATTTCAAAAGGTCAAGTAGGGTGTCTTAAGCAAAGTCCCTTCATAAATATCATCAAGTCCCTTCAGTTTATAAGATCAAGTCCCTTCAAGGTTGCCTACGATAAATGATCTTGTCCCTTCGAATAAAAGATGATAAGTCCCTACGAATTGCTAAAGACACCTTGCAGTTGCCTATATTCAGATGTCCCTATACATGTCCCTATAACATCCAAGGTAATGACTACCTATTCCTTAATAATAGGGATAGTCTTACCATTGAAAGAATATAAGAATAGTAAAGACCTAATATAAGGTAGGTTCCTCTTAATTACTTGCTCACACATTTCAAAATACATTTTACACTTCACATTTCAAGAAAATTTTCAAAACCAAGTCTTTGTATACATCCATACGAGGATCATTACAAAGTACTTAGAAAGTTTCTAATCACACACTACACCTTTTCAAAACAATTCAAAGTGAGCTAAGTAACTAAGAGCCCATGGATAACCATGGATATAAAGGGTGCTAACACCTTCCCTTTATATAACCTCCCCCCCGAACTCAAAATATTTTAAGGTCTTTCTTGTTCTTTTATGTCCTTTCCTTTTGGATAAAATAAAAATCGGTGGCGACTCTTGCTATCCGCAACATTTATAGATAGTCAGTTCTCCCACCGTGTTACAGAACTGGCGACTCTGCCGGGGATTTAATAAAAGAGGGGTACCCTTAGGAATTAGATCACTTAAATTGTTTGCCTTGTTTGCTTTATATTACTTTTTGGGCTTTATGTGTGAAAGATCCTAACCCGGATCTAGTGTACCTTAGGTAAATGACAATAGACCAAGGAAACTGTACGACGTATTCCGATATGGTTGATCTGGTGGCCATAGTTAGTGTGACTTCTTGGTTGGTGCTTATGTTCCTTAAGTAAAGTTTAGGATAATATGAGGTTACCATATGTTGTCAATACACTAACTGAATTTTAGAACCCTAGTCATCCCATCTTGGCCTTTAGAAAAGTAGTGAGATAGCCGGCTTTAGTGAAGACTGAAGTTGGTTGATACTAGATACTACACTCATTGAGATCCTAAACTTAGAGGGTTTTGGTAGGCAAGTAAGTTGCCTACTGAACAACCACCCTTGTGAAGGATCAATGATATTGAGATCCCTTAGAACCTGGTTACTTTTGTGGGACAGGATGAACCAACTAAACTTCAGGGGAGGGTACTTACCTTTAAACCTCATGCAAGCCTTCAAACCTAGGGATATTGTGTGACTTGTTTGTGTGTGCCACATGTTTGTGATTGAGCATAACATTATGACATCATGCATCATAAGCATAGCATTTTCACTAACCATTTCAAGGACCAAAGGATTTATCTTTGTTCTTTGTTGCAGGTCATGGCTTCTGCTCGTAGGAATACTATCCGGATCAACTTTGTAGGAATACCTCCTAAGCTTAAGGAATTGGTCTCTCAAGTTTCTGAAAACTCCCAATTCATCAAGAGGCATGGTCACCTATTGGATCTAGTCACTTCAGGGTTCAATGAAGACATGATGAGTGTTCTGTTTCAATTCTTTGATCCTAAACATCATTGCTTCACATTCCCCAACTATCAGCTGGTTCCTACAATGGAAGAGTTCTCCAAGCTACTGGGTATACCTATCCTTGATCAGAGACCTTTCACAGGCTTAGAGAAAGAGCCTAAACCTGAAGTCATTGCTGCAGCCCTACATTTGAAGAAATCAGACCCTAGAAACGAGAAGCGGAGTTAAGGGTATTCCTGCTAAGGTATTAATGGAGAAAGCTCAAGAGTTCCTGAAGGCTATGAGTTATGATGTTTTTAAGGAAATCTTAGCCCTATTGATTTATGGCTTGGTGTTGTTCCCCAATCCAGACAAGTTCATAGACGTACACGCCATCAACATATTTCTGATTCGTAACCCAGTGCCTACATTACTTGGAGACATCTTACATTCTCTTCATACCCGTACTACAAAGGCACGAAGAACTCTGATGTGTTGCATACCTTTATTGTCTAGGTGGTTTATTTCTCACCTTCCTCGATCAGTGATGAAGAATGAACAAGGGTTCAGGTGGTCTAAGAGGATTATGGCACTTTCTCATTCAGATATTCATTGGTGCTCTCGATCTATGGAGAATGTTACTATCATTGACCGTTGTGGGGAGTTCCCTAATGTGCCACTCCTTGGCATAAGAGGGGGCATTACTTACAACCCTTCTTTAGCTCTACGTCAGTTTGGTTATGCTCGGAGTGATGGTCCTCATGACATGCTTATTCAGGGTATTATGTTCGAATACAACAACGATCTGCAAGGTTACCGTCAAAGGTTCATACGAGCTTGGGGCAAGGTGAACACGGTTGACAGCAAGACTCTGGAACCAAAGTACACTATTCCTATGGAACCTTATCTCAGATGGGTACGAGCACGTGCTCAGACTCTTATGATGCCATATCCTGCCTTCCTGCCAGTACCATGGAGCCTGTGGCTGAAGGAGATACTTCCTATATCATTCTTCATCCAGACATGCCCACTGACATGGAGGAGTTATAGAGGTCCTGGATCCAGTTGAAGGAGCAAAGGGATACTTTTGAGACTCATTTCAAAGCTAGTCAAGAAAGAATTCTGGAGCTAACAAGACAACTTCACGAGGAGCAGAATCTCAACTCATACCTCAACACAAAGAGGAAACGTCCATGGGAGACTTAAAACCCCATCTTTGTATTCATTCCATTTTTGTTGTAAGCCCAAGGGGCAAACAAGTTTATTGATTACTAATAAAAGTTTACTTTATGGTTGTCTAAACAAATTTAAATCCTGCGGTCCTTGAAAACATTGCATATATATTTACATACCATGTCATTGCATTATAGGTTTCTTATGAACAAGTATCTTATCTTCTCGCTGTTTATTTCAGCAGAAATGGTTCTTGAACAGACTGTCAAAGATCTCCAGGCTCAGAATGCACAATTCCAAGAGTTGATTCTGAACTTGTCTAAAGGGCAAGATGAGCTGAAGACACTGCTGGCTAAGAAGAAGAAGAAGATCAGGAAATCAGGAGGCCTTATTAATCTGGGAAGAAGATTCAGAGGTCCTATCAAGACAAAGGAACAGATTGAGGATTCTGAGTCTGAAAATTCTGAGAAAGAGGGAGGTAGTCTCCATGATACTATGGGAGATTCTAATTCTGAGGAAAATTATTATCATGATCCTGCTAGTGAGGAGAAGTCCAAGATGCTGGTGGACAGAGTGAATGCCATGGAATTGCAAAAATCTTCTGGGCTTGATTTTGAAGATCTGAGTTTAGTTTCTGGAGTGGTTATACCTATTGGTTTCAAGGTTCCTATTTTTGTAGTGTATGATGGTGTCTCATGTCCCAAGCTGCATTTAAGGTCTTATGTCCGGAAGATTCAACCACATACTGCTGATAAGAAATTGTGGATTCATTTCTTCCAAGAGAGTTTGTCTGGAGCTCAATTGGAATGGTACTATCAACTTGAGAGTGTTAATATTCGTGATTGGAATGATCTTGTTGAGGCCTTCTATAGGCAATACCAATATAATGCTGATTTAGCACCAACTCGCATGCAGCTCCAAAGCATGTCGATGGGTGCTAAAGAGAGTTTCAAAGAGTATGCCCAAAAATGGAGAGACCTGGCTGGCAGAGTTCAACCTCCTCTGACTGACGGGGAGCTGGTGGATATGTTTATGAGTACGCTGAATGGTCCTTTTTATAGTCACCTCATTGGAAGCTCATCATCTGGTTTCACCGAGCTGATAATGATTGGAGAACGCGTGGAAAGTGGTATAAGAAATGGTAAGATACAAATGGGTGACTCTTTATCAAGCACTACTAAGAAGCCCCCTAGTGGAAAGAAGGAGTCTAATGCTGTGTATGGTCAACATAGTCGTAACAGGAGTCACCAATCTGTGGGAGCAGTTCACATCTCTAGTCCTACTCCTGCAGCACCAGAGCCATAACAAAGCAATCAACAGAAGCCTAGAAGACAGTTCACCAAGATCAACATGTCACTGGCCCAAGCCTTGCAACACATGTTGAAAGGGGAACTAATTACTTTGAGGGATCCTCCTCAGAATCCTAATACATCCTCTCCTCGATACAATCCTAATGCAAGATGTGCTTATCATTCTAATAGTCTGGGACATGACACTGTAAACACCCCAAATTTGCCCTCACCCATTCACACCATGGCTTGTGATCTTTTCATATGCATAAACTCAATCATACCATCCCATATCACATTTTTGATTCACTGCATAGGTTCAAAGTCATCTGCATCTAGGGTTTGTGATCTGAGCAATCCAAGAGCTTCTTGAGCCACTCCAAAGGTCATCAATCACTTCAAAGGGGTCCATGTATGTTCAAGCATCATATTGTGCTCTCTCAAAGTCAAGAATGTCAAAGAATCACAAGAACTGGAAATGGTATGGAAGCAGAGCCAGGTTTGACTGCACATATGACCTAGAATTAGGGTTTTGGTTTCAGAGGCCATAACTCCAAATTTTTTGGTCATTGTTGTTTCTATTGGTCTCTATATGGTATAGGGAGTATGCATATCAATTTTCATGAAGAAATTCCATGGGGAAGTCATCTGATCAAGAGTTGACTTTTCAAGCAAGTCAGTGCAAAATCAGGGCATCCGAGGCCCCCTATGACCCAACCAAGGGGTGTTCTTCATCATTTTGATTGTATATGATATTTATTTGATCATGGAAGATGTTGGAAGTTCACAAAATTGAAGAATTTCAAGTCTTTTGCAAAGTTGACTTTTTGGGAAAGTTTGACTTTTAATGAAATTGCCATTTTAGGCAACTTTTTCAACCTTTACTTTTTGATTCAAAAAAGCTTCAAATGGAAAAACTTTGGTCATGAAAGTTGTAGAATGGATCATTCCCTTTTCAAAAAGTACAAGAACATGACCTAATTCATTATGGATCAAAAGTTATGGTTTGTCAAAGTTGGCTAAAATCACAAAATTTCAAAGTTTCCACCAAAGAGGCATTTTGCAAAATGACTTGATCAAGTGTTCTAAAGCTACCAAATGGACTTCTAAACTTCACAACATGATCATATGGCTTCTAAAATTCAGAATGGGCCAAAGAAGTTTGCATTTTGATGCATTGAAACTCATGAAATCTCAAAGGAACCAAACTTGGACCAACTTGCAAAACTCATCATAAGTTATGAACCACTTGCTGTCTAGCTTCTAAACTCTTTTCACAGCATTCCTTGATTCAAGCTGAGCCCAAGCATGCCAAGAAGCAAGTGGTACCATAGCCCATACCTCAAGTACAAGTCAAGTTGACATTTTGGCAACTTGCCCATACCAATCACAATAGGCCAGCACCAACTCTCTGACCTATCACAATTGTTTATACACATCAAAGGCAAGCCAAATCACATAACAACACTCTCTGATCTTGCCCATAGCCATAGTTATCAAAATCTCCTCATTTTGCAAGAGCCTTCGAAACAGCCAGCACAAGCCTCAAACACACAAAAAAACTTCACAAATAATCTCAACACTCTTTCCTGATCACAAAGCACCCATCACCATTGCCTTAAACTCCCAGAATCACAAATACGATTCTCACCTCACCTTGAGCAGAACCTATGCCATTTTCCAAACCAGCCACTACAAACTTCTTCTAAGCATCAGGACTTCATCAGGGGACCAAGAGGAGTAGTTTGCACGAAGAGAGAGGGTCAGAAAGTTGCAAACTGAGAAAGCTCAAAGCTCAGGTATATCAAGAACTTTTTTTTCCAGAAATGAATTTTTAAGTTTCTAAGTTGTTCCTCATGCTTTGCTGATCACTCTGATGTTCTTAGTTTTGAAAATGGTTGAGAAATAAGTATTTAATCTTGTTCTGAAACTTTTCTGACCTAAAAATGTTTGGCTTCGATTCGTTTGATTGATGAAGAATAAATGATGTTTGAATGGGGGTTTTGATTTAGTTTGGCATGGGGATGATTTCTGGATAGTTAGTTTTCGTTTTCATGAAGATTTGAGGATTTTGGAGATTTTCAGGGAGGAAGGTCACCGGAGAAGACGACCGGAGCTCGTCTCCGGTGACCTGAAAGTGATTAGGGCATTAATGAGGATTAGGGCTAGGTTTGAATTCTGAGCGTAGGATGGGTTGACTGGCATTGACTCTCGCGTGAATGAACGCACCAGATCTGCCACTTAACCCTAATTCAGATTAATTAGTTTAATTAATTAGGTTTAAGTTTGAATTTCCCAGAAGCAATCCCAGCCGTCCACAAGCGCGCGCAGTCTTTCCCTCCTCTCTGAGTTTGAATACTGGCCTTACATTATGTTGACTTCTCATTAAATCCAATTTTATTTTCTTTTTATTTCATTTAATTTGTCCATTTATTTTAAAATAGTAAAACAATTTTAAAAATTCTGAAAATTTTTGTATAAACTTTTATTAATTTTCAGAAACCAAAAACATTTTCATTTTTATTTTTTGCATTAAAAAATATTTTTAAATCATTTAAAAGTTTATTTTTAATTAATTAATGAGAATTAATTAATTAAAAATACTTTTAGGTATTTAAAAATCACCAAAAAATTCATGAAACTTCTAAAAACATTTAGAAACATTGTCCAACCTTCAAACCAAATTTCTTTTTTGATCTTGATGAATTTTGATAATTTTCCATGGAATTAATTTCATTTTCAAGCATTATTTTGATCCAATGTTCAAAAAATCATTTCTGCCTAGTCTTTGAGAGTTGGACTTTGATTCTTTTTGCATTGTGTTTTGAATCTCATGTAGTTTGTAAGATTAAATTGGCATGATTTGATCTTTCATTTTCAATTTGTTTGGCATTTTTCTTGTTAAGGTACCCAAAAACCCTAGAAATTTTAGGAAATTCATAACTCTAATTAGGTTAAGAGTTGGAACCTCTCCTTTGGGCAGTGAGTTTGTGTAGGGTTAGGGTCCCTTGGAATGCATTTTCAATTTTTTATCTTGATGTTTGCTTCTGATTTTGGTTTTTGTTTGATGCATGGATCATAAACCCTAATTTGAGCTTCCTTTTGCATCCATCTTGCATTTTCTTGCATACCATGTCTTGCCATAGCATTTTGTGCATCCATCTGATTCATTTGACATCTTAAGACATATTAGAAGCATGTTTGATCATTGAATCTTGTATTTGTCATGTTGTATGCCATTTGCATTCCATAACATTTCATGTATGATAATGGTTCTAAACTTGTCTCATTTGCATCCATAAGTTTGTATGATCATCCCTATGCTTTGTTTCATGTTTGCATCATCTCATAGCATCATTAACATCATGTATGTGCTTCTGGTTTTTATTTGCATCATGTCATTTCATCTCATCTTGCATTGCTTTGCATTTCTTTCACTAACTTTTCAGGTGGTAAGTCACTTTGAGAAGTGAATTTGCCTTCACTTCTCATAACTTCTTTTCATTTCTCTTATGCATCCTTGCTGCATTTTGTTATGTGTTTGAGTTTGAGCTTGCTCATTCTTCTTCTTCCTTACTTTCTTTCCTCAAGTGACTTGACTTCTTGAATGAAGCAAGTTACTTTGCTTCTCCTTGCTCCATTCATCTGCTTCCTGGTGGTTCCTTTGAAGACTTCTCTTGTAAACCTCACAAACCTTAGGAACAACCAAGCATGACAATGATTAGGGTTTTGATTAGTCCCCCACTTAGTTTTACCTTTGTGTCTCATTGAGTCTTCTCTTCTCATCTCATAATCAGGGACTAAACCCTAAAGGCTTTAAGGCTTTGTGATTAAGCTTATGCCTGCATCCTTCTATTAGGATGGAGTGTATAACTTTAATCCTAAGTGTTAAATCCTAAATGTGTTTAAACCTCTTAATCAATTCACTTAATAATCATCAAGACATCACACTTGTAACTTGGGCCTTGCATTAGGGTTCTAATTCTTCCTTAATTGGTTAAGAAGGACTAACCCTAGTGTTAATGGACAAGTCCCCCTCAAGTTGTCTTACAAACCATAAAATTCACTTCATCATCTCACCATTAAATAAAATCCACTTAATCAAAGGCTTGTTTTGTCATGAGTTTAATCCCTAGTCATGGATTAAGTTGAGGAGCTTTCCTCAGCTTAAACTTTCTCATCTATTATCCTTCTATTAGGATGGTGTAATGAGTCTGTTTAATCCCTGATTATGGCTTAGCCTCATTACTCAACACTAAACAAAAACACCAAAAACATCTAATTAACCATAAGTAGGTTAATGATCTTAATCCTACACCATGGTGATTAAGTGTGAGAAGCTGACTTCACACTAAAGGTATTCTCATTACCCCTAATCAGAGGGAAGATGTGATGAGTTTAATAAATCCACTGGTTTAGGCTTAAGCTCATTAACTTATGACAAACTTCAAAAAGCAATAAAAGATTGAAAGCACAAAAACAAACAATAATCGTCTCCTCCGGGATTCTTTTCTCATCTCATTCACTCATAAACGAGAACTTGCTTCTCCCGTCTAATGCAAGACAGTTTGCACCTGAGCCAGACAGGTCTTACACTTGAGCATAGACAAGTAAGCAGTTCATCAGTCAATTCACCTTTCAGTCTCTTTGGGTCGAACTACGGTGTTCTGACTTCCTCATTGCACGAGAGGATACGTAGGCATAACTTAACAGTTATCGAACAAAAGTCTCTGTATATTCCCCCTCCTTCTGGCTTTATTCTCTAAGCCTCATGATCTTGAGCATCTTATTCCTGTTCTTACACTGACACTGTACATTTATACACCTCACACTTCTTTTACACTGACGCCTGTACATCCTTTTCTAGCTCTTTATACACAAATTGCACTGACACTACCCCTTTTGAAACACAAATCTTTTAAGCGTGGATCCCGTCGAGTACGACGGACAATCTGGGTGCTAATACCTTCCCAAGTTGTAACCAACCCCCTTTCTCAGTCTCTCTGGTTCGCAACCGTCTTATCCATATCTTTCCAGGTCTATGCAGCATTGCCTTTCCTCCGGGATAAAAATGCCTAGCTGGCGACTCTATTCATTCTCTGTGAGTTCACTCCTGTGTGTTCTCACACCCTCCTCTCGCCGACCATTCGCGTCTGTACCCCATTTGACCCGGTGTCATTTGGTGGGAGCGACAGCTTGGCGACTCTGCTGGGGAGGCTTATTCTGTAACCAGGTCTTCTGGTTCTTTTTGCGGGTTCCTCCTAGCGCTTGATTGACTTGTGTTTACTGGGGTGTTATGTGCTATTTTGACTTGTATTTGTATTTATTTTTGCTTTATGTACAGTTGTTTTATTGCTTTCTTTATAGCTTTACATATATCATACTGTCATACTGTGCTGGCTGGATCTGTTTTGTTGCTTTGGTGGGTGGGTGTTCTATTGAGAGTTGAGGTCCTATACCTGGGACTTGAGTGACACCTAGGCTAGAGTGGTTCATGTTCTTTCCCATTCCATTTTGGTCTAGTGCGGGAATATGAAACACGGTTCAGATATGGGTTTCTTCTTGAGAACTCTGTGCTACAGATTTCCTGTAGTGCTAGGGCTATCTGGGAAGCCTGCTAAGTCTGGATGACCTTTAGTATTGACCTTCAGAAACTGAGGTGAATTAGAGGAGGATCTTTTATGGTTATTGTAAACACTGTACCTCCGGGTTAGAAGTGTTTACACTTCTCATAACTGATCCAAGTCTGAGGATCTTTGTTTTAGAACATCACCTGTAAGGGGGTTGGGCTGTTTACAGGTTTGCAGGTACCCTTGACCTCATCATACCCTGTTACTTTGTTTTGATTAAGAGTACTCCATTTTGGAACAGTTCTTGTGATTTTTAACCCTGGACATGTGACTCTTTATTTGAGTCCCCCACCTTGGTTACTGGACTTATGAACCTTCATCTGGAACATACATGGACTTATATCAGAGCACTTGATCAGATCCAGCTTGATCACAAACCCTTGCATAACATTTGCATACATCATCATTGCATCATTTTAACATTTGTTTATTTGTTTTTCAGGGTATCCATCATGCATTTTGGCTTGGTTTTGACCCCTTCATCAGCATAGACCTATCTTCATCAGTATCTACTTCAGCTACCTGCTTCAGTCACTTGCATCACCAGTCTCAGCCTGTCAGTGGCCCATCTTCAGTGTTATTCTCAGCATCTGTCTCAGCTCTTCTTCAGCAACATGGCACCCAAGAAGAGTAACATCTCCTATCATTTCTTTGAGCCTGAGTTAGCTAGCATCAGGAAGATTCAGGCCTTGATTACTCCAGACCATATACCACTATTCAGAGAACATTATGGAGGCATCCTTGATGTGGTTATGGATTTGGACCCTTCCCAGAGGAGCTTGATTCATACTTGCCTGCAGTTCTATGATCCCCCTCTGAGGTGCTTCACCTTTCAGGATTTTCAGTTGGGGCCTTTATTAGAGGAGTATTCATCATTGGTTGGTGTACCTATCAGGGGTGGAGTCCCCTTCAACCCTAAGATGGCTTTTCCTAGTAATGAAGAAGTGGCAAAGGCCTTGTATCTGGAACCAGTTCTGATTGGGCAGAATATGACTACCAAAGCTGGAATCTCTGGTCTACATCTGGATTTCTTGACCTCTCAGGCTACCCTGAAGGCTTCTTTGGGAGAGTGGAAGGCAGTCTGTGCTTTGTTGGCCCTTAGCATATATGGGGTTATTTTATTTGCAGATGAGCCTAAGTTCATTAGCAAGAATGCAATCCATCTTTTCATCCTGAGGAACCCAGTGCCCACCTTACTGGGAGATCTTTACTACTCTGTTCACCAAAGGAATGAAAAGCAAAGGGGAAGATTAGTGAGATGCTGTGCTCCTTTATTCCATACTTGGCTGCTCAAACATTTGCCAAAGACTGATGCATTCTTGAACCCTCACCAGCAGAAGAACTGGGCTAGGAGGCTTGTAGCTCTAACCTCAGATGACATCAGGTGGTGCACTCAGAGCACTAAGGGCAGAGACATCATTACTAGTTGTGGGCAATTTCCCAATGTACCTCTGATAGGAGTGAAGGGTTGCATCAACTACAACCCTCTGCTATTCAAAAGACAACTGGGCTATGCATTGGTTCACACACCTAGAGCACAGGATCTGACTGAAACCCTTTATTGTGAGATCAAGCCTAATCTGGCCATTGTCAGGCAAGCATCCTGGGCTTGGGACAATGTCCAGACTAAAGGGGTAACCATCCTTGGGAAATTCAACAATGTGGCCTCAGCTCAGTACTATGAGTGGTCTCATGCCAGGGCTCAAATTTCTGGGATGCCCTTTACCATTGAAGATGTGCCTGGACCATCTACAACACCACCTCCAGCAACTGTCAGCCTGGAAGAGTTTGAGAAACTCAAAGAGAGAAATGAGAACCTGACTCAGGCTCTACAGAAGACCCTCTGGGAGAGGAGTGATGGTCGGCTGGACATTGAGAGGTTAGAAAAGCTAAGAGTGGAGCATCTAGCTAGGATTGAGAAGTCAGAGGACTATACCAAGAAGTCAAGGGCTGGAGAGCAGATCTTGAAGAATGCCTGCAAGGAGGCTCAGTTCCAGAAGGCCAGGACTGATTTGTATCTGAAAGAGAGTCAAGCTAGGTGGGTCAGGATCACCGAAGCTCATACTCAGGAGGATAAGAGGACTCAGGACAAGATTGAGCAGTTGGAGGCTAGTGCAAAGGAGCAACAGGAAGCCCTGCTAGCAGCCCAGAGAGAGATCTCAGAGTTGAAGATTAGAGCTGGTGTGAAGAGGTCAAAGGACCAGAGTCAACACAAGAAGCTAACTGCAGCTGTTACTACCAGGAATCTCCTTATCAGGAATCTCACAGAGCGTCCAGCTGATCCTGTGACTGAGGCACTTCTAAAGGAAGTTCAGGAGGATGAATTTGGTCTTGGTGTTTGACTTTTGCTTGTTGTTGCTTTCATTCCGTGTACTTTTACTTTCTTATGTTGTATTTTGACCCCTCAGAGGGCATGATTTGTAAGAAACAAACTATGTATCATTCACTTTTGTAATATATTCATTAGTTTGTTCTATCTGAGTTTCTTTCAAGCAACATCACAAGCATCTTCCTCAAGGGTCTGGAAAGGTCAAAACCAAGTGCCAAGCCGGATACCTTGGAGACAAATAAGCATACTGCATTGCATACTAACCTTTGTTTGTTTTGTAGGTTTGTTTTGTTTTTGTTACTAACTCTGTTGTGATCGTCAGGAACTATTGCTCGACGTCGGGTGTTCCCACTCAACCGTCCACACCGATATCCCACCCGTAACAACCTTCCGGGTATACAGATGGACCAGGTACAGCAGGACCTTACAGAGGTCAGGAACCAAATGGCCAATGAGAGATTGGAAATGAGGAATCAGATGACACAATTTATGGAGGTGATGAATAATATGGCTCAAAGCCAAGAGAGATTACGAGCACTGGTAGAGAGGCAGAATCAGGAAGATCCCCATCTAGGGACTGGTGGGACAAGTAACAATGAGAGGGTTCAGCCTCACATCAACCCACCTGTATTTGGACCCCACCTTCATCCAGAGATCAACATTCCTGCTAATGTGCAAGGGAATGCTACTACAGGTAGAGTGCTGCAAGAAGACCCCCAGGAAGATCAGTTCACAGTGATGGGAGCTGGGGATGAAGCCTATGATAGAAGGCTAGATGAAATTGCTGAGAAACTAAGATCCCTGGAGTCCCAGAATTCTTTGGGTTTTGATGTCATGGACATGGGCTTAGTGGACGGGGTCAGGATTCCCCACAAGTTTAAGCCTCCGTGCTTTGAAAAGTACAACGGGACTTCCTATCCACGGACCCACTTACAATCTTTTCTGGGGAGGCTGAAGGCATACACCATGGATGAAAAGCTATGGATGTTTTATTTTGAGGATAGCTTAACGGGAGCTTCAAGGGAATGGTACTCTCATCTGACTAGAGCAACCATCAGATGTTGGAAGGACTTGGCAGAGGCCTTCATTAGACAATACCAGTATAACTTGGATATGGCTCCCAACAGGACCCTCCTGATGGGGATGTCTCAATCATCCAGGGAAAGCTTCCGGGAGTACGCTCAGAGGTGGAGACAGCTTGCTGCTGCTGTCCAGCCACCCATGTCAGAGAGGGAGATGGCCGATATGTTTATGAACACTCTCCAAGGGACATACATTGATAGGCTAGTTGCCTTTTCTTCTACCAGCTTTGCAGATGTCGTTATAGCCGGGGAAAGAATTGAGAGCCTATTAAAGATGGGTAAGATTTCTGACAACGGTGCTAGCTCGTCCAGCAACATAAGAAAGCCTTTTGCGGGCCCAAGAAGAGCCGGTGAGACTAATGCTATCCATACCAGCAGGGGCAGACCCCAATATGATCATAGGTCTGTGGCAGCAGTCACCATTCCCGCTCCAATTCATCCTCAACCAGCTTATCAACCACAGCAACAAAATTACCAGCAACAAACTCAGTATCCTCCTCAGAGAAACTACAACAACACCAACCACAACAATCAGCAAAGACCATTTCAACAGAGACCTTCTCAGGCCAATAGGGTGATTGATCCGATCCCTATGCCTTATGCCACATTATTGCCACAACTCCTGAAACTCAACCTGGTTGAGCTAAGGACATTGGCACCTCCAGATCCTGCCAGTTTACCCAGAAATTACGACGCCAGCGCCAGATGTGCTTTTCACTCGAATGCACCTGGCCACAGTACAGAGAAGTGCAGAGCTTTGCACATGAAAGTACAGGACTTGGTAGATTCTAAAGCTCTAAACTTTGCACCCCCACCAAATGTAAACAAGAACCCTATGCCAAACCACGGAGGACCCAGAATCAATGCTATTGAAGAAGACAAGCCGTCTTACTTAATAACCAGTGTGGGTCAGATTCGGACACCCTTGGTAGAGATTAAAGCTCAACTCCTTGAATGTCAAATGTTCCCGGGATGTGAGCTAGGGTGTGCTTATTGCAACATTTCAGTGAATGGGTGTGATAACTTGAGAGATAGCATAGATGGTCTCATCCAGAGTGGCTTGCTTCAAATCACAACATCAATACCTACCAATCCAGCAATCTCTTTAGCAACAGTTCCCGAGTCTTCTACAACTGCAACAACCATTGTTTCAAACAACTCTTCAATCTCATCAACAAATGCTTCATCTGTTACTTCAACGGACCAAATATCAACAAACATCCTTTCTACAACTTCAGCACCCCTTCATTCAGAATTTCCTACAACAGCAACACCCATCCATTCAACGGTACCTCCTACAACATCAACAACAAACAATGAGAATGTCTCAACAGTTACAATTTATTATGATCCTGCCAATGATTCTGCCTACAACTCACAAAATGCCACTCCTATCAGAGCACCAATCACAATATACTATGATCCACAGACTATCATGGTCCCTTCTGCAGCTGCCATCAGTCCAGTCACTATCACAGTGCCTGGGCCAGTACCTTATGAAAGCAGTAATGCCATCCCTTGGCATTACGGCTCCGATCTATACTGCGAAGGACAGAAAATCACTCTTGAATCATCAACTTCTTCACCACAAATAGACAATGTGGGGGGAGGCAGAGGCTTCACTCGAAGCGGACGTCTCTTCGCCCCGCAAATTCCAAGACCCAGTGCCGAAGCAGAAGCTGTTGCCAAGGCAAAAGGGAAGAGCATGGTGCAAGAAGAACAAGTTGTTAAAGAAGCTTTGAAAACCCCTTTTGATCAAGAGGTTGATAAATTCATGAGAATCATCAAGAAAAGTGATTACAAGGTAGTGGACCAGCTTCACCAGACGCCTTCCAAGATCTCCATTCTATCATTGCTTATGTGCTCCGAGGCTCATCGGAACGCACTACTAAAAGTCTTGCACGCAGCTTATGTGCCAGAGGAGATTATCGTCAATCAGTTGGAAGCTGTAGTTGGAAATGTTAATGCTAGTAACGGACTAGGATTTACCAACACTGATTTGACTACGGAAGGTCGCAATCATAACAAGGCTTTGCACATTACCATGGAATGTAAGGGAGCAATTCTTTCCCATGTGCTGGTAGACACAGGATCATCCCTCAATGTCTTACCCAAAAAGGCCCTTGTGAAGCTGGAATATGAAGGATTGGCATTACGTCCCAGTAACTTGGTAGTGAGAGCCTTTGACGGCTCTAAGAGATCAGTTCTGGGAGAAATTGAGTTGCCTGTAACGATTGGCCCACAAACTTTCAAAACGACCTTCTACGTGATGGACATTCAGCCTGCCTACAGCTGTTTGTTGGGTAGACCATGGATTCATGCCGCTGGCGCAGTTACGTCTACCCTTCACCAGAAGTTAAAATTCGAGTGGGAGGGCCAAGTCATTACTATTTGTGGAGAGGAAGATATTTTTGTTAGCCATCTGGCTACATACAAATACATTGAGATGGATGGGGAGATCCACGAAACGATGAGTCAAGGGTTTGAGGCCCTGAATATTAATGAAACATCTGCTGTACTTGGGACTTCCATGACATCCTACCAGCAAGCCAGGAAGGTTGTTGAGGAGGGGAATGCTCAAGGCTGGGGCAAACTGTTGCCTGTGGAGAAGAAAGAGGATAGATTTGGGTTGGGTTACAAACCAACTCAACAAGATCAAGCAGAGGCTGCTAAGGAGCCCAACTTTGTTAGTGGGGGGATGCTCACCCCTGATGCTGTCAACAACTTGGAAGATGAGTCGGAAGATGAACGCAACCTGGAGAGCTGGATACGTCCAAGGATCTCGGGGAGCCGTATCTCAAACTGGTCTTCCCAGGAAATTATAAGAGTTACTCCTGCAGAGTAATTATTATTTCCTGTGTATTTTAAGCATGCATCAAGTCTTGCATCTTGCCCAAGATGACAAGACTCATTTTGTAATCGGGCCATCTGTAATTTTTGTGCAACAAGATTAATCAATGAAATATCAGACATCTTTTGAAAATGAGTCTTTTTCTTTTCCGCTCACTGTTTTTCCATTTTTCTTTTTGTACAAAAAAATAAATGGCAATGTTTTCAAAATGACAACTTTATTTCACTTTTCTAAACAAAGATTAAAATCAATCACTAAAATGAACAAACTGAACCCTTGCAGAGAGTGCCTTCCAGACCGCACCGACAACAGCACGGCTATGACTTCGTATGACTTTGACAATCCAATCAATCAAGCTAATGAAGGGGTTGAAGAAGATTACGAGCTTCCTGAAGAGCTAGCCAGATTGTTGAGACAAGAGGAAAAAGTTATCACTCCTCATCAGGAGGAGGTAGAAACGATCAATCTTGGTATAGGTGAAGATGTGAAAGAAGTTAAAATCGGGGCCTGCTTACAAAACTCAGTGAAGAAACAACTGATTGACCTGCTTCAAGAATATGTGGATGTGTTTGCCTGGTCCTATCAAGATATGCCAGGGTTGGATACCGATATTGTTATGCACAAGCTGCCTTGAAGATTGCCCACCGGTTAAACAGAAATTGCGCCGCACTCAACCAGACATGGCTATGAAGATCAAAGAAGAGGTACAAAAGCAGTGGGACGCCAGATTCCTTGTTGTAACTAGCTATCCGCCGTGGGTTGCTAATATAGTGCCTGTGCCTAAGAAAGACGGCAAAGTAAGGATGTGTGTTAACTACCGGGATCTGAACAGAGCCAGCCCGAAAGATGACTTCCCATTACCTCACATTGATGTATTGGTGGATAACACGGCTCAGTTCTCAGTATTCTCCTTCATGGACGGATTTTCAGGATACAACCAGATCAAGATGTCACCTGAAGACATGGAGAAGACCACTTTCATTACACCCTGGGGCACGTTCTGTTACAAGGTGATGCCATTTGGACTGAAGAACGCTGGTGCAACATATCAACGGGCTATGGTAACATTATTCCACGATATGATCCATAAAGAAATCGAGTGTTATGTGGATGACATGATTGCCAAGTCCCTCACGGAAGAAGACCACCTGGTGAATCTGCTAAAGTTATTCAAGCGTCTGAGGAAATACCAACTCAAGCTGAACCCCAACAAGTGCACATTCAGGGTGAGATCCGGTAAGCTGCTGGGTTTTATTGTAAGCGAGAAAGGGATTGAGGTTGACCCTGATAAAGTCAAAGCCATTCAAGAAATGCCTACACCAAAGTCTGAGAAAGAAGTTCGGGGGTTCCTAGGTAGATTGAACTACATTTCACGGTTCATATCTCACCTTACAGCAACCTGTGAACACTTGTTCAAACTGTTAAGGAAAGAACAGACGGTCAGGTGGAACGAAGACTGCCAGAGGGCTTTTGACAAGATCAAGGAGTATTTACAAGAACCTCCAATCCTTATGCCTCCAGTAGAAGGAAGACCTATGATAATGTACTTGACAGTATTAGAAGAGTCAATGGGGTGTGTGCTGGGCCAGCATGACGAGTCTGGTCGAAAAGAGTATGCAATATACTACCTAAGAAAAAAGTTTACCGACTGTGAACAACGTTATTCACTGCTCGAGAAAACTTGCTGTGCTTTAGCGTGGGCTGCTCGCCGACTGAGACAGTATATGTTGACCCACACTACTCTATTGATTTCAAAGATGGATCCAGTTAAGTACATTTTTGAGAAGCCAGCGCTTACCGGACGGGTTGCAAGATGGCAAATGATCCTCACAGAATATGACATCTAGTACACATCTCAGAAAGCCATCAAGGGCAGTGTATTGTCTGAATATCTTGCTGAGCAACCTATTGATGATTACCAGCCTATGAGATTTGACTTCCCTAATGAAGACATCATGTTCATAAAAGCGAAAGATCGTGAAGAGCCTGTTCACACTGAAGGGCCTGACCCAGAAGAAGAATGGATTATGATGTTTGATGGGGCTGTTAACATGAATGGTAGTGGTGTTGGTGCAGTACTCATTACACCTAAGGGAGTTCATATGCCTTTCTCGGCAAAACTCACCTTCAACTGCACTAACAACGAAGCTGAATACGAAGCTTGCATTATGGGTCTTGAGGAAGCCATTGACCTCAGGATCAAGACATTGACTGTATTTGGAGATTCAGCTCTGGTAGTTAATCAAACTAGTGGCAAATGGTACACACACCAGGATCATCTGATACCTTACAGGGATTATACAAGGAGGTTATTGACTTTCTTCACAACGGTCAAGCTTGAGTATATCCCTCGGGACGAGAATCAGTTTGCAGATGCTCTGGCTACTATTTCATCCATGATCAAAGTTCAAGCTGCCAACTTCGTACCTCAGATTTCAGTGTCCAGACTTGACAGACCAGCATATGTGTTCGCAGCAGACGCCGTAAAAGATGATAAGCCTTGGTTCCATGACATTAAGTGCTTCTTGGAGGATCAAACATACCCACCTAGGGCATCTTCCAATGATAAGAAGACTTTGAGAAGGCTTGCTGGTAATTTCTTTCTGAACACTGATGGTTCCCTGTACAAGAGAAACTTTGATATGGTACTCCTCAGATGCGTTGATAGAACAGAAGCAGACTTGTTAATGCATGAAATGCACGAAGGATCCTTTGGTACCCATGCAGGAGGGCATGCCATGGCTAAGAAGTTGCTAAGATCAGGTTATTATTGGATCACAATGGATGCAGACTGTTGTGCCTATGCCAGAAAATGCCATAAATGCCAGATCTATGTGGACAAGGTGCATGTACCTCCCAACCCTTTGAATATAATGTCTTCACCCTGGCCCTTTGCCATGTGGGGCATTGATATGATTGGCAAGATTGAACCGACTGCTTCAAATGGCCACAGATTCATCCTGGTTGCCATTGACTATTTCACCAAGTGGGTCGAAGCAGCTTCCTATGCCAATGTCACAAGACAAGTGGTAGCCCGATTCCTGAAGAGAGATATCATCTGTCGGTATGGAGTGCCCGAGCGAATCATTACTGACAATGGTTCCAACTTGAACAACAAAATGATGGCAGAGCTATGCCGGGACTTCAAGATCCAACACCACAATTCTTCTCCTTACAGGCCAAAGATGAATGGCGCTGTTGAGGCAGCTAATAAGAATATCAAGAAGATTGTGCAGAAGATAGTAGTCACCTACAAAGACTGGCATGAGATGCTACCGTTTGCCTTGCATGGGTACCGCACGTCAATCAGAACATCCACTGGGGCAACACCATATCATCTTGTGTATGGTATGGAAGCAGTCCTACCTGTTGAAGTTGAACTACCCTCCCTACGGGTACTGATGGATGTCAAGCTGAACGAAGCAGAGTGGGTCCGATCCTGATACGAACAACTGAGTCTGATTGAAGAGAAGAGATTGGCTGCAATCTGTCATGGGCAGTTGTATCAGAAAAGAATGAAGAAAGCCTTCGATCAGAAAGTCAGGCACCGAGAGTACCAAATAGGAGATCTTGTGCTGAAGAGAATCCTCCCTCCTCATACAGACCACAGGGGCAAATGGACTCCGAACTATGAAGGACCATTCGTGGTAAAGAAAGTTTTCTCCGGTGGAGCACTGATGCTCAGCACCATGGATGGTGAAGATTTCCTGTCCCCTGTGAATTCAGATGCAGTTAAAAAATACTTCGCATAAAAATGACCCGCTGGACATAAAAACAGAATGTAAGTCCAGGCAAAAATAGGGCATCCCGGCAAGTCAAAAACAGAATAAAAGACTTGGGCCAAAATAAGGGAAATAAATAAAAAAGGAAATGTACACCCGCTGAGTTGAAAAGCCGCATTGGACAACTCAGGAAAAAATGGGTATCCCGATGGATTGAAAACCCGAAAGGGCGATCCATGCAAAATAAGGGAATAAGCGAACAACTGCACTCTGAATTCGTCTGTATCACTTACAACTTGGTAAGCTTCGAAAGGATCAAGCCTCTTTCAGAATCAACCTTCTTCAGAAAGCAAGACGAGAAGAACGTCAAAAGTCATACGAGTCATAGCAAAGGAGGAAGCTCCTTAAAGCGTCGTCAACATTGCCGTATTTTGTTTCTCAATTTGTAACAATCTCCTCATTTCAGGGGATATGTTTCTTTGATGTATCTTGCCAATTCAGGGCACATGAATTAATAAAAACAGATTTTACAGTCACACGATGTCTCGTACATTTTTATTTGCAAAAAATGTCTGATGTCTTAAAGAAAACTGATTGCATGAATACAGATGCTTATCTTCAAAAAAATAGAAACTACGTGCTTGCAGGAAATATACTTATTCCCGGGAGTGTCTGACACCTATGACGGAATCCAGTAAGGGATACCTCGGGATTACTTGTGTGTCTCTTGTCTTTGCAGGATTGCAGGTATTCAAAGCGCAACACGGGGCATGTAAGCTTCATTCCAGCAAGCTGGCAAATCAACACTCATTCTTAGCACTCAAAGTGTTTTCTCCCCAGCTGAGTTACCACTTATTGCTTCTCCCAGCCGAGTTGCCAATCATTCTTCCTCAGCCAAGTACAAAAGCCAGGGAACCACTTCCCCACAGAGCTCCAGCCTCTTTTCAGAAGAGCAACGCACGAAGGAATCACGACAGAGTGACGAAAGCTTCTACAAACCCCAGCTGGGTCCCCTCATTACCAAGGATGGGTCTATCAGTGACTTATCTCCCCAAGCAAATACATCTCGTCAAATCTACCAATGATCTCATCCCCAGCTGGGATGTCCTTTTCAAGCGAATCAACCAGAGATCTTCGCAGCAACGGGATCCAAAATCCCGGTTTGGTATCTTTGCATAATCATGGCATTCGCATCATATTCACCCACAAAGCGTAGCATTCCGTCTAATATGGAGCATTACGGCAAAAATCAAACATATTGCATAATCATAAGCCATGATCTGAATCAACACTTGTGAATAATAACAATCCATCAACATACAGAAAACTCCCACAAATTCCCCAGCGGAGAGCTAAAGCTAAAACAGTTGCCTTACATTCCAAAACACCAGTATATACTCCTTATGGCACCCGTCCGTGTTATATCCCCAGCAGAAAGCCAAAGACATCCTCTTTGCACTCACATATACTTATATATATACATTTCCTTGACATCCGTCCATGTCATTTTCCCCAGTACAGTATTGTAAACACTTTGTATATCAGATACTTGTTTATACTATACTCTTCCCCTTTCGACACTCGCCCGTGTCTCTCTCCCCAGTAGGTTAAACACTCATCTATACACCACTCATACTTATTTTACTTATACAGATACTCGTCCGTATCTTGTATACACCATTTATATCCCCGCAGATTCGACACTCGTCCGTGTTCTTTGTTAACCAATTGGTACTCGTCCGTATCATTATCTCAGAACATGTGTCAAGCGTTTGTTTCTACCCGATACTCGTCCGTATCGTAGTCTTAAGGATGCTCGTCCGCGTCTTTAATCCATACACCGTGTCAAACACTTACGTCTTCTTGAATATAGACACTCGTCTGTGTCTACTGTTCCCCAGAAGAGTTCCCTCAGATTCAACACTCATCCGTGTTCTTTGTTAACCAGTTGATACTCGTCCGTATCATCATCTCTGAACACGTGTCAGTATTTGTTTCTACCCGATACTCGTCCGTATCGTAGTCTTAGGGATGCTCGTCCGCATCTTTAATCTATACGCAAACATCTAAACACTTATACCTTTTGTTTCTTGGATGTAGACACTCGTCCGTGTTTACTATTCCCCAGTAGATCGTCGACAAAACAATTTTCTTTTTATCTGACATTCGTCCTATGTCATGATAAACTTTGAGAGCAGCCGTACCCTGCTAGGTGGTCGTCCTCCACCTCTTGATGATCGTCCTTCATCATGCTCGTCCGATGGCCGTCCCCATCGTTGACCTTTTATCCGACATTCGTCCTATGTCGTGATATTTAGCAGCCGTCCCCTGCTAGGTGATCGTCCTTCACCTTTTTGATGATCGTCCTTCATCATTTTATCCAATGGCTGTCCCCATTGTTGATTTTGGTTATCTGACATTCGTCCTATGTCATGACAAACCTTGAGAGCAGCCGTCCCCTGCTAGGTGGTCGTCCTCCGCCTCTTGAGGATCGTCCTTCATCATGCTCGTCCGATGGCCGTCCCCATCGTTGACCTTTTATCCGACATTCGTCCTATGTTGCGATATTTTCGGCAGCCGTATCCTGCCAGGTGGTCGTCCTCCACCTTAGATGACCGTCCCTCATCTTATCCCCAACAGAGCAGCTGTCCCCTGCTAGGTGATCGTCCTTCACCTTTGATGACCGTACCTCATCATCTGTTTGTTTCATTTATTCTTTAACCCGATGGTCGTCCCCGTCGTGGTCCCTTTTCCTTTTAGCCCGATGGCCGTCCCCGTCGTTGGTTACATTACCTTATGAACTTGATGGCCGTCCCCATCATTTTTCATTAATCCCCAGAGAATCTTACAGCTTTACTTGATGGCCGTCCCCATCATAATTCTTTTATCCCCAGCATGTCGGCCGTCCCCGTCATTGCTTTATTTCCCGCACCTTTCCAGCATGTCGGCCGTCCCCGTCATTGCTCTTTACCCAGCAGTCGTCCTCTGCTCGACGGTCGTCCTCCGTCTCCCACACTTTACAATATACTTTATTTTCTTTTACAATCTATATCCCTTTTCTTCTTCATTCTGTGAGTGCAAATTTTGGACTGTCTTTGGTATTCAACCACAAGTTATCTTGTTTGCCTGTTAAGCCGTTGCTTACATCCTGCACAGCTAACTCATGTTTGAATAGGGGCAGCTGTAAACACCCCAAATTTGCCCTCACCCATTCACACCATGGCTTGTGATCTTTTCATATGCATAAACTCAATCATACCATCCCATATCACAATTTTGATTCACTGCATAGGTTCAAAGTCATCTGCATCTAGGGTTTGTGATCTGAGCAATCCAAGAGCTTCTTGAGCCACTCCAAAGGTCATCAATCACTTCAAAGGGGTCCATGTATGTTCAAGCATCATATTGTGCTCTCTCAAAGTCAAGAATGTCAAAGAATCACAAGAACTGGAAATGGTATGGAAGCAGAGCCAGGTTTGACTGCACATATGACCTAGAATTAGGGTTTTGGTTTCAGAGGCCATAACTCCAAATTTTTTGGTCATTGTTGTTTCTATTGGTCTCTATATGGTATAGGGAGTATGCATATCAATTTTCATGAAGAAATTCCATGGGGAAGTCATCTGATCAAGAGTTGACTTTTCAAGCAAGTCAGTGCAAAATCAGGGCATCTGAGGCCCCCTATGACCCAACCAAGGGGTGTTCTTCATCATTTTGATTGTATATGATATTTATTTGATCATGGAAGATGTTGTAAGTTCACAAAATTGAAGAATTTCAAGTCTTTTGCAAAGTTGACTTTTTGGGAAAGTTTGACTTTTAATGAAATTGCCATTTTAGGCAACTTTTTCAACCTTTACTTTTTGATTCAAAAAAGCTTCAAATGGAAAAACTTTGGTCATGAAAGTTGTAGAATGGATCATTCCCTTTTCAAAAAGTACAAGAACATGACCTAATTCATTATGGATCAAAAGTTATGGTTTGTCAAAGTTGGCTAAAATCACAAAATTTCAAAGTTTCCACCAAAGAGGCATTTTGCAAAATGACTTGATCAAGTGTTCTAAAGCTACCAAATGGACTTCTAAACTTCACAACATGATCATATGGCTTCTAAAATTCAGAATGGGCCAAAGAAGTTTGCATTTTGATGCATTGAAACTCATGAAATCTCAAAGGAACCAAACTTGGACCAACTTGCAAAACTCATCATAAGTTATGAACCACTTGCTGTCTAGCTTCTAAACTCTTTTCACATCATTCCTTGATTCAAGATGAGCCCAAGCATGCCAAGAATCAAGTGGTACCATAGCCCATACCTCAAGTACAAGTCAAGTTGACATTTTGGCAACTTGCCCATACCAATCACAATAGGCCAGCACCAACTCTCTGACCTATCACAATTGTTTATACACATCAAAGGCAAGCCAAATCACATAACAACACTCTCTGATCTTGCCCATAGCCATAGTTATCAAAATCTCCTCATTTTGCAAGAGCCTTCGAAACAGCCAGCACAAGCCTCAAACACACAAAAAAACTTCACAAACAATCTCAACACTCTTTCCTGATCACAAAGCACCCATCACCATTGCCTTAAACTCCCAGAATCACAAATACGATTCTCACCTCACCTTGAGCAGAACCTCTGCCATTTTCCAAACCAGCCACTACAAACTTCTTCTAAGCATCAGGACTTCATCAGGGGACCAAGAGGAGTAGTTTGCACGAAGAGAGAGGGTCAGAAAGTTGCAAACTGAGAAAGCTCAAAGCTCAGGTATATCAAGAACTTTTTTTCCAGAAATGAATTTTTAAGTTTCTAAGTTGTTCCTCATGCTTTGCTGATCACTCTGATGTTCTTAGTTTTGAAAATGGTTGAGAAATAAGTATTTAATCTTGTTCTGAAACTTTTCTGACCTAAAAATGTTTGGCTTCGATTCGTTTGATTGATGAAGAATAAATGATGTTTGAATGGGGGTTTTGATTTAGTTTGGCATGGGGATGATTTCTGGATAGTTAGTTTTCGTTTTCATGAAGATTTGAGGATTTTGGAGATTTTCAGGGAGGAAGGTCACCGGAGAAGACGACCGGAGCTCGTCTCCGGTGACCTGAAAGTGATTAGGGCATTAATGAGGATTAGGGCTAGGTTTGAATTCTGAGCGTAGGATGGGTTGACTGGCATTGACTCTCGCGTGAATGAACGCACCAGATCTGCCACTTAACCCTAATTCAGATTAATTAGTTTAATTAATTAGGTTTAAGTTTGAATTTCCCAGAAGCAATCCCAGCCGTCCACAAGCGCGCGCAGTCTTTCCCTCCTCTCTGAGTTTGAATACTGGCCTTAGATTATGTTGACTTCTCATTAAATCCAATTTTATTTTATTTTTATTTCATTTAATTTGTCCATTTATTTTAAAATAGTAAAACAATTTTAAAAATTCTGAAAATTTTTGTATAAACTTTTATTAATTTTCAGAAACCAAAAACATTTTCATTTTTATTTTTTGCATTAAAAAATATTTTTAAATCATTTAAAAGTTTATTTTTAATTAATTAATGAGAATTAATTAATTAAAAATACTTTTAGGTATTTAAAAATCACCAAAAAATTCATGAAACTTCTAAAAACATTTAGAAACATTGTCCAACCTTCAAACCAAATTTATTTTTTGATCTTGATGAATTTTGATAATTTTCCATGGAATTAATTTCATTTTCAAGCATTATTTTGATCCAATGTTCAAAAAATCATTTCTGCCTAGTCTTTGAGAGTTGGACTTTGATTCTTTTTGCATTGTGTTTTGCATCTCATATAGTTTGTAAGATTAAATTGGCATGATTTTATCTTTCATTTTCAATTTGTTTGGCATTTTTCTTGTTAAGGTACCCAAAAACCCTAGAAATTTTAGGAAATTCATAACTCTAATTAGGTTAAGAGTTGGAACCTCTCCTTTGGGCAGTGAGTTTGTGTAGGGTTAGGGTCCCTTGGAATGCATTTTCAATTTTTTATCTTGATGTTTGCTTCTGATTTTGGTTTTTGTTTGATGCATGGATCATAAACCCTAATTTGAGCTTCCTTTTGCATCCATCTTGCATTTGCTTGCATCATTTTAGAATTTGTTAACCGTTGGGGGTACGAAATTGGTGGGTTATATGGTGGCGGAGGTATATAAGGTTTTTCCTTTTCCTCAGCCTCTTGTTTGTTGGTTTCCTTTTCCTGTGTTTTATCATTTTTCTCAGTTGATTTCTCAGGTTAAGGTTGTTGATACATGGCTGGATTTTCGGTTCTAGGATCAGCAGGTCCGTCAAACTCTTTTCCACTTTTTAGTATAACTGCATTTACATGAAACTTAGGATTTGGTTACGGTTGTCCAGGAAAATTTCCAGCTGGAGCAGCAGTTGATGCTTGTTGTTGAGCTACTTGAGAAATTTGGGTTTCTAGCATCTTATTATGGGTAGCTAAAACATCTACCTTGGTCACCAATTGCTTTATCTGTTCACTAGTGTGGATGTTCTGATTTAGGAAATCCTTATTCATTTGAGCTTGGGTAGCAATGAAATTTTCCATCATCAGTTCGAGGTTTGACTTTCTAGGAACTTTAGGATTGGGTGCAACAGCTCTCTGATATCCTGGTGGCGCAGTTGGTGCTTGATTTGGCGCATATAGGGCGTTGTTATTCTTGTTATAGAAATTCAAGTGATTCTTCCATCCTGGGCTGTAAGTGTTAGAATAAGGGTTTCCTTAAGCATAATTCACTTGTTATGTGGCTAATCCGGAAAGAAGATGACATTCAGGTGATGTGTGTCCTGGGATTTCACAAATTTCGCAATTTGGAGTTACGACAACCACGATGGATGACGGTATTATGGTCAAGTTATCGATTTTCTGAACTATGGCATCCATCTGTGCATTTACGTGATCGAAACTATTCAGTTCGTACATTCCTCATTTTGTATGGTTCTTCTCTACAGGCGTTCTTTCTCCTCCCCATTGGCAATGGTTCTGAGCCATGTTTTCAATGAGGTTATAGGCTTCTTCGTAATGTTTATCCATAAGAGCGCCGCCCGCGACAACGTCTATTGTCATCCTGGTGTTGTATAAAAGTAGATTATAGAAGGTTATGATGGTTACCCAATTTTCAAACCCATGGTGTGGACATAATCTTAACAGGTCCTTGTATCTTTCCCACGCTTCGTAAAGTGATTCGGCATCTTTCTGTCGAAATCCCTTAATCTGAGCTCTCAACATAGCTGTTTTGCTTGGTGGAAAATTACGAGATAAGAAGACTTTCTTAAGTTCTGCCCATGTTGTGACAGAGTTGGCTGGTAACGATTGTAACCAGGCTCATGCTTTATCTCTTAAAGAGAACGGAAAGAGTCTTAGTCTAATTGCGTCTTGGGTTACACCATTTACTTTCACAGTATCTGCATATTGTAGGAACTTCGTCAGGTGTTCATTCGGATCGTCCGTCGGACTTCCAAATACTATACTCCTAAGTTCAATTGAGCGCTCTCGATGTTTCAATTCAAGTTAGAAATACTCTTTGAAAACCTAAAGGTTCTAATTGGTTTTAAAGCGTTTCCGTTGTGTTTAAAACTAATGCTCGATTTCAGCTATCTGATTCGAATCTCACACTCCCATGGTCTTAATTCTAATCTTTTATAATCTCTTAATATCGTAACAAAAGTTAATTAAAATAAGAAATCGAAACCAGATTATAACTTAATTTAAGGTTTTAGCCTATTTTTATCGAATTCATTCCGGTTTATACAATTACATACCGATTAACGGTTTAAGCTGACATATTAAATGAAGAAAGGTGGAAGGAGAGAAATTTCATAATGTAAATAAATGCGATAATAAATAAATAAAATAAAATTAAAATCATAAACCTGATTGCAGTATCCTTGATCAACCAAACTTCGAAACTTGAACGAAAACGAAAATTGCAGTGGCTAGAAACAATAAAAATGGTGACAGTTTCCTAATGGCGGAAAATATCACTAAGTTTCGGTAAAAGAAATAAAAATAAATGCAATACGGAAAATTAAAGGCGAACTTCGCATAACAAAAACGGCAGAAATTGGACATCAAACGAAGCTCCGGGTTCAAATGGCAGAGAGCTCTATTTATAGATATTGTGGTAGGGTTTGTTGAGAAAAATAAGGCTTGAACATAGACTGGGCTTTGGACTAAGCTTCAGAGACTGAATGAACTAGGGTTGAGGAGAATTCTCTGCTTGACGGAATAATCTCTTTGAATATTGACTTATGTTGCTTGCTGTTACGACTTTTGCGTTACTGAGTTGTTAAGTTGAAACGAACATCTTGCAATTGAAACGAACAACTTAAGGATGAGACGATTATCTCATGGCCAAGTTGGGCGTCTAAACAAATGAGACGACCGTCTATCTAGTGAGACGATCGTTTGATAGCAAAAATGAAGAATTTCATTTTTCTGTCATTTTTCTTGTGTTTTCCCTTGGTTCTTGTCTTAAATGCTTCCTTTTTGTATTCTTGCCTCCAAATGACGAGTCCGATCGAATGTCTGCAAAACAAACACAATTTGCACATAATATCGTCCAAAACAAATAAATAAACATGTTAAATAATCAAAAATTGCATTAAATAATCGATATGAATTCGAGTTATCATCTATGAACCCTAACCTATGACTGGCATTCACGCTAGCGACAACCGTCTCAAGTTGGTTCATTGATATCTCTTGTGGTACGTAGGCATTATTCATAATTCTCAGCAACTCCTTTCTATGGGATTCAGAACACATCAATAAAGACAAGATTGAGATCTTGGAGGGAGTCTGTTGCAGATGGTCGACTATATTGTAGTCGCTCTTCTTTATAATCCTCAAGAACTCCTCAACTTCTTTATCAAGGGTAGTGTCAGGTTCCGGAATGGGAACATTATTTGTCACAACTTGCTTGCCCTTGGCTCTAGCCTGGGCATCTGCACTATCACTTGGTGGCACTACGTCATTCCTCAATGCTTGAGGCGCGAACAATCTTCCACTCCTCATGAACCCTCTGACACCCACATTTTTGACCTGGTGTCGAGCTGTGCTGGAGGCGGTTGTATCTTGTTTCTGGCTGTTGTAATTAATCTCTGCCCCATAATTCCATGTGTTGCACCCCAAAATTTGCCCTCACCTAGACAAGATATTGTGTACCAAGGTATCCTAAGAGGTTCACAAGGTTCAAAAGGTTCACAAAGTATCCTAAGAGGTTCACAAGGTTCATAAGGTTCACAATTAGTCAGAAAATTTGACAATTCCCTCAGACAAAGCATCCTCCTAAGCAATGCATCCTAAACTAGGGTTTTGAGTTTCATCGGGCTAAATGGATTTCCAAGGCTTCAAGTGAGCTTCATATCATCCTATATGTCTTCAAGAATCCCTATGTCAAGTTTCAAGGCTTTCCCAAAAGGTTTGCTCAGTCAGATGATCAGATAGGCTAAAATCAGTCAAAGTAGTCAAAAAGTCAAACTGAGGTCAACTGTGGTCAAACCAAAGTCAAACTTCATGATTTTTTGCCAACATCAATTATATGAAGTAAAATTCATCATTTGATCAATGGTTGATCATGATTCATCAAGGAGGTTTCAGATCATCAAGAATCAGGAGTTTCAAAATTAGGGTTTTCACAAGAAAAGTCAACTGAACTTTGACCAGCCATAACTTTCACATGCTTCATCAAAAATTTCCCATCCAAAGCTCAATTTGAAGGAAATTGAATTCTCTACAACTTTGTGTCTCACAAGCCAAGCCTAAAAATGCTTCATTTGGAAGGTATGAGCTAACACATTATAGGTCATTTTAAAAGTCAACAAAAAGTCAACATCTTCCAAAGGGCATAACTTGAAAATGGTAAAAGATATGGACATGAGACCAAAAGGGTTTGCTATAGGACTCTCTAAGCTTTCCAAAATGTCCAATAACACCCTCATAGCCTTAAAATTGAGGGAGATGTGCCTTTGCAAAGTTGGGAAATTGTTAGGAGGTATATGAAGCAAATGGGGCCTTAAAACCAAATTTTTCCAAATGGGCTTACAATGTTGTGATCCAATCCATACAAAGACCTCAAGCACGACCCAAAGCAACAAAATCCTTATTTTTATTATTTATTTATTATTTATGTTGATTTTATTCATTAAAATACAATTTAAATATAAAATAAATATGAAAAATCAAATATTGGACAAGATATGTGATTGGAAATTATCTAAATCATATTTAGAATGGTTTGGGAATGAGTTAAAGTCAGATTGATCAAAATTAGAAAGGTTTGATGAGATATTTTTCAATATTTGAAAAGATGAATCTTCATGATCAAGTAACTATTACAAAGCCCAAAAATCCATGATATTTTGACCTAATTGCATTCCATACAAATACACAAACTCAAGACAAGCACAAGGACACAAAACTTCAAATTTCACAAAAAAACTCACAATCGGATTTTTTTTTGCAGGCCATATCAAAGTGTTTTGAAGGTTGCAACATGTTCCTTGAGCATCATTGATGCTATCTCAATGGTTTACATCATCAAAAACTCATCCAAATGCATAATCCGATTTCTCACTTTCTCATGGTTTTTCAATTTTCCGTTTTCATATGTTAACCCATGATAAATTGTTTGTGACATTGCAAGGATCGTTTTTTGGCGATCAATTGAAGAAATCATGGCCATATGCGTTAAAACCGAAAACTAGGGTTCTTGAAAATTTCTTTTAGGGGCGCATGATTGGATCAATTTCTGTTAAAATTAATGTGATATTTGTGTTCAGGGACCTCATATTAGTTAATTTGAACCATTGAAATTATTTGATTCATTGTATATTAGATGTTTGATTTGTGCAGGGTTTTAGTGACGAAAAAAATCTGTCACTATAAGTTATAGCGACGGAAAACCGTAACTATAGTCTAAGCAGACGGTTGGAGGTTAAAGAAGAAGTGTGGCGCGAAATCTCATTTTTAAATGTTAACTTATTTCATTTAATTTTGTTTGCGTTTATATACTTAAAGTGTTGCTTAGCTCAGTTGGTAAAGAAGGCGTACATGAGAGGCTGCGAACCTGGGTTTGAATCCTGGTTTGTTAGTTTTTGGGAAATTTCCTTTTGATTTTCAGGTTTAAAACATAATGATTGTTGTTCAATACATACACACAAGGCGCGCATGGCCTGGTGGCAAGGGATGAGGTTGATGGCTCTTAGGTCAGGGGTTCAAACCCTGACCCCCTCATTTTAGTATTTTCTCATCTTTTTCTCTTTTTTCTTTCTTATTTATTTAATTAATTATAATTAATTTCTTAATTAACCTTAATAAACCCAAATTAATTCTTTTAACTCAATTTTCTTTCTAAAAAATATTTTTTCTAAAAAAATCACTTTTGTAAATAATTTTTCCTAATTTATTTATTCTCCTATAATTTGTTTAAATATTGTTTATTATTAATTAGGTTCTTATTTCATAAATAAATTTTATTAGGTATATTTAAATTATTCTTAAATCCTTACTTTTACCAACCCTAATTTTCTTAATTCAAACATTAACCCTATTTTTTTTGGCAAACCTAATTTTTATCTTAACCCTAATATTTAACCTAATTAATTTTCTTAACCCTAATTAAATCATTATTTTTAATATGTAAATAATTTGTTATTTTTTTATTATCATTAGACTTATTTTCCTAATTAATTGTTAAAATCTTTTCTAATATTAATTTTTCTTGCTAAAATTTTTATTTCTTTTATTTTGTTATTCTAACCCTTATTTTCATTTTATTATTACTAATATTTAATTATTTCTTATTTATTACTATTATTATATTTATCATTATTATTATTTCTCGATTATATTGTAATTGTCCCGAAGCCTTGTAATATTTGTAGGTTTATTTTCTCGTACTTATTTTTATTGTAAATATATTTATTGTATGGTTAGTAATTTAGGATGTGTATAACACGTTTGTAATTAAAATCAACTTAGAAAATTAATTTCAAAAGATAAATACTTGAAAATAAACACGCACACACGTAAGTCGATCTAAGATCGCCATCTTGCACTTCCTAGGGTTGCCTCTCAGTTACCTAATTCAAAAGGTCAAGTAGGGTGTCTTAAGCAAGTCCCTTCATAAATATCATCAAGTCCCTACAGTCTTAAAGATCAAGTCCCTTCGAGGTTGCCTACGGTAAATGATCTTGTCCCTTCGAATAAAAGATGATGAGTCCCTACGAATTGCTAAAGACACCATACAGTTGCCTATATCCAGATGACCTTACATGTGTCCCTTAATACATCCAAGGTAATGACTACCTATTCCTTAATAATAGGGATAGTCTTACCATTTGAAAGAACATAAGAACATGAAAGACTTAATCTAGGGTAGGTTTCTCTTAAGTTGCTTGCTCACTTTTCAAAAACACTCTTTACACCCCACTTGTCAAACCATTTTCAAAAACAAGGCTTTGTATACATCCATACGAGGATCATTACAATGTACTTAGAAAGTTTCTAATCACACACTACACCTTGTTAAAACAATTTAAAGTGAGCTAAGTAACTAAGAGCCCATGGATAACTATGGATATAAAGGGTGCTAACACCTTCCCTTTGTATAACCTACCCCCCGAACCTAAGTCTTTTAAAATAGGTCTTTCCTGTTCTTTTATGTCCTTTCCTTATGGATAAAATTAAAGTCGGTGGCGACTCTTGTTATCCCCAACATTTATAGAAAGTCAGTTCTCCCACCGTGTTATAGAACTGGCGACTCTGCTGGGGAGTTACTAAGTAAAAGAGGGGTACCCTTAGGAATTAGATCACTTTAAATTTGTTTGCTTTACTTTACTTGTTGGGTCTCTTATGTGTGAAAGATCCTAACCCGGATCTAGTGTACCTTAGGTAAATGGCAATAGACCAAGGAAACTGTACGGCGTATACCGATATGGTTGATCTGGTGGCCATAGTTAGTGTGACTTCTTGGTTGGTGCTTATGTTCCTTAAGTAAGTTGAGGATAATATGAGACTGCCATATGTTGTCAATACACTAACTGACTTTTAGAACCCTAGTTATCCCATCTTGGCCTTTAGAAAGTAGTGAGATAGCCGGCTTTGGTGAAGACTGAAGTTGGTTGATACTCGATACTACGCTCATTGAGATCCTAAACTTGGAGGGTTTTGGCTGGTAAGTAAGTTGCCTACTGAACAACCACCCTTGTGAAGGATCAATGATATTGAGATCCCTTAGAACCTGGTTACTTTTGTAGGACAGGATGAACCAACTAACTTCAGGGGAGGGTACTTACCTTTAAACCTCATGCAAGCCTCTGAACCTAGGGCTATGGTGTGACTTGTTTGTGTGTGCCACATGTTTGTGATTGAGCATAACATCATGACATCATGACATCATAAGCATAGCATTTTCACTAACCATTTCAAGGACTAAAGCATTTATCTTTGTTCTTTGTTGCAGGTCATGGCTTCTGCTCGTAGGAATACTATCCGAATCAACTTTGTAGGAATACCTTCTAAGCTTAAAGAATTGGTCTCTCAAGTTTCTGAAAACTCCCAATTCATCAAGAGGTATGTTCACCTACTGGATCTAGTCACTTCAGGGTTCAATGAAGACATGATGAGTGTCCTATTTCAATTCTTTGATCCTAAACATCATTGCTTCACATTCCCCGATTATCAGCTGGTTCCCACAATGGACGAGTTTTCTAAACTACTGGGTATACCTATCCTTGATCAGAGACCTTTCACGGGCTTGGAGAAAGAGCCTAAACCTGAAGTCATTGTTGCAGCCCTACATCTGAAGAAATCAGACATTGTCCTTGAAACGAGAAGCGGAGTTAAGGGTATTGTTGCTAAGGTATTGATGGAGAAATATCAAGTGTTCCTGAAGGCTATGAGTTATGATGCTTTTGAGGACATCTTAGCCTTATTAATCTATGGCTTAGTTTTGTTCCCTAATCCAGACTAGTTCATAGATGTACACGCCATCAACATATTTCTGACTCACAATCCAGTACCTACATTACTTGGAGACATCTTACACTCCCTCCATACCCATACTACGAAGGCACGAGGAACTCTGATGTGTTGTATACCTCTATTATCTAGGTGGTTTATTTCTCACCTTCCTCGATCAGTGATGAAGAATGAACAAGGGTTCAGGTGGTCTAAGAGGATTATGTCACTTTCTCATTCAGATATTCATTGGTGCTCTCGATCTATGGAGAATGTTACTATCATTGACCATTGTGGGGAGTTCCCTAATGTGCCACTCATTGGCATGAGAGGGGGCATTACCTACAACCCTTCTTTAGCTCTACGTCAGTTTGGTTATACTCGGAGTGATGGTCCTCATGACATGCTTATTCAGGGTATTGTGTTCAACTACGACAACGATCTGCAAGGTTACCGTCAAAGGTTCATACGAGCTTGGGGCAAGGTGAACAAGGTTGACAGCAAGTCTCTAGAACCAAATTACTCCATTCCTATGGAACCTTATCTCAGATGGGTACGAGCACGTGCTTAGACTCTTATGATTCCATATCCTGCTATCATGCTAGTTACCATGGAGCATGTTGCTGAAGGAGATACTCCTTATATCATTCTTCATCCAGACATGCCTACTGACATGTAAGAGTTGTAGAGATCCTGGATCCAGTTGAAGGAACAAAGGGATACTTTTGGGACTCATTTCAAAGCTAGTCAAGAAAGAATCCTGGAGCTGACAAGACAACTTCACGAGGAGCGGAATCTCAACTCATACCTCAACACAAAGAGGAAACTTCCATGGGAGACTTAAAACCCCATCTTTGTATTCATTTCATTTTTGTTGTAAGCCCAAGAGTCAAACAAGTTTATTAATTACCAATAAAAGTTTACTTTCTGGTTGTTTAAACAAATTTAAATCATGCGGTCCTTGAAAACATTGCATATGCATTTACATACCATTTCATTGCATCACATGTTTCTTATAAACATGTATCTTATCTTCTCAATGTTTATTGAAGCAGAAATGGCTCTTGAACAGACTGTCAAGGATTTCCAGGCTCAGAATGCACAATTCCAAGAGCTGATCCTGAATTTGTCCAAGGGACAAGATGAGTTGAAGACACTGCTGGCTAAGAAGAAGAAGACTAGAAAATCAGGGGGCCTTATCAACCTGGGTAGAAGATTCAGAGGTCCTATCAAGACAAAAGAAGAGGTTGAGGATTCTGAGTCTGAGAATTCTGAGAAAGAGGGAGGCAGTCTCCATGATACAGTGGGAGATTCTGATTCTGAGGCAAACTATTATCATGATCCTGCTAGTGAGGAGAAGTATAAGATGTTGGTAGACAGAATGAACGCTATGGAAATCTTCTGGGATTGATTTTGAAGACTTGAGTTTAGTTTCTAGAGTGGATATACCTATTGGTTTCAAGGTTCCTGTTTTTGTGGTGTATGATGGGGTTTCATGTCCTAAACTGCATTTAAGGTCTTATGTCCGGAGGGTTCAACCGCATACTGCAGATAAGAAACTGTGGATTCATTTCTTCCAAGAGAGTTTATTTGGAGCTCAATTAGAATGGTATTATCAACTGGAAAGTGTTAATATTCGTGATTGGAATGATCTTGCTGAGGCCTTCTATAGGCAATACCAATGTAATGCTGATTTAGCACCAACTCGCATGCAGCTCCAAAGCATGTCTATGGGTGCTAAGGAGAGTTTCAAAGAGTATGCCCAGAAATGGAGAGATCTGGCTGGCAGAGTTCAACCTCCCCTGACTGACAGAGAGCTGGTGGATATGTTTATGAGTACGCTGAGTGGTCCTTTTTATAGTCACCTCATTGGAAGCTCATCATCTGGTTTCACCGAGCTGATAATGACTAGAGAACGTGTGGAAAGTGGTATAAGAAGTGGTAAGATACAGGTGAGTGCCTCTTCATCAAGCACTGCTAAGAAGCCCCCCAGTGGAAAGAAGGAGTCTAATGCTGTGTACGGTCAATATAATCGTAACAGGAGTCACCAATCTGTGGGAGCAGTTCACATCTCCAATCCTGCTCCTACAGCACCAGAGCAACAACAAAACAATCAACAAAAGCCTAGAAGACAGTTCACCAAGATCAACATGTCACTGGCCAAAGCCTTGCAACACATGTTGAAAGGGGAACTAATTACTTTGAGGGATCCTCCTCAAAATCCTAATACATCCTCTCCTCGGTACAATCCTAATGCAAGATGTGCATATCATTATAATAGTCTGGGACATGACACCAACAACTGTTGGGTGTTGAAAAACAAGATTCAAGACATGATCGAAGCTGGGGAAATTGAATTTGACCTTCCTAGGACCCCAAATGTGATCACTGCTCCTATGCCCAATCATGAGAAGACTGTTAATGCTGTTGATGAAGTTTATGTTTCCTCAGTAGCAGATGTGACTACTCCTCTATCCATTATCAAGAAGAAGCTGGTGCAGGCTGGGTTCTTTCCAGGTTGCAATGAAGACTGTTTTTACTGTGCCTATAAACCTGATAGTTGCTGGAGGTTGAAGGATGGCATTCAACGCCTCATGGACAATTACACTATATTGTTTGAGAAGATTCCTTCTATTGAAAGTATGTGTGAACATCTGACTCGAAGCACGAAGCTTGAAGATGTAGCTATGGTTGATAAAATACCAATGAAGATTACCTCCAAAGGCCCTGTCAGGATCACCTCTAAAGGTCCTGTCAGGATTACTACTGAAGGCCTTGTGAAGACTGTTGCTGAAGTTAGATTGCTTCCCATGATCATTACCACTCCTGGCCTTATTCCTTATACTTCTGATAAAGCTATACCCTGGAATTATGGCTCTGATGTTTATATCCATGGTGTTAAACAAGAACCTTTGACTAATGCACCTGTTACTGATAATAGTCTTGATGTTGACAATATTGCTAGATCTAGTAAGGTCACTAGAAGTGGAAGAGTCTTCTCCCCTCAAGATACCTCTAAAAGTACAGTTACTCCAGCTCATACCTCCACTTCTGGGCCAAGTACTGATGCCCGGGGCAAAGGTCCTGTGATTGAACCTATGCAAGCTGAAGCACCAATTGCTGAAAATCTTTCTAAACAGATGTAGGAAGTACTGAAGATCATTCGCAAAAGTGATTATGATATTGTTGATCAGTTGGGGCATACTCCCTCCAAAATCTCCATGTTATCTTTGTTGATGTGTTCTGAGGCTCATGCTAAAGCCTTAATCAAGGTCTTGAAGACTGCTCATATGCCAAATGAGATTTTTGTGGATCAGTTTGAGAACTGTGTTGCACATCTGACTAGTGATAATGGTTTGGGCTTTTCTGATGCTGATTTGACTCCTGCCAAGAGGAATCATAACAGAGCTCTGCATATTTCCATTGAATGTAAAGGCACTACCTTGTCTCATGTACTGGTGGACAATGGTTCTTCATTAAATGTACTCCCTAAAGAGGTTCTCGACAAGCTCAATCCTGAAGATGTTATGTTAAGACCAAGTGATGTGGTGGTAAGGGCCTTTGATGGTTCAAGAAGAGTGGTACATGGAGAAGTAGACCTCCCGATCAAAGTAGACTCTCAAGTCTTCAACTCTACTTTCTATGTGATGGATATTCGTCCTGCGTATTCTTGTTTGCTTGGGCGCCCCTGGATCCATGGGGCAGGTGCTGTGACTTCCACCTTGCATCAGAAGTTGAAATATCCGGTGAAGAACAAAATTGTCACTGTCTATGGTGAAGAAGAGTACATGGTGAGCCATGTGAATACTTTCAAATATGTAGAAATGGAGGGTGAAATTGTTGAAACTCCGTGTCAAACACTTGAAGTTGTTCCTTGCTCAGCTCCTGTTCCTCAGTCTGTCCCTGCTTCTGAAAGAGTTCATGTGGTTACTACAATACCTCCTGCAATGGCCTCCCTCAAAGATGCTAAGGATGTGGTTGCAAAAGGTGGTTCTGCTATTTGGGGTCAGCTTCCCAACATCCCTTACAAGTCTGACAAGTTTGGTTTGGGTTTTACTGCAAAATCTCAGAAGACTGTTCGTCGTGCTCGCGCTGTTCGTATCACTAATCAAGGGGTCATAAGAGATCAAATCAATGTTGTGGGTGACTGTAATGAAAACTACAACCTGTATGATTGGATCTTTCCTACCATGGGTGATGGGCTTAGCAATTGGAAGACCGAAGACGTTATTCCTATCTCCTTTAGTCAGGAGTAAATACTATTACTATGTTTTGTTTTAATTTTGTAATTTCAAAAAATTAGACTTTTAAGCCTTATGTCTTACCCGGGGCACAATGGTATGCTTGTTTCGGGATGTCATTTCATTTGCATACTTCATTCAATAAAATCAATGGACGTTTCGTTTTCGTAAATATTGTGCTCCTTGTCTTTCTTTTATTATTATTTCTATTTTATCAGCTATGTGTTCTTACACACACCCACATCACTAAAATGCAGATCCTCATCCACTCTGGATCCTGTTGATAACAGTTCTACTATTGCCAATTATAATTTTGAGAATCCGATCTATCAAGCTGAAGATGGAAAGGAGGAAGATTGTGAAGTACCTGTAGAGCTTGCCAAGTTGTTACAACAAGAAGAGAAAGCTATACAGCCACATGAAGAGCCAATCGAAGTTGTGAATTTGGGAACAGAGGAAAACAGGAAAGAGGTCAAGATAGGGGATGAATTAGAGGATGGTGTTAAGACTAGATTGATCTAGATGTTACATGATTATGTGGAGATCTTTGCTTGGTCTTATGAAGATATGCCAGGGTTGGATACTGACATTGTGGTTCACCGTTTGCCGGTAAAAGAAGATTGTCGTCCAAAGAAGCAAAAGGTTCGTCGCATGCGTCCTGAAATGTCAGAAAAGATTAAAGCAGAGGTGATGAAACAGTTTGATGCAGGGTTCTTAGCTATGACTTCTTATCCTCAATGGGTTGCAAATGTGGTACCAGTACCTAAGAAGGATGGTAAGGTACGTATGTGTGTAGATTACAAGGATTTGAATAAGGCCAGCCCTAAAGATGACTTTCCACTTCCACATATTGATGTTTTGGTAGACAACACTGCTCAGCATAAGGTATTCTCTTTCATGGATGGTTTCTCTAGTTACAATCAAATCAAGATGGCACCTGAAGATATGGAGAAGACTACATTTGTTACATAGTGGGGTACTTTTTGTTATAAGGTGATGCCATTTGGTTTGAAGAACGATGGGGCAACATATCAGCGTGCTATGGTGGCTTTGTTTCATGATATGATTAACCATGAGATAGAGGTATATGTGGATGATATGATATCCAGGTTCTAGAATGAGGAACAAGACCTTGATCACCTGCATAAGCTGTTTGAGAGGTTGAAGAAATACAAGCTGAGATTGAATCCAAACAAGTGTACTTTTGGAGTTAGGTCTGGTAAACTCTTGGGTTTCATTGTCAGTGGAAAAGGTATTGAAGTGGATCCTGCAAAAGTAAAAGTTATACAAGAGATGTCGGGTCCCCGTACTGAAAAGGAAGTTAGAGGTTTCTTGGGACGACTGAATTACATTGCAAGATTTATTTCTCAGCTAACTGCTACCTGTGAACCAATCTTCAAGTTGTTGAAGAAATATCAGGTAATGGAATGGAATGATGATTGTCATACATTCTTTGATGAAATCAAAAGATATCTCCTAGAACCTCCAATCTTGATGCCACCAGTTGATGGAAGACCCTTGATTATGTACTTAACAGTATTAGACAACTCAATGGGGTGTGTGTTGGGGCAACATGACGAGTCTGGTCGAAAAGAGCAGGCAATATACTACCTTAGCAAAATGTTTACCGACTGTGTGTTGCACCCCAAAATTTGCCCTCACAATTCAAGACCTTTCATGAGGTTCATAAAGTCTACAAGTCACTTTATGAAGGTTCACAAGGCTCACAAGTTTCTCAACACTTTCAAGACCTTTCATGAGGTTCATAAAGTCTACAAGTCACTTTATGAAGGTTCACAAGGCTCATAAGTTTCTCAACACTTTCAAGACCTTTCATGAGGTTCATAAAGTCTACAAGTCACTTTATGAAGGTTCACAAGGTTCACAAGTTTCTCAATGCTTTCAAAACCTTTCATGAGGTTCATGAAGTCTACAAGTCACTTCTTGAAGGATCACAAGGTTCACAAGATTCACAATGCTTTCAAAACCTCTCATGAGGTTCATGAAGTCTACAAGTCACTTTATGAAGGTTCACAAGGTTCACAAGATTCACAATGCTTTCAAAACCTTTCATGAGGTTCATGAAGTCTACAAGTCACTTCTTGAAAGTTCACAAGGTTCACAAGGTTCACAATACCTCCCATGAGGCTCACAAAACATTTTATGATGGTTCACAAGGTTCACAAAGTTTACAATTGGTCAGAAGAGTTGACAATTCCCTTAGACAATGCACCTCCTAAGTAGTGCATCCAAAACTAGGGTTTTGACTTTAATCAGACTAAATAAACTTCTAAGACTTCAATTGAGCTTCATAACATCTTATATGTGTTTAAAAACCCCCATGACAAGTTTCAAGACTTTTCTCAAAAGTTTGCTCAGTCAGATGATCAGATAAGTCAAAATCAGTCAATACAGTTAAAAAGTCAAACTGAGGTCAACTGTGGTCAAACCAAAGTCAAACTTCATGATTTTTTTCCAACATCAAGTATATGAAGTAAAATTCATCATTTGATCAAGGGTTGATCATGATTCATCAAGGAGATTACAGATCATCAAGAATCAGGAGTTTCTAAATTAGGGTTTCCTTAGTAAAAGTCAACTGAACTTTGACCAGCCATAACTTTTACATACTTCATCACCAAGTCTCCACTCAAAGCTCATTTTGAAGGAAATTGAATTCTCTACAACTTTGTGTCTCACAAGCCAAGCCCAAAAATGCTTCATTTGGAAGGTATGAGCTAAGACATTATAGGTCCTTTTGAAAGTCAACAAAAAGTCAACAACTTCAAAAGGGCATAACTTGAGATTGGTAAATTATATGGACATGAAACCGGTGGGGTTGGTTAGAGGACTCTTCAAGCTTTCCAAAATGTCCAAGAACACCCTCATAGCATTAAAATTGAAGGATATGTGCCCTTGCAAAGTTGGGAAATTTTGAGTTGGTTTATGATGAAAAAGGAGGTCTAAAACCAATTTCTTCCAAATGGGCTTGCCAAATAATGACCCAACCCATACATTGACTTCATGCACGACCCAAACCATTAAAAATCAGAATTTTTATTATTTTATTTTTATTTATTTTGATTTAATTCATTAAAAATCATTTTAAATAAAAATAAAATATGAAAATGTAAGATTTGATGGAGATTAAGCTTCTAGAAAGTCTTAAATATTGATTTAAGTTGAAGAGGAAAGAAATCATGAGATTTGTCCAAAAATAGCAAGCATTCACACATGAATATTTGAATTTTAAGGCATGATCAATATGGATCTTTTCATATCAAATTCTTCACATGATCAATCAATTTTTTGACCTAAAATCAATCACCTATAAGTACTAAACACAACCCTATTGCAAATTCACGAATTCTCTGCCTCCAAAAGTAAGTTTCACAAATTGAAAAACCATCCAAAAACTCACATTTGGTTTTTGATTTCCAGGGCTCTAGAAGGTAAAACAAGAACATAGCAAGACTCCTTGGGCCTCTCTGATCATGAACTAACACTCATATGCATCAATACCATGCTATATTGCTCAACCCGAGTTCACTTTGTTCTTGAAAATAATTTTTTCGATTTCAATAATTTGTTTCTTTTCCATGAATTTTGTTTGTTTAATCTTGTTTGTGATGATATGTAGAACGTTTCTGGGCAAAGAAACCAAAGAAACCATGAGAAATCCGTGAGATGCCATATTAGGGTTTGGACCTTCAAATTAGGGTTATTTGATTCATGCGTTATAAATGAATTTGGTTGATAAAATTGGACTGTGCAGGTTGCAAGGAATCCAAAAGTGTTCCCAATTTGATAAAATTGTGTTGTTTGATGATAGTTTGAAATTCGTAGGTTTTAGGGTGCAGGTAAAATCGCAGGTAATATTGCAACAATTTTCGCAGCAAAATTCAATGTCCAGAGGTTGAAGATGAAGTTGGCCTACGCGCGTTTTTTCAAATTCAAATATCATGTATTATATTTTATGCAATGGTGGTGGTTTTATGTCACAGCTGGCTGCTTGGCCCAGTGGTATGAAGTATACGCGTATAACTTGATGGCCTGTGTTCGAGACTTGGCTGCGCCATCCTTTTTCTTATTTTTTCCATATAATTGGCAGTTATATTATATTATCAATTGTTGTTGGATAACTAACAGGTTCGCTCATCTAGCTTGGTTGGTAATGTGCACATGCGTTTGGTTGAAAGGTCCTGGGTTCAATTCTCCCCCAGGCCTTTTTGCTTCTATTTATTTTTTCTGATTTTTCCAGGCATTGCACAAAACCAATTGGAACCATTCTATTATCACCAATACGTGGCTGGCCTGGTGGTACGTTTTGTTCCTTGCAGGCAGGATGTCCTGGGTTCAAACCCAGCCAAGGTAAGTTTCTTTTTACCATTTTTCTGTTTTAATTTATTTAATTAATTTGCTTAAATTGTTTTCTTATTTATCAATTAAAAAATAAATTATGCATGTGTATATATTTAATTCTAAAATAACACTTTATTTTCTAAAATTCTAAACTTTTATTTTTCTCAATTTAAATTTCTGTTTTTATGTAATTAAATTATAAATATATGTATGTTTATTTAAATAATTTTGTATATTAAATTAAACCTTAAAAAATATTTTCTAAATAAACCCTAATTTTGTAAAACCTAATTTATTTTCTAAATAATAAAAATTAATTTTATTTTATGATTTAAATTTCTAATCTTTTTGTAAATATAATATTTAATATAATTGAATCTTAGTAAATATAATTATAATCAATTTTTTTTTATATAATAGGTAATTATTTCTATAATTTGTTCATAATCTAAATCTTATTCTTTTATTTTATATATGTTTAAAAACAATTAAATTTTATAATTATAATTTTTTATGTTTAGAATTAATAAGTTGCATATAATTTTATAATTAAATTGTTCATATTTCTTAATAGTTTCTAATTCTTATTTTGTTTATTATTATTACTAATTCATTTATTTTATTATTATGCTTATTATGATTATTTCACTAACCTTATTTAATTATTTTTATTATTATTATTACTAACCTCTATTATATTTATTATTACCTATTTATTTATTTTTGCTTATTATTTATATTTATTTATTTGCTATTTATTTTAATTGTTTATTATAATTATTGTAATTGCTCCTTGGTGTAAATTTTTGTAAATATTTAATTTATTTAATTTTTTATGCTATGGTTAGTAATTTAGGGAGTGTAAACATGTATTTATATTTAAAATCAAATTTAGATCATTTTAATTAAAGATAAATAAAATTAAACACTCACACACGTAAGTCGATTTTTAATCGCCATCTCACTTTCTAGGGTTGCCTCTTATTGTTGCCTATTCAAAAAGGTCAAGTGGGGTGTATAAAGTAAGTCCCTCAAAAATAAAGTCATCAAGTCCCTTAATAGTTGCCTTTAAAGATCAAGTCCCTTTTCGAATAATGATGACAGTCCCTCCTAAGTGCTTAATATACCCCACAGTTGCCTTCATAAAACAGATGTCCCTCATATGTCCCTCACATCCAAGGTAATGACTACCTATTCCTTAATAATAGGGATAGTCTTACCATTTAAAGGATAAAGAACAGAAAGACTTAAAACTTTAGAGTAGGTTCCTCATAGTTGCTTGCTCACTTCATTTAAAAACTTTTTTTCAAACACTTTACAATTTCAAACAAATTTTCAAACACAAGTTTTTACGCATCCGTACATGGATCATTATTAACTCTTATGAAAATTTTTATTTACACACTTCACCTTTTCAAAAAATAATTCAAAGTGAGCTAAGTAACTAAGAGCCCATGGATAACCATGGATGTAAAGGGTGCTAACACCTTCCCTTTACATAACCTACCCCCCGGACCCAAAAATCTTTTAAAGGTCTTTCCTGTTCTTTTATGCCTTTCCTTTGGATAAAATAAAAGTCGGAGGCGACTCTTGCTATCCGCAACATAACTTAAAGTCAGTTCTCCCACCGTGTTACAGAACTGGCGACTCTGCTGGGGATTTAATAAAAGAGGAGTACCCTTAGGAATTAGATCACTTTAAATTGTTTGCCTTGTTTGCTTTATATTATCTTGTTGGGGTGCTCTTATGTGTGAAAGGTCCTAACCCGGATCTAGTGTACCTTAGGTAAATGGCAATAGACCAAGGAAACTGTACGACGTATATCGATACGGTTGATCTGGTAGCCATAGTTAGTGCGACTTCTTGGTTGGTGCTTATTTTCCTTAAGTCAAGTTGAGGATAATATGAGGCTGCCATATGTTGTCAATGCACTAACTAACTTTTAGAACCCTAGTTAACTCATCTTGGCCTTTAGAAAGTAGTGAGGTAACCGGCTTTGGTGCAGACTGAAGTTGGTTGACACTCGATACTACGCTCATTGAGATCTTAAACTTGGAGGGTTTTGGTTGGCAAGTGAGTTGCCTTCTGAACAACCACCCTTGTGAAGGATCAATGATATTGAGATCCCTTAGAACCTGGTTACTTTTGTAGGACAGGATGAACCATCTAACTTCAGGGGAGGGTACTTACCTTTAAACCTCATGCAAGCCTTTAAACCTAGGACTATTGTGTGACTTGTTTGTGTGTGCCACATGTTTGTGATTGAGCATAACATCATGACATCATCATGCATCATAAGCATAGCATTTTCACTAACCATTTCAAGGACCAAGGGATTTATCTTTGTTCTTTGTGGCAGGTCATGGCTTCTGCTCGTAGAAACACCATCAGGATCAACTTTGTAGGGATACCTCCCAAGCTTAAAGAGTTGGTTTCTTAAGTGTCTGATCATTCCCAGTTCATCAAGAGACATGGTCACCTGTTGGATCTAGTCACCTCAGGGTTCAGTGAAGACATGATGAGTGTCCTGTTTTAGTTCTTTGACCCTAACCACCATTGCTTTACATTCCCCGACTATCAGCTGGTTCCTACAATGGAAGAGTTCTCTAAACTTCTGGGTATACTTGTACTTGATCAAAGACCCTTTACAGGATTAGAAAAAGAGCCTAAACCTGAGATTATTGCTGCAGCTCTACATCTGAAGAAGTCTGACATTATTCTAGAAACGAGAAGTGGAGTCAAGGGTGTTCTAGCTAAGGTGTTGATAGAAAAGGATCAAATGTTCTTGAAAGCTATGAGTCATGATGCTTTTGAGGAGATCTTAGCCTTGCTGATTTATGGCTTAGTGTTGTTCCCCAATCCAGATCAGTTCATAGATGTTCATGCCATCAACATATTCCTGAGTCACAATCCAGTGCCTACATTGCTTGGAGATATCCTACATTCTCTTCATACCCGTACTACAAGGGCAAGAGGAACCTTGATGTGCTGCATACCTTTGCTTTCTAGGTGGTTTATTTCTCACCTTCCTCGCTCAGTAATGAAGAATGAGCAAGGGTTCAGATGGTCTAAAAGGATCATGTCACTTTCTCACTCAGATATCCATTGGTGCTCCAGATCTATGGAGAATGTCACTATCATTGACCGTTGTGGGGAGTTTCCTAATGTGCCACTTCTAGGCATAAGAGGGGGCATCACTTACAACCCTTCTCTAGCTTTACGACAGTTTGGTTACGCTCGGAGTGATGGTCCACATGACATGTTGATTCAGGGCATTGTATTTGATTACGACAACGATCTTCAAGGTTACCGTCAGAGATTCATACGAGCTTGGGGAAAGGTAAACAGGGTTGACAGCAAGACACTGGAGCCTAAGTACACTATTCCTATGGAAGCTTATCTCAGATGGGTGCGATCTCGTGCTCAGACTCTCATGATGCCATATCCTGCTATCCTGCCAGTTACCATGGAACCTGTTGCTGAAGGAGACACTGCTTATACCATCCTTCACCCAGACATGCCTACTGACATGGAAGACTTACAGAGATCCTGGATCCAGTTGAAGGAGCAAAGGGATACTTTCGAGGCTCATTACAAAGCAAGCCAAGAAAGAATCCTGGAACTAACAAAGCAACTTCACGAGGAACGGAACCTCAACTCATACCTCAACACAAAGAGGAAACGTCCATGGGAGACTTAAAACCCCATCTCTTGTACTTATTTCATTTTTATTTTTGTAAGCCCAAGAGGCAAAACAAATTTATTACTAATAAAAGTTTACCTTCGTGTTTGTTTAAGCAAATTTAAATCCTGCGGTCCTTGAAAACATCGCATATGCATTAAAACATCATATCATTGCATCACATGTTTATAATTGTGCATAGGTTTCTCATCTTCTCGCTGTTTATTTCAGCAATGGCTCTTGAACAAACAGTTAAGGATCTCCAGGCACAAAATGCACAGTTCCAAGAGCTGATCCTGAACTTGTCCAAGGGGCAGGATGAATTGAAGACACTGCTGGCTAAGAAGAAGAATCCTGAGGACAACAAGGATGATCAGCTGGAACAATTACAAGCTGAGATAACAGAAATGAGGATCCAGATGAATGGTCAGGTGGCTCTTATCCAAAGTTTAGCTCAGGGGCAAGAAGAGCTAAGAACCTTTGTTCACAAACTTCAAAGTAGTGGAGTTAGGAATCTAATTGTCAGTCAACCTCCGTTAAAACAAGTTGATTTGGTTGAAAGGAAGATGAGGATAAAAGAAGGTAAGAAACCGGTTGCCATTGATTGTTCTTCAGTTGAAGAAGAAAGACCCGATAAGGTTAATCTACCTCAACACAAGGAATGTAGAAGGAAATTTATCAAGTTCAGCACACCAATGTCACAAATTTTGCAATGCATGTTGGAGATGAAGCTAATTTCCTTGGAAAATTCTCCTAAAAATCCTAACACCTCTTCTCCTCGCTATAATCCCAAGGCAAGGTGTAAGTATCACTCCAACAGTCCTGGACATGATACTAATAACTGTTGGGCATTGAATAAGAAGATTCAAGATCTGATTGACGAAGGAATCCTAGAGGTTACTCCAGAAGGTCAAGTTGAATTTTACTATCGTCCATCAAACACCGAAGCTGCGAGACAAGTAGCCCAAAGTAACAAGAAAGGAAGAATACCTATGCCTGTTGAGATATGGGGCACCTTGGGGCATCCAAGTGGAAAATTTGATTTCATGGTGAAGTATACTGCTCCTCAAAGTTCACAGATTGCACTTGAGGACATTCAGCCAACTGGATGGGACAACATTTGAATTTTCATTTGTAATTTCTTTTATTTGTTTGAACACTTACTATTATGTTAAACTTTTTCATTAATGCATTGCATATGTTTTTCTTGAATTAATCCATTCGTTCCACTATATTTTGAATTATGCTTCTTATTTCTATCTTGTGATATTTAACTCCTGATAAAGCTATAAGCCTGTAAAGGGAGGATGACGAAAACAATACCATAATCTTATGCAGTATGCTTTTGAACAGACTATGCTGACGATGTACATGCATTGTTTCAATTCCTAAACAGTGGAGATATAAGGAAGTTAACCCCTAGTCAACCCTTTTGAGCCTATGAAGTAGGAGTTTTTTATTCTTGCACAAATTAACCCTTATTCATAACCCGGGGCAGGGTAGTTACTCAGTTAACTCAAATATGCCAATTATATGTTTTGTACACAACTAATGATGGTTCGCTGTAATCATTAAACCTGACAGTCAATATCCAGCAAAAGAACAGTTCACTAAGTCAAAACCTATGAAGGAGACTTAGTAAAAACAAATTAAGACATCCCGTTGACTGTGACCTTGAAATAAACAGTTCAGGCAAAAGGAAGGGATAATAAAGTCAAAAGAAAAAAGAGGTCACTATGAATCCTCAACAAAGAAAGATGACTGAATGTTCAAATAAATGTTGGGTTTCTGAACCATCACAAATGTCAGTGTTACAATTCCAAACTGCTATGGAACCTCAATGCATGAGTTAGCTGAGCATAGGACTGAAGAACATCATGGAGATTGGGTTGGGTACAAATAAAATTTGAGCCTTTATCCTTTGTTTCTTAAACCGTGAACCAGGCCACGTTATAACCCTTTAAAAGTCCTAACTGAAGCATGGTTAGTTCGAAAGTGTACTGCTACAAAAAGGCATCCTGACTCCTTTAGGGCTTATTATATAATTTGAGTTAATATCACAGTTTTCAAAAAAAAAAAAAAAAAAAAAACAGTTTTCCTAAAATAACTTGTTTCAAAACTTCAAGACAGACATAAGCATTGCATTTTTGAATATATTTGTTTGCATATACCTGAGTGTTTGACAAATGGAGAAGCTTACAGAATGAATGTTCAGTGAACCAAAGTCCTTCCAATAAACAAAGTTGCTTCCTTGATCAAAGTCCATGTATACAAATGGGCATAGTCATTATCTCCCAATCAAGGGGGCAGGCCATGATACTTCCTAACTCATTTGGGGCAATCAGGACAAGATTCAACTATGTTTAAGCAGCCAGAGGCAGATCTCCTCATCTATCTGAAGTGCCAAGGGTAACATTACAAAGTTCATAATGCCAAGGGCATAGTCACTGTTTCCCAGTCAAGAGGTATACCAAGTTACTGTTCAATTCAGTTGGGGCAATTAGGTCCAGACTCAGCTGTACTCAATAGTCAGGGGCATGTTTCCTCATACAGTTGAATTACCAAAGGTGACATTACAGAGTTCAAAATGCCAGGGGCATATGCTTATGGGGCATTCTGCTTGTTTCTCTTGAGGTAGCTCATTACAGATACTTCCATTATGGGACAATTCATCCTCAACCAAGGGGCAATGATTTCTCTTCAAATCTAATACCCGGAGCATATACGGTCCATCACAATTTGAAGACACGTTCCTTTCACTGTATTACCTTGATATTGGATTCTCAGCATAAGCCATTGTGGAAATTAATTGTCTACGTCAGTAGTATCAGATGGTGTCAGTATCATGTCTTCAGATCCAGCTATGAGGATTTTTGGCAAGGTACTCAGGAAAGTTAAAGAATTTCAAGAGCTATAGATCCAATTGGCTGTACACTCTTGAAGTTGAAACAATTCTGCTTTCAAATTCAGCTTTACTTTTCCCTCTGAGTCCAGATTTACTTTTACTCTAGCAAAAGCGTCAATTGGTTGTGTTTGAATGTAGTATGCTTTTGAATATGATTGATGTTTACCAGAAATGCATGAAAATGCAGTAATGGTATTTACTAAGGACGAACGAGGGAAGGATTTCAACGAAGCTTCGCCGGTTCATCTTTACAAGACAGTTACAAACCCTCAGTAGGAAAAATCCATCTTCATAAAGTCTCATCTCCCCTGGAATTTATATCCATCTCTTTTATCCTCATACGGATATTCGGGAATTTACTTTCCAATAAAGGTACGACGAACGAAGACGGGATATCTACTCTACTATCAAACGAAGACGAAGGTTATATATACCTTGCTATCCCCAGCAGACGGGAGGTTATATATACCTTGCTATCCCCAGCATACGGAAGGTTATGTATACCTCATCATCAAACAAGACGGGAACAATTTCCTCATATTCTTCAGCAATGAATCGGGATTTATTTTCCCTGGCCAGCAGTTGTTATACGAAGATATCCAGATGTTTCAGGCAGTGTCATATCATACATACATCATTTACATCATACCATATATGCATACATAAAGCATAAACTAATGTTATTATACAGAATGCTACCTTGTTTTCAGGTTAATTATCCAGCAGACAAACTTATGATCATCAGGACTGCTTCATCCTCCTGACAGCTATTATCAATATCTCAGGATTGCTTTATCCTCCTGAAAGCTTATTATTACTTCAGGATTGCTTCATCCTCCTGAAAGATTATTACCTCAGGATTGCTTCATCCTCCTGACAGCTTCTTGCTACCTCAGGATTGCTTTATCCTCGTGATAGTTTATGACTACCTCAGGATTGCTTCATCCTCCTGACAGCTATTATCAACATCTCAGGATTGCTTTATCCTCCTGAAAGCTTATTATTACTTCAGGATTGCTTCATCCTCCTGAAAGATTATTACCTCAGGATTGCTTCATCCTCCTGACAGCTTCTTGCTACCTCAGGATTGCTTTATCCTCCTGATAGCTTATGACTACCTCAGGATTGCTTCATCCTCCTGACAGCTTTTTATTACATCAGGACTGCTTCATCCTCCTGAAAGATTTTATTACACCAGGACTGCTTCATCCTCCTGAAAGCATAGTATCTTTACCTCAGGATTGCTTTATCCCCCTGACAGCTTCTTTACATCAGGATTGCTTTATCCTCCTGAACTCACATTGTCACCTCAGGGCTGCTTTATCCTCCTGATAGCTATTATCAATATTTCAGGACTGCTTTATCCTCCTGACAACTTCATTACCTCAGGATTGCTTTATCCTCCTGAAATCATATCATTACCTCAGGACTACTCCATCCTCCTGACAGCTATCATTATACCTCCATATTTTGGACTGTTTTATCCTCCAAGACATGTATCTGAAGAACTTTCCTCCAAGTGGCATCTTTAAGCCCACTCAGGCATATTCAACTAGTCATCCGTATCACTTTATGCACTGGTGAGTGCAAATTTTTGGGCTTTTGTGTTCAATCCCCTTCAACCTTCCAGGTCACGACTGGTAAACATACCAATCTAACCCCTCAGGTTTCAGAAAATTGAACAGGGGCAGCTGTTGCACCCCAAAATTTGCCCTCACAATTCAAGACCTTTCATGAGGTTCATAAAGTCTACAAGTCACTTTATGAAGGTTCACAAGGCTCACAAGTTTCTCAACACTTTCAAGACCTTTCATGAGGTTCATAAAGTCTACAAGTCACTTTATGAAGGTTCACAAGGCTCACAAGTTTCTCAACACTTTCAAGACCTTTCATGAGGTTCATAAAGTCTACAAGTCACTTTATGAAGGTTCACAAGGTTCACAAGTTTCTCAATGCTTTCAAAACCTTTCATGAGGTTCATGAAGTCTACAAGTCACTTCTTGAAGGTTCACAAGATTCACAATGCTTTCAAAACCTCTCATGAGGTTCATGAAGTCTACAAGTCACTTTATGAAGGTTCACAAGGTTCACAAGATTCACAATGCTTTCAAAACCTTTCATGAGGTTCATGATGTCTACAAGTCACTTCTTGAAAGTTAACAAGGTTCACAATACCTCCCATCAGGCTCACAAGACATTTTATGATGGTTCACAAGGTTCACAAAGTTTACAATTGGTCAGAAGAGTTGACAATTCCCTCAGACAATGCACCTCCTAAGCAGTGCATCCAAAACTAGGGTTTTGACTTTAATCAGACTAAATAAACTTCTAAGACTTCAAGTGAGCTTCGTAACATCTTATATGTGTTTAAAAACCCCCATGACAAGTTTCAAGACTTTTCTCAAAAGTTTGCTCAGTCAGATGATCAGATAAGTCAAAATCAGTCAATACAGTTAAAAAGTCAAACTGAGGTCAACTGTGGTCAAACCAAAGTCAAAATTCATGATTTTTTGCCAACATCAAGTATATGAATAAAAATTCATCATTTGATCAAGGGTTGATCATGATTCATCAAGGAGATTCCAGATCATCAAGAATCAGGAGTTTCTAAATTAGGGTTTCCTCAGTAAAAGTCAACTGAACTTTGACCAGCCATAACTTTTACATACTTCATCACCAAGTCTCCACTAAAATCTCATTTTGAAGGAAATTGAATTCTCTACAACTTTGTGTCTCACAAGCCAAGCCCAAAAATGCTTCATTTGGAAGGTATGAGCTAAGACATTATAGGTCCTTTTGAAAGTCAACAAAAAGTCAACAACTTCAAAAGGGCATAACTTGAGATTGGTAAATGATATGGACATGAAACTAGTGGGGTTGGTTAGAGGACTCTTCAAGCTTTCCAAAATGTCCAAGAACAATCTTATAGCATTAAAATTGAAGGATATGTGCCCTTGCAAAGTTGGGAAATTTTGAGTTGGTTTATGATGAAAAAGGAGGTCTAAAACCAATTTCTTCCAAATGGGCTTGCCAAATAATGACCCAACCCATACATTGACTTCATGCACGACCCAAACCATTAAAAATCAGAATTTTTATTATTTTATTTTTATTTATTTTGATTTAATTCATTAAAAATCATTTTAAATAAAAATAAAATATGAAAATGTAAGATTTGATGGAGATTAAGCTTCTAGAAAGTCTTAAATATTGATTTAAGTTGAAGAGGAAAGAAATCATGAGATTTTTCCAAAAATAGCAAGCATTCACACATGAATATTTGAATTTTAAGGCATGATCAATATGGATCTTTTCATATCAAATTCTTCACATGATCAATCAATTTTTTGACCTAAAATCAATCACCTATAAGTACTAAACACAACCCTATTGCAAATTCACGAATTCTCTGCCTCCAAAAGTAAGTTTCACAAATTGAAAAACCATCCAAAAACTCACATTCGGTTTTTGATTTCCAGGGCTCTATAAGGTAAAACAAGAACATAGCAAGACTCCTTGGGCCTCTCTGATCATGAACTAACACTCATATGCATCAATACCATGCTATATTGCTCAACCCGAGTTCACTTTGTTCTTGAAAATAATTTTTTCGATTTCAATAATTTGTTGCTTTTCCATGAATTTTGTTTGTTTAATCTTGTTTGTGATGATATGTAGAACGTTTCTGGGCAAAGAAACCAAAGAAACCATGAGAAATCCGTGAGATGCCATATTAGGGTTTGGACCTTCAAATTAGGGTTATTTGATTCATGCGTTATAAATGAATTTGGTTGATAAAATTGGACTGTGCAGGTTGCAAGGAATCCAAAAGTGTTCCCAATTTGATAAAATTGTGCTGTTTGATGATAGTTTGAAATTCGTAGGTTTTAGGGTGCAGGTAAAATCGCAGGTAATATTGCAACAATTTTCGTAGCAAAATTCAATGTCCAGAGGTTGAAGATGAAGTTGGCCTGCGCGCGTTTTTTCAAATTCAAATATCATGTATTATATTTTATGCAATGGTGGTGGTTTTATGTCACAGCTGGCTGCTTGGCCCAGTGGTATGAAGTATACGCGTATAACTTGATGGCCTGTGTTCGAGACTTGGCTGCGCCATCCTTTTTCTTATTTTTTCCATATAATTGGCAGTTATATTATATTATCAATTGTTGTTGGATAACTAACAGGTTCGCTCATCTAGCTTGGTTAGTAATGTGCACATGCGTTTGGTTGAAAGGTCCTGGGTTCAATTCTCCCCCAGGCCTTTTTGCTTCTATTTATTTTTTCTGATTTTTCCAGGCATTGCACAAAACCAATTGGAACCATTCTATTATCACCAATACGTGGCTGGCCTGCTGGTACGTTTTGTTCCTTGCAGGCAGGATGTCCTGGGTTCAAACCCAGCCAAGGTAAGTTTCTTTTTACCATTTTTCTGTTTTAATTTATTTAATTAATTTGCTTAAATTGTTTTCTTATTTATCAATTAAAAAATAAATTATGCATGTGTATATATTTAATTCTAAAATAACACTTTATTTTCTAAAATTCTAAACTTTTATTTTTCTCAATTTAAATTTCTGTTTTTATGTAATTAAATTATAAATATATGTATGTTTATTTAAATAATTTTGTATATTAAATTAAACCTTAAAAAATATTTTCTAAATAAACCCTAATTTTGTAAAACCTAATTTATTTTCTAAATAATAAAAATTAATTTTATTTTATGATTTAAATTTCTAATCTTTTTGTAAATATAATATTTAATATAATTGAATCTTAGTAAATATAATTATAATCAATTTTTTTTTTATATAATAGGTAATTATTTCTATAATTTGTTCATAATCTAAATCTTATTCTTTTATTTTATATATGTTTAAAAACAATTAAATTTTATAATTATAATTTTTTATGTTTAGAATTAATAAGTTGCATATAATTTTATAATAAAATTGTTCATATTTCTTAATAGTTTCTAATTCTTATTTTGTTTATTATTATTACTAATTCATTTATTTTATTATTATGCTTATTATGATTATTTCACTAACCTTATTTAATTATTTTTATTATTATTATTACTAACCTCTATTATATTTATTATTGCCTATTTATTTATTTTTGCTTATTATTTATATTTATTTATTTGCTATTTATTTTAATTGTTTATTATAATTATTGTAATTGCTCCTTGGTGTAAATTTTTGTAAATATTTAATTTATTTAATTTTTTATGCTATGGTTAGTAATTTAGGGAGTGTAAACATGTATTTATATTTAAAATCAAATTTAGATCATTTTAATTAAAGATAAATAAAATTAAACACTCACACACGTAAGTCGATTTTTAATCGCCATCTCACTTTCTAGGGTTGCCTCTTATTGTTGCCTATTCAAAAAGGTCAAGTGGGGTGTATAAAGCAAGTCCCTCAAAAATAAAGTCATCAAGTCCCTTAATGGTTGCCTTTAAAGATCAAGTCCCTTTTCGAATAATGATGACAGTCCCTCCTAAGTGCTTAATATACCCCACAGTTGCCTTCATAAAACAGATGTCCCTCATATGTCCCTCACATCCAAGGTAATGACTACCTATTCCTTAATAATAGGGATAATCTTACCATTTAAAGGATAAAGAACAGAAAGACTTAAAACTTTAGAGTAGGTTCCTCATAGTTGCTTGCTCACTTCATTTAAAAACTTTTTTTCAAACACTTTACAATTTCAAACAAATTTTCAAACACAAGTTTTTACGCATCCGTACATGGATCATTATTAACTCTTATGAAAATTTTTATTCACACACTTCACCTTTTCAAAAAATAATTCAAAGTGAGCTAAGTAACTAAGAGCCCATGGATAACCATGGATGTAAAGGGTGCTAACACCTTCCCTTTACATAACCTACCCCCCGGACCCAAAAATCTTTTAAAGGTCTTTCCTGTTCTTTTATGCCTTTCCTTTGGATAAAATAAAAGTCGGTGGCGACTCTTGCTATCCGCAACATAACTTAAAGTCAGTTCTCCCACCGTGTTACACTGTGAAATAAGATACTCACTGCTCGAGAAAACTTGCTGCACTTTGGCAGGGGCTGCTCGCCAACTAAGACAGTATATGTTGACTCATACTACCTTGTTGATTTCAAAGATGGATCCAATCAAGTACATATTCGAGAAACCTGCTCTCTCCGGACGAATAGCGAGATGGCAAATGATCTTAACAAAATATGATATACAGTATACTACTCAGAAGGCCATTAAGGGCAGTGTGGTAGCTGATCATTTGGCTCATCAGGCAGTGGATGATTATCAGTCTATGAATTTTGAGTTCCCAGATGAAGACATTATGATTGTTACTAAAGAACCTGGACAATATGACGGACCTGAACAGGGATCCCGATGGACTATGGTTTTTGATGTAGCTTCTAATGCGCTTGGTAATGGTGTTGGTGTTGTGATCATTTCTCCTAAAGGTTATCATACCCCAATTACTGCAAGACTTTGTTTCTATTGTACCAATAATATGGCTGAATATGAAGCATGTATCATGGGTATCAAAGCTGCCATTGAAATGAAGATTCAGTTTCTGGACATATATGGAGATTCAGCCCTGGTAGTTAGTCAGATTAAAGGAGATTGGGATACCAAGCATGAAAATCTCATTCCTTACAGAGAGAATGTGTTGTCCTTGATCCCATATTTTGAAGAGATTACCTTTGGAAATATCCCACGAGGAGAGAATCAGTTGGCAGATGCACTAGCCACCATAGCATCTATGTTTGAGATTAGTTGGGATGATGAAGCTCCCAAGATCACTATTGACAGATTTGAGAAGCCTGCATACTGCAATGAGATCGACACTGAAGGAGTAGAAGGAAATCCTTGGTTCTATGAAGTGAAAAGGTATCTTTAAGCTCAGGAGTTCCCTAAAGGGGCATCTGTCAATGATAAGAAGTTTCTAAGGAGGTTTTCTACTAAGTTCTTCTTGAGAAATGGAATTTTGTACAAGCGCAATCATGATTCGACTTTGCTTCGTTGTGTGGATAAGAGGGAAGCAACAAAGATTATGGAAGACATGCATGATGGGATCTTTGGCACTCATTCTAGTGGTCATACCATGGCAAAGAAAATATTGAGAGCAAGTTACTATTGGTCTACCATGGAAGCTGACTGCTATCAACATTCCAAAACATGTCACAAGTGTCAGATTTATGCTGATAAGGTGCATGTACCTCCAGTCCGTTGAATGTGTTGACTGCTCTTTGGCCTTTTGCCATGTGGGGCATTGATATGATTGGTGAGATCAAGCCTACTGCTTCCAATGGGCATCGTTTCATCCTTGTTGCCATTGATTACTTTACAAAGTGGGTGGAGGCAGCCTCATTTGCATCTATTACGAAGAATGTTATGGCTCGATTCATTAAGAATAATCTCATATGTAGGTATGGCATCCCTGAAATGATTATCACAGACAATGGCTCAAATCTAAACAACACTATGATTACTGACCTCTGCACGCAGTTCAATATTAAGCTTCATAACTCTTCTTCGTATCGTCTAAAGATGAATGGTGCAGTAGAAGCTGCCAATAAGAACATCAAGAAGATTCTACAGAAGATGACTGTTACATATAAGGATTGGCATGAGATGTTACCATTTGTTCTTCATGGTTATCGTACTACAATACGTACTTCAACAGGGGCAACTCCATTCTCCTTAGTCTATGGTATGGAAGCAGTTCTGCCCATTGAAGTTCAGATACCCTCCTTAAGAATCATGAAGGAAGCAGGCTTGGATGAAGATGAGTGGATTCAGACTCGACTTGACCAGATAAATTTGATTGATGAGAAAAGGATGGCGGCTATTTGTCACGGTCAGATGTACCAGAAACGGATGATCAAAGCTTTTAATAAGAAAGTTAAGCAAAAGGTATATCAGACTGGTGACTTGGTAATCAAGCATATCATATTACCACAGGGTGATCCTAAGGGCAAATGGACTCCTACATATGAAGGACCATTTGTAGTCAAAAGGGTATTTTCAGGAGGTGCCATGATGCTTACTACTATGGATGGTGAAGTTTTCCCACAGCCCGTGAACACAGACATAGTTAAAAAATACTACGCATAAAAAGAGACCCGCTAGGTTGACTGGCCTAGGCAAAAATAAGGGCATCCCGACGAACTAAAAAAGGTTCGGGCAAAAATTAGGGATATATATATATATAAAAGATTGTACACCCGGTTAAAAGATTGTACACCCGGTAAGTCGAAAACCTGAAAAGGCGGCTTGGGAAAAAAAGGGTATCCCGGTGGATTGAAAACCTGAAAAGGCAATCCAGGAAAAAGTTAGGGATTAAAGCGTATGACTATGTCTCGTTGGATCACCCATGTAACTCCAACTATTGGTGCTACCTAAATCAAGTTCAAACAGATAAAGCTCAATCCAATCATTTCCATCTCAACAGCAAAGGATGAGATACTTGAAGAAAATGGCAATAATGGAATTGAAACTCAATAGGATTATTTCTCACATAGCTGTTTTTCTTTGTTTTTGTAAAACTTTTACGACGAATTCCTCTTACTAGGATTTCTGTCTCCTTGTACAAACTTGTCTGTGTATAGGCTACTTTCTAAAATAAATAAAATCTCGTCTTTGAATTCAAATTTACTTTTACCTTGTTTACTTAAACGAAAACGTCCATTGGTTGTGTTTGAATGTATGTATGCTTTTGAATATGATTGATGTTTACCAGAAATGCATAAAATGCAGTAATAGTATTTACTAAAGACGAACGAAGGTAGGAATTCAACGAAAGGTCGCCGGTTCATCCCCACAGAGTAATTTTTTCAGATATTTCAAGTAACATCTCCCCTCGGATTTATGTCCATCTCTTTTATCCTCAGTCAGGATACTCAGGAACCTAATCCTTCAATAAGAAGTACGATGAACGAAGATGGGAGGTTCTGAGTACCATACTATCAAACAAGACGGGAACGAAGTGCTCATATTCCTCAGCAACGAACCGGGATTTATTTTCCCTAGCCAGCAGTTGTTATACAAAGATATCCGGACACTTCAGGCTACATGATTCATACATACATCATTTACACCATATCACAGCATACACATCCATAATGCATAAAAACATTTACTTAGGTACATCATGCCATACATGCATACATATTGTATAAACTAACCTTTTCTTTTCAGGATAGTTGCAGGAAGATAAACACTATCAACAATTCGAAACAGTTCAGAGACGATCTATACGAAGATCTAGTACTGATACTTAATTCAGAGATAACCGCTACGAAGATTCATTTCTAATGATCAATACTCAAGTTGTCCTTGGAAGGGTACGTAAGTGATCTATACGAAGATCTAGTGCTTAATCCAGGATATTTCCAGAGGAGATAATCGTTACGAAGATTTATTTCTGATGGTCAATTATCTTTGGATGGTGTGTAAATGATCTATACGAAGATCTGGCACTTAATCCAAGAGATTCTTTCAGAAGAAGTTCAGGAGTAATCGTCACGAAGATTTAATCCTGATATTCTTTCTATCCTTGGGATGGTATATAAATGGTCTATACGAAGATCTATTACCTAATCCGGGATATTTCCAGAAGAGATAATCGCTACGAAGATTTCTTTCTAATGGTCTATGCAACAGTTTATATGTGGGATGGTACATAAGTGACCGATACGAAGATCTTGTACTTAGCCCAAGATATTATCAAAAGAAATTCAGAAAAAAATCGCCACGAAGATTTGATTCTGATGCTAAAATTAAAGTATGTTCCTAAAGATGGTTCAGAGCCGATCTATACGAAGATCTAAGTACTGACACCTAATGAAGGATATTCTTTTTCCCCAGAGATAATGTAGCGACGATCTATACGAAGATCTAGTGCTGACATTCAAATCAAACCATGTTACAGGATTGATTCAGAGACGGCCTATACGAAGACCTAGTACTGATATACAGTGACAACATAAAGATACTACCATCTTCTGATATTATGGATGGCATCTATAAGCCCATCTCCAGTTCCTCTAAGTGGCATCTTTAAGCCCACTCCGACATATACAACCAATCAACAGTGTTAATTTACGCATCGGCGAGTGCAAATTTTTGGGCTTTTGTGTTCAATCCCCTTCAACCTTCCAAGTCATGAATGGCATACAGGCCAATCTAACTCCTCAGGTTTTAGAAAATTGAACAGGGGCAGCTGTTGCACCCCAAAATTTGCCCTCACCTAGACAAGATATTGTGTACCAAGGTATCCTAAGAGGTTCACAAGGTTCACAAAGTATCCTAAGAGGTTCACAAGATTCACAATTAGTCAGAAAGTTTGACAATTCCCTCAGACAAAGCATCCTCATAAGCAATGCATCCTAAACTAGGGTTTTGAGTTTCATCAGGCTAAATGGATTTCCAAGGCTTCAAGTGAGCTTCATAGCATCCTATATGTCTTCAAGAATCCCTATGTCAAGTTTCAAGGCTTTCCCAAAAGGTTTGCTCAGTCAGATGATCAGATAGGCTAAAATCAATCAAAGCAGTCAAAAAGTCAAACTGAGGTCAACTGTGGTCAAACCAAAGTCAAACTTCATGATTTTTTGCCAACATCAAGTATATGAAGTAAAATTCATCATTTGATCAATGGTTTATCATGATTCATCAAGGAGGTTTCAGATCATCAAGAATCAGGAGTTTCTAAATTAGGGTTTTCATAGAAAAGTCAACTGAACTTTGACCAGCCATAACTTTCACATGCTTCATCAAAAATTTCCCATCCAAAGCTCATTTTGAAGTAAATTTAATTCTCTACAACTTTATGTCTCACAAGCCAAGCCTAAAAATGCTTCATTTGGAAGGTATGAGCTAAGACATTATAGGTCATTTTAAAAGTCAACAAAAAGTCAACATCTTCCAAAGCGTATAACTTGAAAATGGTAAAAGATATGGACATGATACCAATGATGTTGGTTAGAGGACTCTCTAAGCTTTCCAAAATGTCCAAGAACACGCTCATAGCCTTAAAATTGAAGAAGATGTGCCTTTGCAAAGTTGGGAAATTTTTAGGATGTATATGAAGCAAATGGGGCCTTAAAACCAAAATTTTCCAAATGGGCTTACAATGTTGTGATCCAATCCATACAAAGACCTCAAGCACGACCCAAAGCAACAAAATCCTGATTTTTATTATTTATTTATTATTTATTTTGATTTTATTCATTAAAATACAATTTAAATATAAAATAAATATGAAAAATCAAATATTGGACAAGATATGTGATTGGAAATTATCTAAATCATATTTAGATTGATTTGGAATGAGTTAAAGTCAGATTGATCAAAATTAGAAAGGTTTGATGAGATATTTTTCAATATTTGAAAAGATGAATCTTCATGATCAATTAACTATTACAAAGCCTAAAAATCCATGATATTTTGACCTAATTGCATTCCATACAAATACACAAACTCAAGACAAGCACAAGGACACGAAAATTCTGCCTCCAAGAGCAAGAACAAAACTTCAAATTTCACAAAAAAACTCACAATCAGATTTTTTTTTGCAGGCCATATCAAAGTGTTTTGAAGGTTGCAACATGTTCCTTGAGCATCATTGATGTTATCTCAATGCTTTACATCATCAAAAACTCATCCAAATGCATAATCCGAATTCTCACTTTCTCATGGTTTTTCAATTTTCCGTTTTCATATGTTACCCCATGATAAATTGTTTTTGAGTATTGATTTGTGTTTATGACATTTCAAGGATCGTTTATGGGCGATCAATTGAAGAAATCATGGCCATATGCGTTAAAACCGAAAACTAGGGTTCTTGAAAATTTCTTTTGGGGGCGCATGATTGGATCAATTTTAGTTAAAATTAATGTGATATTTGTGTTCAGGGACCTCATATTAGTTAATTTGAACCATTGAAATTGTTTGATTCATTGTATATTAGATGTTTGATTTGTGCAGGGTTTTAGTGACGAAAAAAATCTGTCACTATAAGCTATAGCCACGGAAAACCGTAACTATAGCCTAAGCAGACGGATGGAGGTTGAAGAAGAAGTGTGGCGCGAAATCTCATTTTTAAATGTTAACTTATTTCATTTATTTTTGTTTGCGTTTATATACTTGAAGTGCTGCTTAGCTCAGTTGGTAAAGAAGGCATACATGAGAGGCTGCGAACCTGGGTTCGAATCCTGGTTTGTTATTTTTTGGGCAATTTCCTTTTGATTTTCAGGTTTAAAACATAATGATTGTTGTCCAATACATATACACAAGGCGCGCATGGCCTGGTGGCAAGGGATGAGGTTGATGGCTCTTAGGTCAGGGGTTCAAACCCTGACCCCCTCATTTTAGTATTTTCTCATCTTTTTCTCTTTTTTCTTTCTTATTTATTTAATTAATTATAATTAATTTCTTAATTAACCTTAATAAAACTAAATTAATTCTTTTAAATCAATTTTCTTTCTAAAAAATATTTTTTCTAAAAAAATCACTTTTGTAAATAATTTTTCCTAATTTATTTATTCTCCTATAATTTGTTTAAATATTGTTTATTATTAATTAGGTTCTTATTTCATAAATAAATTTTATTAGGTATATTTAAATTATTCTTAAATCCTGACTTTTACCAACCCTAATTTTCTTAATTCAAACATAAACCCTAATTTTTTTTGTCAAACCTAATTTTTATCTTAACCCTAATATTTAACCTAATTAATTTTCTTAACCCTAATTAAATCATTATTTTTAATATGTAAATAATTTGTTATTTGGTTATTATCATTAGACTTATTTTCCTAATTAATTCTGATAAACTTTTCTAATATTAATTTTTCTTGCTAAAATTTTTATTTCTTTTATTTTGTTATTCTAACCCTTATTTTCATTTTATTATTACTAATATCTAATTATTGCTTATTTATTACTATTATTATATTTATCATTATTATTATTTCTCGATTATATTGTAATTGTCCCGAAGCCTTGTAATATTTGTAGGTTTATTTTCTCGTACTTATTTTTATTGTAAATATATTTATTGTATGGTGTCGCTCCCGACAAATGAAACACGGATCAGATGAAGGTACAGACGCGAACGGTCGGCGAGAGGGACAATGAGAACACACAGCCGTGAACTCACTGGAGATGAATAGAGTCGCCAGCTAGGCATTTTTATCCCGGAGGAAAGGTAATGCTGCATAGACCTAGAAGAAGATGGATAAGACGGTTTGCGAACCAGAGAGACTGAGAAAGGGGGTTGGTTACAACCTGGGAAGGTATTAGCACCCAGATTGTCCGCCGTACTCGACGGGATCCACGCTTAAAAGATTTGTGTTTTAAAGGGGTAGTGTCAGTGCAATTTGTGTGTAAAATAGCTGGAAAGAATGTACAGGTGTCAGTGTGAAGTGTAACATGTATAAATGATGTGTCAGTGTAAGAATGAGAATGAATTGCTCAAGATTATGAGGCTTAAAGAAATGAGCTGGAAAGAGGGGGAATGGACAGAGACTTTTGTTCGATAACCGTTAAGTTATGCCTACGTATCCTCTCGTGCAATGAGGAAGTCAGAACACCGTAGTTCGACCCAAAGAGACTGAAAGATGAATTGACTTGTGAACTGCTTACTTGCCTATGCTCAAGTGTATGACCTGTCTGGCTCAGGTGCAAACTGTCTTGCATTAGACGGAAGAAGCAAGTTCTCGTTTGTGAGTGAAGATGATGAGAAAAGAATCCCGGAGGAGACGATTATTGTTTGTTTTTGAGTTTTCAGTCTTTTATTGCTTTTGAATTTGTCATAAGTTAATGAGCTTAAGCCTAAACCAATGGATTTAGTAAACTCATCACATCTTCCCTCTGTTTAGGGGTAATGAGAATACCTTAAGTGTGAAGTCAGATTCTCACACTTAATCACCTATGGTGCAGGATTAAGATCATTATCCTATTTGTGATTATTTAGATGTTTTTGATGTTTTTTGTTTAATGTTGAGTAATGAGGTTAAGCCATAATCATGGATTAAACAGACCCATTACACCATCCTAAAAGAAGGATGATAGATGAGAATGTTTAAGTTGAGGAAAACTCCTCAACTTAATCCATGATTAGGGATTAAACCCATGACAAAACGAACCTTTGATTAAGTGGATTTTATTTAATGATATGGTAATGAAGTGATTTTTATGGTTTGTAAGACAACTTGAGGGGGACTTGTCCATTAACACTAGGGTTAGTCCTTCTTAACCACTTAAGGAAGAATTAGAACCCTAATGCAAGGCCCAAGTTACAAGTGTGATGTCTTGATGATTATTAAGATGAATTGATTAAAGGAGTTAAACACATTAAGGGTCTAACACTTAGGATTAAAGTTATACACTCCATCCTAAGAGAAGGATGCAGGCATAAGCTTAATCACAAAGTCTTAAAGCCTTTAGGGTTTAGTCCCTGATTATGAGATGAGAAGAGAAGATTCAAAGAGAGACACAAAGGTAAAACTATGGGGGGACTAATCAAAACCCTAATTCATTGTCATGCTTGGATGATCCTAAAGTTTGTGAGGTTTGCAAGAACAATCTTCAGAGGAGCCACCAGGAAGCAGATGAATAAGATCAAGAGAAGCAAAGTGACTTGCTTCGTTCAAGAAGTCAAGTCACTTGAAGAAAGAAAGTGGGAGGAACAAGAATGAGCAAGCTCAAACTCAAACACAAACATAAATGCAGCAATGGATGCAAGAGAGATGAAAAGAAAAGTTATGAGAAGTGAAGGCAAATTCACTTCCCAAGTTACTTACCACCTGAAATGTTAGAAAGAAATGCAATGCAATGCTAAATGAAATGAAATGACATGATGTTAGACCAAACCAGAAGCATGTTGATGATGATAATGATGCTATAGGGTGCTGCAAACATGAGGCAAGACAATGGGGATGCTCATACAAGATCATGGATGTAAATGATGCAAGCTAAAGAGCATGAACAAGCATGGAAAGTTATGAATCACACAAGACAAATGACATGGCAAATATGTAATGCAATGGTCAAACATGCTTTCTATATATCTTAAAATGTCAAATGAATCACAAGAATGCACAAAATGCAATGACAAGTCAAGTTATGCAAGGAAATGCAAGAAGGATGCAAAAGAAAGCCCAAATTAGGGTTCATGGATCAAACATCAAACAAAAACTCAAAACAGAAGCAAACTCTAAGGTAAAAAAAATGGAAAATGGTACCCAAAGAAACCTTAAGCCTATAATAAACCACTGCCCAAAGGGGAGCTCTCAACTCTCAACCAAACTCAAGTTATGATTTTTCCAAGTTATTAGGGTTTTTTAGGGTTCTTAACAAAAGAAATGCCAAACAATTAGAAAATGCAAGATCAAATCATGGCCATTTTACCCTAGAAACTACATGCCAAACACAAAACAATGCAAAAAGAATCAATGTCTCAACCTTCTCCAATTGGCAGAAATGAATTTTTGAATTTGTGATCAAAATAATGCACAAAATATGATTTAATTCAATGAAAAATTCTTAAAATGCATCAAGATCAAAAAAGAAATTTGGTTTGAAGGTTGGACAATGTTTCTAAATGTCTTAGAACATTTCATGAATTTTTTTGTAATTTTTAAATACCTAAATGTATTTTTAATTAATTAATTCCCATTAATCAATTAAAGATAATCTTTTAAATATTTAAAAATACTTTTTTAATGATGAAAAATAAAATAAAAATATTTTTGTGTCATAAAAATTATTAAAACTCAGAGGAAAAAGTTTCATAATTTTTATGTATTTTTTGCTATTTTAAAATAATTGTACAAGTTAATTGAAATAAAATGAATTAAAAATCAAATAAAATAAAAGTAATCAGGGTGGATGGCCAGGATTGATTCTGAGTTTGAAAGTGTTGACTGGCGGGTGAATGAAGGGTGTGGATTGCACCTGACTTAATTAATTTAATTACGAATTAATTAAAGCTAATGAGAGAGATTAGGGCAAATGAAATGATCTGGGCCATCCAAAAGAGAGGGAAGTCAACAGGTCAACGCACATCCATGGCTCAAATTCAAACTAGAGTTAATGACCTGAGATTAGGGTTTAATGACTCAGGTGGCCGGAGAAGACTTCCGGTCGTCTTCTCCGGCCAGCACCTCACCGGGAAACTCACCAACTCCCTCAAAACGTAACAAAAACAAAATCTATGAATTGGGAAATGATCTCCAACCTCTCACGAATCAAACCCCTCTCTCAAAACAAATTTATTCTTCCTAAACAAGCTGAATCGAAGAGAACAAGTTCTAGGGCACGCAAGCTTCAGAGACAAATTAAATACTCAAAACAAAGCCATTTCAAAAACTAAGAACATCAGGATGATCAGTGAATCACATAGAACAAGTTTGTAACAAGAAAAATGATTTCTGGAAAAATAATTTTCGAGCTACCTGAGATTTGGAGCTTTCAACTTGAGGACTTTCTGGCCACTTCTTTCAGTGCAAACCACTCCACTTGATCCCCAGAAGATGTTTGAATGCTCAAAGAGAGTTTAAGCTGGCTGAATAGAGAGATTCGAAAGCTTCTGCTCAAGCTTGGTCAGAAATGGCAATGGAGTTTCTGGAGGTTTCAGGCCATTGTGAATGATGGTTTGTGATCCTGAGGATGAATGGAGAAGGTCTGGAGTGTTTGTTGGTGTGTTTGTGGTTTGTGGAAGGAGATTCGATTGAAACTGCAAAATGAAGTGAGAAATGGCAGTGAGATGTTCAGGCTGTTTCAGGCTTGTGTTCTTGGTGCTGGGTGGTCTATGGAGCAAGGTGAGTTGAATGGTGAAGAGGGTTTGAATGTTTGCAAGCTGTGTAGGCAGATTCGAAGGCTTATGCAGTTTGGTGTGTTTTTGTGAATGTGTTGAATGTGTGTGTTTCAGCCTTGCCTTCTACATGAAATGGCTTGCAAATTGTCCACATAACTCTCTCTCATTGGTCAGTTGATTGGACATGTGCTTTATTGATTGGTAAGTTGCCTTTTGCAAAAAGTCAAAAATTGTGTAAGAGAGGTATGGTGAAGTGCTAGCTTGGTACAAAGCCTAGGGGCTGCGCAGCATGGGATGGTGAGTGAGCTAGCAAGGTCAGCATCCAAGGTCACAAGTTGTAGGAAGCATGATGAGTGGTTTTGCAAGTTGTTGTACTTTGGTTCACATGTGAGAAATTCTTGTTACACAAACCAAACCATGGGGAAACTTGGTCCAATTCTGATTTTTAAGGCTCATAGAATGTTTGTGTGCTGGTTTGGAATGGATTAGAGGTCACATAATGCATTGGTTCATGACTTTGCAAAATTTCCATTTGAAGCATGCCTTGAAAAATAATGATTTTTGCCAACTTTGCCTTGCCATAACTTTTGATCCAAGAAGAGTTTGATCATGTTCTTGTACTTTTTGAAAAGGGAAAGATGAGATCTACAACTTTCATGACCAAAGTTTTTCCATTTGAAGCATTTTTGGATCAAGAATCATGGCTTGAAAAATGACCTAAAATGATGCATTCTTGAAAAGTCAACTATGCCCAAAAAGTCAACATTTGCAAAAACCCTAAATTCTTGATTTCTATGAACTTCAACCTTCTTCCATGATCAAATAAAGATCATATACACTCAAAATGATGAAGATCACCCATTGGTTGGGTCATTGGGGGCCTCAGATGCCCTGATTTTACACTGACTTGTCTGAAAAGTCAACCTTTGATCAGATGACTTCCCCATGGAATTTCTTCATGAAAATTGATATGCATACTCCCTATACCATATAGAGATCAATGGAAACAAGAATGACCAAAAAATTTGGAGTTATGGCCTCTGAAACCAAAACCCTAATTTTCAGTCAACTGTGCAATCAAACCTGGCTCTGCATCCACTCAAACCCTAGTTCTTGTGATTCCTATGCAATTTTGACTTTGAGGAGATGGAATATGATATAAGAACACACATGGACCCCTTTGAGTTGATTAGTGGCCTTTGGAATGGCTCAAGAAGCTTTGGGATTGCTCAGATCACAAACCCTAGGTGCAGATGCCCTAGAAACTATGCAGTGAATCAAAAATGAGATGTGAGATGATATGTTTGTGTTTATGCATATGAGGAAGATCACAAGCCATGGTGTGAATGGGTGAGGGCAAATTTGGGGTGTTTACATATGGTTAGTAATTTAGGGTGTGTATAACATGTTTGTAATTAAAATCAACTTAGAAAATTAATTTAAAAAGATAAATACTTGAAAATAAACACGCTCACACGTAAGTCGATCTAAGATCGCCATCTTGCACTTCCTAGGGTTGCCTCTCAGTTACCTAATTCAAAAGGTCAAGTAAGGTGTCTTAAGCAAGTCCCTTCATAAATATCATCAAGTCCCTACAGTCTTAAAGATCAAGTCCCTTCGAGGTTGCCTATGATAAATGATTTTGTCCCTTCGAATAAAAGATGATAAGTCCTTACGAATTGCTAAAGACACCCTACAGTTGCCTATATCCAGATGACCCTACACGTGTCCCTTAATACATCCAAGGTAATGACTACCTATTCCTTAATAATAGGGATAGTCTTACCATTTGAAAGAACATAAGAACATGAAAGACTTAATCTAGGGTAGGTTTCTCTTAAGTTGCTTGCTCACTTTTCAAAAAAACTCTTTACATCCCACTTTTCAAACCATTTTCAAAAACAAGGCTTTGTATACATCCATACGAGGATCATTACAAAGTACTTAGAAAGTTTCTAATCACACACTACACCTTTTTAAAACAATTTAAAGTGAGCTAAGTAACTAAGAGCCCATGGATAACCATGGATATAAAGGGTGCTAACACCTTCCCTTTGTATAACCTACCCCCCGAACCTAAGTCTTTTAAAATAGGTCTTTCCTGTTCTTTTATGTCCTTTCTTTATGGATAAAATAAAAGTCGGTGGCGACTCTTGTTATCCACAACATTTATAGAAAGTCAGTTCTCCCACCGTGTTACACCATGGGACAACTTTTTCACTTTGATACGACACATATCCTGAAGTGGTGAACGCGACTGGTGCTACTCTCACTGGCACTGAAATTTCTACTAGGGTATAATAGATAGTGATCGTGGAAACTTCCTCTTCTTTAACAACCATGTCAAATTGAATGCTTTCGTTATCAATCATCTTCTAAATCCCTAATTTCAACATGTCACATCCATCAGTAGATTCCTCGCATTTTAGGCAAACCTCCCAACAACCTGGGAATAGACATTTCTTTGCCAAACAACCCTTCACTTCTAGTAATGGGGTCTTCAAATAATTAACATCATAAACCAGATTCAAACTATCACCATCATCTATGGCTCCTACATTTCTTCCATATGGAGGCATGGGGTTTTGTAGGACATTAGGAGTAAGAGCAAAATTGATCGCCTTGGAGTCCAACATATCCTAGACCAAGTGCTTGAAGGCCTTGAAATTCTCTACGGTATGGCTCGAAGCTCTGGAATGAAACTCGTAGTGGGCATTGACATCATAACCTTCAGGAATTTTCCCAAGCTTTGGAGGCTGTAAAGTTTCGAGCTGAATCATCTGCAACTGAAGTAGGTCCTGTAATAGTTGAGAGTATGACATTGGTGGAACCTCAAAATTTCTTTCGGCCATCTTAGGTCTTGGTTGGTACCCCTGTCGGGTTCCTCTTGGTTGTTGCTGAGGTTGTTGCTGGTTGGTGACAGCAGGAATGGTGATGGATGCTACCTGATAGTAAGAATTCAGATTTCCTCTCTTACTCTGGGCGTACACTGCCCGAGTTTCCCCATCTCATCACTTTGCAAATGGCTTCTTAGTCCCCGAAGTAGAAGCTCCACCATTCTAGATCTTTCCCTGTTTTATCCAATTTTCAACCCTTTCACCAGTCAGTATGATATCAGAAAAGCCACTTGAAGAACACCCTGCTAGACGTTCCATGAAATGCCCCGGAAAGGTATCCATGAACAAATCCACCATTTCTCTTTCGAGCAGGGGTAGTTGTACTCTCGCTTCCAACTCGCGCCACCTTTGCGCGTACTCTTTGAAGCTCTCAGAATTTTTCTGGGATAGGCTCTGCAATTGAGTCCTTCTCGGGGCCATACCGATATTATACAGGTATTGCTTGAGGAACGCTTCCCCTAGCTCTTTCCAGTTGCGCACAATAGTTCTTTCTAACTTCATGTACCACTCGAGAGAACCCCTAGATTGGCTGTCCTGGAAGAAGTACATCCAGATTTTTTGTCTTTGGTATAGGCAACTATCTTGCGATAGTAAGCATGAAGATGAGTCTTGGCATATGAATTCCCGTTGTATTTATCGAATCCAGGGGCCTTGAAATTTGGTAGGATGATCAAACCTTGCACCAATCCCATGTTAGAAACATCAATACCCAAGGTATCTCTGCACTCCAGAGCTCTGACCTTTTCTGATAGCATCTAAAAGTCCTGATGATTACCCCCCATACCGAGTCCCAAGTCCTTGTTCAGCAAAGAGAACTGATCGACCTAATTATCCTCGACATTATGAATAAGAATATGAATACCCTCTGGGGTACGAGGCCCGTTAGCTCTTGTTGGACCATCAATGGCGTTAACTGGATTGCCTTGTGCATCCAGATTAACTCCGATGACCAAAATCTGCACTTGTGGTTGATCAAGCCTTTGGACAGCAGCCCTCAACTCTTGTTGAATTAGGGAAACCCCATGCACCATGTTCATGAATTAATTCATGCACGTATGGAGTTCATTCAATTCAGCTTGAATAATGTCCATGACGTTTCTTTGATTGCGACGGGTGGCATAACGGTGAAGACGACAATTTGCAATCTTTCCGGAATAAACATATAAGTTAGGAAACCCGGATAACATGCAAAGAAAAAATGCAAAGATGATATGCATGAAAATGTTGTTTTCTTTCATTCTCAAGGTTGTTTACATCCCCATTCCAGTATTCAAGAATAAGAAAATCCAGATGGCATATGAGAATTTTTGAAAGCGAATATCATATGAAGCTCAGATTAGCTAACTGTGGATAAACAGTGCCTGGAACACATGTCGATGTAAGGACACCAATTAGAAACTAAAACCACATGAGATTAATTAAGGTTCTCCCTGAAGGGCACAAGTTTTTACAATAAGAACAATCGTGGGAGCATAAAAGATTCCCACAACAGGTCTATTGTTAATCCAATACAGACAACAAAATCTAAGCCCTATGAAACTCAACATCCTTTAGCCTCCAACTAAGACGTTTGACGTTCTCGAACAACTGAGCGACACCCGGATGACTTGGAACTTCAAGGAATTTTTTTATGAGAAAATACCTCTAATCGAAGGAAGCGTGGAGTTCACTAATCTACTGTAGGAAGATCTTTTCATTTCCCTTGCTAGGACTAAGCTCAGATTTGGCCTTCTTGACCTCTACACGGACTTTGAGCTCTTCTACATCCTTATGAATATCCTCAATTACTTGTTTTCCTTGTGTTATCTTCTGGATGTAGTCTCTATGATGCTTGTGGGCTAGCTGGAGCTTCTCTTTCTGGTCACCCAGTTTCTCTTGAAGGTCTTCAATCTTCTTTTTGTACTCAGCTTCCACTTCCTTCTACTTCTTCAGGTTGGCCTTCCATTTTTCTTGCCAGAGAGTTATTATCTGGTTGGCTTCAATTAGATACTTCTTGTCCTTTCGACGCTCGTCCGTTTTGTATATTTTAGCCAAACCCTTTTTCTTGAAATAACGCTCTCTTTCTTCAAAGTTTATATGCTTGAGCTTCACAATTTCTTCAGCTTTCTGAACCCTTTCCTCTAACCTCTGATTAAGGGTCAACATCTTCTGATAGGAGCTATGGGCTTCCTGATTCTCTGCCCTGCGTTATTGAAGCAAAGCTTCCAGCTTTTGGTACTCTTCCAAAGGCACAATAGCTTTAGGTTCAACTACTGAAGGGGGATCTTGTGTAGAGAATGGTAAAAGAACCACTTGGGCTTTCCCCTTTAACCATGCGTCATACTCGAGAAACGTCTGGTTATTTATTTTTCCCAAACATGCTACGCCTCTCCTTCGGACGAACTTCCAAGAGCCCGCAACTTTTCTGACCAGTGGAAGGTTGTCCTTTACTAGGAAGTAAAAGGTCTGAATTAAATTCGACTCCTCAGGAATATCTTTAAGCGTGTACCCTAATTTCCTTCTCAAGAGAATCAGGTTATAGTTGATGCCCCCGGTTATTCCTAAGAGTGGCACATTGGAGTAACTCCCACAGCTAGTGACGAAGTTCCTCCCTTTCAGTCTCATGGTAAACCAATTGATGTCTTTGGCAGACAACATGCTTAACCTATGAGCCCAGATCAAGCTAGGATCAGTGAAAGCTTCGGTATTTAGCAAGTGCCTCCTGAACCACTTGTGAAACAAAGGTGCACAACACCGTACCGAACCTCCTCGTTTTTTCTCATTGTTATAGTGCACTGAATAGTAGAGATCTCCCAACAGAGTGGGCACTGGATTCTTCAACACAAAGAGATGAATAACATTCATGTCTACAAACTTTTCGATGTCTATAAACAGAATGATCCTATAGATAGAAAAGGCCAGAATAACACAAACAGAGTTCCACTAAGCTTTAGCAGCATGCTCCTCAGTCTTCTTTACCAAGAATTCCAAATAAAAACCGGACATTCCCCCTTTGGTGGTACTCAGATTTGTAGATACCACAGTCGGGCTCAAATAAAGAGCTTCAACAATGTCAGCAGGCGTAGGTCTAGCCATCTCCGAGTTGAAAGGAACCTGATCCTGAAGAGGAACCCCTAAAATCAATGCATATTCCTCCAGCAGGGGACCCAATTGGAAATCTTGAAATGTAAAACATCTGAGACGAGGGTCGTAGTACTACACCAGTGTATGAATATCGCTTCTCTCAGAACTATCTAGGTCTACCACCATGTCCAAAATACCCCTGTAAGCCTTCCCGAAATCTTCAATATGATGTGGGGTGATTAGAGACACCATCTTGTTTACCATGTCCATCTTAGTGTCAAAGAAATTATAATGGATATTCTTCTTTATATAATTTTCCATTTTTGAGCAAGAAGTCCGACCGGAATTGGGAATAGTATGTAAACCCTGAGAATGAAAAAGAACACAAATGATCAATTATGTGATGATGTTATGTAATGCAAGGCATGTGACTAGTGATGTGTCTGTGTCGGTGTTGATCAAATAACCAAGTGTCTGTGAAGAGTAATAATAATATTATCTCTGTGTAGAAATTCCAGAATTCAAAACCAAAGGACCATATGGAACTGGATCATATCACAAAGTAACACTGGCGAAACAGGTATGTTGAAAGTTTAGGGTTCCTGCAAACTTGTAAACCCCTCCCAATCTCACAGGTGTGCTACCTCAGGTTAACATCATGGAATCTCAAAGTCGAATAACAATAATACGTTCACCATCTCCGAGAAATGGCATAATAACCATATCAGGGAATCGGTTTAGCATTATACACTACCCAGGGAGGTCTTAGCTGAGTCTAGGAAAAAACAAGCACCCCCATAAGTTCTCAGCTTCAAGCACTGAGATCAAGAAACAATAGTACATTCACTCATTGGGATAAAGTACTATCGTCATATGAACAATAGTACATTCAGTCCATGGAAGTACAATGTCTGTCCACGCTAAAGTCTAGGGTGCACTCGAGCGTTGGTATTGGGCTTCTCACTCAGTAACCCCATCCCGCCAAAGCAAACCAGCACAGTCCAGACAATCCAGAATAATATGATGCATGAAAATAAAATACTTAAAGTAATAAATAAAGCTGTAAATAATAGTAGTAAAGCTAAGCTAAAACACACAACAACAAATAACTAAACACCCAAAGAAACAAAAACAGACAAGTGCTAGGATTGACTCTCAAAGGGGAAACCAGAGATTCTGGGTTCGATCCCCAACAGAGTCACCAACTAGTTGTTTCTGGTATTCAATCCATGCATACCTCAAATGTCTGAAAGCAACTTCTATCACCATTTCGGTCTATAATAATTGAATAGGGGAAGCTGTAACACCCCAAAATTTGCACTCTTATTTATCACCGATTCCGAGTAGCTTATGCTTCATTTCCGTGTCATCCTGCATATCCGCCCATACATTGCATAAAAGATAATAATAATAATAAAATAAATAAATAAATCATCCATCATTGATTGGCACATAAGGCATGTGATCGAGGTTTATTCAGTGGTAAAATCAACCATCAGAGCTCAAGGTTAAAACAAGCTCAGAACGGACAACGAAGGTGTATTATGGGGGGTTTCCCACCTTTTGGAGGGAAAATTCAAATTTTTCTTCTGTTAACCGGTTAACACCCAGGCGTTAACCGGTTAACACGTGATAATTTTGAAAGAAATTTCAAAATTCAGCTTGCCTTGTTCCTCCACTTTTCCACTTTACATTTGCCTTGCAATTCTAGAACATTCCACACTCTTCCAAAGGAATATTCCAAGAATATTCCTTTGGAATATTCTAGGAATATTCTCAACCAACCCTTAGCTTAGGATCCAAGCCAAATGTCCACACCTCATGCATAACCTAAACCAATATCCAAACCTAGCATCTATATAAATCTTGATCACCAAGCCAAAAAATTTTAGCCATTTTTCACAAAGCTCACCATTCTCACAATCTCAATTCTCTCATTTCTCTCCATTTTCCAAACTCACCAAAGATTCATCATCATCAAGATTCTTCAAGTTTTGCATTGAAACTTGAAGAATCGGAAGCTAAACCTCCACCATTTTCATCAATTCTGTCGAGTATCAAAGAAGTTGCTACCGTTATGGTGTTTATTTCACCATTCAGAAGCATTTTCAGATAATTTTCACCAATCACATTTATTTTTCACATTCACAGATCGAAGCTTCGGATCTCCGGTTTTCTCTTCTTTCGTGTATTGCTCGACGTTGCAATAATTGCCAAAGTAAGCCTCCGCTTTGTAGGTTGCTGAATCCGTAATCACTTCTCATTTTAACTTAGTTCTCTTCATCTCGCCTCACGCATTCTTCACTTTTTCTTACTTTTGTGATACTTTGATTAGTTTGATCATTAGAAACTAGATTGTAGCGTGATCGTAGCATTAATATGTGTTAGAATGTTGCATTTAGGTGTCAATTTCGTGCTAACTTGGTAGTAGTTGAATTAGGAACCCTAGGATTAAGTTGGTAGGTAGAAGTGTTTTTTTCAGCATTTAAAACTGATTCTGGTTCAGCATTAACCGGTTAACACCTAGGGATTAACCGGTTAACACCTAGGGATTAACCGGTTAACACATTTCAAAATTGGGGAATTCTGCAGAATTCAGCAATGTTAACCGATTAACACCCAGGCGTTAACCGGTTAACACTGAGTAGTTTTCAGATTTTTGTGCATTTTGATGTATGTTTGCACGCCATTCCATCTTTAATCATCATGGATCTTTATATTATGATTTTAGGGAATTTTTAGGAGCTGATTTAGCGAAGGTGTATGTAGCTTCAATAACTTTCGACATGCTTTTGGTTAGGTTCCGATTTTTGGCATAAATGTTGCATATGTGTTCATAGCTTGTTGTGTTTGTTGTTTGCATGATTTAGCATCATTCATAACATGATAATAAATGTCTATGATTCTATTTTGGATTGCATTTGTGATCTGTTCATGTTTCGGTCTATTGTACGCGTGTAATACCCATATATAAAAGACATACATCAAAGCATATTTTTCATATATAAATTTAAGTTTGGTATTGAAATAAAACAAGTTCTCAGTAACACATTGCATAAATATAGCCACTACAACAGAAGGTACTAAAACAAAAGGCTATAAATAATACAAGATGTTCGCAAAATAAAAAGTCTAAGAACTAGATCCGAAGATCTCAAAAGTCCACAACGGAAAAAGTCATCAAACAAGCAAAGATAATAAAATCGCCTTACCTTCACCCTTTGCAGAACCTGAAGTACCTGAAATAACAACATCAACATGGGGTGAGATAAAACATCTCAGTGAGTTCCCTATCTTAGAGTTTTTTCGATTCTAAAGGTTCGAAACCAGACACTACTCAAGTCGGGGAAAACCTAAACTTCGAGTTCACATAAAACTAGAGACATCAAAGTAACAAAAATCGGAGCATACACAAGGTGCTTAGAGGCATCTTTCCCCGCCCACCCATAGTCGTAGAAGACGAGCACGGGTCACTCGATCCTCAACGTGTAGATAACTTTCCCCCCATCCACACAAGGACGAGCATGGGCCAGTCATTATCTACCTAAGGTACTTTCCCTGCCCAGCCACACAAGGAAGAGCACGGGTCACAGTACCTCACCATAAAGTATCTTTCCCCGGCTATCCCATACACCGAGATCTCGACACGGGTCACTTGTTACTTATCATAATGGATACTCTCCCTTCCCAGCCACACCAAGACGAGCACGGGTCACGGTCATCCATTAAGGGATTCGAATCCACAGATTATTTATATCTCCCCGGCCGTCCCGCCTCGTGGGACCTCGATACGAGCCAAATATAATTAAATTAGGATTATAATGCAAAGGAAGCAAACTTCCAAATTATCACAACTACTTAGCTACCTCACAAGTTTTACATGTCTCTAAAAAAATTCCGTAACAACCTAGGGTAACCTAGCTACCTCACAAGTTTTACCTTTTTATTACCTTTAGCTCACAATTCCCTAACTTCACAATTTTACGGTATATTCGAAAATTCGGGCAAAAGTCGGGTAAAAATAATATCTTTTGGCATCATCAATTAATAAATGTTTTTAGCTTCGAATTGATAGGTGGAACACTAAAAACGGATAGCTGGATCACAAGTTATGAATTAAATCACAAAAACAACACTCCCAGGTCTCACTGAGCGAGGGGTCTGCTCACTGAGCGAGCAAGCTCCTGCATTGAGCCTTTCCAAAAAAATTGACTCGCTCGCTGAGCAAGCTCCTACTCGTTAAGCGAGTTATACCAGATATTAAGTTTTTCCTGCAGAATTCAATCTGCTCGTTGAGCGAGCTCTGCGTTTTCAAGAAAAATGGCTTACGGTAAAACTCTCTTCCAAGCCAAATCCAACCAAAAATCATCATCCAACAGAGGAAACAAACACTAAACATGAATATAGTCATATATTAAGCATCATAATTAAGTTTAATCGAGTTTTAACCATTTATTCTTCTGATTCCAAGATTTCTACCAAAAACCTAAAAACTCATAAACTCTAAAATTAAACCAAAATCTAAAATAAAAACTTCTAACTATGAAACCACCTCGAGATATGAAGATTGGCGGAAAGAATGAGCCAATTCAACGAATGGATGGTGGAGAATGATGAATTTTAAGCTATAGGGTTCACTTCTCTTCTTCTTCCCTTTTCCTTCTTTCTCTTTTCCTTACTAACTTATTCTTTCTCTTTTCCTTACTAACTTCTTCTTTCTCTATTTTTCTTTCTATAAAACATAATATATAAAACTTATGTTTTTAAGAGTAAAACTTATTTTTCTTACTAATGGGTCCAAAATAGAGAGTATCCATAAATGTCTCTTACTCCATAATTTTATAAAACCTCCAAAACAAATAATATCAGTTAACCAATTTAAATCCCCCGTTTACTCTAAATAGTTTTTACTAGAAAGTCTTAGAGAAACCCGAAATTCCATTATCATTAAATAATATTATTTGGAGAGTTAAATAAATTACGGGGTATTACATCCTCCCTCCTTAAATAAAAATTCATTCTCGAATTTAAAAGATTACCTGAAAAGGTGAGGATATAATTCCCGCATCTCCGATTCCAACTCCCACATAGCATCTCCCGGATGCGTCGCATCCCATTGTACCTTAACAAGTGGAATATATTTGTTTCTTAACACCTTCGTTTCTCTTCCAACAATACATCTTGGTTGTGGTTCAAAAGTCAAGTCCGCTTCTATCTCAATAGAATCCGGCAGGATAGGCTGAGGAGGATCAGGAACGAACCTACGAAGTTGAGATACATGGAAAACGTCATGGATTACAGATAGAGAGGGTGGTAAGGCTAATCTATAAGCAACTTCACCAATCCTTTCTTAGATCTGATACGGTCCTACATATCTCGGACTTAACTTGCGCGACTTAAACAGTCCTTTCAATCTCAATCTCGGAGTGACTTTCAAGTACACATGATCACCTTCATCAAATTCCAAAGGTCTACTTTGCTTAATCTTTTCTTGAATCATCTGAATCTTTTTCGTAGTCTCTTGAATAACCTCGGCTCCCAAAATCCTATCTTCACCCACTTCCGACCAACACAACGGTGTTCTACATTTTCTTCCATACAAAGCCTCATATGGAGCCATTCCGATGCTCACATGGTAACTGTTATTGTAAGAGAATTCTATCAGTGGCAAAAGTTCCTTCCAATTTCCTTTACTTTCCAACACACAAGCCCTTAACATATCTTCCATCGTTTGAATTGTATGTTCCGTCTGACCATCCGTTTGAGGATGTTTAAAAGTGCTCAAACGTAAATCCGTGCCCATAGCCTGTTGGAACACTTTCCAAAACATCTAAGTAAACTTTGGATCTCTATCAGATACAATGCTAGACGGTACAACATGCAACCTCACAGTCTAAGCAATAAAAAACCTCACAAGATGACTTGCCTTGTACGTAGTCTTAACAGCTAAGAAATGCACAGATTTCGTTAGTCGATCTACAATCATCCAAACAGAATCATAACCACCTTGAGTACATGGTAAACCCATTGCAAAGCCCATAAAAATACTATCCCACTTCCAAATTGGGATGTCAAAAGGTTTCAACAAACCGTCCGGTCTTTGGTGCTCAATCTTCCCTTGTTGACACACCGCACATTCAGACACAAATACCGCAATATCCTTTTTCATACCGGACCACAAATAATCTTTTTTTCAAGTCTTGATACATCTTCAAAGAATCCAGATGTATCGTAAAAGAACCTTTATAGGCTTCCTCCAAAATCTTTCTCTTTAACACATTATCATTCGGAATGCAAATTCTTTGGTTGAATAGGATAATCCCATCCAATGCTCTTACGAAACCCGATTGGAGTAACATCTCTTGCAACTTCTCATCTAGAACTTGTGCCTGTTGAATTGCATTCCTCAAGATAGAATTGATATTCAAATTTCCCATTATCACACCATTCAGAGTCCAAACAAACTGAAGGTTAAGGTCTCGAAACTTCTCCAACAGTGCATATTCCAACATCATCAACTCGGCACTATGAATCACTTTTCTACTTAAAGCATCTGCCACTTTATTCTCTCTTCCCAGATGATACTTCAATTCAAGGTCATAATCCTTCAAATACTCCATCCATCTTCTTTGTCTCATATTCAATTCCTTCTGATTAAAGAGATACTTCAAACTCTTATGATCACTGAACATCTCAAATTAAACACCACGGCCGCTAGTTCCAAATCATGAGTTGGATAATTCTTCTCATGGACTCTCAACTGTCTAGAATCATAAGCTACAACTTGACCTTCTTGCATAAGAACACCTCCTAATCCCATCTTAGAATCATCGCAAAACACTTCGTAAGATTTGTTAGGATTGGGAATGATCAAAACTGGAGCAGTTGTAAATTTCTCCTTCAAACACACGAAACTTTGCTCACAACTAGAATCCCATTCGTAAGCGAAGTCCTTTCTAGTAAGCTTAGTCAATGGTAACGCCATCTGAGAAAAACCTTTAATGAACCTTCTGTAGTAACTGTAAACACCCCAAATTTTCCCTCACTCATATCACACCATGGCTTGTGATCTTTCATGTTTGCATTAGCATAAGCATTACAAATCATATTGCATATTTGCTTCACTGCATAAGTTCAAGTTCATCTGCATCTAGGGTTTGTGATCTGAGCAATCCAAGATTCCATCTGAGCCATCCCCAAGGGTCTCAAAGCATTCCAAGAGGTTCCATGGGTGTTCTATAATCATATTATGTCCCTAAAAGTTCATGGAAGTCAAGAGATCACAAGAACTGGCAAGGCATGGAAGCAGAGCCAGGGTTTTCACTACACAGATGACCAAAATTAGGATTTTGGTTTCAGAGGCCTTAAATCCAAATTTTTGGGCCATTCTTGTTTCTAATGCTCTTAATATGTTATAAGGATCATATATACCAAGTTTGATGAAGAAATTCATTGTGGAAGTCATCTGATCACTGGGTAACTTCATGAGCAAGTTAAGTCAAAATCAGGGCATCTGAGACCCCCAATCATGGAACCAAAAAGATATTTTCATCAAATTGAAGTTATATGACCTTTATTTGATCTTAGAAGATGTTGGAAGTTCACAAGATTGAAGAATTTTGAGCCATTTGAAAAGTTGCCAAAAATGGAAATGACTTGTAATGGAAACTTTCCATTTTGGGAAAGTTCTTCAACCTCCTCTTTCTTGATAAAAAATGCTTCAAATGAAAAATTCTTGGTCATGAAAGTTATAGATTAGGTCTTTCCCTTTTCAAAAAGTACAGGAACATGTCTTGATTCATTATGGAACTCAAGTTATGATCCTTCAAAGTTGGCAAAAATTACATAATTTTCACATTCATGCCAAAGAGGGATTTTTGCAAATTCACTTGCCAAGCTTCTAAGTGACCTCTAATTGACTGCCAAACATCATAACAACATCACATGACTCATTTTGCTCAGAATTTCCCAAGGAACCACAACATTTCATGCCTTGCATCACAAGATACACCAAAGAGGGAAAATATGCAAAACTCATACAAACCCTAGTTCCATGTGTTCCAGCTCATCAAATCTGATTCATAAGCTTTCCTTAATCTCAGCTGAGCCCAGCCATGGCCAAATCCTACGTTGACCCGTGCCCATACCTCAAGTACAACCAAGCTTGACTTTTTGCAAAATCACCCATACCAATCAGCATAGGCCACAACCACTCTTCTGACCTATCAAGACATGATATGTAGACATTATGCAAGCCATAACACATAAATCATTTCCCTGAATCATCCCACAGCTAAAGAACACCAAAAATCCCTCAAAACTTCTCTTTTTCGATTCTCCCTGCTCAAGCATCAAAACTTCAAACAAACTTCACCAAGCATCTCCATACATCTTCCAGATCATTTCCCACCCCTCACATTGGCCTGAAACTACCTTAAACAAAAACACGATTTTGACATGCTCTGAACTGAAACCTTAAAAACAACCAACATAAACTTGTTTGAAGCTTGCCAGAAGCATCAAGGGGTTCATTGGAGTGGAAAAGCACCAAGTAAGTGGCCAGAAAGCTCCAGATATCAAAGCTTCATCTCAGGTAACCTCAAGAACATTTTTTCCAGAAATGTATTTTTAAGTTCCTTAATGATTCTTTATGCTTCATTGATCATGTTGATGTGTTTAGAATTGAAAATGGTTGAGTTTTGAGTATTTCATAGCTGTCTGAAATTTTGCCCGTGAAAATGTTTTCGTTCGATTCTCTTGATTCATGAAAAATAAATGGATTTTGTTGTTGGATTCTTGTTTAGGATGTTTAGTTGAGTGAATCTGGAAGGTTTGATGCATTTTCATGGCATATTAAGTGAGATAGCATGAGAGGTTGGCCGGAGAAGATGACCGGAGCTTGCTCCGGTCACCTGAAAGTGTTTAGGGTTAGGATTATGGTTAATCAGCTCAGTTTAAACTTAGGCCCTTGGATCTTGTTTAGCGCTTTTTTGGATGGCCAGGATCAGTTCATTAAAACCCTAATTATTAATTAATTAGATTAATTAGTTTTAATTAAATATTTTGCCAGATTCAATCCTAGCCACAGGATAGCGTGCGCAGTCAACTAGGATTTGAATCTCAGCCTTCAGATTATATTACTTCTCATTTATTTGATTTTTAATTCATTTTCTTGCATTTTCTTTCCACATTTATTTTAAAATAGCAAAAACAATCTAAAAATTCTCATTTTATGCATTTTTACTTCAAATATTTTTCTATATCCAAAAATAATTTTTATTTTATTTTTTTGCATTTAAAAAGAATTTTTAAAATATTTAAATGTTTATTTTAATTAATTAATGGAAATTAATTAATTTAAATGCACTCCAACAAACCCTAGTCCCATATGATATCATATGGGACTAGGGTTTGTTGGAGTGCATTTTCAATTTTTTATAACGTCATTTGCTTCTGTCTTGGTCATTTGCATCTCATGTTGCCATGTAACCCTAATTTTGCATCTTTACTTGCATCTTACATTGCATTTCATGAACATATGAACTTGCCATGCCATTCCAAGCATTTGTATGCCATCTTAGACATCTTAAGACATTGCTTGAACATTGCTTGATCATTTATTTATACATTTTCTATGATTTGCATCCATTACATTTCATGAACATCCATGTGTTTTCATGCTTCCTACATGCTTCATTTGCATTCATTCTCTTATATGATCACACATATGCATCTTGTATGTCTTTGCATCATATCATATCATCATTTACATCATGTGTATGCTTCTGGTCTTGGTCTTTGCCCTTGCATATGCATAATTTCATTTCACTTCTTTCCTTATGCATCTTGTGCTAACTTTTCAGGTCAATGGTAAGTTGTTTGGGAGGTGGATTTGCCTTCACCTCCCACCTCTTCTCATCTCTTCATATTGCATTCTTACTGCATTTTTTTTTGTCTTTGAGTGGGCTTGCCTCACTTGTGCTTCCCTTCCTTTCTTCCTTTAAGTTACTTATCTTCTTAGGGAGTAAGTAACTTATTCTTCTGCTTCCTTCTCTTTTCATCTTGCTTTTCCTTGGTGGCTTCCTTGAAGACTTCTCCTTTTAAGCCTCACAAAACCATAGGATGCCTAAGCATGATAACTTCTAGGACTTATTAGTTTCCCTTTATACTTTTTACCTTTGAGTCTTCTTTGTGTCTCTTTTCTCATCTCATCATTAGAGACTAAACCTTTAAGGTTTTAGGACTTTGGAATTAGGGTTATGCCTGCATCCTTATCTTAGGATGGAGTGTATAACTTTAATCCTAAGTGTTAAACCCTTAATCTGTTTAAACCTCTTAATCAATCCATCTAATAATTACTAAGACTTCATCTTGTAACTTGGGCCTTACATTAGGGTTCTAATTCTTCCTTTATGGTTAAGAAGGACTAACCCTAGTGTTTAATGGACAAGTCCCCCTCAAGTTGTCTTACCAATCATAAAATCCATTTCTTAATCTCACCCTTTAATTAAAATCCACTTAATAAAGGCTTGTCATCTAATGAATTTAATCCCTAACCATGGATTAAGTTGAGGTATCTTCCTCAGCTTAAGTGTTCTCATCTATTATCCTTCTATTAGGATGGTGTAATGAGTTCACTAATCTGTGATTAGAGATTAAACTCATTACTTAACACTAAACAAAAACCCAAAAAAACATCTAATTAATCACAAGTAGGTTAATGGTCTTAATCATACATCATCATGGTAATTAAGTTGAGATTCCTATCTCATACTTAAGTAGGCTCATTATCCCTAATCAGGGAGGATATAATGAGTTTACAATCTTTGATTTAGGCTTAAGCTCATTTACTTATGCAAAACACCAAAAAAAATAAAAAACTGAAAACACAAAAACAAACAATAATCGTCTCCCTCAGGATTCTTTTCTCATCACCCTCATTCATAAGCGAGAACTTGCGTCTTCCGTCTAATGCAAGACAGTTAGCACTCGAGCCAAACGAGTCATACACTTGAGCATAGGCAAGAAATCAGTTCACAGTCAATTTACCTTTCAGTCTCTTTGAGTCGAACTATGGTGTTCTGACTTCCTCATTGCACGGGAGGATACGTAGGCATAACTTAGCTGTTATCGAACAAAAGTCTCTGTGTCTTCCCCCTCTTTCAGCATTCTTTTAAGCCTCAATTCCTGAGCATCTCACTTCTCTTTTGCACTGACACTTGTACATTCTTTTTCCAGCTTTTGCACACAGATAGCACATACCCTCCCCCCTTTTAAACACAATCTTTTAAGCGTGGATCCCGTCGAGTACGACAGAAAATCTGGGTGCTAATGCCTTCCCAGGTTGTAACCAACCCCCTTTCTCAGTTTCTCTGGTTCACAGCCGTCTTATCCATCCTTTTCTAGGTTTATGCAGCATTACCTTTCCCTCGAGATAAAAATGCCTAGCTGGCGACTCTGTTCATCTTCACTTCATTCTCTCCTTTCGCCGACCGTTCGCACTTGTACCGAGATGCAAATCTTTGGGAGCGACAGTAACCTGCCAAACCTAAGAAACTTCTCACTTCTGGACACTATTTGGTCTCTCCCAATTGATCATTGCTTCAATCTTTGACGGATCCACTGCTACACCTCTTGAGATATAACATGTCCAAGAAACTTTACTTCTGACATCCAAAACTCATACTTGCTAAACTTGGCAAAAAATTTCTTGTCTTGTAGTACCGATAGAACAATCCTCAAATGTTCTCTGTGCTCTTGTGGAGTAAGAGAATAGATAAGAATGTCATTGATAAAGATCACCACAAATTGATCCAAATAATCTTGAAATATTCTATTCATGTAATCCATAAACACAGCTGGGGTGTTCGTCACACCGAAAGGCATCACTAGGAATTCATAATGACCATAACGGGTTCTGAACGCAGTCTTTGGAACATCAGATTTTTTCACACGAATCTGATGATAGCCCGACCTCAGATCAATCTTCGAGAACACACAGGCTCCTTTCAACTGATATAAAAGGTCGTCTATCCTTGGCAAGGGATATTTATTCTGGATAGTAACCTTGTTCAACTTACGGTAATAAATACACAACCACATACCACTGTCCTTCTTCTTTACTAACAAAACAGGAGCTCCCCACAGTGAAACACTTGGTCTAACAAAATGTTTTGCCATCAAATCCTCTAATTGATCCTTCAATTCTCTTAACTCGAGTGGTGCCACCCGATAAGGGGAAACAGATATAGGAGCCATTCCCGGTATCAGGTCAACTGAGAATTCAACTTCCCTCACCGGAGGTAAGGAAGTGACATCCTCGAGAAAGACATCAGGAAAATCACAGACTATCAGAATATTCAAAACTTGTTGGCCATTACTCTCCTCTTTAGTAAGGACAAGAAAAACAGACTTCTCTTGTTCAAACATAAAATTTACCATTCCAGCCTTACCTTCTAAGATTGTTGCCAACACATCTTTTGGAGGCGCTTCAACGGATGGAATAAGGATCAACTTCTCTTCACACCCAATAAACACAGAATTAGTAGACAACCAATCCATTCCCAGGATAACATCAACTTTCTTAAGGGGCAGAAAAATAAGATCAATCTTAAAAAATCGACCATCCACGGACAAGGTACAATTCTCACACCTAAGGGGTGTCTCAACGGTTTCATCCATAGCGGTAGTAACCACCATCAGAGGAGACAAGGGAAAAACTCGCAACCCAAGTCGCTTCATACAACTAGTAGACACAATATTGTGTGTTGCTCCACAATCAAATAAAACAAGACAAGGATGTTCATTAACAAGTCATGTACCCACAATGAGAGAGTTGTCGGCTTTGGTCTTTCTAGCATCCATAATATAAACCCTCGCTTGAACATGATTCCTCGGCTTGGTACAATCCCTAGATATATTTCCCATTCCATCACAATTGTAACACCTAATTCCTCCACCGTGACACTTACAGAAATGACGCTTGTTGCACAACCTACACGTGGGTGGAGTGTTAGGTCTGGCACTTTGAACTTGTTTCCCTTTGAAGGGTTGAGGCCTTGGCCTAAAAGGTTGATTGGTCCTTCCACGATCACTTTGAACAACTCTTCCAGCACCTGCTTTAGCTTGCACTTTCATCAAACTATGCTCAGTTACATAACATTGTCTCAACATATCGGAATAGGAAGTGAACTCCCTTTGAGAGACACTATGAGAGATTTCGGCCCTCAAACCAAACAAGAACTGATTAATCTTCCATCTTTCATCTGGAGAATACATGGCTTAACTAGAGTTAGCCACCATGTCTTCGAACTTCTCGGCATAACTGGCCACAATCATGCCCCCTTGTTTAAGCTGTTGGAATTCAAACTTTTTTTGGGTTCTCAAGGAACTCGGAAAGTACTTCTCCATAAAAATTTTCTTAAATTGCTGCCACACTTTTCGAACTCCTTGCACCATTATAAGATTTGAAGCACTCTCCCACCACCTAGCAATAGGACCTTTTAGCAAATGTGACGCAAAAGTCACCTTGTCTTCTTCACCACAAATCACAATTTGGAAGATTCTCTCCATTCCGGTTACCCATTCACGCGCCTTCATCGGATCCAATCCACCATGAAACTCCTGAGGATTCATGCGAAAAAAGTCTCAGAATGTTCCACCTTCAGCTTCAGGAGCAACCACTTGAGGATGAAGACCCCCATTCATCTGGTGCATCATCTCCTACATGAATTGATGCTGCTACTGCTGCATCTGTTGCATGAATTGGAACATAGGAGCATTTCATTCATCACCCAACTGATCATTAACAGGAGGAGTGACACTAGGTCAACCACAAGTTCCACGCCTACCATCCATATTCCTAAATGTCATCAAAACAGGATTAAGTTGATCATGCTCAAAACCATAAACATAACATTTAGTTCTACAGCGATATTACGTGTATGAACAAAAAGAAACACTTATAATATTCCAAGGCTAGGTCGAGGATATGACCTGCTCTGATACCATTTGTAATACCCATATATAAAAGACATACATCAAAGCATATTTTTTATATATAAATTTAAGTTTGGTATTGAAATACAACAAGTTCTTAGTAACACATTGCATAAATATAGCCACTACAACAGAAGGTACTAAACCAAAAGCCTATAAATAATACAACATGTTCGTAAAAAGAAAGTTTAAGAACTATATCCGAAGATCTCAAAAGTCCACAGCGGAAGAAGTCATCAAACAAGCAAAGATAATCAAATCGCTTTATCTTTACCCTTTGCGGAACCTGAAGTACCTGAAATAACAACATCAACATGGGGTGAGATAAAACATCTCAGTGAGTTCCCTATCTTAGAGTTCTCTCAGCTCTAAAGGTTTGAAACTAGACACTACTCAAGTTAGGGAAAACCTAAACTTCGATTTCACATAAAACTAAAGACATCAAAGTAAGCAAAAACGGAGCACACACAAGGTGCTTAGAGGCATCTTTCCCCGCCCAGCCATAACCATAGCAGACGAGCACGGGTCACTCGATCCTCAACATGTAGATAACTTTCCCTGCCCAGCCACACAAGGACGAGCACATGTCACTCATTATCTACCTAAGTTACTTTCCCCGCCTAGCCACACAAGGACAAGCACGGGTCACGGTACCTCACCACAAAGTAACTTTCCTCGGCCATCCCAACACGGAGATCTCGACACAGTGTAACACGGTGGGAGAACTGATTTTCTATAAATGTTGCGGATAGCAAGAGTCGCCACCGACTTTTATTTTATCCATAAGGAAGGGCATAAAAGAACAGGAAATACCTATTTTAAAAGACTTGGGTTCGGGGGGTAGGTTATATAAAGGGAAGGTATTAACACCCTTTATATCCATGGTTATCCATGGGCTCTTAGTTACTTAGCTCACTTTAATTATTTTTGAAAAATGTAGTGTGTGATTAGAAAAATTCCTTTAAGTACTTTGTAATGACCCTCATATGGGTGTATACAAAGCCTAGTTTAGAAATTGTGAGGTGTGAAAGTAATTTTGAAGGTGTGAGCAAGTAAGTACGAGATACCTACCCTAGATTACGTCTTTATTATTATTTTATGTTCTTTCAAAGGGTAAGACTATCCCTACTATTAAGTAGTAGGTAGTCATTACCTTGGGTGTTAGTTAAGGGACATATGCAGGGTCAATGTATACTGGCAACTGTAGGGTGTTAGTTAATCATCTTTTAATTTTGAAGGGACAAGATCATTTCTTAGGCAACACATTAGGCAACATCATAGGGACCTGATCCTTTAACTGTGGGGAGGTACAAGATGATATTTTATTTGTTAGGATCTTGCTTAAGACACCCTACTTGACCTTTTGAATAAGGCAACTGAGAGGTAACCCTAAGAAGTGAAGACGACAATCTTAGATCGACTTACGTGTGTGAGTGTTTTGATTATTTATCTTAATTAATTTTCTAAATTTATTTTATTTACAATTAATTCTCACTCCCTATTTACTAACCAAGCAAAAATAATAAAATAAAATAAAGAAAAGCGAGAAATAAGATCCTAAGTTATTACACGGCTTCGGGGCAGATACATAATAATTAGACGAAAAATAAATTACAATAATTACATTTAATATGATAAATAAAAAAGCAAGATAAATTAATGAAAATAGAAATTAAAATTTAAAATTAAACAAAAAAATGATAAAGTTTTAATTTAGTTTAGACAAATTAGGGTTAAAAATAAATTAGGTTTTTTAGGTTAAGTTTAAATTTTCTATTAGATTAATTATTAATTATAAATCATAATATACAAAAATTAAATATATAAAAGATTATTAATTTATGAAAGTGTAAAGAAAATTTAATTATACACATAATTATTATTAAAGAAACAAATATGGATTTAATTAAAATAATATTAAGAGTTTTTTGTTAGAAAAATATTAATTTATTTATAAAACAATAATTAGTGGAAGTGTAATTTTTTTAAGAAATTTTTTTATGATTAATCTAATACTTAATTATTAGTTGATTTTAATTAATTAGAAAAAGTTAATTTGAAATAATAATAATAATAAAGAAAACAAGAAAAACAAAGAGAATATACAAAATAAAGGACTTGGGAATCGAACCCAGGTCCAATACTTCCAAGGCCAAGCTTTCTACCACCTGAGCTGCGTGTGTGTGGTGATATCCATGGGCCAGCATGCATAATATAATAAACTTGTAAAATATAATGAAACTAAAACAAAATTGCAAAATCTGGGAATCGAACCCAGGCCGAAGAGTTTCCAAGCGCGCGTCCTCACCAGCTGAACCACTACACCTTTTGTGAATTAAGATACAAACAATTAATTAAATAATAAACCAGAATTTAAAATCAAAATTTCGCGCGCAGGCTTCATCTTCTTCCTCAGGATTCGCAGGTTTTCCTGCAAATTTCTCTACGTTTTTTCCTAAGAATATTCCTGCGTGCGAAAACCTGCGAATTTCAAACTGTACAAAATACGTGGAATTTTATCCAATTAATTATGCCAACATGATCTTTACAGCATGTACAATTCATCTATGTCCTTATTATTCATTTATATTTGATGAATTAGAAAGCCCTAATTCAAAGGGGCAAACCCTAGCTATGGCCGAATCCGTTTTAAGCCATGGAATCTTACACAAACATCCAGAATCGTTCTACGCATCACAACAAACACGTAACAAACATAAAAAACAGTTAATAATGGATAGGTTAGTGAAATCTAAAGTTTGAATTTCGAGAACAAAAACGAATTCGGAATCCATGTGTTTATGATGCTTTTAATGGATATGATTGCTCAAACATGTTCTAGTGGCCTCAAAGAAACTTTATCAACCTTCAAAACTCCTTTTAGATGGCTGGATTGGTGAAACCGAATATTGAAAATCCTTGAGATTTTGAACTTTGGATGTGTGTTCTTGGCTGCAAAAAAAATCGTCCTCTAATGCAATGGTCTTGTTGTCCTTATATCATAGAGTGAATTAGGTCAAAAATCTCATGGATTTGTGGGCTTTTTGATGTAGCATGATCATGAAGAAATCAAATATTCAAAAAAAAAAAACATATCCAACCTTGCTAATCTGGTCATGCACGAATTTGGATGGTTTGTAATCAACTTAATTACCATTTAAAAGCTTCTAGAAACAAAATCCAATCCAATAATTGTATTTTCATATTTTATTTTGATTTAAAATGAATTTTAATGAATAAAATTAAAATAAATAATAATAAAAATATAAAAATCAGAAATTGGTTGAATTGGGTCGTGCATGATGTCACCTTTGAGTTTGGATTGGAATTTGATGGGCCCATTTGGAAATATTTGGATTTGAGACCCCATTTGCTTCATACACTCCTAAAAAATTTCCCAACTTTAACAAGGCACATCTCCCTCAATTTTAAGGCTATGAAGGTGTTCTTGGACTTTTTAGAAATTTAGAGAATCCTCTAACAAACCCTTTTGGTCTCATGTCCATATCCTTTACCATTTTCAAATTTTGCCCTTTGGAAGATGTTGACTTTTTGTTGACTTTTGAAATGACCTGTAATGTTTTGGCTCATACCTTTCAAATGAAGCATTTTTAGGCTTGGCTTGTGAGACACAAAGTTGTAGAGAATTCAATTTAATTCAAAATGAGCTTTGGATGGGAAATTTTTGATGAAGCATGTGAAAGTTATGGCTGGTCAAAGTTTAGTTGACTTTTCCTGTGAAAACCCTAATTTAGAAACTCCTGATTCTTGATGATCTGAAATATCCTTGATGAATCATGATCAACACTTGATAAAATGATGAATTTTACTTCATAAACTTGATGTTGGCAAAAAATCATGAAGTTTGACTTTGGTTTGACCACAGTTGACCTCAGTTTGACTTTTTAACCACTTTGACTGATTTTTGCATATCTGATCATCTGACTGAGCAAACTTTTTGGGAAAGCCTTAAAACTTGACATAGGGATTCTTGAAGACATGTGGGATTTTATGAAGCTCACTTGAGGCCTTGGAAGTCCATTTAGCCTGATGAAATCCAAAACCCTAGTTTAGGGTGCATTGCTTAGGTGGAAGCTTTGTCTGAGGGAACTTCCAAGCTTTATGACTAATTGTGAACCTTCTGAACCTTGTGAACCTCTTGGGATACCTTGTGAACCTCTTGGGACACCTTGGAGCATAATGCCTTGACTAGGGGAGGGCAAATTTTTGGGTTCAACACACAGGTCACTAGTTGCTTATCCTAATGGATACTTTCCCCTCCCAGCCACACTAGGATGACCACGGGTCACGGTCATCCATTAAGAGATTCGAATCCACAGATTAATTATATCTTCCTGGCTGTCCCGCCTCGTGGGACCTCGACACGATCCAGATATAATTAAATTAGGATTATAACACAAAGGAAGAAAACTTGCAACTTATCACAACTACCTAGCCCAAAGACACCCTCCAAGTATCGAAGCCTAAGTATTGTCATATCTCTAAAACAATTCCGTAACAACCAAAGGTAACCTATCTACCTTACAAGTTTTACCTTTTTATTAGCTTTAGCTCACAATTCCCTAACTTCAAAATTTTATGGTATATTCAAAAAGTCGGGAAAAAGTCGGGTAAAAATAATATCTTTTGGCATCATCAATTAATAAATGTTTTAGCTTCAAATTGATAGGTGGAACACTAAAAACGGATAACCGAATAAAAATTTATGAATTAAATCACAAAAACAACAGTCCCAGGTCTCGCTGAGCGAGGGGCTGCTTGTTGAGCGAGCAAGCTCCTGCATTGAGCTATACCAGATAACAAGTTTTTCCTATAGAATTCAATCTGCTCACTGAGCGAGCTCTGTGTTTTCAAGAAAAATGGCTTACGGGGAAACTCTCTTCCAAGCCAAATCCAACCAAAAATCATCATCAAACAGAGGAAACAAACACTAAACATGAATATCATCTTATATTAAGCATCATACTTAAGTTTAATAGAGTTTTAACCATTTATTCTTCCGATTCCAAGATTTCTATCAAAAACCTAAAAACTCATAAACTCTAAAATTCAACCAAAATCTAAAATAAAAGCTTCTAACTATGAACCCAGCTCGAGAGATGAAGATTGGCGGAAATAATGAGCCGATTCGACGGATGGATGGTGGAGAATGATGAATTTGAAGCTCTAGGGTTCACTTCTCTTCTTCTTCCCTTTTCCTTCTTTCTCATTTCCTTACTAACTTCTTCTTTCTCTTTTCCTCACTAACTTCTTCTTTCTATAAAACATAATATATAAAACATATGTTTTTAAGAGTACAACTTATTTTTCTTACCAATGGGTTCAAAATAGAGAGTATCCATAAATGTCTCTTACTCCACAATTTTATAAAACCCCCAAAACAAATAATTTCAGTTAACCAATTTAAATCCCCTGTTTACTCTAAATAGTTTTTACTAGAAAGTTTTAGAGAAACTCGGAATTGCATTGACATTAAATAATATTATTTGGAGAGTTAAATAAAATTATGGGGTATTACAGCGTAAAATTGGAAAAATTGCATATTGTTTAAAACCTCACAATTCGCGTATTCGCAACTTTGTTGATTGTGTTTATGTGTTGCATTCCATGTTTAAAATTGACTTCAGGTTGACGCATTAACATGCATGATTATTTCATTCATTGATTGCATTAAAACTCCATATTTTTTCATTTTGAAAAACAATTGAAAATATGTCATGTTTTATTGCAGCATTTTGAAACAAAAGCTGTAAAAACATGCTGCATCATTCTGTTTTTGGTCTTTTTACACCTATTTTCATGTTGTTTGGTAGCTGTAATAGGTTGTTTGCATTGTACCTGCATTTAGTAACAGATTGTGTACTAGAGAGTTGTAGTAGCTACTGACTTTAGGCTTTGCTTAGCTTTCTAGTGTCCTTAGACTTAGGATTGAGTCTAGTTTAGGTCATAGCAGTGATAGGACATGTTTGGTACTTGATTACCTCTTTCCTTTTATAACTTTAGCTTTATTTTACAAACCTTTCTTTTGTAGGGGGGTTATGGTAAGTCATGTGTGTGGGAGTGTATCTCACATACACCTTCTTCCTTATCCTTTTACATTTCAACTTGTGTTTGCGATAGGCATTGTTTGCTTCTTCGGCATTTCACTTTGTTCATTCCCTTTGAGTTGAACTCATCTTCAATTCATTGAAGTAAGTTGGAACTCACTTTCTTTTTCTCTCTAAGAATATAAAACCACACTAACCATAGGACATCCCTTGAATAAACAACTTAGGGTGAGTTTTAGTTTCCCCTAGTTTTTTTCCTTTCTCGATTTGAGTCTTCTTCCTCATCTTAAAAATAAAAATAAAATACCAAATAAAGGCCGAGCTTTCTTGTGCGCCAGGAGACTTTGCCATGGAGTATTTGCACGCATTGCATCTCGGGATAAGGTGTAGGATATCTATTATAATGAATAAGTCTTAGCATGAGGATGTCTCACAAACAAACAAAATCAAAAATACTTCTTATAAAAGACAGTTAACAAACAAAACATGTTTTTCCTGCAGGAATTCTCTTCTCATCTCATTCACTCTAAACGAACGAACTCGCTTCAACGTGCCTCTCGTAGGACGGTAAACACACTTGCCTCAGACGAGCCTGCAACACCCGAGCATTGACACAAGCAGTTCACTCTCTAAAAAACACAAACAAGTTCCCGCCTTAGTTAGGCGAACTACGTCGACTCTAGTTCTCATATCCCATGAGATACATAGGTAGTGGGGTAGGGCCCATTCGAGCACACTCTTTATTTTCCCTACATTTTCCCCATTCTTCCTTTTCGTTCTCTTTTTCCAATCCCCTCTCTCATTCTAGTTCCAGTAGTGGTTTTTATTCAGCAACAATTTTATTTCTCACCCTTTGAAATAGACAAACAAGCGTGGATCCCGTCGTGTACGGTAGACGATCTGGGGTGCTAATACCTTCCCAGTTCGTAACCGACTCCCGAACCCAGTTCTTTGGTTCGCAGGACCTTGTCCTTTCCTTTTTCCTTCGGTTTGTGAAGCATTACCTTTCCCATTCATTCGGGATAAAAATGCCTGGCTGGCGACTCTACCTTTTTCGCGCCACTTTCGCGTTTGTACTAGGATGAAAATCTTGGGAGGGACAGCTGGCGACTCTGCTGAGGATCGAACCCAGAATCTCTAGTTTCCCCTTTGAGAGTCAATCCTAGCGCTTGATTGTTTCCATTTCTTTGGGTGTTTAGCTGTTTGCTGCTGTGTGCTTTAGTTTAGCATTACCGCTTTTATTTACAGCTTTATTTACCACTTTCAGTATTTTATTTTCCATGCATCATATTATACTAGACTATCTGGCTGTACTGGTTTTCTTTGGCGGGATGGGATTTCTATGAGATAAGTCCAATACCAAGGCTCGAGGACACCTTATATTTTAGCTTGGACATACATTGTACTTCCAGGGTATCTTACCATGATGAGTGGCTGTGTGTTCCACACCCAGACTGCGACCGTCTTGGAAATATTATGTGTGGGGATTTCCTCCACTTCAGGGTACGACCTTGATAGTTATGTGCATCTGGGGACCAATCATTGAGGACCTTAGTGGAAACAACCCTCTCTAGGGATGATAGTGGCAGATCACATTTGTTGGCAAATCCCCTCGCATCTGAGGGCCCGTTGGGAACTCACATAGGATGGCCTGGTTCTCTCATAGGAACTCATTTAAAGCAAACTGTTCATATGACGATAGTACTGTATCCCAAGGGATAAATGTACTATTGTTTCTCGATTCAGTGCTTGAAGCTGGGGACTTATGAGGGATGCTTGTTTTTCCCAGACTCAGCTGAGACCTCCCTGAGTAGTATATAATGCTAAACTGATTCCCTGATATGGTTATTACTCCATTCCTCGAAAATGGTGAACGTATTATTGCTATTAGGCTTTGAGAGTCCGCGATGTTGACCCGAGGTAGCACACCCGTGAGAATTGGAGGGGTTTACAGGTTTTCAGGAACCCTAAACTTCCAACATACCTGCTTTGCCAATGTTATTTTGTGATATGATCCAGTTCTATATGATCCTTGTGTTTTGAATTCTGGAATTCCTGCACAGATATAATGTATTATGACTCATCACAGACACTCAACTCACGTGCCAGTTGCATGCATGACATCATGGAATTTTAGCATACATGTTCAGTTATTTCCGAGGATCCCATATCTGAATTAAATCATCGAATTTTCTCTGTATTAAAATAGGAATCAAAACAGATAGATTCCTTGGAAATAAGCGAACATGTCATTTACATACATCCTTGCATTCATGACAGGTGTTTAGAGACAGATTCTTATCCTGACTTGGTTTCTCTTCAGAATGGTCAACTTGAATCACGATTATCAGGGTATGGGCATAGAACAACTCCATATGGAGGTGATTGAGATGAAGGCCCAGCTGGGGAATTTTATGGTGGACATTCAAGCGTTGTCCCAGGATCAGAAACTGCTGAGAGAAGAGGTCAACCGAATGAAGACTCAAGTGGGCCGAATTACATAAATGTTGGAAGCTATATTGAAGAAAGGAAACAGTCATTTGTCTACATCTGCAACCGAAGTTCTGACTCCTCCCACTTCTTTGGAACCTTTGGTGGAACATAGATTTCCTTCAGGATCTCCTTCATTATCAAAGTTGTCTCATCAGTCCCCATCTCCTGAGGAGTGCAAGACAAAAAAGTCTGAAAGGAAGTTCGATCTGATCTCGATGCCATATGCGCAGTTGCTTCAACTCCTACTGGAATTGAAGCTGATTAAGTTGATCGATATGGGACCTCAGCATATCAGGTACCCCATGGGTTCTAATGTTAATGCTATGTGCAAATTCGATTCAGGAGCATCTGGTCATAATGTGGAAAATTGCAAGGTGCTCAAGCATAAGGTCCAAGAACTCATTGATTCAGGAGCAATCGGGTTTTCACCTGTCCAGGAGGCCAAGAAAAAGTATGTTCCTCCACCTGCTACAAAAGAGAAGGGTGTTCCTCTTCTCATTCAGGGGTCTTCTTTATGTCGTAAGCCTTGGTTTCTAAAACTACCACATCAGCAGATTATAATCGTGACTTCCTTGGTTGTACCACCTCATCAGTAGAAGCGAGAAAGGGTTTTTAATCCATTGCCAATGTCCACTACCGATCTACTTCAGCGTTTGCTTCATATGAAATTGATTGAGCATCACAAGCTATCACTACTGATCACACTAAATTTCACTGTATTTCTGACTCCGATTTCGCATGCATTCTTAGCTTTTATTGTTATTTTGTTATGTTATTACTTTGTTTTCTTTTGTTTTCAGGTTTTTATTGTAATCGGGGCTTGAATCGAGAAAAGGAGCGAAAAAGGAGTAGAAACGGACGAAAACCTAGAAATTCAGCGTTTTGCACTTACGGCACCCACCGTGGCGGGCGCCATGGGGTTAGCCATGACGTGGCCACGTCTCAAGACCACTCCACAACTGCCAAGACCCACGATCCCCACTCTTCCATTCCCTATGAGTACTATGGCGGGCGCCATAGGCCTGTGGCGGGCGCCACAAGGCAAAAATACAGTTCCCTCCACTTTTTAGTGGAGGGGCGTCCTGGTCATTTCCCGCATTTAGTTTTCCTATAAATAGGACTTTAGTTTTTCGTTTTTCTTCATCCAAACTTAGATTTCTTTAGGCATATATCAGTTATAAAGCAGTTATCATTCCACATCGGGGTGTTTCTTCAATCGAGTGATCGAGTCTGTAATCTGTCTGTGTGATCGAGTTTTGGAGCACTCTGGAGGAAGTTAATCCTGCCGCCATTTTAATTCAAGTTCGTATTTTACTTTTCCGCATTGCTTTACTTTTATTTATTTCTCGCACTGCTTTACTTTCGTTTATTATTCGCACTCGCACTTTACTTTATTTATTTCCCGCACTCGCTTTACTTTCGTTTATTACCCGCACTTGCACTAAATTCCTTTATTTCCCGCACTCGCACTAAATTACTTTATTTTCCGCACTCGCACTAAATTACTTTTATGAAAAATTATAAAAAGAATCTTTACTTTATCATCTCTAACTAATTCCATAAAGGTTAGGATGTAAGGATCGTAATTAAACCAGTAATCCGTATAATTGTTCGTGGAAACACTTAAGGGCTATTTTATCTTTCAATTCAATCTAATTGTTTTTAACTACTTCAAAAACAGCCAAAAGCGCTTTGTCTAGTTCATTAGGAGTTTTTAGATTAAAAAGAAAAGAGATTTTAAAACGATTTTCGGACGCGTTAGGAAGTTTAAGTCTGGTTCGTAAGAACCTCTTTTTTCTAAGAAGCCCAGGTTAAAATACTTTTCAACTTAGTTGAGATACTACATTTCTTAAAAATAGGTTTACTACTCTAACGCAGTACGCACCTTTTTATCCGTGACAATAGGAGGGGTTGATTAGAGAGTACAACTCGGTTCTGAATACGCGAAAGCGACAGTTCCTGTTAAATTAGTTCTTTTCCAAAGGAGAAAACATTGCCCATAAGTAGTTCCATTAACAAGTACTGGATTATCATTGATTACGTGAATTACATTCGAACCTGTCTTTGTTTATTGTTTAAAATTACTATTTTATTTACCATTGCACCCTTCTTAAACCCTTATATTTAGTTGCCTTAGATACACACCATAACAACAGGTACGATAGATTGACACTTGGTCTCTGTGGATTCGACAATCTTTTATATTACTCTGACGTGTTCGTACACTTGCGAAAAACACGCATCAAGTTTTTGGCGCCAATGCCGGGGACCAATTTCGTCAAATTTCATTACCCTGTAGTTATACCGTTTAGACTAAGGTTGTTACCCACCGGTCAATGCGAAAGACTCGCAGTGCCGGAAGTTTAGTAGACCCTCTAGCTGAACCTGAACGTTACGCTCGCGCACGTTTATTTTTCCATAGGAATAGGAAAGCTATGGCCGAAGATCAAAACCGAAGACCTCTTAAGGACTTCACCCAACCATCAAACGAGGAACCTAGTTCCAGTATAGTAAACCCCGCTATCCCAGCCAATAATTTTGAACTTAAACCATCCCTGCTGCAATTAGTGCAACAGAGACAATTCGCAGGTCTCGCTACTGATAACCCGAACCAACATTTAAAAAACTTTCTTCAATTAGCAGACACCTTTAAAACCAATGGAGCTTCTCCTGAGGCGATACGCTTAAGATTATTTCCCTTTTCCCTCAGAGATAAAGCTCTATCATGGTTAGATTCCCTTCCACCCAATTCAATAACAACTTGGGATGACCTTAGGAAAGTTTTCCTTGCTAGATATTTTCCCCCAAGTAAGACCGCTCTTCTTCGAAACCTAATAACTAGATTTACCCAACGCCAAGGAGAGTCGTTGTTCGAAGCCTGGGAGAGATATAAAGAACTATTAAGAGCATGCCCACATCATGGCTTAGAGAATTGGCTAATCATCCAAACCTTCTATAATGGACTTCATTATAACACTAAGAGGACCATCGACGCTGCCGCTGGTGGCGCACTGATGAACAAACCTTACCCTGAAGCTAGTGCCCTTATCGAGGATATGGCCCAAAACCATCAATCATGGGGAGTAGAACGAGCGACAGTGGAAAAGGAGGAAGCCCAAGGAGGAATACATGAGCTAAGCTCTATAGACATGATGCAGGCTAAAATAGACGCGTTGGCCCTTAAAGTCGAACATATGTACACAACTCCGAACGCTGTATCCGCAGTTTCGCCGAATTGTGAGATATGTGGAACGCAAGGACACCAATCCGCCGAATGCAATCTGTTGAATGAGACCAACACTGAGCAAGTAAACTATACCCAAGGGAACCCATTTTCAAACACATATAACCCTGGATGGAGGAATCACCCAAACTTCTCCTACAAAAATAATAACCCTATTCAAAATTCTGCACCTCCGAGACAACAAGGTTACCAAGCCCCAAGAACAAATCAACCTATGCAACCTGTACCACCAAGTCCGAGCTTTGATGAAGTTGTAAAAAAATTTATCGCTGCTCAAACACAACAAAACAAAGAGTTCATGAACCAAAACGTCCATGTTAACGAACTGATTACCCAGTTAGGAACCAAGGTTGATCAAATCATTACTCATAATAAAATGCTTGAAACCCAGATCTCTCAGGTAGCTTTAAACCAAGCCCCACAGACTACACCTGGAGGACAGTTCCCTGGACAACCTCAACAAAACCCGAAAGGGCAAGCTAATTCCATTACTCTACGAAGTGGAACCGCTTATAAAGAACCTTCAAACCATAGATTGAGTGAGCCCGAAACTTCTGAGAGGAATGAGGAGAAGGAACCAGAGGAGTCTGAAACCCCGGAAAGTCAATAAAAAGGAGAAGAACCTAAAACCTATGTACCACCACCGCCATACAAACCACCAATACCATACCCTCAAAGATTAAAGAAAACCCAAATCGATAATCAATATCAAAAATTCGTTAAGGTTATAGAAAAACATCACGTAGAAATCCCCTTTACAGAAACCATCACCCAAATACCTTCTTACGCTAAGTTTCTCAAAGACATACTTACGAATAAACGTAGACTTGAAGATCCAAAACCCGTGGAATGTAATTCTATTTCCGAAAATAGGTTAGCAAAGAAAGATAAAGATCCCGGAAATTTTTCCATTCCTTGTATTTTGGGAAATCATGTCATCGAAAAAGCTTTTCTAGACTTAGGAGCTAGTGTAAGCTTAATGCCTTTAGCAGTTTGTGAGAGATTAAACTTAGGAGAATTACAACCTACTAAGATGTCACTTCAATTAGCCGATAGATCCGTTAAATACCCTATAGGCATACTTGAAGACGTCCCTGTTAGGATAGGTCAGCTGTTTATACCTACTGATTTTGTTGTCATGGACATTAAAGAAGATGACGACATACCAATCCTCCTAGGTAGACCATTCTTATCGACTGCTGGAGCCGTGATAGATGTTAAAAAAGGAAAACTAACTTTTGAGGTAGGTGACGAGAAGATAGAATTTATACTTTCAAAATTTCTTATGGCACCTGTGATAGGAGATGCTTGTTATGCCTTAGATATCATCGAAGAATGCATTAGGGAATTAGAACAAGAAGAAGAAACTGAATCTATAAAATTGCCATCAACCCTTATTTTGGAAGATGAAAATTATAAAAGACCCTACATTGATGATAACCTTCACGAATGTTTATCTCTTACCCCAGATCCTATGCCTTGCCCTATGAAACCGACCGTAAAACTTAAGGAACTGCCTAAAAACCTGAGATATGAATTTCTCGATGAAGATATGAACCGTCCAGTTATAGTCAGTGCTACCTTAAACCAAGAAGAAACCGATCAATTATTAGATGTTTTACGTAGGTACCCCTCAGCCTTAGGATATAAGATCTCTGATCTAAAAGGAATAAGCCCATCCGTATGCATGCATCGGATTTTGCTTGAAGAAGATTCAAAACCTTCCAGAGAACACCAACGAAGAATAAATCCTATAATGAGTACTGTAGTTAAGACTGAAGTTCTTAAGTTACTAGAGGCAGGTATAATATATCAGATCTCGGACAGTAAATGGGTGAGTCCTGTGCATGTAGTACCTAAAAAGGGAGGCATCACAGTCGTGCAAAACGAGAAGGGCGAACCTGTAGCAAAAAGAACCGATGGAGGTTGGCGTATGTGCATAGATTATAGAAAATTAAATAAAGCAACTAGGAAGGACCATTTCCCATTACCATTCATAGACCAAATGTTGGAGCGCCTAGCCAGACACTTCTACTTTTGTTACCTAGATGGATATTCAGGATTCTTCCAAATACCTATTCACCCCGAAGATCAAGAAAAAACTACCTTTACATGCCCAGTTGGAACTTTTGCCTATAGAAGAATCCCTTTTGGACTCTGTAATGCTCCTGCCACTTTCCAACGTTGCATGATGTCTATCTTTACAGACTATTTAGATGGAATCATGGAAGTATTTATGGACGATTTCTCAGTTTGTGGATCAGATTTCAAAAATTGTCTTATCAACCTTGAGAAAATCCTGGAGAGATGTGTGGAGGTAAACCTTGTGCTAAATTGGGAAAAATGTCATTTCATGGTCACCGAAGGGATTGTTTTAGGACATATAGTTTCCGAAAAAGGCATAGAGGTAGATAAAGCTAAAATAGAAGTCATAGAGAATCTAAAACCGCCAAAGACTATCAGGGAGATAAGAAGTTTTCTTGGATATGCCGGATTTTACCGACGTTTTATCAAGGATTTCTCCAAAATAACAAAGCCCTTAACTGGTCTTTTGATGAAAGATGCTGAATTCATCTTCGATGAAAAATGTACTGAAGCATTTAATCTTCTGAAGCAAGCTCTGATTTCAGCACCTATAATGAAACCCCCTGATTGGTCAGAACCGTTTGAGATAATGTGTGACGCCAGTGATTATGCTGTTGGAGCCGTTCTAGGTCAGAGAAAAGACAAAAAGTTACACGTTATTTATTATGCCAGTAGAACCCTAGACGCTGCACAGCTCAACTACGCAACAACCGAAAAAGAGCTCCTAGCTGTAGTTTTTGCCATAGACAAATTTAGATATTATCTAGTAGGAGCCAAGATTATAGTTTACACCGACCATGCTGCCATTCGTTACTTACTAAGTAAAAAGGATGCCAAGCCTAGGTTACTTCGATGGATTCTATTACTGCAAGAGTTTGATTTGGATATCCGTGATAAGAAAGGCACTGATAATGTGGTAGCTGATCACCTATCTAGGCTAGAATACCTGAAACCTGACTCAGTACCCATAAATGACGATTTTGCCTATGATAGACTGATAGCCCAACTAGAAACTATTGAGGATGATAACCCAGACCTACATGAGCATTCTCATAAATCCTTAGCTATAAGTAATGTACCTTGGTATGCAGACTTTGTTAATTATCTAGCCGCTAACATCATACCCCCTGATCTAAACTACCACCGGAAGAAGAAGTTCTATAGTGATGTGAGAAACTTCTATTGGGACGAACCATTTCTTTTCAAGAGAGGTAAAGATGGCATTTTCCGCCGTTGTGTTCCAGAAGAAGAGGTAAATAATATAATTGAGCATTGTCACTCTGCACCCTATGGTGGACATGCGAGCACATCTAAGACCTACGCCAAGATTCTTCAAGCTGGCCTATTCTGGCCTACTATGTGGCGTGATGTCCATGCTTTCATTGTCAAGTGTGATAGATGCCAACGCACAGGAAATATTTCAAGACGTAATGAAATGCCGTTAAGAAATATCCAGGAAGTAGAAATCTTCGAAGTATGGGGTATAGACTTTATGGGACCGTTCCCACCATCTTTTGGAAATCAGTACATCTTAGTAGCCGTTGACTACGTGTCTAAATGGATTGAAGCTATCGCCGCACCCACAAACGACACCAAAGTAGTCATCAAATTATTCAAAAACTATATATTTCCCAGGTTTGAAACACCACGTTTAGTCATAAGTGATGGAGGATCACACTGCATATCGAGAATATTTGATAAACTTTTAAGCAAGTATGGAGTTAAGCATAGAGTAGCAACACCATACCACCCACAGACCAATGGACAAGTGGAAGTATCTAATAGGGAGATCAAACAAATCCTTGAGAAGACTGTCTCTATATCTAGAAAAGATTGGTCGCAGAAACTCCAAGAAGCATTATGGGCCTATAGAACCGCTTTCAAAACCCCCATAGGAACAACCCCTTATCAACTGGTCTATGGAAAATCATGTCACTTACCTTTTGAATTGGAGCATAAGGCCTATTGGGCCATCAAAACTTTGAATTTGGATTACTTGACTGCTGGTGAGAAACGTATCCTTGATATCCACAAATTAGAAGAGCTCAGACAATCCGCCTACGAAAATGACATCATATACAAAGAAAGAACAAAAGCTTGGCATGACAAAAGAATCATAAGAAGAGACTTCAAAATAGGCGATCCTGTTCTCTTGTTCGATTCTAGGTTACGACTTTTTCCAGGAAAGCTTCGTTCAAGATGGACTGGCCCTTTCGAAGTATCTAAGATCCTAAGATCCGGTGCTATTGAAATCAAGAACCAAACATGTAAACCGTTCATCGTCAATGGACAGAGGTTGAAGCCCTACGAAGGAGGTGACATCCCAACAACATACACCTGTCATACTCTGAGTGATCTACCATATCCTTCCAATGATGTTTAAAAATCGGTCGTCGAGCTAATGACGTTAAACAAGCGCTGCATGGGAGGCAACCCATGGTTTTCTTATTTATGTACTTTTTATTTATTTTTACTTTATTTTAATTTTTTTATTTTATCATTATTATGTCAGGACTAACGATTGAATGTTTTATGTGCTTTCAGGACTTGTTTGCTAACCTTGTGCAGAATGCAGAACCCCGATGACATGCACGTGGCCTTTAGAGACGACGCACAGAGAGAGTGTTACTATGTCCACATGAGACGCCATATGGCTCCTACCAGGTACCCTGACCATGACTGCATGGATGCCTTGGGGATAGAGCCAATCGTCAGATTCTTATGCCATCAACTCCAGTGGGACCAGTTTGACGACAGGAACAACACATATAGGAACTTGACTCTTGAGTTCCTCAGCTCGTTTCATCATGACCCTTGGGTTGGACCCGATGGACTCGCTGTTTTCAGGTTGTTCGGGATTGACTACTCCTTCTCTCACAAAGAGTTTGGTGATTTACTAGGTTTCCAGACTACTCCTGATGCTATTCCAGAGACACCGATGGGGTATTTTATGAGCAGAGAAGTGGAAAAGTTTTGGTCTAAAATATCTGGTTGAGGAAGCCAAGATCCTTCCACCCAGTTTTCTCAGGTAATCCACAACCCTGCGTTAAGGTACTTCCAGATGATTCTAGCGCATTCTTTCCTAGGTTTGCCAGATACAGAGACCCTGCTAAGTGAAGAGGAGATTTTCCTACTGTTTTGTGCGACTCAGTCTCGCTCAGTTGCTTGTGGCAACTTTCTGTCGAAGGGCCTTGCTAGTGTTGCCAGATCATCCATAGGCATCATACATGTCGGTGGGATTGTTACACAGATAGCTACTGCATTGGGTTTATCTCGCAAATTATTGCACCTCAGGACCTTCTGCTGCTACACCACCCTGGATGTTGATTTTTGTCTTGACAGAGGACTGATGAGGAGGGCTTCTTTTGAGCCCAACATGTTTAGATTATTGATCGACGGCGAAGCGATACACTACTTTACATTACCAGATCCGCTGATGACCAGTGTCCATGATCCTGCAAATTGGAGTTATGCTCTAGAGGGTTATGGAGAGATTGTCTAAGAGCCGAAATCGCCTCCCGCCGCTGAGTACACTCCTACACCTCTTACTCCCCGAATCACTGTTATGTCTAACAATATGTCTCTGCAGCCGCCTGACCTACAAACACAGATTTATGAGCTCCGTAAAGAGACTGCCCTGCTCAAGCAGGAAGTGGCGGACTTGGAATTACAGATTCAGGTTTCTGATCTCACTCATGCCTCAGAGGCCGATGCTCTATATCAGGAGATTGAAGAGCTTCGGAGGGAGATAGCTGAGATTCGTGGATCAAGCCAGGAAAAGAAGCCTACCACATGATTCATTCTACACTGACGACGCTACCCTAGTATTTAATTTCCTTTTATATGCTTTATTTTATTTCTCGCATCTCCAGACATATCTCACATTATTGCATCTATTATATTTTCATGTACTTTGAATTCCTCCTATATATACATATTATGCACTAATGTCGATTTTTCTTTTTCTTTTTTGATTTTTAATTATTTTATTTTTTGTCGTGCAAAGAAAAAAAAATATAAGACAAAAATATTTTCATTTTTGTCTTCACAAAAAAATATGCAAGCCTCATGCCTTGAAAAGAAGAAGAAAACGCTATCCAGACCCCCCCGAAGACCAAAGGTGCAAGGAAGGCCCAAAAGGAGGATTTAAAAAATCCAAGGCCCAGGAAATAGCCTTGTGGTGGGCGCCACAAGCCCATGGCGGGCGCCATGGCGTTCTCCCCTATTTCGGGGCAGAATTTCATTTTCCACCATTTTCATACCTTCCTTCTCCAAAAACCCATTTTTGCAACTTTCAAAAACCTCCTTGAACCCCATTAAAGCTCCCCCATTTCCAAAATACCCACCATCCATAAAACCTATCCAAAATCCATTTTCATTTTCATCCACCACAAACCATAAAAATCAAAACTTTATCATTTCTCCCATAAACCATTTTTCTACCATTTTCACTACCTAAGGAGCAATCAACAATGGAGTTCAATGGATTTCTTCTTCGTGATGGAAGACCGGGTGATAGGCAACGGAAAATTATTCAGAGGCTTCAGAGTCGAGAAATTCTCTCGACTAGGTACGTCGACGATAACTGTCTGTATGCTTTGGGTATCTATCATAGTGTTTTTAATTTATTATATTTTTTAGGCTTGCATAATATTTTCGTTAATCAGGAACCTACCTATGAGAGACTGACAATTGAGTTTTTGAGTTCTTTGATATACACTGTCAGTCCTAACACTGCTAGCACTGTCGGTACTGTTATTTTTAGACTATTTGGAATTGAATATGAATTCAGTACCAACGAGCTAGCAGGTTTGTTAGGAATCCCTCATAGGGAAGGTGCGATTTGTGAGGCACCTTTGGATGCGAAATGGTCGGCCGAGGTATTTTCCTTCTGGCAAAGGCTTTCAAGTAATTCAATTAATTCTTTTGAAGGGATACTTGCGTCGACCATTCACAACCCGGCCATAAGAGTTTTCAGACATCTTTTGGCATGTACTATTTTTGGCCGGGAGAGTCCAAACAAGGTAAATGCTAGAGAACTCCTATTTTTGCAAGGATGCCTCACTAGAACCCATATCAATCCGGTCCCGTTTATGCTTGCACACATGGCTTTACTTACTAATAAAACAGGACCGATTGGTTTTGGAGGGCTTGTTACGCCTATTGCTCGGGCTCTTGGCCTGAACGATGAGATAGCTACACTTGAACCACTACCTCCTAGCACAATTAATTTAAAATTTCTGAAAGACATTAAATTGTGCCAAACGAGGAGAGAAGGTGGTTATGAGTTGATGGTTCATGGGGTAGCTATCCCATCTGTTGCTTTACCATGCAGTAGACGTACTGATGTACGTATTGAAAGGAACTGGACCTATGATCTGAATGCTCCACCTGTTTTGGGTCCACTTCCTCCTAATATTCCTGATGGGGAGGCACATGACACTGATTAAGAGTATGATCGGAGAGAGCAGTCTCCCATCCCTCACATGTCCCCCCATCGTCCTTCACAGTCACACACCGCACCATCTTCCTCTAACCCTGTTGCAGGTGCTGCTCTTGGATTCTATGTCACCGAGGAGATGTGGCGTGATATGACAGCTAGAGAGGAAAGGCGAGACGGCCTTCTCTCTACTATTTCACAACAACTGACGGACAACATGAGCTTCATTCAACAATCGCGATTGGTTTCGGACCGTGCTTATAGCAACGTTTGCTGTACCTTGAACGATATCTCATTAGAGCATAACCGTCAGAGAGAGTTCAACAGCCGGCACTACCAGCTTGTAGAGGCCACTCAGGGTTCCATCTTAGGTAACCTTCGAGAGGTCTGGAGTGCTCAGGCTGCCTTATCAGCACGACTCGACCGGAGGGACCAGCATCGTAGTAGATCCCGTCGTTCCAGACCATCACAGCAGGACGGCGAGGGCACCAGTGCTCCTCCTCAGTAGTCTTTTTCAGGTTACCCCCCTTATCTTATTTCGAAACATTGGGGACAATGTTCGATTTAAGTGTGGGAGGGAATTTTATTGCTTTCTGTCATTTCCCTTTTTAGTTAATTATTTCCTTTCAGTTATTTCCCTTTTCAATAATTTATTTAGTTTAATTTTCTTAGATAATGCATGAGTCTGACGAGTCACCTGTATAGTGTATTTTTAGTTCATCTTCATTTTTTCCCATTTCCTTAGCCTTACCAGAAAAATTTTAAAAAGAAAATAATGTTGTTTCACATGTTTTTTGGGCTTTGAGACAGGTTTAGATTAGGATGTGGTGACTTAGTTCAACTTTTTGAAACATCAAAACCAATTTAGCACCATAGACCTCTTGAATATAGGAATCACTCCTAAAACCCACCACCATGGCCTTTATTATCATTTAAAAAATTGTCCTAAGTAGTTTATTTTAGCAGTCAGCTCCGGCCTAAGCATGCTCTACGTAGGGGGCCGATGAACATAAGTGAATGATCCAGTGCTAATATAAAAGAAAAAAGGCAAACTCTGGTATAGGTGACCCTCACAAAGTCATTTAAACCGAAAAAAGAGAAGAAAAAAAAAAAATTTTGCCAAAAAAAAAGAAAAAGAATTGCAAGTCACCTATTGTTAGTTGGTTCAGAGGTATCTGGCACTGAACTTGGTAGGGCGGATTACGATCCGATCCCCCGCAGCTACATTTAGGCGAAATAAAAACAGGTTTACACATGCTTATGTGCCAGAAACCTTATGTTATGGATCAGAATCACTAACCGGTCACTCTACTATGAAGCATGTACGGATAACGGGCTTAATGTGATTGCGCCTGAATGAAAAGGACACAAAAAGATGAGAAGATAGGCCTAGGTATTGTGGGATGATATGGAGTGGTTAATATAAGATTGAAGTTTGTGTTTGTGTTATTATGGTACCCTTGGTTCACTTAGTTAGTACCTGTCACTGCATCCTGACTTGAACTTAGAAGCCCTTTAGCCCAAAGACACGTGTTGACACCATATTTTCTTGAGCTTTAATGTTTGCTTGAGGACAAGCAAAGGTTTAAGTGTGGGGGAATTTGATCACACTAAATTTCACCGTATTTCTGACTCTGATTTCGCATGCATTCTTAGCTTTTATTGTTATTTTGTTATGTTATTACTTTGTTTTCTTTTGTTTTCAGGTTTTTATTGTAATCGGGGCTTGAATCGAGAAAAGGAGCGAAAAAGGAGTGGAAACGGACGAAAACCTAGAAATTCAGCGTTTTGCACTTACGACACCCACCGTGGCGGGCGCCATGGGGTTAGCCATGATGTGGCCACGTCTCAAGACCACTCCACAACTGCCAAGACCCACGATCCCCACTCTTCCATTCCCTATGAGTACTATGGCGGGCGCCACAAGGCAAAAATACAGTTCCCTCCACTTTTTAGTGGAGGGGCGTCCTGGTCATTTCCCGCATTTAGTTTTCCTATAAATAGGACTTTAGTTTTTCGTTTTTCTTCATCCAAACTTAGATTTCTTTAGGCATATATCAGTTATAAAGCAGTCACCATTCCACATCGGGGTGTTTCTGCAATCGAGTGATCGAGTCTGTAATCTGTCTGTGTGATCGAGTTTTGGAGCACTCTGGAGGAAGTTAATCCTGCCGCCATTTTAATTCCAGTTTGTATTTTAATTTTCCGCATTGCTTTACTTTTATTTATTTCTCGCACTTCTTTACTTTCGTTTATTATCCGCACTCGCACTTTACTTTATTTATTTCCCGCACTCGCTTTACTTTCGTTTATTACCCGCACTTGCACTAAATTCCTTTATTTCCCGCACTCGCACTAAATTACTTTATTTTCCGCACTCGCACTAAATTACTTTTATGAAAAATTATAAAAAGAATCTTTACTTTATCATGTCTAACTAATTCCATAAAGGTTAGGATGTAAGGATCGTAATTAAACCAGTAATCCGTATAATTGTTCGTGGAAACACTTAAGGGCTATTTTATCTTTCAATTCAATCTAATTGTTTTTAACTACTTCAAAAACAGCCAAAAGCGCTTTGTCTAGTTCATTAGGAGTTTTTAGATTAAAAAGAAAAGAGATTTTAAAACGATTTTCGGACGCGTTAGGAACTTTAAAGTCTGGTTCGTAAGAACCTCTTTTTGCTAAGAAGCCCAGGTTAAAATACTTTTCAACTTAGTTGAGATACTACATTTCTTAAAAATAGGTTTACTACTCTAACACAGTACGCACCTTTTTATCCGTGACAATAGGAGGGGTTGATTAGAGAGTACAACTCGGTTCTGAATACGCGAAAGCGACAGTTCCTGTTAAATTAGTTCTTTTTCAAAGGAGAAAACATTGCCCATAAGTAGTTCCATTAACAAGTACTGGATTATCATTGATTACGTGAATTACATTCGAACCTGTCTTTGTTTATTGTTTAAAATTACTATTTTATTTACCATTGCACCCTTCTTAAAACCCTTATATTTAGTTGCCTTAGATACACACCATAACAACAGGTACGATAGATTGACACTTGGTCTCTGTGGATTCGACAATCTTTTATATTACTCTGACGTGTTCGTACACTTGCGAAAAACACACATCAACTACCACCTGCTACGTTTCCAAATGGATGGGATGTCAATGCTTGTTGTGATTTTCACTCCGGGGCACGCGATCATGATATTGAAGGGTGTAAAGCTTTCCAGCACCAGGTGCAAGACTTAATTGATTCTGGAGTAATCGAGCTTGGACCTGCTGATGTGAAGGTAGTTGGTAATCTTGTTGTAACGGCTGCCAAAGAAGTGGATATTCCTTACCTTTTTCCGAAACTCACCCCAGGTCAGGGGCATGCTCCTCCACTTTGGTTTTCAGAGTCATCACATCATCAATCTTTGCCAAATACATAAAGAAAGGTACAGGGGCAGTCTGGGCGCCCTAATCAACATAGTCAGCAGAATCGTCAACAATAGAGACAAGGGCCTAAGAAACCCGAAAGAGTGCTTGCTCAATTTCAAGTTTCTCGAAGCCAACTGCTTGCCCATTTTATTTTGAATGATAATCATAATAAAACTCACATGTTTTTCTTAAAGTCATTCATTCATATTCGCTTATAGTTTTGTATGTATGCATTGCAATACCAACTGCCATGCTTAAACTCTATGAGGGAGAATGACGAAACAAAAACGCAAAAATCTCTAATTGTGTGCTCTTGAATAAGACCCTGTTGATGATGTACAAGCATTATTTCAAATCCTAAACACCGAAGATATAAGGGAGATTGACCCTCGCCAACACATTTGAGCCTTGAAGTAGGAGTTTCTTTTTGCATGAAAAAACCCTAACACATAACCCATGGATAGAGTAGGTGTCAGCTAGTTGAACCGAGCGTTCAGACTTTCATAAAGGAGTGCGCATTTGAGAATCCATTACCTTTCGTCGTACCCAAATCAGGAGGTCCAAAGACTGGAAACCACAATGGTTATCCCTCATCAATAAAAAAATGAGACAGTCACGACCATTTCAAAGCAATAAAGACAACCAGTGTCACACAATTTGTTCAAAAGAATCAGAAAAAATGAAAAAAAGCCCGCTAAGTCGAAACTTGAAAACAAACGACTTAGGCAAAAGTTAGGGCATCCTGCTGGACTTCACAATCAAAGATTCACAAGAATCGGTCCAGGAAAAAGTTAGGGATAAGCAAAAGAACGCAAAAGCGAAAGACAAAAAGGATTACACAAGAAAGATCCTTAAACATGAACAAAGTCGTGTGGCACACACGTGAAAGACAAAGGGGTGACTTATCCCAAACGACGACCTGATTGGTGCTTGAACCGTTAGTGTCAATGACTCATCAACTATCACAAAACTCTTTTTGAAAGGAAAGCGCTTTTGAAAGCTAGTTGAACATATGAATGGAGAACATCACTAAGAGGAGTGGGAACATATAAAATTTGAGCCTATAACCTTTGTTTCTATAATCGTTTACCAGACCATGATACAACCCTCAAAAGTCCTAACTGAAATAGGGTTATTTTGAGAGCGTACTACCATGAGGCAGTGTTCCTGACTCCTATGAGTTGTGCTAAACGACCTTTGTTGGTATTGCATGTGCATGATTTCTTTTATTAAAAAATAATGTTGTATCTTAACCAGTGATTCGCTCACAAAGATTTGTGACATCTTTTTCAGTAAAACTTCAAGATTAACATGTGTGTTGCATTATAATTTTCATTTTCAGAATAAACATTTTCTGCTTGCATACATTTGTTTGGCATCATAAAAGTTCACACATGGAACCTCAATCCATAAGCTTAATCTTGCCAAGTTGAGAAGTCTGAAACTTCTGAAAGACAATCATGTCAAGGTGCACTTTTCCAAGAAAATCCATTGAGTAGGGACTTTCCCAACCAATCGTGGTAAGAGCCATCCAATCCGGGGCAGTTATGTCGAGCATTCTCTTAAAAATTCAGCCAAACTGGGGCAATCACTTCGAAATTTAAATCTCTCCAAGAGTATTTAGTCTGAGTATTCACTCAAAGATCAGTCAGTCAGGGGAAAAACTACTCAAAGACTTGTACTGGGGCAGGCCACCCCAAGAGCACTAGAGGTTACTCTCTCCGGAAGACAGTTAATCAGAGGCAAAGGGTTTCTATGACATCCTTTTGTCTCAACTTTCACTAATTGAGTCCCTTACCAGCTAGCGGTCGCTCGACAAGCCAATTCTCTCATTCAGCACTCCCGACAGCTACAAGCTCGTCTGTGTTGACAATGGCTACCTCCCCGGCAGATTATTATGCCAATTCATATGATTACCATAATATCCAAGAGTTTAAAAACATCAAGTCTTTTATGAAATCCTCTTAAGGTAAAGTTTGGGAAAAAAGCAAATGATCCCTAGCACGAGACTATTTGAAATCTTTCCTCCCCAAAAGGATGTGTTTTAGTGTTGTTATTCCCCAACAGATGGATAGAAGTTATGTCCAGCAGAGGGCCTCACAAACTTTTCTCTTCAGCATGTTTCCTTGACTCGGTTCCTCAGCAGATCTAAGGTGGCTCTCGTCCCCCAACAGATCTTAGACAATTTTTTCTCTTCCCCAATAGATCTCGGAAGAGTTCCTTGCACCAATAGAGCAAGGATGATTGATAATCCCCAAGCAGAGAGTCATCCCCCCGTAGTGAAGTATTTCTTACAAGAATCCAAGTGTTCCCGATAGTTAGTCAAATGTTTCCTTTCCCCACAGAGGTTTCAAAAACTCAGGTTGACAGAGAGTTCTCCTCAGCAGAGCCTTGATAAGACATTTCCCCGCTAAGCCGAAACGTTGTCTCTCCCCCAACTGAGTCTTATGGGTGAGATGCAATCCCCATTAGTTGAAGATCCCCCGCAGGGTCCTCAAATATAAAGTCCAATTTATTTTTGGCAAAGGTAATAATTCAAGACAAATAGATTATTCATGCTCCTCTCCAGCAGAGACGTTTCCCCGCGGGGATTCTTGAGATCGAATCTGCGACCATTTCATTCTTAGCAGGGTCAGTAAGGACTTATTACTGCCTCATCAGGAAATCCCTTTGCATTCAAATCATTTCATTTGTATACTCAAAACATAGCATTCCCAGTGTCATGTGGCATCATGCCATGCAATTCAACATATGCATGCTTAGCATAATCCAGGTTTGATATCTTGCAAAGTCCAATCGTAGATTGGCAAAAGTCCATTTGCATGGTGACAAATTTTTAAAGTCCAGCCGTAGACTGGCCAAAGACCATCCTCTGGGTGGAAAATTTCTGAAGTCCAGCCATAGACTGGCCAAAGTCCATCCTCAGGGTGGAAAATTTCTAAAGTCCAAGTGCAGATTGGTGAAAGTCCATCCTCAGGTTGGCAAAATTTCAAAGTCCCCCCGTAGTGGGAAAAAGTCCCTCGTAGTGGGAAAAAGTCCCCCATAGTGGGAAAAAGTCCTACCGTAGATTGGAGAAAGTCCATCCCCAGGGTGGCAAAGTATTTGAAGTCCAACCGCAGATTGGTGAAAGTCCGTCCTCAGGATGGCAAAATATTTCCAGTGAAGTCTCCAGATCGGAAAAAGTAAGTCCAACCGCAAATTGGCAAAAGTCTGTCCGTAGGATGGTAAGGTATCAGAAAGTCCACCCGTAGTGTGGTAGGTCAGTAGTCATCTGACTCCATCCAAAATACATCATTAAGGAACTCTTTCAGCCTATCAGAAGTTCACCCGCAGTGTGACAAGTCGACAGTCTTCGGGCATCCCATAGAAGGCATCCCCCGTTTACTATCCTCTGCATCAAAATTACATCCAACCAGAATTCATATGGTTGGGTTTATATCCTTTTTCTTCGTCTCCATCAGAGTGCAAATTTTCTGGATGTTTCTAGTATTCAATCCCTACATACCTCAAACGTCTGAAAGCAACTTCTATCACCCATTTAGGTCTCCAATGATTGAAGAGGGGAAGTTGTAAAACCCCAAAATTTTCCCTCTTATTTATCACCGATTCCGAGTAGCTTATGCTTCGTTTCCGTGTCATCCTGTATATCTGCCCATACATTTCATAAAAGATAATAATAAAAAATAAATAAATCATGCATCATTTATTGGCACATAAGGAATGTGATCGAGGTTTAGTCAGTGGTAAACTCAACCATCAGAGCTCAAGGTTAAAACAAGCTCAGAACGGACGACGAAGGTGTATTTTGGGGGTTTCCCACCTTTTGGAGGGAAAATTCAAATTTTTCTTCTGTTAACCGGTTAACACCCAGGCGTTAACCGGTTAACACGTGATAAGTTTGAAAGAAATTTCAAAATTCAGCTTGCCTTGTTCCTCCACTTTTCCACTTTACATTTGCCTTGTAATTCTAGAACATTCCACACTCTTCCAAAGGAATATTCCCAGAATATGCCAAGGAATATTCCAAGAAGATGCCAATGGAATATTCTAGGAATATTCCCAACCAACCCTTAGCTTAGGATCCAAGCTAAATGTCAACACCTCATTCCTAACCTAAACCAAGCTCCAAACCTAGCATCTATATAAATCTTGATCACCAAGCCAAATTGTTTTAGCCACTTTTCACAAAGTTCACCAGTCTCACAATCTCAATTCTCTCATTTCTCTCCATTTTTTCAAACTCACCAAAACTTCATCATCATTAAGATTCTTCAAGTTTTGCATTTAAACTAGAAGAATCGGAAGCTAAGCATCCACCAGTTTCATCAATTCAGCGGAATATCGAAGAAGTTGCTACGGTTACAATGTTTATTTCACCATTCGGAAGCATTTTCGGATATTTTTCACCAATCCTATTTATTTTGCACATTCACGGATCGAAGCTTCGGATCTCCGGTTTTCTCTTCTTTCGCGTATTGATTGACGTCACAACAATTACCAAAGCAAGCCTCCACTTTGTAGGTTGGTGAATTCGTAATCACTTCTCGTTTTAACTTTTTTCTCTTCATCTCGCCTCACACATTCTTCGTTTTTTCTTGCTTTTGTGATACTTTGATTAGGTTGTTCATTAGAAACTAGATTGTAGCGTGATCGTAGCATTAATAGGTGTTAGAATGTTGCATTTAGGTGTCAATTTCGTGCTAACTTGGTAGTAGTTGAATTAGGAACCCTAGGAATAAGTTGATAGGTAGAAGTGGTTTTTTCAGCATTTAAAACTAATTACGGTTCAGCGTTAACCGGTTAACACCAAGGGGTTAACCGGTTAACACAGTTCAAAATTGGGGAATTCTGTAGAATTCAGCAGTGTTAACCGATTAACACCCAGGCGTTAACCGGTTAACACTGTGCAGTTTTCAATTTTTTTGTGTATTTTGATGCATGTTTGCGTTCCATTCCATCTTTAATCATCATGGATATTTAGATTATGATTTTAGGGAATTTTTAGGAGCTGATTTAGCGTAGGTGTGTGTAGTTTCGATAACTTTCGACATGCTTTTCGTTAGGTTCTGATTTTTGGCATAAATGTTGCTTATATGTTCATAGCTTGTAATGTTTGTTATTTGCATGATTTGATATCATCAATAGCGTGATAATAAATGTCTATGATTCTGTTTTGCATTTCATTTGTGATTCGTTCATGTTTCGGTCTATTGTGCACGAAATTGGAAAAATTGCATATTGTTTAAAACCGCATAATTTGCGTATTCGTAACTTTGTTGATTGTGTTTATGTGTTGCATTACATGTTTATACTTCACTTCGGGTTGACGCATTAACATGCATGATTATTGCATTCATTGATTGCATTAAAACTCCATATTTTTGCATTTTGAAAAACAATTGAAAATCTGCCATATTTCATTGTTGCATTTTGAAACAGAAGTTGTAAAAACATGCTGCATCATTCTGTTTTTGGTCTTTTTACACCTATTTTCATGTTGTTTGGTAGCTGTAATAGGCTGTTTGCATTGTACCTGCATTTAGTAGTTGATTGTGTACTAGAGAGCTATAGTAGCTATTGACTTTAGGTTTTGCTTAGCTTTCTAGTGTCCCTAGACAGGGATTGAGTCTAGTTTAGGTCATAGTAGTGATAGGACATGTTTGGTACTTGATTACATATTTCCTTTTATCAATTTAGCTTTACTTTACTAACCTTTGTTTTGTAGGGGGTTATGGTAAGTCATGTGTGTGGGAGGGTATCCCACATACACCTTCTTCCTTATCCTTTTACATTTCAACTTGTGTTTGCGATAATCATTGTTTGCTTCTTCGGCATTTCACTTTGTTCATTCCCTTTGAGTTGAACTCATCTTTAATTCATTGAAGTAAGTTGGAACTCGCTTCCTTTTTCTCTCTAGGAATAGAAAACCATGCTAACCATATGACATCCTTTGAATAAACAACTTAGGGTGAATCTTAGTTTACCCTAGTTTTTGTCCTTTCTCGATTTGAGTCTTCTTCCTCATCTCAAAAATAAAAATAAAATACCTAATAAAGGTCGAGATTTCTCGTGCCCCAGGAGACTTTGCCATGGGGTATTTGCACCATTCCATCTCGAGATGAGGTGTAGGATATCTATCAAGATGAACAAGTCTTAGCATGAGGATGTCTCACAAACAAACAAAATAAAAAAACACTTCTCATAAAAGACAGTAAACAAACAACACCCATCTTTCTTGCAGGAATTCTCTTCTCATCTCATTCACTCTAAACGAACGAACTCGCTTCGATGTGCCTCTCTTAGGATGGTAAATGGACTCGCCTCAGACGAGCCTTCAACACCCGATCATTGGCATAAGCACTCTCTGAAAAACACAAACATGTTCCCGCCTTAGTTAGGCGAACTACGTCGACTCTGATTCTCATATCCCATGAGATACGTAGGTAGTGGGGTAGGGCCCATTCCAGCACAATCTTTATTTCCCCTACATTTTCCCCGTTCTTCCTTTTCGTTCTCTTTTTCCAGTCCCCTCTCTCATTCAAGTTCTAGTAGCGTTTTTTATTCAGCAGCAATTTTATTTCTCACCCATTGAAACAGAAAAACAAGCGTGGATCTTGTCGGGTACGACGAAAGATCTGGGGCGCTTATACCTTCCCAGTTCGTAACCGACTCCCGAACCCAGTTCTTTGGTTCGCAGGACCTTGTCCTTTCTTTTTTCCTTCGGTTTGTGAAGCATTACCTTTCCTATTTATGACCTAAACTAGACTCAATCCTAAGCCTAAGGATGCCTAAAAGCTAAGCAAAACAAAACAAAAAGTCAGAAGCTACAACAACACTCCAGCACACCATCAACTACCAAAGACAACTAATAATGCAAAAACCCTATTACAGCTTCCAAACAACATGAAAATAGGTGTAAACAGTGTCAAACAGAATAATATAACACACATTTTACAACCTTTGTTTCAAAATGTAGCAGTGAAAACAAGGCAGAATCACATTACTTTTTAAATGCATATGCATGGATCCTAATGCATGGATGTAACATACTACAAGCAGTAATAGATGCAACGTATCTATTATGATTATGAACATGTGAATATGCCAACAACTTAACCACTTAATGCACTTTTCTATACAAAAGCAAATATATGTACATTATGCCAAAATGAAGCTTTAATGCAAACAAACCATGGAATGAACGTGTATTCTCATGTATTCTAATCTGAAATGAACATCAACAATGGAATGTAACAAACAAACAAGCAAGAATGAATGCAAACATGTGAAATGTGCAATTTTAAGTAGCATGCAACATTTCCGATTATGCGCGCAATCATCTGAAACATACATTGATTGCAAATACAGTGCAAAACAAAATTTTAACTTATCATTAATATGCTAACAATGAAGCTAAATCATGAAAACAACATCCATAACATGTTATGAACACAAATTCAACCATTATGCCAAAAAACCGGAACTGAACGGAACGCGCGTCGAAAGATGTCGAAACTACATGCACCTGCACCTAAATAGCTTCTAAAAAATTTCCTAAAATCACAACCTAATGGCCTATGATGATTTAAGAGGGATTGGCATGCAAACATGCATTAAAATGCACAAAAAAAATCCAAAACAGCTCAGTGTTAACCAGTTAACGTAATGGGTTAACCAATTAACACTACTGAATTCTGCAGAATTTGCCAAAATTTGAACTATATTAACCGGTTAACGAAATGGGTTAACCGGTTAACACTGAACCAGAATCATTTTTAAATGCAAAAAAAAACACTTCTAGCTACCAACTTATTCCTAGAGTTCCTAATTCAGCTACTACCAAGTTAGCATGAAATTGACACCTAAATGCAACAATCTAACACCAACTAAAACCACAAACACATCAAGATTCTAACTTCCAGTGATAAAATCAATTAAAGTGTCAACTATTAAGAAAACGCGAAGAATGCGCGAAGCGAGATGAAGAGGAATAAGTTAAAACGAAAGTGATTATGAATTCACCAACCTACAAAGTGGAGGCTTGCTTTGGCAATTGTTGCAATGAGGAAGTGATACACGATAGAAGAGAAAATCGGTGATCCGAAGCTTCTTCTCGCGAATGCGCAAAATAAATGCGATTGATGAGAAATCTTCAAAAAGAGCACTTCCAAGAGGTGAAATAAACACCAAATCAGTATCTAATTCTTCAAATAACCATGAATCAAATGTGATGATGGAGGTTTATCTTCCAATTCAACAAGTTTCAATGCAAAACTTGAAGAATCTTGATGACGATGAAGCTTTGTGTGAGTTTGGGAAATGGGAGAAAAATGAGAGAATTGAGAAACGTTGTGAAAAAATGAAGTGTGAATGCATTTTGAGGTTTGGAGTGAAATTGACTTATATATGAGCTTGGTTTGGAGATTGGTTTGGGTTAGAGATGAGGTTTGGGTATTAGGTTTGGGACCTAAGATAGGAGTTAGTTAAAGTTAGTTGGGAATATTCCTAGAATATTTCAATGGCATATTCTTAGAATATTCCCTTGGCATATTCTTGGAATATTCCTTTAGAAGGTGGTAGAAGGTTCTAGAATTTGGTTAAAATGCAAGGCAATGTGAAGTGGAAAAGTGGTGGAACAAGGCAAGCTCAAATTTGATTTTTTTTTTCAAAATTCGCATGCGTTAACCGGTTAACCAATTGTGTTAACTAGTTAACCCAGGCAAATTTTGAATTTTCCCTCCTTTTGGTGGGAAAGCCTCAAAGTACACCTACACCATATATTCTGAGCCTGTTTTGACCTTGAGCTATGATAACTGATTTTACCACTGAATAACCCTCGATCACATGCCTTATATGTTTGCCAATGATGCATGATTTATTTTATTTTTTATTATTTTATGTAATGTATGAATGAATATGCTAACTAACATGGAAATGAAGCATAATCCACTTGGAATTGGTAATAACTAAGAGGGCAAATTTTGGGGTGTTACATATACCAATCCCAAACCCCATTCATATCAGTCTCAAATGCATGAAAAACCAATTCTAAACCAGCAATAATAACATACCACAAATTGTAGGCCACAAAACAAATTCTTATTCATCAACCTAACTCATCAATTCAAACCCTCATCATGAATTCTCCACCAATTCCCCAAATCCCATTATATTTTACTTATTATACTAAAAGAATGAACACAAATTACTCCTCATACCTTAGAGTGAAGCTTTCTACGACCTTTTCTCAAAATCTCCAGAAATCCTTCAAGCCTTAGCCTCTCCTCTTTTGTTCTATAGAGCTTTCTCTCTTCTCCTTCAAACACGATCGTGAAAATCGATTGTATCCCAAAACCCTCAACTTTATTTTGTCAATCTTACCCCTAGAACCCCAAATATTCCTTTCCCATCCCACCCTTACTAATTATCCACAAAAGACCATTATACCCATCATACCTCTAACTTCTTTATTTTAATTAAATAACTATTTAAATAACATAGTTTACATTATTCAATATTACCATAAAATAAATAATTACTCAACATAGTAAACAAGCAACACCATGACACATACACCAAAAATAGCCAAAATATCATAATAATTAATTAAATAATTAAATTACGAAATCAGGGTGTTATAACTCTCCTCAACTTTAAGAATTTTCATCCTCGAAAATTTACCTGAAGCAAACAGAGTCGGATACGACTCCTTCATCTGATCTTCACGCTCCCAAGTCAAACTTTCACCAGCTGTTCCACCCCATAATACATTCACCAAGGCTTTTTCCTTCCCTTGCAACTGCTTCATTTCTCTGTCATCTATCCACAATGGTAATGCCTTAACATTCAGGTTTTCCCTTACCTGCACATCGTCTATCTGAATCACATATGACATATCAGCGACATACTTCCTTAGCTGTGACACGTGAAACACATCATGCAAATTCGCAAGTGATGGTGGTAGTGCAATCCTATATTCCACCTCTCTGATCCTTTGTGAAATCTGATACGGACTAACAAAACACACAGTGAGCTTTATAGACTTCAAAGCTCGTACAACACCAGTCACCGGAGTAACCCACAAGAACACATGGTCTCCCTCTTGAAACTCAAGTGCTTTCCTCCTCTTATCATGATAACTCTTCTGTCGACTCTGAGAAGCCTTCATCCTTTTTTGTATCATCTTAATCTTCTCAATCATTTCCTGCACGATCTCAGGTCCAAGCACTGCATCTCGCCCGATTCATACCAACACAATGGAGTTCGGCATCGTCTACCATACAACGCTTGATACAGTGTCATTCCAATACTATCATGGAAACTATTATTGTAGGTAAACTCGACCAACGATAAATGATTATCCCAAAATCCTCTATAATCTAGCACACAATCTCTCAACAAATCCTCTAAAGATTGGATAGTCCTCTCTACTTGACCATTTGTCTATGGATGATAAGTAGAACTCATCCTCAACTTAGTACCTAAGGCATCCTGCAAAATCATCCAAAACCTTGATGTAAAATGCAGATTTCTATCCGATACGATACTCGACAATATCCCATGCAACTTCACAATCTATTCAATATACATATCGGCTAGCTTCTGCATAGAATGATTAGTCTTCATCGGCAAGAAATGGGCCGACTTAGTTAATCTATCCACGATCACCCAAATCGAATCATTTCCCTTAGTAGTCTTCAGAAAACCCGTCACAAAATCCATAGAAATGCAATCCCACTTCCATTCTAGAATATTCAACGGTTGCATCATACCCAACAACTTCTGATGTTCAATCTTTGACTTTTGGCAAACCAAACAAGCATACACAAATTCTGCAACGTCTTTCTTCATACCTGGCCACCAAAACAATTTCTGCAAATCATGGTATGTCTTTGTATCACCAGATGGATACTCAGTCTAATTCGATGTCTTTCTTATAAAATACTCTTCTTAATTTTCGGAACAACTGGAATACACACTCTATCTCGGAATCTTATCATACCATTCTCATCAATTCGAAATTCCCCTCTATTACCTTGCTTAATCAAGGTTAATTGATCAAAAACCTCCAAATCAGATTGTTGTCCCAATCTGATCTCCTTTAGGATACCACTAGTCAATTTCAACATTCCCAGCTTCACACTATTAGAAGTTGTTTCACACAACAAACTCATGTCTCGGAACTATTCGATCATTTTAAGTTCTTTCACCATTATCATCGACATATGTAATGTTTTCCTACTCAAAGCTCTGCAATCACATTTGCCTTATCGGGGTGGTAACTCAACTCAAAATCAAAGTCCTTCAACAACTCTAACCATCTCCTCTATCTCATATTTAATTCCTTCTGATCAAACAAGTATTTCAAATTTTTATGATCGCTGAACAGTTCAAACCTCAAAAAAAAGAGATAATGCCTCCAAATCTTCAACACAAACACCACAATTGCCAACTATAAATCACGTGTAGGGTAATTTCTTTCATGAACTCTCAGTTTCCTAGAAGCATAAGCAACCACTTGACCCTTTTGCATTAAAACTCCTCCAAGTCCCATCTTCGATGCATCATAAAACACTACAAATGACTCATTTGGATTAGGCAAAATCAACAATGGAGCAATTGTCAGTTTCTTCTTCAATTCTACAAAACTCTTTTTTCACAAGCAACGTTCCACACATAAGCTTGACCCTTTCAAGTCAACTGAGTCAAAGGTAACGCCAACTTTGAAAAGCCCTCAATAAACTTTTGATAATAACTTGCCAAAAAACTTCAAATCTTAGTAGCAAACTTCGGAGTCTCCCACTATAACACCGCATCAATCTTCGAAAGATCCACATCAATTCGGCTACTAGAAATTACATGCCCAAGGAAACTCACTTCCTCCAACTAGAAATCACACTTTGACAGCTTAACATACAACTTCTTCTCTCACAACACTTGCAACACAATCTTCAAATGCTCTACATGCTCTTCTTCGGTCTTAGAATAAATCAGAATATCATCAATAAAAACCACCACAAATTTATCCAAGTACTCATGGAATATTCGATTCATGTAGTCAATGAACACACCGGGTGCATTAGATACACCAAACGACATCATTGTGTACTCATAATGACCATATCCCATTCTGAAGGCTACCTTCGGAATATCATCAGACTTAACACGAATCTGATGGTAACTAGATCTTAGATCGATCTTGCTGAACACACACGCTTCTACCAACTGATCCATTAAGTCATCGATCCTCGAAAGTGGATACTTATTCTTAATATTAACCTTGTTCAACTGCCGATAGGTCGAACAAACTTCTTTTCCAACAATTCTTCTAACTGTTTCTTCAACTCACTCAATTCCAAAGTAGACATCCGATACGAAGCCATAGACATAGGACTTGTACCAGGTAATAAATCCACTGCAAACTCAACTTCACGTTCCGGAGGTAAATCACTTATGTCCTCAGGAAACACATCTAGAAATTCCTAAACAACTAGTAGTTCAACACTCTGAGTCTTCCCTTTAACTTGCAACGATGCAAATATTGGATACATCTGAGCTTCATCTTCTAAAATTTCATCCACTTTCTTAGCCGTCAAGAACATCAATCCACCTTATGTTTGATGATTTCTTTAATTTAATGTTCTTTAGTTAATTAATTTTTGTTGTAATTATTCTATACAACTTATGTTTGATGATTTATTTAATTTATAATGTATTTTAATGACACAATTAATTTCACTCTATGGGAGAAGTATGTTATGTAGTTCATGCACTTTGTGCAACATGTAATACCTCAAAATTTGCCCTCTCATTTCCTCAACATTTTGCATAGCATCTTGCATACATAAATTCATGAAATAAAAAAAACACTGCATCATGGGTGTAAACACCCCAAATTTTCCCTCAATAAGTTCACACCATGGCTTGTGATCTTTCATCTTTGCATAAGTTTAATCATATCATATCATGTTGCATTTTTGCATCACTGCATTGGTTCAAGTTCATCTGCATCTAGGGTTTGTGACTTGAGCCATCCAAGATCCATCTGAGGCACTCCAAAGTCCATCAATCATTTCAAGAGGGTCCATGTATGTTCAATCATCATATTATATCCACCAAAGATCAAGGAAATAAAAAAAAATCACAAGAACTGGCAAAGCATGGAAGCAGAGCTAGGGTTTAACTACACAGATGACCTGAAATTAGGGTTTTGGTTTCAGAGGCCATAACTCCAAATTTTTTGGTCATTCTTGTTTCTATTGGTCTCAATATGTTATAAGGATCATACATACCAAGTTTGATGAAGAAATTCATTGTGGAAGTCATCTGATCATTTAGTAACTTCTTAAGCAAGTCAGAGCAAAATCAGGGCATCTAAGGCCTCCCAACATGGAACCAAAGTGGATTTTTCATCAAATCGAGTTTATATGATCTTTATTTGATCATTGAAGTGTTTAGAAGTTCACAAATTTTAAGAAAAGTGAGCTAAACCAAAAGTTACCAAAAATGGAAATGACTTGTAATGTAAACTTTCCATTTTGGGAAAGTTTTTCAACCTCCTCTTTCTCAACCAAAAATGCTTCAAATGAAAAATAATTGGTCATGAAAGTTGTAGATTGGATCATTCCCTTTTCAAAAAGTACAAGAACAATATCTAATGAAAAATGCTTCAAATGAAAAATAATTGGTCATGAAAGTTGTAGATTGTAGATTGGTCATGAAAGTTATGGCTTGTCAAAGTTGGCAAAAATCACATAATTTTCAAGAATGCACCAAAGAGGATTTATTTTGCAAAACCACTTGCCAAGCCATTTTGTGACTTCAAATACACTTCTAAGCATCATACCAACATTGTGCAAAGTCTAAAACTCAGAATTGCCCAAAGAATCTCAAGTTTTCATGCCTTGCCCATGAAGAAATCTCAAAGGGGCCAAACTTTCTCCAAATTGCAAAACACCCCATAACTTTGTTTCAACTTGCTGAATTACCTCAAGATTGATTCTATGGTCATCCTTGATCTCAGCTGCACATGGACATGCCAAAAAGCCAGCTGCATTCTTGCCCATACCTCAAGTACAACCAACCTTGACTTTTTGCAAATCACCCCATACCAATCAGCATAGCCCACACCAACTCCACAGACCTATCACAACTTGATATGTGGACTTTATGCAAGCCATAACACACAAGAACACAGCCTGAAGCCTCAGCATTCTCAAGTTCACAAAAATCATCCCTCTTGCATTTTCCTTCGAAACACACAACACACTTTCTCAATCTTCAAACAAACACCACCATTCATTTCCAAATCAATCACTGATCACAAACCACCCACCAAAACAACCAAGAACACACCACAAGCAAAACACGATTTTCTGACCAGTGGAGTACAAACTCACAAACCAGCCATCCTCAAAGCTCTCCAAGCATCAAAGCTTCTTCAGGGAGGTCATTGGAGACATTTTACACCAAGGAAGCAGCCAGAAAGCTCCAGGGTTGAAAGCTCCGTCTCAGGTAGCCATTCAAATTAATTTTTCCAAAACCTTTATTTTATGTTACTGAATGATTAAGCATGTGTCCCCTGAGTACACTGAACTTTGTATTTTTGAAAATGGTGGAGAGATGAGTATTTACCGAGCTTCTGAAATTTTTGCCATTTTTGCCATTTTCTTCGAATCTTGATTTTGGTTGAAAAGAAATGAAGTTTGAGGGTGGATTTAGATTCAGGGGGATGAGGGGAGTTGATCTGGAGCTTTAGAGCTCTAGAAATAACCTAGAAGTGAGGTTTTGGTTTTGCTCTGGGGAGGTGTGGCCGGAGAAGACGACCGAAGGTCTTTTCCGGCCACCTGAAAGTGATTAATGGCTAATTAGGGTTAGAGTTTCTGTTTGAATGAGGACCCTTGGATTTGTCTTTCCCGCGTGAGATGAGTGGCTGATATTAGATCATTTGTTTTAATTCTGGATTAATTAAATGTTTAATTAGGATTAATGAGATTTGAATATGGGCCATTGGATGTGGCGCCAGGTCAATCCCTTTAAACCCAGAATCAATCCAGGCCATCCATTCTGCATACTTCTCATTTATTTTGTTTTTAATTCATTTTTCTTATTTATTTTGCACGAATTATTTAAAATAGTTAAAAAATGCCAAAAATATTTTCCTTCAGCATTTTAATTCCAAATAATTTTCTCAACCCAAAAATATTTTTATTTTTATTTTTTGCATTAAAAAATCATTTTTTATACATTTAATTGTTTATTTTAATTAATTAATGAAAATTAATTAATTAAAATATCATTTAGGTTTCTAAAAAATCCCAAAAAATTCATATTGCATCTTTAAACATTTAGAGACATTGTCATACCATCCACATGAATTTCTGTTTTGGTTTTGAATCATTTTGACATTTTTCTTTGAATTTAGGGTTCATAAAATTCACACTTTAGAACCCTAACTTCAAGAATTATTTTCTGCCTAACCTAGAATGGTATGACAATGGTTCTTTTTGCATTGATCTTCATTTGAAATGTAGTTTCTAACATATTTTTGCCATAAATTTCTTCTTCCTTTTTGATTTGATTGGCATTTTTTCCCTTTAGGTATCTTAAAACCCTAGAAAACTTAGAAAAATCATAAGTCCCTTAGGATTAAGAGTTAGGTCTCCTCCTTTGGTGTATGAAATCATAGGGGGTTATGGTTATTTTGATTGCATTTTCAATTTTTTATCTTGTCATTTTCTTCTGTTTTTGAGTTTTGCATCTCATGTTGCATGAAAACCCTAATTCCTCATCTTCCTTTGCATACATCTTGCATATGCTTGCATTCATGAACTTGCCATGACATTTTATGCATTCACATGACATATAAGACATCATAGGACATATTAGAATCATGTTTGATCATTGCATCAACCATTTTCCATGTTATGCATTCATTTCATTTCATGTGCATTCATGAACTTTCATGCTTCATTTGCATCCTCATTACTGGTATGATCATTCACAACTCTTGACATGCATTTTTATCATCTCTTAACATCATTTTCATCATGATTTGCTTCTGGTTTTGGTTTTCATCCTTGCATTCATTTCATTTCATTTCCTTTTACTAACATTTCAAGTGGTAAGTTACTTTGAGAAGTGAATTTGCCTTCACTTCTCACAATCTCTTCTCATCTCTCTTATGAATTCATTGCTGCATTTTGTATTTGTATTAGAGTGAGCTTGTTCATTCATGTTCCTTATTCACCTTCTTTCTCCAAGCAACTTATCTTCTTAAGTGAAGTAAGTTGACTTGTTTCTTCTGCTTCTCCTCCTTTCATTTGCTTCTACCTTGGTGGCTATCCTTGAAGATCTCTTGCAAGCCTTACAAACCATAGGAACATCCAAGCATGACAATAATTAGGGTTTTGATTAGTCCCCCTTTAGTTTTTACCTTTGTGTCTTCTTTGTGTCTCTCTTCTCATCTCATAATCAGGGGCTAAACCTTCAAGGTTACAAGGCTTTGTGATTAAGGTTATGCCTGCATCCTTCTCTTAGGATGGAGTGTATAACTTTAATACTAAGTGTTAAACCCTTGATGTGTTTAAATCTCTTAATCAATCCATCTAATAATCACTAAGACAATAATCTTGTAACTTAGGCCTTGCATTAGGGTTCTAATTCTTCCTAAATTGGTTAAGAAGGACTAACCCTAGTGTTAATGGACAAGTCCCCCTCAAGTTGTCTTACAAGCCATAAAATTCATTTCTTAATCTTATCATTAACTAAAATCCACTTTAATAAAGGCTTTGTTTTGTCATGAGGTTAATCCCTAATCATGGATTAAGTTGAGGTATCTTCCTCAGCTTAAATGTTCTCATCTATTATCCTTCTATTAGGATGGTGTAATGAGTCCATTAAATCCTTGATTATGGCTTAAACTCATTACTTAACACTAAACAAAAACTCCAAAAAAACATCTAAATAAATGCAAGTAGGTTAATGATCTTAATCCTACACCATGGTGATTAAGTATGAGGTGCTTACTTCATACTTAAGGTATTCTCATTACCCCTAATCAGAGGGAGGATGTGATGAGTTTACTAACCCTTGGTTTAGGCTTAAGCTCATTTTCTTATGACAAACACAAAAAGCAATAAAAGATTGAAAACACCAAAAACAAGCAATAATCGTCTCCTCCGGGATTCTTTTCTCACCTCATTCACTCACAAACGAGAACTCGCTTCTTCCGTCTAATGCAAGACAGTTTGCACCTGAGCCAGACAGGTCATACACTTGAGCATAGACAAGAAAGCAGTTCATCAGTCAATTTATCTTTCAGTCTCTTTGAGTTGAACTACGGTGTTCTGACTTCCTCATTGCACGAGAGGATACGTAGGCATAACTTAACTGTTATCGAACAAAAGTCTCTGTATATTCCCCCTCCTCCAGCATTACTCTTTTAAGCCTCATTGTCTTGAGAATTACACTCTTTTCTGGAACTGACACTCCTTTTATTCACTTCACACTTCTTTAGCACTGACACTTGCATTCTTTTTCCAGCTTAGCACTAAAACTACCCCTTTAAACACAAACTTTCAAGCGTGGATCCCGTCGAGTACGACGGATAATCTGGGTGCTAATACCTTCCCAAGTTGTAACCAACTCCCTTTCTCAGTTTCTCTAGTTCGCGACCGTCTTATCCATTTCTTTTCTAGGTTTATGCAACATTACCTTTCCCTCGGGATAAAAATGCCTAGTTGGCGACTCTTTTCAGTTCATCTTCATGTTCTCTCTTTCGCCGACCGTTCGCGTCTGTACCCCTCTTGACCAGGTGCCATTTGGTGGGAGCGACAGCTTGGCGACACTGCTGGGGAGACCCTTATATTGCAACCAGGGCTTCTGGTTCTTTTTGTGGGTTCCTCCTAGCGCTTGTTTGATTTGTGTTTACTGAGGTGTTATGTGCTAATTGTGTTCATTTATTTGCTTTATTTATTTCTTTATGTACAATTTTTATTTACTGCTTTCTTTATAGTTTTTTATACATCATACTGTCATTATCATTGCTGGATCTGGCTTCTGTTTTGGTGGGTGGGGTCTCACTGAGTGATTAAGGTCCTATACCTGGGACCTGAGTGACACATAGGCTAGAGTGGTTCATATTCTTTCCCATTCCATTTCGGTCTGGTGCGGGAATATGAAACATGGTTCAGATGTGGGTTTCTTCTTGAGAGCTCTGTACTACAGATTTCCTGTAGTGCTAGGGCTATCTGGGAAGCCTGCTAAGTCTGGATGTCCTTTATTTTGACCTTCAAAATCTGGGGTGAATTAGAGGAGGATCTTTTATGGTTATTGTAAACAATGTACCTCCGGGTTAGAAGTGTTTACACTTCTCATAACTGATCCAAGTCTGAGGATCCTTGTTCTAGAACATTACATATGATGGGGTATGATTTTGTTTACAGGTTTGCAGGAACCCTTGGCCACATCATACCCTGTTACTGTTTTGTTTAAGAATACTTCACTTTGGACAGTTCTTGTGATTAACCCTGGACATGTGACTCTTTATTTGAGTCCCCCACCCTGGTTACTGGATTTCTGAGCCTCCATTTGGACCTTTGAACATACATAGGCCTTATACCAAGACAGATAATCAGATCCAGCTCTTGATCACAAACCCTTGCATATCATTTGCATATCATTTGCATATATCATCATTGCATCATTTAACATTTGTTTATTTTTTTTCAGGGTATCCATCACATCATATTTGGTTTGGTTTTGACCCCTTCTACTGCTTAGACCTCTGCTTCAGTTATCCCCTTCAGTATCTGCTTCAGTTATCTCCCTCATCACCTGCATTCGTCTGTCAGAGACTTACCTCCAGCTTCTCAGTCTGTGATCTTCATCAGCATTTGACTTCAGCTTCTTCACCAGCACTCACGGATATTCCAAGAAAGAGCAACATATCTTATCACTTCTTTGAGCCCATATTGACTGGTACCAGGCAGGTCCAGTCTCTTATCACACCTGACCACATCCCATTGTTTAGAGAGCACTATGGGGGTATTTTAGACATGGTCATGGATCTTGATTCTTCTCAGAGAAGCATAATCCACACATGCTTGCAGTTTTATGACCCTCCACTAAGATGCTTCACCTTTCTTGACTTCCAGATGGGGCCTCTGTTGGAAGAGTTTTCCTTGTTGATTGGAGTGCCTATCAGAGGAGGGATCCCCTTCAACCCAGAGATGACTGCTCCCAGAAGTGAAGAGATGGCAAGGGCATTGCATTTAGAGCCTGCCCTCATTGAGCAAAACATGACAACAAAAGCTGGGATTCCTGGTTTACATATGGACTTCTTAGTGTCTCAAGCCATCCTGAAGGCTGCAGTTGGAGAATGGAGGGTAGTCTGTGCACTTTTAGCCATAAGCATATATGGGGCTATATTGTTTGCAGATGAGCTTAAATTTGTCAGTAAGAATGCCATCCATTTGTTCTTGCTGAGGAACCCAGTGCCTACATTTCTAGGAGATTTTTACTACTCCATCCATCAGAGAAATGAAAAACAAAGGGGGGAGTTGGTCAGATGTTGTGCTCCCTTGTTCTACTCTTGGCTACTCAGACACCTGCCTAAATCAGATGCTTTCTTGAACCCACACGAGTAGAAGAATTGGGCAAAAAGGTTCATTGCCTTAACATCAGATGATATCAGATGGTGCACCCAGAGCACCAAAGGCAAGGAGATTATTACTAGCTGTGGGCAATACCCTAATGTGCCTCTGATAGGAGTAAAAGGTTGCATCAACTACAACCCTTTGCTGTTTAAGAGACAATTGGGATATGCCTTGGTTCACCCTCCCAGAGGACAGGATTTAGCTGAGACCCTATACTGTGAAGTGCAACCTAATTCAGCTGTTATCAGGCAAGCTGCCTGGGCTTGGGACAACATCCAGACCAAAGGGACAACCATCCTTGGAAGGTGTAACAATATTGCTTCATCCCAGTACTCTGACTAGTCCCGTACTAGAGCTCAAATCACCAGGATGCCTTTCACCTTGGAAGACACACCTGGACCTTCTACAGTACAGCCTGCAACAACTGTTAGCCTGGAGGAATTTGAAAAGCTGAAAGAGAGGAATAATCAGCTATCTGAGGCCCTGAAGAAGACTCTTTGGGAAAGAAATGACGGTCGTCTGGACATTGAAAGATTGGAAAGACTCAAGACTGAGCATCTGACCAAGATTGAGAGGACATATGACTACATAAGGAAAGCAAGAGTCGGGGAACAGATATTGAAGAATGCCTGCAAGGAGGCCAAGGTTCAGAAAGCTAGGGCTGATCATTACCTGGAGGAAAGCCAGGCTAGGTGGATCAGGATCACCGAAGCCCGTGCACAAGAAGACTAGAGGACTCAGGCCAAGATTGAGCAGTTGGAGGCCAATGAGAAGAAGCAGCATGAAGCTTTGCTGGCAGCCCAGAAGGAAATATCAGAGATAAAACTCCGGGCGAGGTTAAAGAGATCAAAGGATCAGGACAGGCATAAGAAGTTGACTAATGCCATTGCTACCAGGAACCTCCTAATTAGGACAATTATAGAGCACCCAACTGGTCCGGTGACTGAGGCACTGTAACACGGTGGGAGAACTGACTTTAGTTATGTTGCGGATAGCAAGAGTCGCCACCGACTTTTATTTTATCCAAAAGGAAAGGGTATAAAAGAACAGGAAAGACCTTAAGAGATATTTTTGGGTCCGGGGGGTAGGTTATGTAAAGGGAAGGTGTTAGCACCCTTTACATCCATGGTTATCCATGGGCTCTTAGTTACTTAGCTCACTTTAAATTGTTTTTGAAAGTGTAGTGTGTGAATAGAAAAATTTTCATAATAGTTAATAATAATCCATGTGCGGATGTGTAAAAACTTGTTTTTGAAAATTTGTTTGAAATTGTGGAAAGTTTGTAAAGTTTTTGAAGTGAGCAAGTACATAAGAGGAACCTACCCTAATGTTTTAAGTCTTTCTTGTTCTTTATCCTTTAATTGGTAAGACTATCCCTACTATTAAGGAGTAGGTAGTCATTACCTTGGATGTAAGGGACATGAGAGGGACATCTGTTTTAAGAAGGCAACTGTGGGGTGTAATAAGCATAAAGGAGGGACTATCATCATTATTCGAAGGGACTTGATTCGTAAAGGCAACCACGAGGGACTTGATGATTTTTCTTTTTAAAGGGACTTGCTTTATACACCCCACTTGACCTTATGATTTAGGCAACTTGAGGGATAACCTTAGAAAGTGTAGGATGGCGATTAGAAATCGACTTACGTGTGTGAGTGTTCAATATTAATTATCTTTGATTAAAATGATCTAAATTTATTTTTACATAACATACATGTTTTGTACTCCCTAAATTACTAACCATAGCAACAATTAAATATTTAAAATTTACATCCGGGAGCATTTACATAATAATTATAATAATGAACAAATTAAAATAAATAGCAAAAATAAATAATAAGCAAATTAAAAATATATAAGCAAAATAATAAGCAATAAATAAATAAATATTGGGTTAGTGATAAATAATAATATTTAAATAATAAGCAAAATGTTAGTAATAATAAAATAAGGGAGGTTAGTAAATAATAAAAATTAATAAAATTAGTGAGATAATAATAATATATAAAATTAGTAAAGCAAAAATAAATAATATGGTTAGTAATAACAAAAATATTATAAGAATAAGAGATTAACAATTTTTGATATAAGCAATTATATTTAGAAAAAAATATGAACAAACAATTATTTTAATTTACAAGATTTAATTTCTAATAGCATGAAATATATTTATCTTATATGAGAAAAATAATTTATAATTATATTTACAATATTTACATGAATCATACTAAATAAATAAATAAATATACATTATAATTATATTAATAATTAGAAAATAAAATTATTTAGAAAAAATAGAATTAGGTTTTATTTTAGAAAATATTTTTATGGTTTTAAAAAAATTAGGGTTTAGTTATATACAAAATAATTTTAACTAATATATACATATATATATTATAATTACATAAAATAATAAAATAAATTTTTGAATAATAAAAAAACAGAAAAGTTTAGAACTTTTAGAGAATAACATGTTATTTTAAAATTTTTAATATATGTGATTCATTAAGAATATAAAACAAATAAATTAATTGATTAAAGAAAAATAGAAAAAAAAAAGTGATAAAAAATAAGAACTTACCTTGGCTGGGTTTGAACCCAGGTCTTCAAGCTTGCCAGCATCAAAACATTCCACTAGGCCAACCATGCGTTGGTGATCATAGGATGACCTCAATTGTTTTTATGCCATATCTTTGAAAAATCCAGAAAAATGATGAAAACAAAAGGCCTGGGGTGAGAATCGTACCCAGGACCTTCAGATTACCAGCATGCACGCACATCCACCTGGCTGGGAGAGCCTACCTGATGACAAACCACCAAGCCATAATAATATATGATATTCAAAGTATAGATGAAAACAAACCAAAAATAATTGCCATGACCAGGATTCGAACACAGGTCATGCTGCCAGTACACATACGCCTCCTTCCACTGGGACAAGCCAGCGCTTGTGATAACCAAATAACCACACAACATAAAATATGTTAATCATAATTTGAATTTCCTGAGCGCGCGAAGCTGCTTCTTCTTCTCCAAATTTCCTGCGAAATTTCCCTCCATCTTACCTGCGAATATTGCTACGTGTTCTTCATCCCTGCGAATCACAAACTCAATCCAAACAACAAAATTTCACCAAATTGATTATATCATTGAATTGCTACTGAGTTTTGCAATTTTCCTATGTCTTTAGAATCCATTTATCATTATGGAATCATGAAACCCTAAAGGGGGCCGTGAACCCTAATCATGGTGGATTCTCATACCTGCAAGAAAAATCCAATTGTACAGCCCAGAATCGTTCTAAGATTTATCATAAACATCATACAACAATCAAAAACAAATTAAACATAGTAAATCAATGGATTCGAAAAGTCATATTCAAGAACAAGTTTTGGCTCGGGTTATGCAATTTATGAGGTTTTTGATGCAAATGATGATTGATTCATGATCAGTGATGTCCCATAATCATGTCCATGTCTTCAAAATACCTTGTAAAGCTCTGGAAATCAGAAACCGAATGTGAGCTTTTGGATGATTTTTTTGACTTTGTGCACTTACCTTTGGCTGCTGGAAATCGTCCTAGGGTTATGCTTATGATCAATACTTATAGGTGAATCAATCTAGGTCAAAAACTTCATTGGTTATGTGAAAGATTTGATTTAAAAAGATTGAGATTGATCATGCTTTGAAAGTTCAATATTTTTGTACCAATGCTTTCTATTTCAAGCCATTCCATATAACTCTTGTATCAACTTATTCCATACTGATTTCATGACTTTCTAGAATCAATCACAAAAATAAATCTTCATATTTAATATTTTATTTAAATTTAAAATGATTTTAAGAATAAAAAATCATAATAAATTAATTAAATAAAATAAAAATTATGAAAATATTATGGAAATTTCGTGCATGATATTATTGTATGGGTTGGGTCATAATTTGGCCAGCCCATTTGGAGAAAATTGCTTTTAGGCCCCCATTTTCAATATAAACCATCACAAAATTTCCCAACTTTGTAAGAGCATATCTCCCTCAATTTTAAAGGTATGAGGGTGTTCTTGGACTTTTTGGAAAGCTTGAAGAGTCCTCTAAACAACCCCATTGGTTTCAGGTCCATATCATTTACCAATCTCAAGTTATGCCCTTTTGAAGTTGTTGACTTTTTGTTGACTTTTGAAATGACCTATAATGTCTTAGGTCATATCTTCCAAATGAAGCATTTTTGGGCTTAACTTTCAACATAAAAGTTGTAGAGGATTAAATTTCCTTCAAAATGAGCTTTGGATGGAGACTTGGTGATGAAGTATGTGAAAGTTATGAATGGTCAAAGTTCAGTTGACTTTTACTGAGGAAACCCTAATTTAGAAACTTCTGATTCTTGATGATCTGGAATCTCCTTGATGAATCATGATAAACCCTTGATCATATGATGAATTTTACTTCATATACTTGATGTTGGCAAAAAATCATGAAGTTTGACTTTGGTTTGACCACAGTTGACCTCAGTTTGACTTTTTAACTACATTGACTGATTTTGACTTATCTGAGCATCTGACTGAGCAAACTTTTGAGAAAAGTCTTGAAACTTGTCATGGGGGTTCTTATACACATATAAGATGTTATGAAACTCACTTGAGGTATTGGAAGTCCATTTAGCCTGATTAAAGTCAAAACCCTAGTTTTGGATGCACTGCTTAGGAGGTGCATTGTCTGAGGGAATTGTCAACTCTTCTGACCAATTGTGAACTTTGTGAATCTTGTGAACCATCATAAAATGTCTTGTGAACCATCATAAAATGTCTTGTGAACCTCATGGGAGGTATTGTGAAGCTTGTGATCCTTGTGAACCTTCATAAAGTGGCTTTGTAGACCTCATGAACCTCATGAAAGGTTATATAAGCATTGAGAACTTGTGAACCTTGTGAACCTTCAAGAAGCAACTTATGGACTTCATGAACCTCATGAAAGGTCTTGTAAATGTTGAGAAGCTTGTGAACCTTGTGAAACTTCAAGAAGTAACTTGTAGACTTCATGAACCTCATGAAAGGTGTTGAAAGCATTATGGAACTTGTGAACCTTGTGAACCTTCATAAAGTAACTTGTAGACTTCATGAACCTCATGAAAGGTATTGAAAGCATTGTGAGTCTTGTGAACCTTGTGAACCTTCTTAGAACACAAAGTCTTGTATTGTGAGGGCAAATTTTGGGGTGCAACAGCTGCCCCTGTTCAATTTTCTGAAACCTGAGGGGTTAGATTGGTATATTTGCCAGTCGTGACCTGGAAGGTTGAAGGGGATTGAACACAAAAGCCCGAAAATTTGCACTCACCAGTGCATTGGAGTGATATGATGGAGTGGGCTTAAAGATGCCACTAGGGGAAAGTTCTTCAGATATATTTCTTGGAAGATAAAGCAGTCCAAAATATGGAGGTATAATGAAAGCTGTCAGGAGTCTGGAACAGTCCTGAGGTATTGATGGTATGCTTTCAGGAGACTGGAGTAATCCTGATGTAACAGCATGTCTTCATGAGGATAGAGCAATCAATAATGATAACCCTAAAGCAGTCTTGAAGTAATAATATGATTTCAGGAGGATAGAGCAATCAATAATGATAACTCTAAAGCAGTCTTGAAGTAATAATATAATTTCAGGAGGATAGAGCAATCAATAGTGATAACTCTAAAGCAGTCTTGAAGTAATAATATGATTTCAGGAGGATAGAGCAATCAATAATGATAACTCTAAAGCAGTCTTGAAGTAATGATTTCAGGAGGATAGAGCAATCAATAATGATAACTCTAAAGCAGTCTTGAAGTAATGATTTCAGGAGGATAGAGCCATCAATAATGATAACTCTAAAGCAGTCTTGAAGTGATGATTTCAGGAGGATAGAGCCATCAATAATGATAAATCTAAAGCAGTCTTGAAATAATGATGTGATTTCAGGAGGATAAAGTAACCCTGAGGTGACGATAAAGCAGTCCCAAAGTAATAAGAAGCTTATCAGGAGGATAAAGTAACCCTGAAGTTACGATAAAGCAGTCCCAAAGAAATAAGAAGCTTATCAGGAGGATAAAGTAACCCTGAGGTGACGATAAAGCAGTCCCGAAGATCATAAGTTTGTTTGTTGGATAATTAACCTGAAAACAAGGTAGCATTCTGTATAATAACATTAGTTTATGCTTTAGGTGTGTATGTATGATATGATGCACTTAGGTAATGTACTATATGTCTATGGATATATATGCTATGGTATGATGTAAATGATGTATGTATGATATGATACTGCCGGAAGCGTCTGGATATCTTCGTATAACAACTGCTGGCCAGGGAAAATAAATCCCGATTCGTTGCTGAAGAATATATAACCCTCTGTTTACTGAGGATAACAGGGTATAGATAACCTCCCGTCTGCTGGGGATAGTAAGGCATAGATATAACCTCCCGTTGTTGGGGATAGTAAGGCATAGATATAACCTCCCGTTGTTGGGGATAGTAAGGTATATATAACCTTTGTCTTCGTTTGGTAGTAGGATAAGTATAACATCCCGTTTTCGTTCGTCGTACCCTTATTGGAAAGTAATTTCCCGAATATCCGTATGAGGATAAAAGAGATGGATATAAATTCCAGGGGAGATGAGACTTTATGAAGATGAATTTGCCCTACTGAGGGTTTGTAACTGTCTTGTAAAGGTGAACCGGCGAAGCTTCGTTGAAATCCTTCCCTCGTTCGTCCTTAGTAAATACTATTACTGCATTTTCATGCATTTCTGGTAAACATCAATCATATTAAGCATACATGCATTTCTGGTAAACATCAATCATATTCAAAAGCATACATACATTCAAACACAACCAATGGACGTTTCGCTTATGTAAATAGGGTAAAAGTAAATCTGGATTCAAAAGATGGAATTTATTTATATCAAAAAGTGACCCATACACAGGTAAGTTTGTACAAGGAGACATAAACCCTAGTAAGAGGATTTTGTCATGAAGTTTTTTTTAAAAAAAGAAAATCAGCTATATGGGAAACAATCCTATTGAGTTTCAATTCTACTATTGCCATTATCTTCAAGTATCTCATCTTCTGCTGTTGAGACGGAAACGATTGGATTGAGCTTTATCTGTTCGAGCTTGAGTGAGTAGTACAACTGGTTGCAGTTTCATGGGTGATCCAAACGAGACATAGTCATACGCTTTAATCCCTAACTTTTGCCTGGATTGCCCTTTCAGGTTTTCAATCCACCGGGATACCCTTTTTTGCCCAAGCCGCCTTTTCAGGTTTTCGACTTGCCGGGTGTACATCTTTTTATATATATCCCTAATTTTTGCCCAAACCCTTTTGGTTTGCCGGGATGCCCTTATTTTTTCCTAGGCCAGTCAACCTAGCGGGTCTCTTTTTATGCGTAGTATTTTTTAACTATGTCTGCGTTTACAGGCTGTGGAAAGTCTTCACCATCCATTGTAGTCAGTATCATGGCACCTCCGGAGAACACTGTCTTGACTACAAATGGTCCTTCATATGTTGGAGTCCACTTGCCCCTAGGATCACCCTGTGGTAATATGATACGCTTGATTACCAAGTCACCAGCCTGATATACCTTTGGCTTAACCTTCTTGTTAAAAGCTTTGATCATTCGCTTCTGGTACATCTGGCCATGACAAACTGCTGCTAACCTCTTCTCATCAATCAAATTTATCTGGTCCAGTCGAGTCTGAATCCACTCATCTTCATCCAAACCTGCATTCTTCATAATTCTTAAGGAGGGAATCTGAACTTCAATGGGCAGAACTGCTTCCATACCATACACTAAGGAGAATGGGGTTGCCCCTGTTGAAGTACGTATTGTGGTACGATAACCATGAAGAGCAAACGGTAACATCTCATGCCAATCCTTATAAGTAACAGTCATCTTCTGTACAATCTTCTTAATGTTCTTATTAGCAGCTTCAACTGCCCCATTCATCTTTGGACGATACGGAGAAGAGTTGTGATGCTTAATCCTGAACTGCGTGCAGAGATCAGTAATCATAGTGTTGTTCAGATTAGAGCCATTGTCAGTGATAATCCTTTCAGGAATGCCATACCTACATATGAGATTATTCTTAATGAACCGAGCCACAACATTCTTGGTGACAGATGCAAATGAAGCTGCCTCTACCCACTTCGTGAAGTAATCAATAGCAACCAGGATGAAACGATGCCCATTGGAAGCAGTAGGCTTGATCTCACCAATCATATCAATGCCCCACATGGCAAAGGGCCAAGGAGCAGTCAACACATTCAATGGTGATGGAGGTACATGGACTTTATCAGCATAGATTTGACATTTGTGACATGTTCTGGAATGTTGATAGCAATCAGCTTCCATGGTAGACCAATAGTAACCTGCTCTCAAAATTTTCTTTGCCATAGTATGACCACTAGAATGAGTACCAAAGATCCCATCATGCATATCTTCCATAATCTCAATTGCTTCCTTCTTATCCACACAACGAAGCAAAGTTGAATCATGATTGCGCTTGTACAGAATCCCATTACTCAAGAAGAACTTAGCAGAAAACCTTCTCAGAAACTTCCTATCTTTGACAGATGCCCCTTCAGGGAATTCCTGAGCTTCAAGATATCTTTTCACTTCATAGAACCAAGGCTTATCCTCTGCCCCTTCTGTGTCAATCTCATTGCAGTATGCAGGCTTTTCAAATCTATCAATAGTAATCTTGGGAGCTTCATCATCCCAACTGATCTCAAACATGGATGCCATGGTGGCCAAAGCATCTGCCAACTGATTCTCTCTTCGTGGAATGTGTCCAAAGGTAATCTCTTTGAAATGTGGGATCAAAGACAACACATGCTCTCTGTAAGGAATGAGGTTATCATGCTTGGTATCCCAATCTCCTTTGATCTGACTTACTACCAGGGCTGAATCTCCATACACATCAAGGAACTGAATCTTCATATCAATAGCAGCTTTAATACCCAGGATACATGCCTCATATTCAGCCATATTATTGGTACAATAGAAACAAAGTCTGGCAGTAATCGGGGTATGACAACCTTCAGGGGAAATAATCACAACACCAACACCATTACCAAGTGCATTAGAGGCACCATCAAAAACCATAGTCCATCGGGATCCTTGTTCAGGTCCGTCATATTGTCCAGGTTCTTTGGTAATAATCATAATGTCTTCATCAGGGAACTCAAAATTCATTGACTGGTAATCATCTACTGCTTGATGAGCCAAATGATCAGCAACAACACTTCCCTTAATGGCCTTCTGAGTAGTATACTGTATGTCATATTCTGTTAAGATCATTTGCCATCTTGCAATTCTTCCGGAGAGAGCAGGTTTCTCAAATATGTACTTGATTGGATCCATCTTCGAAATCAACAAGGTAGTATGGGTCAAAATATACTGTCTTAGTCGGCGAGCAGCCCATGCCAAAGCGCAGCAAGTTTTCTCGAGCAGTGAGTATCTTTTTTCACAGTCGGTAAACTTTTTGCTAAGGTAGTATATTGCCTGCTCTTTTCGACCAGACTCGTCATGTTGCCCCAACACACACCCCATTGAGTTGTCTAACACTATTAAGTACATAATCAAGGGTCTTCCATCAACTGGTGGCATCAAAATTGGTGGTTCCAGCAGGTATCTCTTGATTTCATCAAAGGCAGTCTGGCACTCATCATTCCATTCCATCACCTGATCTTTTTTCAACAACTTGAAGATTGGCTCACAGATGGTAGTTAATTGGGAAATAAATCTTGCAATGTAGTTCAATCGTCCCAAGAAACCTCTAACCTCCTTCTCAGTACGGGGAGCTGGCATCTCTCGTATAGCTTTCACTTTTGCAGGATCTACTTCAATACCTTTTCCACTGACAATGAAACCTAGGAGCTTTCCAGATCTAACTCCAAAAGTACACTTGTTTGGATTCAATCTCAACTTATATTTCTTCAACCTCTCAAACAACTTGTGCAGATGATCAAGATGTTGCTCTTCATTCTGAGATTTGGCTATCATATCATCCACATATACCTCTATCTCATGATGAATCATATCATGAAACAAAGCCACCATAGCACGCTGATATGTTGCCCCTGCATTCTTCAAACCAAATGGCATTACCTTATAGCAAAAAGTGCCCCACTGTGTCACAAATGTTGTCTTCTCCATATCTTCAGGTGCCATCTTGATTTGATTGTAACCAGAGAAACCATCCATGAAAGAGAATACCTTATGCTGAGCAGTGTTGTCTACCAGAATATCAATATGAGGAAGTGGAAAATCATCTTTGGGGCTAGCTTTGTTCAAATCTCTGTAGTCCACGCACATACGTACCTTACCATCTTTCTTTGGAACCGGTACCACATTTGCAACCCACTGAGGATAAGAAGTCACTGCTAAGAACCCTGCATTGAACTGTTTCATTACCTCTGCCTTGATCTTTTCTGACATCTCAGGACGCATACGACGAACCTTCTGCTTCTTTGGACGACAATCTTCTTTCACTGGCAAACGGTGAACCACAATGTCTGTATCCAACCCTGGCATATCTTCATAAGACCAAGCAAAGATCTCCACATAATCACATAACATCTGAATCAACCTGCTCTTGACACTGTCCTCTAAATCAGCCCCTACCTTGACCTCTTTTCTGTTTTCTTCAGTTCCCAGATTCACAACTTCGACTGGCTCTTCATGTGGCTGTATAGCTTTCTCTTCTTGTTGTAACAACCTAGCAAGCTCTACAGGTATTTCACAATCGTCCTCATTTCCGTCTTCAGTTTGATAGATCGGATTCTCGAAATCATAATTGGCAATAGTAGAACTGTTATCAACAGGATCCAGAGTGGATGAGGATCTGCATTTAGTGATGTGGGTGTGTGTAAGAACACATAGCTGATAAAGCAAAAATAAAAGAAAAGAAAGACAAGGAACACAATATTTACGAAAACGAAACGTCCACTGATTTTATTGAATGAAGTATGCAAATGAAATGACAACCCGTAACAAGCACACCATTGAAAGTTTTATTGTTTAAGAAATTACAAATTTAAAATATAACAACACAGTAATAGTATTTACTCCTGACTATAGGAGATAGGGATAACATCTTCAACTTTCCAATTATTGAGTCCAGCACCCACAGTAGGAAAAATCCATGCATCCAAGTTGTAGTCTTCATCTTGATCTCCTACAGCATTAATCTGGTCCTTCACAACCCCTTGATTAGTGATACGGGCAGCACGAGTACGACGAACAGCCTTCTGGGACTCTGCAGTGAAACCCAAACCAAACTTGTCAGACTTGTATGGAATATCAGGAAGCTGACCCCAAATAGTACAACCACCTTCATCCACCACAGCTCTAGCATCATTGAGGGAAGCCATTGCCATTGTTGGAGGCTTTCTGGTGACCACAGGAACCTTCTTCACAACAGGAGGAGCTACATAATCATTAACAACCCAGGGAACCACTTCAAATGTCTGACACGGAGTTTCAATGTATTCACCTTCCATTTCCAGATACTTGAAGGTATTTACATGGCTGACAAAGTATTCTTCTTCTCCATAGACAGTAACAACCTTTCCATTCACCGGATATCTCAACTTTTGGTGCAATGTAGAGGTCACAGCACCTTCCCCATGGATCCAGGGACGACCAAGCAGACAAGAGTACGAAGGACGAATATCCATCACAAAAAATGTAGCAGCAAACACCTGGGAACCAACTTGGATTGGAAGATCAATTTCCCCATGTACTACTCTTCTAGAACCATCAAAAGCCTTCACCACAATATTACTGGGTTTCAGCACAGCATCTTCAGGACTCAGCTTATTCAGGACTTCCTTGGGCAACACATTCAAAGAGGAACCATTGTCTATCAGCACATGAGACAGGGTAGTGCCCCTGCATTCAATTGAAATATGCAAGGCCCTGTTATGATCTCTCTTGGCAGGGGTCAAATCAGCATCAGAGAATCCTAACCCATTGTCATAGGTCAGGTGGGCAACACAGTTCTCAAATTGGTCAACAGAAATTGCACTGGGCACATGTGCAGTCTTCAGAAACTTGATCAATGACTTGGCATGAGCCTCAGAACATAATAATAGGGAGAGCATAGAAATCTTTGAGGGAGTATGCCCCAATTGGTCAACAATTTCATAATCACTCTTGCGAATGATTTTCAATACTTCTTCCATCTGCTTAGAGAGATCATCAGCAGCTGGCACATCAGTAGATACAGGCTCAATAACAGGACCCTTGCCCCGAGCATCAGTGGTGGAGGTAGCAGCAGGAGTAACTGCATTCTTGGAAGTATCTGGAGGAGAGAAAACTCTTCCACTACGAGTGATCTTGCTAGATCCAGCAATATTATCAATGTCAACAGGCACATCCGGTAAAGGCTCCTGCTTAACACCATGGATGTAAACATCAGACCCATAGTGCCAAGGCACAGCTTTATCAGATGTATAGGGAATAGGACCAGGAGTGGTAATAATCAGAGGAGCTACTCTGGCTTCAGCCACAACTTTCACAGGACCTTCAGCAGTAATCTTGATTGGTCCCTGATGAGAGATTTTAATGGGACCCTTTGAAGTGATTCTTACCGGTACTTTGTCAACCATATCAACCTCTTCAATCTTCTTACCCCGAGTCAGATGATCCACCATACTTTCTACAGACGCTGGTCTTCTTTCAAACACTATAGTATACTTATCCATGAGACGTTGAATGCCATCTCTCAAAATGAAGCAACTATCCGGCTTATAGGTACAATACAAACAATCTTCACGACAACCTGGAAAGATCCCAGCTTGTACTAACCTCTTTTTGATAACAGACAGTGGTGTGGTTAACTCCATAACTGAATAGACATGCAGGTCTTCATCAATGGCATTGACAGTCTTCTCGTGATTTGGCATTGGAGCTGTAATCACATTTGGAGTACCTGGTGGATCAAACTCAATCTCTCCAGCATCAATCATATCTTGAATTTTGTTCTTCAAGACCCAACAGTTATTAGTATCATGTCCTGGACAGTTTGAATGATATGCACATCGTGCATTGGGATTGTACTTGGGAGAGGTAACATTGGGATTCTGAGGAGCCTCCCTCAGGGTAATAAGTTCAGCCTTCAACAAGTGTTGCAATGCCTGAGCCATTGACATGTTGATCTTCGTGAACTGTCTTCTAGCCCTCTGTTGGTTGCCTTGAGGTTGCTCTGTTGTTGCAGGAGTTGGATTTGAAATATGAACTGCACTAACAGACTGATGCCTTCTGTTACGATCAGGTTGACCATAAACAACATTGGATTCTTTCTTCCCAGTGGGAGGCTTCTTTGCAGCACCTGATGAAGAAGTGCCCACTTGGATCTTACCACTCTTTATACCATTCTCTACTCTCTCTCCTGTCATGATCAACTCAGTGAAGCCAGATGATGAGCTTCCAATGAGGTGACTGTAAAACGGACCATTCAGTGTACACATGAACATATCAACCAACTCCCTATCAGTCAAAGGGGGTTGAACTCTTCCAGCTAAGTCTCTCCATTTCTGAGCATATTCCTTAAAACTTTCTTTGGCACCCATGGACATGCTCTGAAGTTGCATGCGAGTGGGGGCTAAGTCAGCATTGTATTGATACTGCTTATAGAAAGCTTCAGCAAGATCATTCCAGTCTCTGATGTTGACACTCTCCAACTGATAATACCACTCCAACTGAGCTCCAGATAAACTCTCTTGAAAGAAATGGATCCACAACTTTTTATCAGCAGTGTGAGGTTGAATTCTTCGGACATAAGACCTCAGATGCAGCTTGGGACAAGAGACCCCATCATAAACAACAAATGTAGGAACCTTGAAACCAATGGGTATGACTACCCCAGATATCAGACTCAAATCTTCAAAATCCAGCCCAGATGACTTCTGCAACTCCATAGCATCCATTCTATCCACCAGCATCTTGAACTTGTCTTCATTAGGCTCATGGTAGTAATTAGCCTCAGAATCAGAGTCCCCCATTGTATGGTGGAGACTGCCTACCTCTTGCTCAGATTCTTCAGATTCATAGTCTTCAGCTGGTTCTTTGGTCTTGGCAAGACCTTTGAACCTTCTTCCCATGTTGATCAACCCAGCAGACCTTCTAGTCTTCTTAGTCTTCTTGGCCAGCAGTGTCTTCAATTCATCCTGCCCCTTGGATAGGTTCAGGATCAGCTCTTGGAACTGTGCATTCTGTGCCTGAAGATCCTTAACTGATTGTTCAAGAGCCATTGCTGAAATAAACAGCGAGAAGATGAGAAACCTGTGCTCAATTATAAACCTGTGATGCAATGAAATGATATGGGAATGCATATGCAATGTTTTCAAGGACCGCAGGATTTAAATTTGCTTAGATAAATACGAAAGTAAACTTTTATTAGTAATAACTTTGTTTTGCCTTTTAGGCTTACAAAAATGAAAATGAAATAAGTACAAAAGATGGGGTTTTAAGTCTCCCATGGACGTTTCCTCTTTGTGTTGAGGTATGAATTGAGGTTTCGTTCCTCGTGAAGTTGCTTTGTTAGCTCTAGGATTCTTGCTTGGCTTGCTTTGTAATGAGCCTCGAAAGTATCCCTTTGCTCCTTCAGTTGGATCCATGATCTCTGCAAGTCTTCCTTATCAGTAGGCATGTCTGGGTGAAGGATGGTATAAGCAGTGTCTCCTTCAGCAACAGGTTCCATGGTAACTGGTAGGACGGTAGGATATGGCATCATGAGTGTCTGAGCACGAGATCGTACCCATCTGAGATAAGCCTCCATAGGAATAGTGTACTTAGGCTCCAGTGTCTTGCTGTCAATCCTGTTTACCTTTCCCCAAGCTCGTATGAATCTCTGACGGTAACCCTGAAGATCGTTGTCGTAATCAAACACAATGCCCTGAATCAACATGTCATGTGGGCCATCACTTCGGGCGTAACCAAACTGTCGTAAAGCTAAAGAGGGGTTGTAGGTGATGCCTCCTCTTATGCCTAGTAGTGGCACATTAGGAAACTCCCCACAACGGTCAATGATGGTGACATTCTCCATAGATCTGGAGCACCAATGGATATCTGAGTGAGAAAGTGACATGATCCTCTTGGACCATCTGAACCCTTGCTCATTCTTCATTACTGAACGAGGAAGGTGAGAAATAAACCACCTAGAAAGCAAAGGTATGCAACACATCAAAGTTCCTCTTGCCCTTGTAGTACGGGTGTGAAGAGAATGCAGGATGTCTCCAAGCAATGTAGGCACTGGATTGTGACTCAGGAAAATGTTGATGGCATGAACATCTATGAACTGATCTGGATTGGGGAACAATACTAAGCCATATATCAGCAAGGCTAAGACCTCCTCAAAAGCATCATAGCTCATGGCCTTCAAGAACATTTGAGCCTTATCCATTAGCACCTTGGCAAGAATACCCTTGACTCCACTTCTCGTTTCTAGAACAATATCAGACTTCTTTAGATGTAGAGCTGTAGCAATAACCTCAGGTTTAGGCTCTCTTTCCAAGCCTGTGAATGGTCTTTGATCAAGAACCGGTATACCCAGAAGTTTAGAGAACTCCTCCATGGTTGGAACCAGCTGATAGTCAGGGAATGTAAAGCAATGGTGCTTAGGGTCAAAAAACTGAAATAGAACACTCATCATGTCTTCATTGAACCCTGAAGTGACTAGATCCAATAGGTGACCATGTCTCTTGATGAACTGGGAATGATCAGACACTTGAGAAACCAACTCTTTAAGCTTGGCAGGTATGCCCACAAAGTTGATCCTGATGGTGTTTCTACGAGCAGAAGCCATGACCTGCAACAAAGAACAAAGATAAATCCTTTGGTCCTTGAAATGGTTAGTGAAAATGCTATGCTTATGATGCATGATGATGTCATGATGTTATGTTCAATCACAAACATGTGGCACACACAAACAAGTCACACCATAGCCCTAGGTTTGAAGGCTTGCATGAGGTTTAATGGGAAGTACCCTCCCCTGAAGTTAGATGGTTCATCCTGTCCTACAAAAGTAACCAGGTTCTAAGGGATCTCAATATCATTGATCCTTCACAAGGGTGGTTGATCAGAAGGCAACTTACTTGCCAACCAAAACCCTCCAAGTTTAGAATCTCAATGAGCGTAGTATCGAGTGTCAACCAACTTCAGTCTGCACCAAAGCCGGCTACCTCACTACTCTTCTAAAGGCCAAGATGAGTTAACTAGGGTTCTAAAAGTTAGTTAGTGCATTGACAACATATGGCAGCCTCATATTATCCTCAACTTGACTTAAGGAACATAAGCACCAACCAAGAAGTCGCACTAACTATGGCCACCAGATCAACCGTATCGATATACGTCGTACAGTTTCCTTGGTCTATTGCCATTTACCTAAGGTACACTAGATCCGGGTTAGGACCTTTCACAAATAAGAGCACCCCAACAAGATAAGATAAAGCAAACAAGGCAAACAATTTAAAGTGATCTAATTCCTAAGGGTACCCCTCTTAAATTTAGATCCCCAGCAGAGTCGCCAGTTCTGTAACATGGTGGGAGAACTGACTTTAGTTATGTTGCGGATAGCAAGAGTCGCCACCGACTTTTATTTTATCCAAAAGGAAAGGGTATAAAAGAACAGGAAAGACCTTAAGAGATATTTTTGGGTCCGGGGGGTAGGTTATGTAAAGGGAAGGTGTTAGCACCCTTTACATCCATGGTTATCCATGGGCTCTTAGTTACTTAGCTCACTTTAAATTGTTTTTGAAAGTGTAGTGTGTGAATAGAAAAATTTTCATAATAGTTAATAATAATCCATGTGCGGATGTGTAAAAACTTGTTTTTGAAAATTTGTTTGAAATTGTGGAAAGTTTGTAAAGTTTTTGAAGTGAGCAAGTACATAAGAGGAACCTACCCTAATGTTTTAAGTCTTTCTTGTTCTTTATCCTTTAATTGGTAAGACTATCCCTACTATTAAGGAGTAGGTAGTCATTACCTTGGATGTAAGGGACATGAGAGGGACATCTGTTTTAAGAAGGCAACTGTGGGGTGTAATAAGCATAAAGGAGGGACTATCATCATTATTCGAAGGGACTTGATTCGTAAAGGCAACCACGAGGGACTTGATGATTTTTCTTTTTAAAGGGACTTGCTTTATACACCCCACTTGACCTTATGATTTAGGCAACTTGAGGGATAACCTTAGAAAGTGTAGGATGGCGATTAGAAATCGACTTACGTGTGTGAGTGTTCAATATTAATTATCTTTGATTAAAATGATCTAAATTTATTTTTACATAACATACATGTTTTGTACTCCCTAAATTACTAACCATAGCAACAATTAAATATTTAAAATTTACATCCGGGAGCATTTACATAATAATTATAATAATGAACAAATTAAAATAAATAGCAAAAATAAATAATAAGCAAATTAAAAATATATAAGCAAAATAATAAGCAATAAATAAATAAATATTGGGTTAGTGATAAATAATAATATTTAAATAATAAGCAAAATGTTAGTAATAATAAAATAAGGGAGGTTAGTAAATAATAAAAATTAATAAAATTAGTGAGATAATAATAATATATAAAATTAGTAAAGCAAAAATAAATAATATGGTTAGTAATAACAAAAATATTATAAGAATAAGAGATTAACAATTTTTGATATAAGCAATTATATTTAGAAAAAAATATGAACAAACAATTATTTTAATTTACAAGATTTAATTTCTAATAGCATGAAATATATTTATCTTATATGAGAAAAATAATTTATAATTATATTTACAATATTTACATGAATCATACTAAATAAATAAATAAATATACATTATAATTATATTAATAATTAGAAAATAAAATTATTTAGAAAAAATAGAATTAGGTTTTATTTTAGAAAATATTTTTATGGTTTTAAAAAAATTAGGGTTTAGTTATATACAAAATAATTTTAACTAATATATACATATATATATATTATAATTACATAAAATAATAAAATAAATTTTTGAATAATAAAAAAACAGAAAAGTTTAGAACTTTTAGAGAATAACATGTTATTTTAAAATTTTTAATATATGTGATTCATTAAGAATATAAAACAAATAAATTAATTGATTAAAGAAAAATAGAAAAAAAAAGTGATAAAAAATAAGAACTTACCTTGGCTGGGTTTGAACCCAGGTCTTCAAGCTTGCCAGCATCAAAACATTCCACTAGGCCAACCATGCGTTGGTGATCATAGGATGACCTCAATTGTTTTTATGCCATATCTTTGAAAAATCCAGAAAAATGATGAAAACAAAAGGCCTGGGGTGAGAATCGTACCCAGGACCTTCAGATTACCAGCATGCACGCACATCCACCTGGCTGGGAGAGCCTACCTGATGACAAACCACCAAGCCATAATAATATATGATATTCAAAGTATATATGAAAACAAACCAAAAATAATTGCCATGACCAGGATTCGAACACAGGTCATGCTGCCAGTACACATACGCCTCCTTCCACTGGGACAAGCCAGCGCTTGTGATAACCAAATAACCACACAACATAAAATATGTTAATCATAATTTGAATTTCCTGAGCGCGCGAAGCTGCTTCTTCTTCTCCAAATTTCCTGCGAAATTTCCCTCCATCTTACCTGCGAATATTGCTACGTGTTCTTCATCCCTGCGAATCACAAACTCAATCCAAACAACAAAATTTCACCAAATTGATTATATCATTGAATTGCTACTGAGTTTTGCAATTGTCCTATGTCTTTAGAATCCATTTATCATTATGGAATCATGAAACCCTAAAGGGGGCCGTGAACCCTAATCATGGTGGATTCTCATACCTGCAAGAAAAATCCAATTGTACAGCCCAGAATCGTTCTAAGATTTATCATAAACATCATACAACAATAAAAAAAAAATTAAACATAGTAAATCAATGGATTCGAAAAGTCATATTCAAGAACAAGTTTTGGCTCGGGTTATGCAATTTATGAGGTTTTTGATGCAAATGATGATTGATTCATGATCAGTGATGTCCCATAATCATGTCCATGTCTTCAAAATACCTTGTAAAGCTCTGGAAATCAGAAACCGAATGTGAGCTTTTGGATGATTTTTTTGACTTTGTGCACTTACCTTTGGCTGCTGGAAATCGTCCTAGGGTTATGCTTATGATCAATACTTATAGGTGAATCAATCTAGGTCAAAAACTTCATTGGTTATGTGAAAGATTTGATTTAAAAAGATTGAGATTGATCATGCTTTGAAAGTTCAATATTTTTGTACCAATGCTTTCTATTTCAAGCCATTCCATATAACTCTTGTATCAACTTATTCCATACTGATTTCATGACTTTCTAGAATCAATCACAAAAATAAATCTTCATATTTAATATTTTATTTAAATTTAAAATGATTTTAAGAATAAATATCATAATAAATTAATTAAATAAAATAAAAATTATGAAAATATTATGGAAATTTCGTGCATGATATTATTGTATGGGTTGGGTCATAATTTGGCCAGCCCATTTGGAGAAAATTGCTTTTAGGCCCCCATTTTCAATATAAACCATCACTAAATTTCCCAACTTTGTAAGAGCATATCTCCCTCAATTTTAAAGGTATGAGGGTGTTCTTGGACTTTTTGGAAAGCTTGAAGAGTCCTCTAAACAACCCCATTGGTTTCAGGTCCATATCATTTACCAATCTCAAGTTATGCCCTTTTGAAGTTGTTGACTTTTTGTTGACTTTTGAAATGACCTATAATGTCTTAGGTCATATCTTCCAAATGAAGCATTTTTGGGCTTAACTTTCAACATAAAAGTTGTAGAGGATTAAATTTCCTTCAAAATGAGCTTTGGATGGAGACTTGGTGATGAAGTATGTGAAAGTTATGACTGGTCAAAGTTCAGTTGACTTTTACTGAGGAAACCCTAATTTAGAAACTTCTGATTCTTGATGATCTGGAATCTCCTTGATGAATCATGATAAACCCTTGATCATATGATGAATTTTACTTCATATACTTGATGTTGGCAAAAAATCATGAAGTTTGACTTTGGTTTGACCACAGTTGACCTCAGTTTGACTTTTTAACTGCATTGACTGATTTTGACTTATCTGAGCATCTAACTGAGCAAACTTTTGAGAAAAGTCTTGAAACTTGTCATGGGGGTTCTTATACACATATAAGATGTTATGAAACTCACTTGAGGTATTGGAAGTCCATTTATCCTGATTAAAGTCAAAACCCTAGTTTTGGATGCACTGCTTAGGAGGTGCATTGTCTGAGGGAATTGTCAACTCTTCTGACCAATTGTGAACTTTGTGAATCCTATGAACCATCATAAAATGTCTTGTGAACAATCATAAAATGTCTTGTGAACCTCATGGGAGGTATTGTGAAGCTTGTGATCCTTGTGAACCTTCATAAAGTGGCTTTGTAGACCTCATGAACCTCATGAAAGGTTATATAAGCATTGAGAACTTGTGAACCTTGTGAACCTTCAAGAAGCAACTTATGGACTTCATGAACCTCATGAAAGGTCTTGTAAATGTTGAGAAGCTTGTGAACCTTGTGAACCTTCAAGAAGTAACTTGTAGACTTCATGAACCTCATGAAAGGTGTTGAAAGCATTATGGAACTTGTGAACCTTGTGAACCTTCATAAAGTAACTTGTAGACTTCATGAACCTCATGAAAGGTATTGAAAGCATTGTGAGTCTTGTGAACCTTGTGAACCTTCTTAGAACACAAAGTCTTGTATTGTGAGGGCAAATTTTGGGGTGCAACAGGCACTCCTGAAGGATGTCAAGGAAGATGACTATGGATTGGATGTCTGATTCCTTTTGCTTGTATTTATTTTCTTTTGATGTACTTTTTCTTTGTTGATTGTTGTATTTTTGACCCACCATGGGCATGTATTGTAAACAGACTATGTATTCTCGTCATTTGTAATATATCAGTTTGTTTTATTTTTGGTGGGCTTTCTCTCAACATCATCAAACATCTCCTCGAGGTCTCGAAAGGTCGAAACCAAGAACCAAACCGGATACCTTGGAAAACAAATAAGCATATTGCATTGCATACTAACACTTTCTTTGTTTTGTAGGTTTTTGTTTATTATTTGTTTCTCACTTTGTTGTGGTTTCAGGAAACATTGGTCGTCGCAGAGTGTTCCCTGTCAACCGCACACACTGGTACCCAACGCGAAACAACCTTCCAGGCATTCAGATGGATCAGGTACAGCAGGACCTGAATGAAGTGAGAAATCAGATGGCAAACGAGAGGGTCGAAATGAGAAACCAAATGTCCCAGTTTATGGTTGTGATGACTGGCTTGGCTCAGAGCCAGGAGAGGTTGAGAGAACTGGTAGAAAGACAGACAACCGAAGAGCCCCATCTTGGAACAGGGGGAATCAGCAATAATGAATGGGGACAACCTCGTATCGACCCACCAGAGTATGGACCCCATTTGAATCCAGATGTTAATGGCATAAGGAATGTTCAAGGTAATACGGCTGGGGGCAGAATCCTGCAAGAGGATCCCCAATAAGAACAGTTCACAGTTATTGGGGCTAGGGATGAAGTGTATGACAGGAGATTAGATGAGATTGCTGAAAAACTAAGGTCCTTGGAATCCTAGAATTCCTTAGGCTTTGACGTAATGGAAATGGGGCTGGTAGATGGGGTGAGAATTCCCCACAAATTCAAATCCCCTTGCTTTGAAAAATATAATGGTACCTCATGCCCGCGTACTCATCTGCAATCCTTCTTAGGGATACTCAAGGCTTATACCATGGACGAGAAGTTATGGATGTTCTGTTTTGAGGACAGCCTGACTGGAGCATCCAGAGAATGGTATTCGCATCTGACAAGGGCCACTATAAGATGTTGGAAAGACTTGGCCGAAGCCTTCATGCGTCAGTACCAGTACAACCTAGACATGGACCCTAATAGAAATCTTCTAATGGGCATGTCTTAGTCTTCAAGGGAGAGCTTTCGAGATTATGCTCAAAGGTGGAGACAGCTTGCTGCTGCTGTCCAGCCACCCATGTCTGAAAGAGAGATGGCCGACATGTTTATGAACACCTTGCAAGGAACTTATATTGACAGGCTTGCTGCTTTCTCTTCCACCAGTTTTGTAGATGTAGTTATAGCTGGTGAGAGAATTGAAAGTCTTTTGAAGATGGGAAAAATCTCTGACAATGGTGCAAGTTCCTCCAACAACCCCAGAAAACCCTTTTTAGGACCTCGAAGGGCAGGTGAAACAAATGCTATCCATGCAGGCAGGGGCAGGCCCTAGTATTCTCATAGATCAGTAGCAGCCGTTACTATCCCGGCTCCGGTTCCACAACAACCACTTTATCCTCAACAACAACAACAACACTATCAACAACAATCTCATTTTCTGCAACAAAGAACTTACAACAATAACAACAACAACCAACAGCAGCGCCCCTTCCAACAGAGGCCATCTCAGGAAAATAGGGTGATTGACCCCATCCCTATGCCTTATGCCGCTCTACTGCCACAACTCCTGAAGCTTAACCTGGTTGAGTTAAGGACGTTGGCTCCACCAAATCCTCTCAACCTCCCGAAGAATTATGATGCTAATGCCAGGTGTGCCTTTCACTCCAACGCACCTGGTCACAATACCGAGAAATGTAGAGCCTTGCAAATGAAGGTTCAAGATCTGGTCGATTCCAAAGCTCTCAATTTTGCACCTCCTCCGAATGTTAGTAGAAATCCTATGCCTAATCATGGTGGGCCCAAGATTAATGCCATAGAAGAGGACCAACCATCTGCACTAATTGACAATGTTGCACAGATTCAAACACCGTTGGCAGAAGTAAAAACTCAACTCTTAAGATGCCAAGTGTTCCTGGGCTGTGGGGCCTGCTGTGAATCGTGCAAAACTGCTATCAATGGTTGTAAGAGGCTAAGGCTTGGCATAGATGGCCTTATCAGAGATGGAATTTTGCAAATTACCACAACGGCTCTTTTAACATCAACAACTCTTTCTTCAGCAACAATAGATACTCCTACAACTACAACAACTATCATTCCCACTGATTCATCCACAACTCCAGCAATCACTCCATCCATTATTTCAATAGATCAGAGTTCAACAACATTTACTTCTACAACATCAGCACCCATTTTATCAACATAAACACCTACAACACCAGCAAACACTAACGAAGATGTCTCAACGGTCACGATCTATTATGACCCAGCAAATGTTCATCCCAACAACAATTTCCAACAACAAACTGCAACATCTCTTGTCAGATCTCCAGTCACAATCTATTACGACCTGCATACCATCACAGTTCCTTCTGTTGCAGCGATCAGTCCAATCACCATTACGGTACCTGGATCCGTTCCTTATGAAAGCAGTAATGCCATACCTTGGCACTACGGCTCTGATCTCTACTGCGACGGGAAGAAAATCAGTCTAGATTCATCAACCTCTTCACCACAAGTTGACAATGTTGGGGGAGGCGGAGGCTTCACCAGAAGCGGGCGCCTTTTTGCCTCACAAGCACCAAGACCCAACGATGAAGCAGAAGTTGCTGCTAAGGCAAAAGGGAAGAGTGTGGTACTGGAAGAGCCAACTGATAAAGAAACTCTGAAGGCGTCTTTTGAACAAGAGGTGAACGAGTTAATGAGAAGAAGCAAAAAGAGTGATTACAAAGTGGTGGACCAGCTTCATCAGACACCCTCCAAAATCTCTATATTATCACTGTTAATGTGTTCCGAAGCCCATAGGAATGCATTGTTGAAGGTTCTGCACGCAGCATACGTGCCGTAAGAGATTACGGTTAATCAAGTTGAAACAGTGGTTGCAAATGTTAACACCAGTCATGGGCTGTGCTTCACAAATGTTGATTTAACGACAGAGGGACGCAATCATAATAAGGCCTTAAACATCACCTTAGAGTGCAAAGGTGTTGTTCTTTCTCATGTACTGGTAGACACTGGGTCTTCACTCAATGTCCTCCCAAAGAAAGCCTTGGTGAAGTTGGAGTATGATGGATTGGCATTACGTCCAAGTAACTTGGTGGCGAGAGCATTTGATGGCTCTAAGAGATCCGTGCTTGGAGAGATTGATTTACCTGTGTTGATCGGCCCACAAACCTTTAAAACTACCTTCTTCGTGATGGACATAAAGCAGGCCTACAACTGTCGGTTGGGTAGACCCTGGATTCACGCCGCTGGCGCTGTTACATCTACCCTTCACCAAAAGTTAAAATTTGAGTGGGAAGGCCAGATCATCACAATCTGCGGGGAGGAGGACATTTTTGTCAGCCAGCTGGCTACTTACAAGTATATAGAGATGGATGGAGAGATCCATGAGACTATGAGTCAGGGGTTTGAGGCCCTTAACATCAATGAAGCTACTGTTGTGTCTAGAACCTCCATCACTTCATATCAACAAGCCCGAAAGGTTGTTGAAGAGGGTACCGCTCAAGGCTGGGGCAAGTTGCTTCCAGTAGAAAAGAAAGAAGACAGATTCGGGTTGGGTTACAGACCAACTCGACAAGATCAACCGGAGGCTGCAACGGAGCCCAAATTTGTCAGCGGGGGAATGCTTACCCCGGATGCTGTGAACAGTCTGGAAGACGAGGAAGAAGACGAACGCAACCTGGAAAACTGGATACGTCTAAGGATCCCGGGGAACCAAGTCTCAAACTGGTCTTCCCAGGAAATTATAAGAGTTACTCCTGCAGAGTAATTATTATTTCCTGTCTTTAAGCATGAATCAAGTCCTGCATCTTGCCCAAGGTGTCAGGACTCATTTTGTAATCGGGCCATCTTGTATTTTGTGCAAACGATCAATTAATGAATATCAGGACATCTTTTGCAAATGAGTCTCTTTTTCCCGCTCACTGTTTTTCATTTTTCATTTTTTGTACAAAAATAAAATGGCAATGTTTTCAAAATAATAACTTCATTTTTACTTTTTATAAACAAGATAAAACTGATCACTAAAATGAACAAATCTAAACCCTTGCAGAGAGTGCCCTCCAGACTGCACCGACAACGACACTGCTATGACTTCGTATGACTTTGACAATCCGATTAATCAAGCCGATGAAGGGGTTGAAGAAGATTTTGAGCTACCTGAAGAGCTAGCCAGGTTGTTAAGGCAAGAGGAGAAGGTTATCACTCCTCATCAGGAGGAAGTTGAGACAGTTAATCTTGGTACCAAAGAAGATTTGAAAGAAGTGAAAATCGGGGCCCGTCTGCAAGATTCAGTGAAGGAACAACTTATTGACATGCTTCGGGAGTACGTTGATGTCTTTGCTTGGTCCTACCAAGACATGCCAGGTCTGGATACCGACATTGTTATGCACAAGCTGCCACTAAAAGAAGACTGTCCTCCAGTAAAACAGAAGCTACACCGTACTCGTCCGGACATGGCCATGAAGATAAAAGAAGAGGTGCAAAAACAGTGGGGCGCCGGTTTCCTTGTTGTAACTAGTAACCCACCGTGGGTTGCTAACATTGTACCAGGGCCTAAGAAGGATGGCAAAGTACGGATGTGTGTGGATTACCGGGATCTGAATAGAGCTAGCCCGAAGGATGATTTCCCATTACCTCACATTGATGTATTGGTCGACAACACGGCTCAGTTCTCGGTATTCTCCTTCATGGATGGATTTTCATGATATAATCAGATCAAGATGTCACCTGAAGACATGGAGAAGACTACTTTCATCACACCCTAGGACATATTCTGTTATAAGGTGATGCCATTTGGACTGAAGAATGCCGGGGCAACCTATCAACGGGCTATGGTAACATTATTCCACGACATGATCCACAAAGAAATTGAATGTTATGTGGATGACATGATTGCCAAGTCCCTCACAGAAGAAGACCACCTAGTGAATCTGTTGAAGCTATTCAAGCGTCTGCGAAAGTATCAGCTGAAGCTAAACCCCAACAAATGCACATTCGGGGTGCGTTCCGGTAAGCTGCTGGGGTTCATTGTAAGTGAAAAGGGAATTGAAGTTGACCCTGACAAAGTCAAAGCCATTCAAGAGATGCCTGCACCAAATACTGAAAAAGAAGTTCGGGGGTTTCTAGGTAGATTGAACTACATTTCAAGGTTCATATCTCACCTCACTGCAACCTGTGAGCCCTTGTTCAAATTGCTAAGGAAAGAACAAACAGTTAGGTGGAATGAAGACTGCCAGAGGGATTTTGACAAAATCAAGGAGTACTTACAAGAGCCTCCAGTCCTTATGCCTCCAGTTGAAGGAAGACCTCTAATAATGTACCTGACAATGTTAGAAGAGTCGATGGGGTGTGTGCTGGGCCAGCATGACGAGTCTGGTCGAAAAGAGTATGCAATATACTACCTAAGCAAAAAGTTTACCGACTGTGAACAACGTTATTCACTGCTCGAGAAAACTTGCTGTGCTTTAGCGTGGGCTGCTCGCCGACTAAGGCAGTATATGTTGACCCATACAACCTTGTTGATCTCCAAGGTGGATCCAATCAAGTACATATTCGAGAAGCCTGCACTTACCGGACGGGTTGCAAGATGGCAAATGATTCTCACAGAATATGACATTCAGTACACATCTCAGAAAGCCCTCAAAGGCAGTGTACTGTCCGACTATCTTGCTGAGCAACCCATTAATGATTACCAGCCTATGAGATTTGACTTCCCTGATGAAGACATCATGTTCTTAAAAACAAAAGATCACGAAGAGCCTGTTCACACTGAAGGGCCTGACCCAGAAGAAGAATGGACAATGATGTTTGATGGGGCTGTTAATATGAATGGTCGTGGAGTTTGGGCAGTACTCATTACACCTAAGGGAGTTCACATGCCTTTCTCGGCAAAACTCACCTTTAACTGCACTAACAACGAAGCTGAATACGAAGCCTGTATCATGGGTCTTGAGGAAGCCATTGACCTCAGGATCAAGACTTTAACTGTATTCGGAGATTCAGCTCTGGTAATTAATCAAACCAACGGAAAATGGTACACTCACCAGGAGCATCTGATTCCATACCGTGATTATACGAGGAGATTACTGACATTCTTCACCACAGTCAAGCTTGAGTATATCCCTCGAGATAAAAATCAGTTTGTAGATGCTCTGGCTACCATTTCCTCCATGATCAAAGTTCAAGTTGCCAACTTTGTGCCTCAGATTTCAGTATCAGAACTTGACAGACCAGCATACGTATTCTCTGTGGACATTGCTAAAAATGACAAGCCTTGGTTTCATGACATCAAATGCTTCTTGGAGGATCAAACATACCCACCTGGGGCATCATCCAATGATAAGAAGACCCTAAGAAGGCTGGTTGGTAGTTTCTTCCTGAATGTTGATGGCTCCTTGTACAAAAGAAACTTTGATATGGTACTTCTCAGATGTGTAGATAAGAAAGAAGCGGACTTGCTGATGCACGAGGTGCATGAAGGATCTTTTGTTACCCATGCTGGAGGGCATGCAATGGCTATAAAGTTATTAAGAGCAGGCTACTACTGGATCACAATGGATGCAGGCTGTTGTGCCTACGCCAGAAAGTGCCACAAATGCCAGATTTATGCGGATAAAGTGCACGTGCCTCCGAATCCTTTGAATGTGATGTCTTCACCCTGGCCCTTCGCCATGTGGGGCATTGATATGATTGGAAAAATCGAACGGACTGCTTCAAATGGCCTCAAATTCATCCTGGTAGCCATTGACTATTTTACCAAGTGGGTTGAAGCAACTTCGTATGCAAATGTCACCAGGCAGGTGGTAGCCCGATTCCTAAAGAGAGACATCATCTGTCGGTATGGAGTGCTCGAGCGAATCATTACTGATAATGGTTCCAATTTGAACAATAAGATGATGGCAGAACTGTGCCGGGACTTCAAAATTCAACACCATAACTCTTCTCCTTACAGGCCAAAGATGAATGGCGCTGTTGAGGCGGCTAACAAGAATATCAAGAAGATTGTGCAGAAGATGGTGGTCACTTACAAAGATTGGCATGAAATGCTACCATTTGCCTTGCATGGGTATCGTACATCAATCAGAACATCCACTGGGGCAACACCGTATCAGCTTGTGTATGGTATGGAGGCAGTCCTACCTGTTGAAGTTGAATTACCCTCGTTGCGGGTACTGATGGATGTCAAGTTGAATGAAGTAGAATGGGTCCGTTCTCGGTACGATCAACTGAATCTGATCGAAGAAAAGAGATTAGCTGCAATCTGTCATGGGCAGTTATATCAGAAGATAATGAAGAAAGCCTTCGATCAGAAAGTCAGGCTTCGGGAATACCAAGTAGGAGATCTTGTGCTGAAAAGACTCCTTCCTCCTCATACAGACCACAGGGGCAAGTGGACTCCGAATTACGATGGTCCGTTCATAGTGAAGAAAGTTTTCTCTAGTGGAGCACTGATGCTCACTACTATGGATGGTGAAGATTTCTTATCCCCTGTGAATTCAGATGCAGTTAAAAAATACTTCGCATAAAATGACCCGCTGGACATAAAAACAGAATGTAAGTCCAGGAAAAAATAGGGCATCCCGGCGAGTCAAAAACAGAATAAAAGACTCGGGCAAAAATAAGGTAAAAAAAGAAAAAATGTACACCCGCTGAGTTGAAAAGCCGCATTGGATTGCTCAGGCAAAAATGGGTATCCCGGTGGATTGAAAACCTGAGAGGGCGATCCACGCAAAAATAAGGGAATAAGCGAACAATTGCATTCTGAATTCATCTGTATCACTTACAACACGACAAGCTTCGAAAAGGTTAAAGCATCGGTCAGAATCATCCTTCTTCAGAAAGCAAGATGAGAAGAACGTCAAGGTCATACGGGTCATAGCAAAGGGAAGCTCACTAAAGCATCGTCAACATTGCCAGCACCTTCTCTTTTCTCAATTTTGTAACAATCTCCTCATTTTAGGGGATTTATTTCTTTGACTGTATTTGCCAATTCAGGGCACCCAAATTAATAAAATCAGAGTTTTCAGTCACATTCCGTCTTGTACATTTTATTTCATTTTCAAAAATGTCCGATATCCTTGATAAAACGTTTGAATAAAAACAGGTGTGCCTTTCTAATCACATGCTTGCAGGAAATATATTACTTACTCCCGAGAGTGTCTAAACTCCTATGATGGAATCCAGTAAGGGATACCTCGGGGTACTTGTGCGTTTCTCTGTCATAATAGGATTGCAGGTATTCAGAGCGCAACATAGGGCAGGAAGGGTTTTCCCCAGCAAAGTTGCCAGATCATTATTTCCTCAGCACATCCTCCGAATAGCACCGAAAGTGCTTTCTCCCCATCAGAGTTTCCATACATCACTTCTCCAACACATCTTTCTTCAGGGCAGTACCAGAAAATGCTCATTTCCCCAGCTGAGTTGTCAAATTTCCTCATCCTCAGCAGGATCCCCACAGAAATCCCCAAAAAGACCGTTCAGTGGTCTTTCCTCCTCCAACAGAGTAATAGACAGGGAACCACCTCACCACAGAGCTTCAGCCTCTCCCAGATGAGCAATGTCTGAAATTCTCACACAACAAAGTGGCGGAAGCGTCCGCATTCCCAGCTGGACTCCTCATTACAAAGATAGGTCTATCAGTGACCTATTTCCCCAAGCAGAGCCATATATCAGATCTACCAATGATCTCACCCCTAGCTGAGATATTCTTTCAAGCAGATCAGTCGGAGATCTCCACAACAGCAACGTGATCCAAATCCCGAATCGGTATCTTTGCATAATCATAGCATTTACATCATAATTCCCCTCAGAGCGTAGCATTCCGTATAATACGGAGCATTACGGCAAAAATCAAACATATTGCATAATCACAAGTCAGGTTTTGAATCAGTCACCAGTAAATATCAACGGTACTTCATCAACAATATACATAATACATCCCTTGTACATAAAAACAAAAGCGTCCCCTTTGCATTCTCAAGATACAGATACACACTCGTCTGTGCCATCATTCCCCGGTAAAGTTGCCAGAACACTTTCTACAAACAGATACCTATACGCACCCCTGACACACGTCCGTGTCACCACTCCCCAGCATGGTTGCCAAACACTTGCTTATAATACACTCTCATTGACACCCGTCCGTGTCATCCTATCCCAACAGATCACTGGATTACCTTTTACGCTCAAATCCATAACTTATACATTTCCTCTTATGACACTCGTCCGTGTCATACCCTCCCCAGCAAGGTGAACACTCGTCTGTGTCTCACCAGTGTTAATCCTTACTCATACAGATACTCGTCCGTGTCTTGTATACACCACTTATCTCCCCTCAGATTCAACACTCGTTCGTGTTCTTTGTTAACCAGTTGGTACTCGTCCGTACCATCATCTCTGAACATGCACCAACGTTTGTTTCTACCGATACTCATCCGTATCACGGTCTTAAGGATGCTCGTCCGCATCTTTAATCTATACACTGTGTCAAACACTTATACCTTTCATTTCTTGGATGTAAGCACTCGCCCGTGTTTACTATTCCCCATCGAAGTCCCCAACAAAACCTCTCTCCTATCTGACATTCGTCATATGTCATGATACTTTCGGCAGCCGTACCCTGCCAGGTGATCGTCCTTCACCTTTGGATGACTGTCCCTCATCCTTCTCCCAGCGGAGTCTCCATTATTGGAACTCTTTTCTATCTGACATTCGTCCTATGTCGTGATACTTTCGGCAGCCATACCCTGCCAGGTGATCGTCCTTCACCTTTGGATGACCGTCCCTCATCCTTATCCCCAACAGAGCAGCCATCCCCTGCTAGGTGATCGTCCTTCACCTTCTTGATGATCGTCCTTCATCATTTTATCCGATGGTCGTCCCCATCGTTGATCTTGTTATATGACATTCGTCCTATGTCATGATAAAACCCCGAGAGCAGCCGTACCCTGCTAGATGATCGTCCTTCATCATGCTGATCCGATGGCCGTCCCCATTGTCGACTTTTTCTATCCAACATTCGTCCTCTGTCGTGGTAAAGAGCAGTCGTCCCCTGCTAGGTGATCGTCCTTCACCTTTGATGACCGTACCTCATCATTACTTCATTTATTCTCTGAACCTGATGGTCGTCCCAATCATTGCCTTTATTTTTTTTATCCCCAGAAAGTCTTGTTTCTTTACTTGATGGCCGTCCCCGTCATGATCTCTTTATTTCCCCAGCATGTCGGCCGTACCCGTCACCGCTTTATCCCCAGCAGTTGTCCTTTGCTCGATGGTCGTCCTCCATCGCCCGCACTTTACAAACATGTTATACTCTCCTTTTACAATCTATATCCCTTTTCTTCTTCTCCCCAGTGAGTGCAAATTTTGGACTTTCTTTGGTATTCAACCACAAGTTAACTTGTTTTACTGTTAAGCCAGGCGCTTACATCCTGCACAGCTAACTCATGCTTGAATAGGGGAAGTTGTAAACACCCCAAATTTACCCTCACTAAGTTCAAACCATGACTTGTGATCTTTCATCTTTGCATAAGTTTAATCATATCATATCATGTTGCATTTTTGCTTCACTGCATTGGTTCAAGTTCATCTGCATCTAGGGTTTGTGACTTGAGCCATCCAAGATCCATCTGACTCACCAGGTGTGCATTTTTTTATATATCCCTAATATTTTCCCGAGACTTTTATTATATTTTTGGCTGATGCTCTTTTTTTCCTGGACTCTTTATTCTGTTTTTTGTCCAGCGGGTCTCTTTTATGCGAAGTATTTATTAACTGTGTCTGAGTTAACAGGGGATGAAAATTCTCCTCCATACATGGTTGTAAGCATTAAGGTTTCGCCTGAGAAAACATTTTTAACCACATATGGACCGTCATAGGTGGGAGTTTTCTCTTGAGCACAATTTCACCCACTTGATACTCCCGAGGATGCACTCTTTGATCAAACGCTCGCTTCATTTTTTTCTGATATAGGTGACCATGGAATACAACTGTCAGTCTATTATCTTCAATCAATCTCAACGGGTTATACATGGCACATACCCATTCAGCCTCATCAAGTTTGACATCCATCATTACCCTCAGTGACGGAATCTCAACTTCAACTGGTAGGACAACTTCCATACCATATACAAGTGAGAAAGGTGTTGCCCCAGTGGACATCCTAATTGAATTTTTGTACCCATACAAAGCGAATGATAACATCTCATTCCAATTCTTGTATGTCACCACAATTTTCTGCACAATATTCTTTATGTTCTTATTGGCAGACTCGACCGCGCCATTCATCTTTGGATGGTAAGGGGAAGAATAATGATGTTGTATTTTAAAGTCCCTACATAACTCTGCCATAATCTTATTATTGAGATTAGAACCATTATCAGTAATGATTCTCTCGGTCACTCTGTATCTGCAAATGATGTCTTTCTTCAGAAACCTGGAAACCACCGGCTTGGTGACATTGGCATAAGATGCTGCTTCAACCCACTTGGTAAAATAATCAATAGTGACCAAGATGAAACGATGGTTGCTAGAAGCAGTAGGTTCAATCTTCTCCATCATGTCAATTCCCCACATGAAAAAGAGCCAAGGAGAAGACATGATATTCAGCGGGCTCGGAGGCACATGAACTTTATCTGCGTAAATCTGACACTTATGGCACTTGCGGGTATATGAGCAACAATTTGTATCCATTATCATCTAATAATACCCCGATCTTAATAACTTCTTTGCCATTGCATGCCCTCCCTCATGGGTACCAAAATATCCCTCATGTACTTCCTGCATTGACATGTCTGCTTCCTACTTGTCACACATCTAAGCAAGACCATGTCAAAGTTTCTTTTGTATAGCACACCATCAACATTTAAGAAGAAACTAGCAGCAAGTCCTCTCAAAGTTTTCTTGTCAATGGATGATGCCCCAGTCGGATACTCCTGACTCTTCAAGAAACACTTGATATCATGATACCACAACTTGTCATCAGATACCGCATCAACAGTAAACACATATGCAGGTATATCAAGCCAAGATATGTCAATCTTGGGAACATCATTCCACTGCAGCACTTTGATCATTGAAGATAAGGTAGCCAATGCATCGGCAAACTGATTTTCATCACGTGGTATGTAATACAGCGTCACTATTGTAAAGAACGTCAACAATCTTCTCGCATAATCCCAGTATGAAATTAAGTGAGGTTGATGAGTATACCACTTGCAGGTAATCTGGTTAATCACGGGAGCTGAATCTCCAAATATATCGAGTGTCTTAATCCTTAGATTAATAGCCTCCTATATTCCCATTATACAAGATTCATACTCTGCTTAATTATTGGTGCAGCCAAAATTCAATCTGGAAGCGAAGGGAAAGTGAACACCTTCAGGAGTAATAAGTACAGCACCAACTCTACGACCATTCATATTGACAGCCCCATCAAACATCATACTCCATTTGGATTCAAGGTCTGGCCCTTCCTCCGGGAGTGGTTCCCCGCATCCTTTAACCTTGACTTACATGATGTCCTCATCAGGGAAGTCAAAATGCATGGGTTGATAATCATCCAAAGGTTGTTGTGCAAGATAGTATAGCGGTAAAATCATGAGTGTAAGCTATTGGTTAATTTAACTCAAAGTAAACAGAGTCACCACCGCGCTTTATTTTATTCCAAGTGGAAGAGGAAAAAATAACGAATAAATCCTAATGAATCTAAAAGAAAAAAGCTAAAGAAACAAGTTGAGAACCGGGTACGGGGATAGGTTACAAAATGGGAAGGTTTTACGCACCCAAAGTGTTTGTGGTACTCCACGGGAACCCTTTGAAAAATTTATTGCTTTTTGGTTTGAAAATGTTTGTAAAAGAGAGTAGAGGGATGAGAAAAGAATTAATTTTTAATGTTTTTGTGTTTGGAGAGGTTTACCACCTTATGCATACGTACCCACAATGTGCAATGCGAGATCAAAACCCCGTAGTTCGTGGTACAAATTGTGAAAAATTAATGTGTTGGATTGATTTTAAAATGTAAAGATAAGTCGTCATTCTTTAGCGAATAATTCTGCTAAAATGATTGAATCATATCTAAACTTTGTAAAAATGGTTAAAAGGAAAAGTGCATAAAGGCACAAAAAGATTTGATGAGTTTTGTATTTTTTATGGTCTTTTGAAAAATGTTTTGATATACTTATATGGTTTAGCATTTATTTAAGAAAATAAAAGAAAAGGTAAAAATCGCTTGACCTAAGTCAAGGTTTGATTATGAAAGTTGTTTAAAGTTTGAAAACAAAGAAGTTTTTGAAAAGAGGAAGGAGTTTTGAAAACTTAAGAAGGGGAGGAGATGAAGAGACTATCCTAAAAAGAAAATAAAAGAGATAAAGGAGGAAAGATCTAACCAAACTTGATGATGCTTCCAATTATAAGCAGAAGAATTACATCCTTATAAGCTAGCAAATGGCCAAATAAACACAAAACTACCAACTCCATGGAGATCAAAGAAAAGGGAAGGTGTCCTAGAATCTAAGTCCAAAACTCAAATTCCAACGCAAAGGATAATAACCAATATTCTATGATCAAGATCATAGGGTTTTTAGAGATTTAATCCTTTATTAATATTTTTGTGTCCAAGTGGACAAAAGAAAAACCAACACAATAATATAATAGCAAGAATATAAACATAATAATATATGATAAAGCAATATAAAACATAATAAAAATAAAGGAGATAAAGGTGCGAGAAGGAAATTAAAATGTTAGTATAGTAATAATAATAATAATATTTATAATAGTGGTATGGTAACCTTAATCATCCACAACCAAAAGAGTAACCAAGGTACTTACTACCAAAAATAAAAAAGGCAACCGATTCCGCTTAGTATCTTACACTATAATGATTAATGAAGGAGATTAGATTCAAATTCAATGAAATTTGAAAGAAGATTGGGAGGCCCAAAGAAACTACACATCAAACTTCACAAGTCTTGGATCTTAACGCAAAAAGATCAATCACTTTGGGATTACGCGACCAACACAAGGTCCGGTCCATGAACTTGCAAATATCCAATTGGATTTTTATTCAGAATTTGGGATACATTTAGGTCTATGTTAAGCAATCGTCGAGTAATTTACAGAGTAATTATCGTACAAATAAGGCCAACCAACACCAATTAAGGTGAACAATATTTGTGCTAATGCATATGAGATAAACGATATATATAAATCGCCATGCGAACGCAATATCGCACGAAACTAAATATGAATACCAAATTGAGTTTCACTTACGGTATTCTTTCATCTTTAAGTTCAATTACTCTTCTTGGTGGATTCAAGTATGAAAATATCTCACTAATGCGAAGTACCTAAAGTGAGTTAAATAATTCACTTAGAGGTAGATTTGGACTAATGAATATTAACCACTCTAATCTACACCCAAAGTCCATTGAAATTAAAGAGAAATCAGTCTAAAAAATGTCTCCCAATGTAAAAATAAGAAGGAGGAAGAAGAAGAAATAGGAACCATGATAAGTAAAAAACAAGCCAAAAACAGCTTCTCAAAGTTGTATGAGAAGCAGGCTTTCAAAGATATACTTGATAGGATCCATTTTTAATATCAACCAAGTTGTATGATTCAACATATAATGGCGAAGACACATTGTAGCCCAAGATAAGGCACAACAATTTTTTTCAAGCACGGAGTACCGAGATTCACAATTAGTGAATTTCTTACTCAAGTAACAAATCACATATTCTTTTCTTCCAGATTCATATTGCTGACCAAACACGCAACCCATGGAATTTTCCAACACAATCAAGTACATAATCAACGATCTACCTTCCACCGGAGGAAACAAGATATGAGGTTCAAGCAGATACTCTTTAATACCTTCAAACTCCTTCTGACAATCATTTGTCCAGACACAACCTTGGTCTTTCCGAAGAAATTTGGATGTTGGAGCACATATGGCAGTCATGTGAGAAATAAACCTGGAAATATAATTCAAATGGCCCAAGAATCCTCTTACTTGCTTTTAAATTCTTGGAGCGGGCATTTCCCGAATAGTTTTCACTTTATTAGGCTCAACCTTAATGCCTCTTTGGCTGACAATGAAAGCTAATAACTTTCCAAAACGTACACCAAACGTGCACTTGTTCGGATTCAAACGAAGCTTAAAATTCCTTAATCTCTGATATGATTTTATCAAATGTTCAACATGATCTTCTTCAGTCCTCGACTTAGCGATCATATCATCAACATATACCTCAATTTCTTTGTGCATCATATTATGGAAGAGAATAGGCATAGATCTTTGGTATGTCGCACCAGCATTCTTCAATCCAAAGGGCATCACTCTATAGCAGAATGTTCCCCATGGTGTAATAAATGTGGTCTTTTCCATGTCCTCGGGTGCCATCTTTATTTGATTATAACCGGAAAATCTCTCCATAAAGGAGAATACATCAAACTTAGTCGTATTATCTACCAACACATTAATGTGTGGCAATGGAAAATCATCTTTTGGATTGGATTTATTCAAATCTCTGTAATCAACACACATTTAGACTTTTCCATCTTTCTTTGGAACAGGCACAATATTGGCCACCCATTGAGGATAATTAGATGTCACAAAAAACCTGCATCGATCTGCTTTTGAACCTCCTCTTTGATCTTTACTGCCATATCAGGATGAGTTCTTCTCAACTTTTTCTTCACGGGTGGACATTCAGGCTTCAACGGCAATCTATGATCCACAATATCAGTATCAAGACCTGGCATGTCTTGATAAGACCAAGCAAATACATCAACATACTATCTAAGAAGCTCTACCATCCTCTTCTTAACATCATGACCAAGCAATGCTCCAACCTTGACTTATTTCTTATCATCATCAGAACCCAAGTTGACCATCTCTAATAACTCTTCATGAGGTTGAATAACTCTCTCCTCGTGCTCAAGCAACCAGAAAAGTGCACAATGAGTTGAATAACTCTCTCCTCGTGCAAATATTTTTTTCAATGGGTTTATTAATCAATCTGCACAATGATTTTATTTTTATTTTAGAGTATGAACAAAAGTGCAAACATTATGCAGATAAACAATTATTATTATTATTTTGGGTTTTTTATGTTACCATTTTTCAGAATAAAGCAAAAAGGAAAAACACATATGGAAATAACAAAATAACATTTTATTGATGATGATAAAAGTTTGAAACAAAGCCTGAAAAACATCACTTTCACCTTTGGAAGAGTGAAAGGAATTTTGAAAGAAAATAAAACAAATTACTTTGAAGCATGAAAAATAGAAGGAACATCAACAACAATCCATTTCTTGAAAATATTTCCGTGCGTAACAAAGTTAGGCATTTCTTCATCTTCATCATCTTCAATGATGGCAGTAGTGGAATGATCATTGATAAACCCAACACTTCTGAATCCTTCCTGAATACTCTTTGGATCATTGTGAACCACACCTGGCGCAAAATAAATACCAAATCCTTATTTGTTGTCAACAACATCAATAACTCATCCCCAACCTTCAAATCCACAAGTTTCAAGTACACACAGAGCATCTTTGAGAGAAAACATATGCATAACATTCCTCATAGCACCATTATCAACAACAAAAAGAGCCTGAATGAAGTTCTAACCTCTTCTTCAGCATCGATGTAGGAAAAGGATAACAAATTGCTCACTAGCATCGCCTGCTCACCACCGACAGTCACTAATTTCCCATCTTTCACAAACTTTAGCTTCTGATTGAGTGTAGAAGTCACAAATCCCGCCTCATGAAGCTAGGGTCTTCCAAGGAGACAACTATAAGCTAGATGTATATCCATCACTTGAAAAGTAATTTGGAATATAAATGGTCCAATCAGAATAGGAAGATCAACTTCACCAATCACAGTTTTCTTCGACCCATCAAAAGCTTTTACAATAATCCCACTATGCCTCATGGGAGCACCTTGGTATGAAAGCCTTGACAAAGTCGACTTCGGCATCACATTCAGAGATGATCCAGTATCAACCAACACTTTAGACATAGCATCTTCCAGACAATTCACTGAAATGTGTTGAGCCAAATTATGGTTCCTTCCCTCTTCAGGAAAGTCATCATCACAAAAACTCAAATTGTTACATGATGTTATATTAGCTACAATACTATCCTACTGATCAACAGTCACATCATTGTCAACATACGCTTAATCAAGAATCTTCTGCAAAGATCGCCTATGAGCCTCAGAGCACATCAAGAGTGATAAAACTGATATTTTCGACGGAGTATGCAACAACTGCTCAGTAATGTTGTACTCACTATTCTTTATCAATTTCAACACCTCATCTTCACTATCTTTCAAACTAGAATCACCAAGTTGATATGATCGGGCAACAACATCCTCAATCTATTTACTCGCACTTGATTCTCCAATTCTCTTCGGAGGATCCGAAGCAAAGACTCTACCACTTCGAGTAATCCTTGTCACATCAGCAATGCTAACCACATACTTTTGAGAAGGAATATGAACTTCCTTACCGTTTTCTATTGTCTTAGAATTATACCGGTATGGAACAACTTTATAAGACTCATATGGCATTGTACCAGGCAAATTGATCACCAAAGGAGTAACATCATATTTGCAACTATCAAAAGAAATAACCACCTTCTCAGGAACAACCTTCTCAGGAATATTGAACTGAGGTATAATAACATTCATTTCATTTTCATACTCATCTCTTTTTGCTGTGACTTCAATCAACTTATCTTCCATCATCTTTTGAATTTCTCTATTAACAATTACACAACCATGAGGGTTCACCGAGCAGATGCAACAAACCAGCATAATCGTGATCAATATCATGATACTCGCTTAAGATAGTATGAATCTCAACTAAAAACATTTGAATCTGACGGACATCATAAATTTTGAACAAACCAGGACAATCATCAACCATGTTTACAGACGTATTACCATGTTTAGGAAGTGTATTTGTCTTCACATTTGGATTAACATCATTGAAAGATAAAACATTGCTCCTTATCAATTTCTGCACTTCAATATTCAGTGGAAAGCAATTCTCAATATCATTCCCCGAGGAACCTTGATGGAAAGCACAATGAGCCTTTGGCTTATACCACTATGGAATAATCTCTAGAACTAGAGGTAGAGAACGTGTTTGCACAAGGTTCTTCTCGACCAATGATGGAAGCAAGTCAGCATACAACATTGGAATGGGATCAGAGCTCGACTTAGCATGACCCTGTTGATTACCATTTCGTTGCATATAAGGTTTCTGATAACGAGACTGATACTTTGGAGCCATTGATACAGTCAGAGCCACATTAATCATCGGAGTTACAGAAGCTACATGCTGCTGATGACAATTCTCACGACCACGGGGTCTTCTGTAACTTTCACGGGACACAACATTAGTCTCACCTTCTTTCTTATTACCAAAGTTGAACCTCTTAGAACTTGAGCCAATATTACTCTCTTTGCTCAAACGTCCTTCACAGACACCTTTTTCTAGTCGCCTCCCTATATTTACCTTTTTAGTGAAGTCAGATGGAGGACTCACAATTATCATCTCATAGTAGAAAGAACCTAAAGTCTTCAAAAAGATCTTCGTCATCTCTTTCTCTTCCAAAGGAGGAACAATATGAGTTGCAAGTTCGCGCCATCTCTGTGCGTACTCTTTGAAAGTTTCTTTGTCCTTTTGGGACATAACACCGAGTTGATCTATGTTCGGTGCCATATCAACATTATACTTGTATTGCCTAACAAAAGCCTCTCCAAAATCATTGAAAGTCTTGATTTGGATGCTTTCCAAACCCATATACCATCTCATAGTTGCACTAGTCAAACTGTCCTGGAAAAAATGAATCAACAGCTGATCATTCTCTGTCTGAGCAGACATCTTCTTAGCATACATAGTCAAATGACTCGGAGGATAAGTATTTCCCTTATACTTCTCAAACTCAGGAAGCTTGAACATGTGCAGAACTTTAACATTGGGAACCAAATAAAGATCATAAGCATCTTTACCAAACAAACCCTTGTGCCTCAAAGCCTTCATCTCTTTCTGCATTTCAGTAAAACGACCCTGAAAGTCATCAAGCCTTTCAATTATACCAGCACCTTCACTGACCTCAGCGTGGTAAATCACTTCAACAAGGTGTGGAGTAGTATGCATCACAGGCGGTGTAGTGGTCATCACTGGTTGAAGAGAAGCAAATTCAACTATCTCAGGAGGAGGAGGAGGATGATACCCAGTAGGAACAAAATCAACTGGCATACCCCACAGTGTGCTAGCAGGCATGCGATAGCGAGGAGAAATAACAGTTTCAATAGGAATCGATGTAGTGATAATCTTAGAGATCACCGTGCACTGTATCAGAGAATTAGGAGGAGGGGTGGTTGATTATGAGCAGCCACAAAGCTTTCCATCACGGCGATGATCCTTTCCAAGCTATCTTCCAACATCTTTCTTCGATTAGCCCGAGTATCGATCTGGTGAGTCAGTTTGACAAGAGAACTGGATGAAGACCAAGAAATAACATACAACCCCTAGAAAACTCTCATGAAACAAAACCAATGCAAGCATGTTGCATGGTATGCGTATGCAAAATGCAAATATTTCAAAGGACTATATGATAAATTTCAATATTTATAAAAGAAACACTTTTTTGAAGTACTAAAAACTCATTCTAATTAAGATAAAAATGAGGATTATAAGTGAAGTAAAAGTTTCAATAACCCTAATACATGAGAGAAAAGTGAACTAGGCCTATGTGATCATATCTGAAGAAGATCCAAATCCCGACTGGTACTTCATGCAAATCCTCTTAATCTCTTTCTTATATTGATTCTCCATATCTTCCTTATCCTTCACCAACTAGTCAACAATAGTCATCCAAACACCGGATGTAGGAGGAATGGTAGATAGAGTACTAGAGGAAAATAAATCCTCTCTTGGCCTCCTGGTAACACGTCGCTCAAGTAACTCTATGACATCATCTTTCTACTTCAATTGCTATTGCATAGTCGTTTTCTCAAGCAACCATGCTTCCTACTCTTTCTTCATCTTGTCCAACTCTTCCTGAAGAGAAACCTTCTCATCAACAGGCGGAAGAAAAGAGGATAATGGCAATATAGGAAACAAAGGCTCCGCAGGTGGATAAGGCATTTTGGGCTTGGAAGCCCTAAATCAAACCCACTGGATGTAACACTCAGATGGAGCAAGGTGTTGTTTTCCTAATTGGCCCTTCTCTTTTTGATGAATTGTATGCCATGAATGAGAAATCCTTTTCTTCATTTCTACATGATCTACACCATTAAGAAAGAAGAAACTAGATAGTGAAAGGTTGCTTGGTATGTCCTTCAAGCAATATCCCAACTGTCTCCTAACAAGAATAGGGTTGTAAATAATTCCCCCACGTGTACTAAGAAGAGGTACATGGGAAACTTTCCACTGGGAATGAAATACCCAAGGAGTTAAGTAGAAGTCTTTTACTATATCGGTTTTGGTGATTGTGAGTTGGGGGTTGAAATTAGTGGAGCTACTACCTTGCGGGTAATCAGAGTGCGCAGCGAATGCGGGGCGTAGTGCGGTTTCTCATATATGAGTAACAACGGTGTTGAAGTTGGTTGTATTAATGTCATATTGGAGTTGTATGTTCCTATGTTGTGATGTTATAATGTGTAATCATTGAATTCCTGAGTTGGGGTACTATCTTATGTTGTGATGTTAGTTGTCAAGTGTATCACTTGTGTAGTATTCATATTGTTGTTGTCGTTGATGTTATGAGTTATGGTTAGTATCATATATGGATCAGCCTTTCTGAGTCGAGAGTTGATTGGTTAGATGGATTAAGTAGTTGAAATAGTTGAATCGGATAAATTTCCGAGGACGAAAATTCTTTAAGTGGGGGAGAGTTGTAACACCCCAAATTCGATTATGAGTATTTGTTGCTTATTTGAGGATATATGAATGAATTGACAATTGGTGGTTATGTGACCCGATGCATGGTGGTGAAATTATTTTAATAATATTAATAATAAGAATAATCATGTAGTATTATTCGGATTATTGGTTATTATTGAAAATAATAGAAGTGGAAGTATGAATGTTATGTTGGTTATTTTGGAAGTATAAGAGTATTTTATATAATAAGGATAAATAGTGTTTTATTATACTATTTTATTATTATTGAAATTATATTAAAGAAAAGGGTAAGGTGGTCGTTTTGTGAAAATTATGAGGGTAAAGTGGGAAAAGACATAACTGGGATAATTTTGATCAAAAGGGATTATACGATCAAAATGCTCATTTTATCGTGTTTGGGGAAGTGCTCTGAAGAAGGAGGGAGAAAGAGGAAGCTCAGAGTCATGAGGCTATGAAGAACCCCAGAGAAGAGAGTCAATCGAAGAAATTCTCTAAGGTATAGGGAGTTTTTATAATCTATTGTAAAGGTGTAGGATTTAGATTATGAATAGGTTAGATTGTATGAGTTTTATAAGATTTGGGGTTTTGAGTTAGGTTGAGTTTGTGAGTGAAATCTTGATGAAATAGAGTTAGAAAAATGTGTTGAATCCTATAAATGATGGTATAAATGATTGTTCTGATGTTATGGTGTTTTATTTTATGTATTGGAATGATTTTGAGGTGAAATAAGATGAACCCGTATTGGAAAAATTGGGATTTTGGGGATTTTAGAACAGTTTGTACGAAGCAGCAGATTTCTTCTATAAAACGTGTGTTAACCGGTTAATGCTATTGGTTAACCGGTTAAGCATTGCAATTTTTGTGATTTTTCTGGAGTTTCGCAGGCGTTAACCGGTTAACGCTATGGGTTAACCGGTTAACATTGTTTGAGTGGCAGTTTTAAATTCTTTAAAAATCCATAACTTTTAAACTGTGAGTCCGATTCGCATTCCGTTTGAAGCGTCGGAAAAAGCATGAACTAAAATTTATTTTGATGAATAAAAATAAGAAAACTGGATTAATTTTTTGGACTGAATTTTGAAGTAATCTTGTGAATTGTCTTCTAATTTTACCGGGTGCGAGTTAATTCTCGATGTATTGGAGTGGTTATAGAACCAGTATTCTTGATGCATTGTCATGAAGAAATATGTGAATAATTGATGTTGTTTTGCTGGTGTGAAATGAATGATGCGAGTTATTTTGATGAATTTTACGATGTAGTGTGTCATTGCATTTCATAACATGCACGATGGGGCTTCAGCCTGTTTATTTGCTTCAATCCCATTTTGAGGATTGAAGTGGCTCGATGATTTACGATGTGCTATCTTGTGGAGGGTTGATGGTCATGTATCCATCTCACGATGAAATTGGTACCACATGCATATAGCATATCAGGATAGTTAAAGTTGCATAGTCTGGATGAATTTATGATGTTGTTGTAATTGTTGTTGAATTTAATTGATGTTGATGTTATAGCATGTTGTTCTAAATTTATTTATATTCTATACTCTTGAACTTTTATGATATATTATGATTACTCACCCTGCCTGCTTGGAAATGTTGTCTCCTTCGTGGGTAAATTGTATATGATAAAGATTAGCATTACAATGCAAGAGGAGTTTTTCAGAGTCTCAGAGCGTACCTTAGTTTCCTTTAGAAGTGGTTTGGAGTGAATGTGTCCTGCTATGTGTCATGTAACACCGGGATGGGTTTTTGAACACTATTTGATTTTTAGTTATGTTTTCAATTGAGAATATTTCTTAATTCATGATGTTAACTTCGGATGAATTATTTTGATTTGAGGAAATGTTTATGATTAATTTATAAAGTTGAATTCCGCTGCAAGAAAGTTTATATATTGTTCAGGATGTTGTTTAACCCGTGTTACAGGACATGATATTGTATTTTGATTTATGATGAAATGTGATACCCTTCTTGTTGATTACTCTGATATTATTTAATTATTTCTTTTTAGGATATAATGATGTTACATTAGTGGTATCAGAGCAGGTCGGTCGGTCTGGCCAATGTAGTTTAATGTTGTTAATTTCTTAGTACGCAACATGTGTGTGAAACACTGTCGGTACTTGTTGTTAGTTCTAGTCGTTGTCTGCAGGTGTTGGTTTAAAATTAAGTGGGGGAGACTTGCCCCAAAATGTTATTGGTATGAAGAAGTTGGATCGATTTGATGTTGGTTGCGAGATATGCAAGGTTGTGAAGGTGATTTTGTTGTGGACCGATAGGAGTTTGGACTCCTGAATTCGTATCGGTCGGATTTGAGAAGTGCACATACTTTAGATGAGAATTGTTTGAGAAGGAAGATTTATTTTGAAGAGAATGATAAGTTGACAGACCAAGTCGGTAAATTGTTTCGCTTTGAGTGTAGTTGGATTAAGTCGAGTAATTTCAAAGTTGGAGGTAGAGTAAGATTCTCTGTAGAGCTTGGAAGTAAGAGCGAGAGAGATGAAACTTATATTCATCAATCTTAAAATTCTAGTTTTTGCGATCTTGGAGAAGCACTCACGAGAAGAGGCATAACTTTTTACTCGTGATTCTAATAGAGGAGATTCCAGTTTGTTTTGAAAGCTTACGAAATTCCCTACAGTTTGCATATATGATTTGCATTCAGGAGGTTTACGATGAGGGAGAAAAGTGCATTTTAATAACTGGGTCTGCTGCTGATTTTTGGAAATTCTGCCTACGGGAATTCTTGACCAGTCCCATTGCGAGGATGATAACTTTTTGCTTGTAAATCGGATTTGAGTGATTTTTGAAGTTTTGGAATCTACATGAAATTCTCTTCATTTTGGAATATGATTTTGTGTTTGGGAGATCTGTATTGGAAGAGGAATATATGGTTGAAGATGAGCAACTATTGTAGAAAATTTGGAAAGATAAAGACAAGTGTGAAATATTATTAGGAATAAACCGTTGGTATTTTTAAGATTGTAACCGTGTTGAATAATGCATTGAAAGGCAATTTACATTGAATAAGAATGAGTAAAATGACGATGTATGTGATGGTGGAGTTGAGAGAAAAGACGAATGCTCGAGTAACATTGTTAAAATTTTTAACTTGGATGAAAGTAATAATTGGAACGAACTGAATTGGATAATACTCAATGTTGTAGTGATTCATGTGTTGGAAAAATATTTAAGGTTGTGTTATTCTATGAGCATGTATGAGAGATTGCGGAATGGAGTTTTGGACGTTTTGATATAATTGTCGAAGTTGGAGATGAGGAAACTAAGAAGTCGTTGGTAAGCCTTAGAGAGTTGGTGGAGCATTATGCTTACGGACTTTGGGGCACGAGTTGAAGTATGTTATTGCGTTGGCTAATGATGATTTATGCCACATTTATGGTTTCCGGATGTCTATCGACAAATTGAGGAACTGATCACCCTTAATCTATTATTGATAGTAGATGGAATCATAATTGATGGATAAATGTATCATGCCGACTGGAATAGTATGCATGTCAGATTGGTTGAAGTTAAGCCCAGCACTTGAGTATTGTTTGTTTTGTTGATGTGAATTCGTATATAAGAATGTTATTCGGAATTAAGGATGATAGTATGAAGTTGCGTTTGAAATGAATAGTAATACAGAAACTCATAGTTGAACTCTAGATAATTGGATTGTTGCTTTGGTGATGAAATGAGTGGCGCAAGACTGAAAGTTTTTTTTTTGGGATGATTAGAGGGGAAAGTAGATGGAGATGTAAGACCATGATTTGACAAGAATGTTAGATAAAGTTGAGTTGCAAGTATTAGAAGAGTGGATTGTAAGTTGGTTTATTAAAGTACGAGTTTTGGTTGGAACAAGAAGAGTTGTTTAGTTGTGTTGTTTCGAATAAGAATTTATGAAGGGTTGTGTCAGTATGAGTAAGAATCAAGGATTCGGTATGTTGAATTTGTTAGAAGCAAAAGATATGAGTTATCTTGTAGAAATTGTTGGACCAGGTACCCTATGTTGTTACTGTGATGTTGCGCGATTAAGATGATTTTCGAAGGATGCGTTGTTAAAAGATGGTGAAGTTGTAATTGTGTCGTGGATAATTGGAAATTCACGAGAAGTATAGGTATGTATTGTCCAAGATTTGGAAGTGATCACGGTTGTAATGGTATTGGACGTTCAAAGTTGTTGACTTATGGACCCAAGTTGGAAGTATTCGGTAACTACAAGAGTTAGAATACCTATGGGAATGAAATGCCCAAGGAGTTAAGTAAAAGTATTTTACTATATCGGTTTTGGTGATTGTGAGTTGGAGGTTGAAATTAGTGGAGCTACTACCTTGCGGGTAATCAGAGTGCGTAATGAACGCGGGGCGTAGTGCGGTTGCTCATATATGAGTAACAACGATGTTGAAGTTGGTTGTATTAATGTCATATTGGAGTTGTATGTTCCTATGTTGTGATGTTATAATGTGTAATCATTGAATTCCTGAGTTGGGGTACTATCTTGTGTTGTGATGTTAGTTGTCAAGTGTATCACTTGCGTAGTATTCGTATTGTTGTTGTCGTTGATGTTATGAGTTATGGTTAGTATCATATGTGGATCTGCCTTTCTGAGTCGAGAGTTGATTGGTTAGATGGATTAAGTAGTTGAAATAGTTGAATCGGATAAATTTCCGAGGACGAAAATTCTTTAAGTGGGGGAGAGTTGTAACACCCTAAATTCGATTATGAGTATTTGTTGCTTATTTGAGGATATATGAATGAATTGACAATTGGTGGTTATGTGACCCGATGCATGGTGGTGAAATTATTTTAATAATATTAATAATAAGAATAATCATGTAGTATTATTCAGATTATTGGTTATTATTGAAAATAATAGAAGTGGAAGTATGAATGTTATGTTGGTTATTTTGGAAGTATAAGAGTATTTTATATAATAAGAATAAATACTGTTTTATTATGCTATTTTATTATTATTGAAATTATATTAAAGAAAAGGGTAAGGTGGTATTTTTGTGAAAATTATGAGGGTAAAGTGGGAAAAGACATAACTGGGATAATTTTGATCAAAAGGGATTATACGATCAAAATGCTCATTTTATCGTGTTTGGGGAAGTGCTCTGAAGAAGGAGGGAGAAAGAGGAAGCTCAGATTTAGGAGCCTGTGAAGAACCCCAGAGAAGAGAGTCAATCGGAGAAATTATCTAAGGTATGGGGAGTTTTTATAATCTAATGTAAAGGTGTAGGATTTAGATTATGAATAGGTTAAATTGTATGAGTTTTATAAGATTTGGGGTTTTGAGTTAGGTTGAGTTTGTGAGTGAAATCTTGATGAAATAGAGTTAGAAAAATGTGTTGAATCCTATAAATGATGGTATAAATGATTATTGTGATGTTATGGTGTTTTGTTTGATGTATTGGAATGATTTTAAGGTGAAATAAGATGAACCCGTATTGAAAAAATTGGGATTTTGGGCATTTTAGAATAGTCTGTACGAAGCAGCATATTTCTGCTATAAAATGTGCGTTAACCGGTTAATGTTATTGGTTAACCATTGCAATTTTTGTGGGTTTTCTGGAATTTTGTAGGCTTTAACCGGTTAACTCTATGGGTTAACCGGTTAACACTATTTGATTGGCAGTTTTAAATTCTTTAAGAATCCATAACTTTTAAACCGTGCGTCCGATTCACATTCCGTTTGAAGCGTCGGAAAAAGAATGACCTAAACTTTATTTTCATGAATAAAAATAAGAAAATGCAATAATTTTCGGGACTGAATTTTGAAGTAATCTTGTAAACTGTCTCCTAATTTTACCGCGTGCGAGTTAATTCTTGATGCATTGGAGTGGTTATAGAACCAGTATTCTTGATGTATTGTCATGATGAAATATGTGAATAATTGATGTTGTTTTGCTGGTGTGAAATGAATGATGCGAGTTATTTTGATGAATTTTACGATTTAGCGCGTCATTGCATTTCATAACATTCACGATGGGGCTTCGACCTGTTTATTTGTTTCAATCCCATTGTGAGGACTAAAGTGTCTCGATGATTTAAGATGTGCTCCCTTATGGAGGGTTGATGGTCATGTATCCATTTCACGATGAAATTGGTACCACATGCATATAGCATATCATGATATTTAAAGTTGCATAGTCTGGATGAATTTATAATGGTGTTGTAATTGTTTTTGAATTTAATTGATGTTGATGTTATAGCATGTTGTTCTAAGTTTATTTATATTCTATACTCTTGCACGTTTATGATATATTATGATTACTCGCCCTGCCTGCTTGTAAATGTTGCCTCCTTCGTGGGTAACTAGAAGATGATAAAGATTAGCATTACAATGCAAGAGGAGTTTTTCAGAGTCTCAGAGCGTACCTTAGTTTCCTTTAGAAGTGGTTTGGAGTGAATGTGTCCTGCTTTGTGTCATGTAACACCGGGATGGGTTTTTGAACATTATTTGGTTTTTAGTTATGTTTTCAAATGAAAATATTTCTTAATTCATGATGTTAACTTTAGATGAATTATTTTGATTTGAGGAAATGTTTATGATTAATTTATAAAGTTGAATTCCGATGCGAGAAAGTATATATATTGTTCAGGATGTTGTTTAACCCGTGTTACGGGACAGGACACTGTATGTTGATTTATGATGAAATGTGATACCCTTCTTGTTGATTACTATGATATTATTTAATGATTTCGTTTTGGGGTAGAAGGGTGTTACAACAAGATATCATGAATAAAAAGTGACTATCCATACTAAAGTCTAGGGTTCACTCGAGCCTGTGCATTGGGCTCATCTCACAGTAACCCCTATCCTGCCAAGAAAAACCCAATCCAGACAGTCCAGCATAATGATGCATGATAAAGTAAATGTGGAAAGCGATAAATAAAGCTGTAAATTTAAGTTATAAATAAATAACAAATAGATAAACTCCCAAAGAAAGAGAAACAGACAAGCACTAAGATTTACTCGCATAGGGAACCAAAGATTCTGGTTTGGAGCAACATGGCACAACAAACAAAGCATCAAAAGTCATCAAACAGAAGAAAACATTTTCCCTTTTTCCGAAACTACAGATCTTGCTAAGCGAAAAAGCTAGCTCACTAAGCGAGCGAGCTACAAATTTTTGGTTTCTAAATTCTTCATATGCTCGCTAAGCGAGCTCCTACTCACTAAGCGAGAAATGTGATTTACTGAGGAAAACTCTACGATTTTTGCACATCACAACCACTCCTAAACATCACAAAAAACCTCGAATATCAGCAGATAATGGCAGAAAATGAACCAAACAACTAATTTCATCATATATTCATAATTATTAATAACAAACAACAACTAATCAACACAATCTACCAACAATTACCCCAACCCTGATGTTTTCCCTTCAAAACCCCTCTTTCTCATAAAACAGCCCTATACTATGATTGTTGAATAAGAATAGTCCCCATACCTTGATCAACGTAACTTTCTCTTCCACTTTTTATCAAAATCCCTCTTTGCCTCCTTGTGCTTCTTGTTCTCCAGAGCAACCTTCGCCCAAAACACGATTATGAGAACTTTTTATCGTGAATCTATTTTCTCATAAAGCACTCAAAATACAACTTTGCCCTTTAGACCTCCCAACTCTTTTATTTTATTTTCTTAATAATAATATTAAATAATTCTCAATATTATTATATCATTATCTTAAATAAAATATTTCTTTATTTTCCCCAAAATACCACTTATTTCCACTTATTCCCACTTATTCTTAAATAATTAATTAATTAATTAATTAAATTATGAAATTGGGATGTTACAACTCTCCCCCACTTTAGAAATTTTCGTCCTAAAAAATATTACCTGAAGCAAACAGAGTCAGATACGACTCCTTCATCTGATCTTCACGTTCCCAAGTCCAACTTTCACCTCCCGGTCCACCCCACAATACCTTTACTAAGGCAATCTTTTTCCCTCGTAACCGCTTCATTTCTCGACCATCTATCTGCAATGGTAAAACTTCAACGGTCAAATTATCCCTCACCTGAATATCATCCATTTGAATCACATGCGGTGGATCACAAACATACTTCCTCAACTGTGACACATGGAACACATAATGCAAATTAGCAAGTGACGGCGGAAACACAATCTGATATCTTACCTCTCTGATTCTTTGTGAAATCTAATATAGACCAACAAAACACGAAGTAAGCTTTCTAGACTTCAAAGCCCTCCCGACACCCGTCACCGGAGTAACTCTCAAAAACACATGGTTTCCCTCTTGAAACTCAAGTGATTTCCTTCTTTTGTCATGATAACTCTTCTGTCGACTTTGAGAAGCCTTCATTCTTTCTTGTATCATATTAATCATCTCAGTCGTCTCTTTCAAAATTTCAGGTCCAAGTACTACACTATCGCCTGATTCATACCAACATAGTGAAGTTTGGCATCTTCCAACATACAATGCTTCATACGGTTCCATTCCAATACTAGTATGATAATTATTGTTATAGGTAAACTCAATCAACAAAAAATGACTATCCCACGACCCTCCTTGATCAAACACACAAGCCCTTAGTAAATCCTCCAAATAATGGATTGTCCTCTCAGTCTGACCATCTATTTGTGGATGATAAGCATAACTCATCCTCAACTTAGTACCCAAAGCATCTTGTAAACTCTTCCAAAATCTCGAAGTAAACCGCGAATCTCTATCTGATACGATACTCGACGGTATTCCATGCAACTTCACAATTTCTTAAATATACATCTCAGCTAGTTTCTGCATAGAATAATTAATCTTCCTCGAAAAGAAATGGGCCAACTTAGTCAATCTATCTATGATTACCCAAATAGAATCATTTCCCTTAGTAGTCTTCGGCAAACCTATTACAAAATACATGGAAATGCTATCCCACTTCCACTTTGGAATATTCAACGGCTGCATCATACCTAATGGTCTTTGATGTTTAATCTTTGACTTATGACAAGTCAAGCATGTATACATAAATTCAGTAATATTTTTCTTCATACCGGGCCACCAAAACAATTTCTATAAATCATGATACATCTTCATAGCACCAGGATGAATACTCAATCGACTATGATTTCCTTCTTCTAAGATGCTCTTCTTAATTTATGGAACATCAGGAATACACACTATATCTCAGAATCTCATCATACCATTCTCATCAACTCAGAATTTACCTTCATTTCCTTAGTTAATCAAGGTCAACTGATCAACCAACTTCAAGTCAGATTGTTGTCCTTCACAGATATTTTCCACAAATTCATTGGTCAACTTCAACATTCCCAACTTTACACTTTCAGTCGTAGCTTCACACAACAAACTCATATCTCAAAATTGTTCAATCATTTCAAGTTCCTTCATCATCAGCATCGACATATGCAACGTATTTCTGCTTAAAGCATCTGTAACCAGGTTTGCCTTACCAGGATGGTAATTCAAATCAAAGTCAAAGTCTTTTAACAATTCCAACCATCTCATATGCCTCATATTCAGTTCCTTATGATCAAACAGGTATTTCAAATTCTTGTGATCACTGAACACCTCAAATTTCGAACCAAAGAGATAATGTCTCTAGATCTTCAACACAAATACTACAACTGCTAACTCTAAGTCATGCGTAGGATAATTCCTCTTATGAACTCTCAATTGTCTTGAAGCATAAGCAACCACTTGACCATTTTGCATCAAAACTCCTCCAAGCCCCATCTTCGAAGCATCACAATACACTACTAAAGAATCATTCAGATTCGGCAAGATCAACACCGGAGCAGTTGTAAACTTCTTCTTCAGCTCCACAAAATCTTTTCACACGCAACACCCTACACATAAGCTTGGATCTTTTGATTCAACTGAGACAAAGGTAGAACCAACTTCAAAAAACCCTCGATAAACTTCTTGTAATAACCTGCTAAACCCAGAAAACTTCTAATCTCAATATCAGACTTAGGAGTCTCCCACTATAACACTAAATCAATTTTTGATGGATCAACAACAATTCCACCATTAGAAATTATATGTCCAAGAAAACTCACTTCTTGTAACCAGAACTCACACTTTGAAAATTAGATAATAACTTCTTTTCTCACAACACTTGCAAAACAATCCTCAAATGTTTGGCTTGATCCTCTTCTGTCTTGGAATAAATCAGAATATCATCAATAAATACTACCATAAATTTATCCAAGTACTCATGAAAGATTATATTCATGTACTCCATGAACACACCGGGTGCATTGGATACACTAAATGGCATCACTGTATACTCATAATCACCATACCTCGTTCTGAAAGCTATCTTCAGAATATCATCAGACTTAACACAAATCTAATGGTAACCAAGTCGTAAATCAATCTTGCTGAATGCACAAGCTCCCACCAACTAATCCATCAAATCATCGATTCTTGAGCACCCCACAGAGAAACACTAGGCCAAACAAACTTCTTCTCTAACAACTCTTCTAGTTGCTTCTTCAACTCACTCAACTCTACAATAGACATCTAATACGGAGCCATAGACACAGGACTAGTACCAGGTAAAAAATCCATTATAAACTCAACTTCACGCTCTGGAGGTAAATCACTTATATCTTCTGGAAATACATCAGGAAAATCTTGAACAACCAGAAAATCCATGCTCAAAGTCTTGCCTTCGGTTTGCAATGATGCAAACATTGCAAACATCTCAGCTTCATCTTCTAATAATTCCTCTACTTTCCTACCCATCAAGAACATCAACTCACCATGATCACCAATTTCAGGAAATTCAACAGTCTTCACATAACAATTGATATGCAAAAAATTGAACTGTAACCAGTTCATTCCAAGAATAAAATCAATTTAGTGTAAAGACAAACACACTAGATCCATCAGGAAATCCTTCTCAAATATTGTTAAAGGACACTTCAGACAAACAAGAGTATTAGTAACAAAACCAATAGATGGCATCTCTATTACCATACCACCATTCATACTAGACAAGTTCAAACCCAACTTATTATCACATTCAAGAGAAATAAAAGAATGTGTAGCGCTGATATCAATAATAGCAATGAACTCAACATCGTTAATGAAACAAGTACCTGGAATTAGATTGTCTTTCTTAGGAGCCTCAGAACCACTCAAAGCAAACACTCCGCCATTGGTCTGAGCAGCAGTAGAAGTCTTCTTAGGCTTCTGATATTGGGTGCTTGTCACTCCCAGGATTTTCATCCTAGTACAAACGCGAAAGTGGCGCGGAAAAGGTAGAGTCGTCAGCCATGCATTTTTATCCCGAATGAATGGGAAAGGTAATGCTGCACAAACCTGAGGAAGAAGGAAAGGACGAGGTCTTGCGAACCAAAGATCTGGGTTCGGGAGTCGGTTATAAACTGGGAAGGTATTAGCACCCCAATCCGCCTGCCGTACCCGACGGGATCTACGCTTGCTTGTTTTGTTTCATGGGGTGCGAAATAAGATATTGTTGAACAAAGAACTGCTACTGGAATGGGAACTGAAATAAGAAGAGAACAAAAAAGAGAACAAAAAGAAAGAATGGGGAAAATGTAGGGAAAATAAAGGATGTGCTCGAACGGGCCCTACCCCACTGCCTACGTACCTCATCGGGAAAATGAGGATCAGAGTCGACGTAGTTCGCCTAACTAAGGCGGAAACTATTTGTTTGTGTTTTTATAGCTTGAACTGCTTATGTTTATGCTCAGGTGTTGCAGGCTCGTCTGGTACGAGTGTGTTTACCGTCTTGCATGCGAGACAAGTCGTCGCGAGTTCGCATTCAGAATGAATGAGATGAGAAAAGAAGTTCCCGCAGGAAAGTCGCTTATTGTTTGTTATTTGTTTTTTTAAGAGTTTTTGTATGAATTTGACACAACAAAGTGAATTCAAAATATTTTCCATGGAATATGTACTTGCTACTACATTCCAAGATGGAATTATAGAACAAGCACACCCAGCAAGGAGAATTTATCCAATACTGGTTTCCTAGGATTATGGTCTAAGTTCACTACCTTGTTGAACTGATTAAGTGTTTTTGTAGCTTTAGTGAAGAACTATATTTTATGCTTTCCTTTGTGAAACAAACCCCTTGATAAGACTTGTGCATCATGCTAGACAAACTTACACCATTCCAAGATGGAATGAATGCAAGTGCCCCATGGAATAAGGCTATACACAAGGGATCCTTTCATGCATTTATTAAGTCTTTTTGGATTTTGCTTGAAGATGAGAAGAGAAGGAATAAAAAGGAAAATGTCAAAGCTAATTGGGGACTAAGACACAACCCTAAGTTATTTTATTATGTACATGTGTGGTCCTATGGTTAATGAGGTATTCTATCTTAAGGAAAAGAAAGAACAAGTTAGAATTCAACTTACTTCCTAAGAAATGAAGTGATTACCTCATCTTCCCCCCTACAAAACAAATATTAGTATGATGAAGCAAAATGAACAATTATTACATGGCAAATCTTCACAAACCATTCACACTATCTAAGGAAGTGATTAGTGAACCCCTAAGACAATTACCTAAGCCTAAGGCAACTTATAAGATGGTAAATTTACAAAGTCAGTAGCTAAACTCAACTTAAGTATTCTAAAGCTACAAAGGTGGACAACTTCAAACTATGCCCTAAAAAGAAGTTAAACCCTAATAAGATCTAAGGTAAAGTTACATGAAGAAACCTAAAGGATTAAGTAAACCAAAATGGTATAAACCCTAAAGTGAATAGAAAATCCAGGGGTTAACATCACATTAAAGTCTCCTAAGAGGTCAAACTAAAATGGAGGAAGATATCCAAGTAAAAGAGATGTTAACTATAAGTGAAATAGTGTGAGTATAAGGAGGAATGTATATGAAACTTCAAAAGGAAGAAATATTTAAAGTAAAAGATCAAACATGACCAAAAGGGTTTGAATTCCCCATACAAAAACCAGGGGCTTGATGAAGTTTTCAGAATGGAATTAAGACTCACAAATGACATACAAGTAAGGTGATATGGAAACAATAGGACTAATGATACTAAAAGGTTAAGTATGAAGCATTAAGAAGGCATACGACACTAAATGAAGCCTAAGGACTTATGAATTGAAATGAACACTTGAGAATGTGTATAAAACACTTATGAGATGAATGACAATGATTTAAGACGCCTAACATGGCCATAAAGTTGGTTTTGAGGGGTTAAGATGGAGGATGAAGAAGAATTAGGTCAAAAGGAGGCAATGATGACTTATGGTTTAATAAAACCCTAAAATCAAAAGATAAGGATCCAATGGGGGTGCTCTACACTTAAGGACCTATAATATGACCTACAAGACTCAAAATCAAGACCTTATAACAATGGCATGAATGCCTTATTCAAATGGAATGAGGGAGGCTTCTAAAGGGGACCAAAAAGGACATAGGACTTAAGTAATTTGGAAAAAATATCAAATGACCTAGAAAAATTATGAAATTTGCAACTCAATACAACATCCAGAGAATAACATGTGTACAAAAAATCTCTTTCCAATTCCTATTTTTTGAGTAGTGAAAGAATCATTAGAATGCAATTAGGGTTTATGTGACCAATGTGGGAAAATGGACTCAAAACGACCCAAACAATGACCTAAAAATCCAGAGAAAAATATTTTGGGGAATCTTAATGAGCTCTTAAAAGAATGCAAAAAGAATGGGGTCTTTATATTTTGTGGTTTATGAGAACAAAAATATACAAAATGAATGGTTCAAAATGGGGGAATTGTGAAACAATTAAAAGAGAAATTAATTCTGACTTCAACAATTAATAAAAATAAAATCTAAAAATATGAAAAATTAGAGAAAATTGAGAGGATCCTATATGAATTTATTTGGAAATTTTTGAATTAATTTGGTATTTTTAAAAATAGGAAACGAAATTGATATAAAATGTAAAAAGGAAATAAAATGGAATAAAATTGGTTTGGGCCTGGGGGGTCTGAAAAGTAAGAAAAAGAACATGATTGGGCTCAGTTCAATTGCGCAGGGGGTGTGAAGAGTAGACTGAAGACTTTTTGTGTTAACTCTGGTCATGTGTTGGGCACGAGTTTCATTTATGCGCTGGTAGATTCTAGGCTCTTGGATTGGTTTCTTCTGATGGTTGTGACTTAAAGACAGCTCTGGCCTAGGGTTACTGTTCAGGTGACCGGGAGTGACCTCCGGTCATCTTCTCCGGTCACCCCTGACCTAGGGTTTCCTAAATCCTTCATAAAAATGAATTCCATCACCACCATTGCACTCGCCTCTCATCACTGATCAAGAATCTACATTTATTTTTGACTTAAGGTTCATGAATTAATCAATTCAAAGGCAAACATATCCACACCTAAAACTGGATCTATGCATCTAACATACCTATCATCTAGCCAAACATTGCAGTGCTCTTATTGAGCTTCAATAAACATGAAAACATTGAAATGTAGGCAGTTTGATCAAGCAAAGTACCAGAGCATAACTGAATTGCAGAGGTGTCTAAATGTTGATAGAATACCAGAGAGGAGGTTCCTTGAGTTGCTTGATCTTAATCTTGATCAACAAGAGTGAAATAAACACTCTGTGATGTGTGGATTTTGAAAAACTGATGAAGATGCAGTGCAATTTGCAGAGATGAAACCTAAGAGCTTCAAGCAAAGAACACCACAAAAATTGAGCAAAATAAGATGCTGATGATGGATAGATGAAGATCAATGCTAGAGAGATGAAGATTGTGAAGTTTCAATCAGAAATGCAGTGCAATCACAAAGTTGCAGTATGTGATTCTTGAGGAATCAAGCTCAGTCATCCATGAAAGCTATGCTTGAGGTGGTGATGAAGATGAATTGAGGATGATTGAGGTTGGAATGGTGAAGTTGGAAGCTGCTCGAGGCAAAATGCAATGAAGGTGCATAGAAAGATTTGTGAACTTCTATGGTGTGAACTGAGTAAAATGATGATCCTACCTGAATGTGCATTGATCTCATGCTTTTATAGAGCTCTCAAACCTCAGTTAACAGTTAGAACCATGGTTCAAACCATGGTTAACTGAGTTGATTCAGTTCAAAGTGAGTCAAGTTAGTTAGATTGGTTATGCCAACTGGAATTCTAGAAGCTTCTTGTCCTCGAGTTGTATTCTATGTAAAGAAGAACATGCCAATTATGGTGAGGATAAGTGTAATGCAATGGATCTAACCTGATCAAATTGTGCAGAATGCTTGATCATGGTTGAAACTTGTTATTTAGCTTGACTTGGGAAAAGAGATGCATTGAAATTATGATGATCATGCAATCATGTGATAATGCACTCTTTAAGTGAACTTTGTGAATAATGACATGATGGAATGGTGTTTACAACTTGACTGAATTGGAATGCACACCAATTGCACTTCCTTCCACCCAAGAAAACAGTTTGCATATATGGATCTTCTATGGCATTTTTCTTCATGAGCAAGCTACTAATGAAGATGATTCTTGTGCCCAATTTGAAGAGAATGCTTCATGGAACATGTTTGATGTATAATCCAAAATGAGATATGGTTTCTAGCTGACTCAAAAATGCCTTTGAAGATCATGACTTGATGCTGCATAGCTTACCTGCACACATTGCCTTTCCATGCACCATGATGCCATAGGCCTGACCAGTTGCAACCCCCTCCCTTTAGCCACTCATAACTCTCAACCCTTTGATCAGATGAAAAATTGTTGAACATGAAACTTGTAGCAATCATATAGGGGAACAACTTTGTAGTTCACCAAAAATTGATTTGAAACATTTTTGACCAAGAAAAATGGCTTGATATATGACCCCCACCTGTTTGATCATATGCCTTGCAGGGCGCGCGTGCTGGCTTGCATTTGCCCTGCCCATGACTTGCCTTGGGCCTTGAATTGTCCCAACTTGCCTAGATCATATCTCCCTCATTTTTGATGTTATGGAGGAGTTAAACCTATGGATTTGAAGCTCAAGATTCCCTCTTTAATTGGCTCCAATTAGAATTTTTATAGCCCTCATATTTTGGGAGAAGGCCTCTCTCAAAGATGTTGCAGAAATGGCCAAAACTTGCCATTTTTGGAAACCCTAATTTTCCAAAACTGGTAAGTTTTGGTTTTCTTGATTTCTCTGGATTCCTCCATCATTTCTTGATCAAATTTGAACCATAGGATCCTTGTAACCCTAATTTCATGATTTTGATCTCAAAAAGTCAGGAGTTGACTTTTTCTTCAGCCTGGTTGACTTTTCCCCAAATCCCTGATTTTCAATCATCTGGCCAATTGAACCTCTTCCATAATGAATTTGTGGATCAAATATGAACCCTAGGAACTTGTCAACATATATAAGATAATGAAATCTACTCTGAATCAAAACTTCATGGAGAAGCCCAGTAGAAATGAAACCCTAATTTGGCCATTTTCATCAGGAGGTGTTGCACTGCTTGCCTTCCTTGATCAAACCAAATCTTTCCATGACTTGTGGCTTCAAATGAGAACTTGTGGAATGTTGTGGACCCTTTATACAATGTTGAGAAGCTTTGTGGCCCTTTTATTGTCTTTGTATAGCCCTCAGTTGCTCTAGTCATTGACCACATACCTATGCCCCAGCTATGCTACACATGATGCAATATTTGTGAACTTATATATGCTAAATGCTATGCCAAAATGTTGAGGATATGAGATGGAAAATTTTGAGGTATTATAGTGCTGATATGTTGTTCACCGCAATTAAAGCAAGTTGGACATTCATTCAGACAATCAGCAACCCGATGACATCTCTTGCTACATCTATAGCATCACACCACTGGATTAGTGCAATATATTACTTGTGACTAGATTACCCATACTTATGACACTTGGGAGGAATAGAACCTACTCCCCCACTTAGCTTCTTCCCCTCTAAACCCTTTTGCTTCCCCTTCTCAGTTGGATTCACATAAGGCTTTCCTCTAAACTAACCTTTCTCTTTTTTCTCACTCAACTCCTTGTAGTGATTAGACCGAGGTCGACTATCTTCGTCATAGATTCTACTCTTATCCACCAATTCAGCATATCTTTGGATATGTTGACATCCAATTCCTTGCTTGATTTCTAGTCTCAACCCACTCTCAAACTTGATACACTTTGATAAGTTAGCATCAACACGGTTGTAATGAGGACAATACTTTACTAGCCTCTCAAACTTGGCATAATACTCTTATATCGTCATACTTCCGTGTTTCAGCTCAAGGAACTCTACTTCCATCTTACCACGAGTATCTTCTGGAAAATATTTTCCCAGAAACTCCCTCCTGAACACTGCCCAAGTCATTTCTGTACCAGCATTCTCTAAACATTGATGGGTATTATCCCACCATTCTTCAGCCTCTTCAGATAACATGTGTGTACCAAAATGCACCTTCTATGCATCCGTACACGCCATCACCCTAAAGATCTTCTTAATATCCTTGAGCCACTTCCGAGCATTAAATGGTTCATGGTCACCATCAAACACCGATAGACTGTTACTCTGGAACTTCTCCAAAGCACGAAACTCATCTTGTTCATTGTTCCGAGCAATAGCCTCTTTCAATGCCACAACAGCTTCCACAAGTGCACGCATATTGTTCCAGCCATTCTTCATAACACTCATGACATCAGGTAAGAGTAATCGTTAATAATAACGACCGACATAGACTACCAACAATGACACGGGACCTGACAGACCGACCTTCTCTGATACCACTAATTTAACACCCTTTTTACCCACAACAAAATTAATCATGTTATTTAAATAAAAATCAAAGTTCTACAAAAAGGGTATCACATTTACTTCGAAACATCATAATAACAACACAATATGTGTCATGTCCCGTAACACGGGTTGCAACTTTCATTCATAAATAACACAATGTTTAAAACTATGCAGGAGATCAAAATTTCAACTTGTTTGATATTATTTTTAAAAGAAACATACATCTAAGGTCAAACATACTCAAACATTAGTTTAAATTCAACAAAAGCAACCAAATAAAACAAACGTTCCCTAGTGTTACATGACTCAGAGCAGGACACCATCCAACTCTATACACAACGGGATGCACTCCAAGCTACCTCCGAAATCTCCAAACTAAACATCAGAATCTACAGGATGGCATAATAGACCATCACAAAAAGGCAGGCAGGGTGAGTAATCCATATTCAATAAAAATAATACAAAGACTGAATTATAAGAAACAAACAATCATACAACAGTTACAACAAACTCACGCACATCTAATCATCAACAATACATATCATCAAACAACAAATGTGGTCAGGCTATACCACAGAGAATGAAATGCAACATCATAAATGCATGTGGTACCGTATTCAACATGTGATGGACACTGGCAATCTACTCTCCACAAAAGAGCACAACATAATCCACAACACCTCAATCCATACAATGGGATTGAAGCCTAAATTTAACATAGGGGATGCCATGAATGTAAGATACACAAAACAACATCATCATCATCACTAATCAATACTTGTATCAACATTCATCATATATCATCTACATCATTTGTTCATACTATCATTACATCATATCATCATCCCTACAACTTATTCATCTTTATCTCATATCATCATTACTATTTTTACATTTAGCATAAATAAGCTTGTAATAATTTCCATCAACAACACGACAACATGGCACAACAAACAAAGCATTAAGACCCATCAAACAAAAGAAAACATTTTCCCTTTTCTGAAACTATAGGTCTCGCTAAGTAAGAAACTCAGCTTGCTAAGCGAGCGAGCTACAGGTTTTGGGTTTCCAAAGTCTTCATATGCTCGCCAAGCGATCTCCTGCTCGCTAAGTGATAAACACGATTTTCTAAGGAAACCCCTGCGATTTCTGCATATCACAACTACTCCTAAACATCACCAAAGACCTCGAATACCAACAAATAATGGCAGAAAACGAACCAAACAACTAATTTCATCATATATTCATCATTATTAACAACAAACAGCAACTAATCAACACAATCTACCAACAATTACCCCAACCCTAAGGTTTTCCCTTCAAACCCCCTCTTTCTCATGAAACAACCCTATACTATGATTATTGAATAAGAATACTCCTCATACCTTGATCAATGTAGCTTTCTCTTCCATTTTTGTTCAAAATCCCTCTTTGCCTCCTTATTCTTCTTGTTCTCTAGAGCAACCTTCACCTTCACCCAAAACACGATTATGAGAACTTTTTATCGTGAATCTCTTTTCTCATAAAGCACTCAAAAGACAACCTTGCCCCTTAGACCTCCCAACTGTTTTATTTTTTTTCTTAATAAAATAATTCTTTATTTTCCATAAAATACCACTTATTTCCACTTATTTGTAAATAATTACTTAATTAATTAAATTATGAAATTGGGATGTTACATTAAGTACCTTGGTTACTCATTTGGTTGTGGATGATTAAGTTCACCATACCAATATTATGTATATTATTATTACTATTACTATACTAACATTTTAATTTACTTATTGCACATTTATCTCCTGTATTTTTATTATGTTTTATATTGCTTTATCATCCATTATCATGTTTATATTCGTGTTATTATTATTGTGGTAATTTTCCTTTTATCCATTTGTACACAATATTAATAAAGGGTTAAACCTCTAAAAAATATTATGATCTTGATCTTGGACTATTGGTTACTATCCTTTGCATTGGAATTGGCGTTTTGGACTTAGATTCTAGGACACCTTCCCTTTGCTTTGATCTTCATGGAGATGATAGTTTTGCCTTTATTTGGCCATTTGGTAGCTTATAAGGATGGAACTCTTATGATCATAAATTAGAAGCATCATCAAGTTTGGTTAGATCTTTCCTCCTTTATCTCTTTTAATATTCTTTCTTCATCTCCTCCCCTTCTTAAATTTTCAAAACTTTTCCCTCTTTTCAAAAACTTCTTTGTTTTCAAACTTAAAACCGCTTTCATAATCAATCCTTTACTTAGGTCAAGTGATTTTTACATTTTATTTTATTTTCTTAAAAAATGTTAAGCCAAATAAGTATATTAAAACTTTTTCAAAAGACCATGAAAAATACAAAATTATCAAATATTTGTGTGCCTTTGTGCACTTTTCCTTTTAACCTTTTCTTTAAATGTTTAGATATGATTCCTTCTTTCTAGCGGAATTATTTACTAAATAATGACTGTCGCTCCCGGGATTTTCATCCTAGTACAAACGCGAAAGTGGCGCGAAAAAGGTAGAGTCGTCAGCCAGACATTTTTATCTCGAAGGAATGGGAAAGGTAATGCTGCACAAACCTAAGGAAAAAGGAAAGGACGAGGCCTTGCGAACCAAACATCTGGGTTTGGGAGTCGATTACGACCTAGGTAGGTATTAGCACCCCGGACCGTCTGCCGTACCCGAAGTTTTGAAGTGTATAAGAATATGAGTGCTGCTGAACAAATGACTGCTACTGAAATTTAAATGGGAAGGGAACTGGAAAAGAGATCGAAAAGAAAGAATGGGGAAAATGTAGGGAAAATAAAGAATGTGCTCGAACGGGCCCTACCCCGCTGCCTACGTACCTCATTGGGAAAATGAGGATTAGAATCGACGTAGTTCGCCTAACTAAGACGGGAACTATTTGTTTGTGTTTTTTTTGTTGGAACTGCGTATGTCTATGCTCAGGTGTTGCAGGCTCGTCTGGTACGAGCGCGTTTACCGTCTTGCATGCGAGACAAGTCGTCGCAAGTTCGCTTTTAGAGTGAATGAGGTGAGAAAAGAAGTGGCCGTAGGAAAGTTGCTTATTGTTTGTTGTTTTCTTTTTAAGAGTTTTGTATGAATTTGGCACAAGGAAGTGAATTCAAACTCTTTTACATGGAATGTGTACTTGCTACTACATTCCAAGATGGAATAATAGAACAAGTACACCAAGTAAGGAGAATTTATCCAATACTTGTTCCCAAGGATTAGGGTCTAAGTTCACTAGCTTGTTGAACTTATTAGATGTTTTTGTAGATTTTGTGAAGAAGTATCTTTTAGATTTTTCTTTTTGAAATAACCTCTTGATCAGACTTGTACATCATGCTAGACAAGCCCACATTATTCCAAGATGGAATGAATATGAGTGCCCCATGGAATAAGGCTATACACAAGAGATTCTTTCATACATTTATTGAGTGTTTTTGATTTTGTTTAAAGATAAGAGAAGAAGACTCAATAGGAAAAAGGTCAAAGATAAAAGGGGAATAAGACACAACCCTAAGTTATCTTATTATGTACAAGAGGTGATCCTGTGGTTCATGAGGAAAAGAAAAGAAAATTAGAGTTCAACTTACTTCCTAAGGAAGTTAAGTTGAATCTAAAGAACAAAAGGGGAGCCTATGAACAAAGCACCAAGTGCTAAGGAAAATACAAACAATAATGCATATGAGATAGGAATGAAACAATATTACCTCATCTCCCCCTATACAAAACAAATATTAGCATGATGAAGTAATATGAACAATTATAACATGGCAAACTTCAATCAAGAACTCACACTAGCTTAAGCAAAATGTTAGTGAACTTCTAAGGTTAAGACCTAAATCTAAGGTATCCTATGAGGTAACACACTTCAAAAGTCAGTAGCTAAATCATATTAAAAGTATCTAAAGGGATTAAGTGAATTAAAGTCAAACTATGCCCTAAAGTGTTAATAAACCCTAATGAAACCTAAGGATGGAGTTAAAAGGGAAACCTAAGTGTTTAGCATACTAAAATCTCCTAAAATCAAAGTTAAATGAAAAATCCAGAACTTAACACTATATGGAAGTGAAGTACGAGATTAGATCATAAGAGAAAAAAGAGATTCAAGTTATAGATGTTCACACATGATATTGAAAGGTGGGAGAATGCATATGGAAACATGATTCTAAAGGTTAAACAAAATGACTTAAAAGAAAATTAAAAAATGACCAAAGGGACTTGAACTCCCCATACAAAAACCAGAGGCTTGACAACAAGTTAGAATGGAAATTAGACTTGGAAAATATGCACAAATGAGGTGGCAAAAGGCATCCGAAGGCTAGGTGTCCAAATTAGGTTTTTTAAGATCTTTTAGATGTCAAATGAAGTTCAAAAGGAAGCAAAGAGCTCTAAACTTGAGATGAACCTATGGGAATGATCACAAAACAATTGTGAGACACAAAACAAAGATATTATGAAGTTATCTTATGTACAAATTTCAATTTGAGATGGCTAATGTGAAAGGAGAAGTGAGATTAGGTTAAAATGGGACATAGGTGACTTAAGACTCAAGGAACCCTAAAAATCAAAGGTGAATACCTAAGGATTGTACTCAACTCTTGGGGACATCCTACAGGACCTATGAGACTCAAAATTAAGACCTCAAGGTAATGTCATAAATGCCTTATTCTAATGGGACCAAGGGAAGTGAAGTAAATGAACAAAAATGTGACTTGTGAACCAAGCAACTTGGAAAAATACCAAATGATCATGAAAAATTATGAAACTTGACACTTGAATACAAAATCCAGAGGGTGACTTACATATAAAAAAAATAACAAAAATTATTATTTTTGAGTGGTCAAATGAAGTGTAGAAGTGAATTAGGGTTCATATGCATATGTGTGAAAGAATAGGACCAAAACTTGATTTCCAATGACCTAAAAATCAATACAAAAATATTTTGGAGATATTTGATGAGTCCTATGACTAATGCAAAAAGAATGAATCATTTATATTTTGTGGTTTGGGAGAATGAAAATAAACTAATGGATTGGTCAGAAAAGGAGAAAATAAGGAAACAACTCATTAAGAAATTAATTATGGTAAAAATTTAAAAGAAATATGGGAACAAAAATTACGAAAAATTAGAGAAAAATATAAGGATCTCACATGAATTAATCTTGAATTTTTGATGAAATTTTCATATTTTTAAAAAATCAAAACGAAAAAGGAATAAAATGAAAGAAAAGAAATAAATTGAAAATATAAGGATTTAATGGATTGGGCCTGGGGATGAGTTCAACAACAAATATAACTAGTCTGGGCCTAACAAAAACATGCATGGGTTGGTAATAGAACCTAGGAAAAACCTTCACAAAATTATGCACGTGAGTAGTATATGATCATTTAATTGCAGACAGGTTTGTGTGTGTTGGATGAAGCTAATATCAATGGCTATGACATATTATGAAATTAAAGCTAGGGTTACTGTTAAGGTCACCGGAGAACGTTTCCGGTCGTCTTCTCCGGTGACCCCTGGCTAGGGCTTACATCAATCCTCCATGAAAATGAAAACTAAAGGCACAGAAACATTCGCTTCACTCCACAAGTTCATAAACCAGTCTAAAAATCCACTCTAGGTTCAAGAAAAAGGCAAATAGAAGGCAACAAAATTCCAATCCTAAATCTCAACTATGCCTCTAAGAGGCCTATCAACTAGACAGAACCATTACAGCTTCTATTAAGCTTGCATCACCACAAAACAACTAAAAACAATTGAATTCGTGCAAGATAGATCAAGTATGAAAACCTGAAATGCAGTGTGCTCGCGGTTGAAGACTAGAGAGGAGAATCCTATTTCTTAAGTGCTTGATCTGGATCCTTTGCAGAGTGAAATAAAAAATCTATTGAAGCCAAAATCTTGATGAAAAAGAACTGGTGTAGAGGATATGCAGAGACACGATCTTAATGCTTCAAGCCACTACAACCATAGAATTTATCCTTGTGATGATGCTCAGCCTGGATTGATGATGAACTCAATGCTGGAAATGGAAATCAGAGAGATTCTCACAAAAATGCAGGAATGTGCAGTGATACTAATTGGGAGATTTAATTGAATATAGCCATGGAAGTTGTGCAGTTCATGATGATGATGATGAATAAATGAAGGTTAAATTATGTTAATGGAAGTTGAAGCTAGCTCGAAGCCTAATGCAGAAGAAGATCTTCAATGCAGAGAGAAAAATCAGATGGAAAATGATGAATTATAAAGTGATTTTGATCAAATGGCAAAAGTTGTTTGGATTCAGTTATGAGCAGCTTGTTATAGTTGTGGTTAGAGGTTAACTAAGCAAGTTGATGGTTAGAACCATGGTTAGAAGTTAACTTGAGGTGGATTGAGAAAATTAGAGGTGTGGATTGAAATGAAATGAAACTGAATTGCTTTGCCTCGAGTTTGATTCAATGTAATGAGGTTCATGTTAGTATGATGATGCTTAGTGAGATGGTGAGCTGAATGAAGCAAAGTGAAATTGATTAGATCAAGTGCAGCATGTTTGTCATGTTATGGAATTCTTCTTTGGCTTGAATTTTCAAAGAGTGCATGGTAGCTAACATGATCTTGTGGGCATGAGATAATTTGAAGTCTTTAATGCAATGCATAGTGATCCTTGCATGATGAATGAAGCAAACACACTTGGACTGAACTGAATCAAGCATGAGATACATTGCTTTAGACTACAAGAAATCCAGGTTTCACACATTGATCTTCCATGGAGTGTTTCTTCAAGCTCAAGTCATTAATTCATGTGCTCCTTGTGCTCAATTTGAAGGAAATGTTGCATACAACCAATTTGTAGTTCAAACCAAAGTGGAACATGGACTCTAGACACTTCAAATGTCCCCTTGAACACCATGCCATAATGCTGCATTATGGGCCTGCATAGCATTTCCTTGGCTTGTGCAAGATTCTTGTGCATTTCAGTTTGAACATCCACCTTTTGCCTCTCCATAACTCTTAATCCCTTGATCAAATGAAAAATATTTAAACATCAAAGTTGTTGGAAACATGGCAATAAACAACTTTGTAGTTCAAATAAATTTCATTTGAGGCCTTTAACATGGATAAATTAGCTTGACTTGTGGCAAAACACCTGCTTGATGGAATGCCTTGCTTGGCACGCGCACAGGATGCAAGGCCTGCCTTGGTTTTGCCCTAGCATGCCTTAATTTGCCCTAACTTTGAATGATCTAACTCTCTCAATTTTAATGCTATGAATGAGTTCCACCTATGGATTTTAAGCTTAAGATGCCCTCTTTAATTGGATCAAGGTAGAATTTTGATAGCCCTTGTATTTTGGGAGAAGGTCTCTCTTGAAGTGGCTGCAAAATGGCCAAAACTTGCCATTTATGTAAACCCTAATTTTCCAAAAATGGTAAGTTTTGGTTTTCTTGATTTCTCTTGACTCCTCCATCATTTCTTGATCAAATTTGAACCATAGGATCCTTGTAACCCTAATTTCATGATTTTGATCTCAAAAAGTCAGGAGTTGACTTTATCCTCAGCATGGTTGAGTTTTTCCCAATTCCCTGATTTTCAGTCATCTGGCCAATTGAACCTCTTTCAAAATGTTTCTATGGATGAAATTTGAACCCTAGGAACTTGAAATCATATATAAGACAATGGAATCCACTTTGGATCAAAATTTCATTGAGAAGCCCAGTAGAAATGAAACCCTAATTTGGCCCCTTTTCATCAGGAGATTTTGCACTACTTGCCTCTTTTGATCCATTCACTTCTTTTCATGACTTGTGGCTTCAAGTGAAGACTTGTGGGATGTTGTGAACCCTTTACACAAGGTTGAGAAGCTTTGTGGCTCCTTGGTTTCCTTTGTATAGCATTCCATTGCTCCAATCAATGATCACATGCCTATGCCTCAGCTATGATGCACATGATAAATGTTTTTGATTATTTCATGAATTTGTTTATGCTAAATTCTATGCAAAATGTTGAGGAAATGAGAGGGAAAATTTTGAGTTATTACAGCTTCCCTTATTCAATCATCTGCAAGCATGAACGAATAATTGCAACGACTTTTAGACATTCAAGGTATGGAGTGATTGAATACTCGAATAAAACCTGGAAATTTGAACTCTGTGGATGAGGAAAATGTCATTTGCTTTTATTTATTATTGTTTTTTTCTCTTCTTCTCTTTCTTTTTTGTTTTTTTTTGTTTTTTGCTTTGTTTTGACCTCTGATAAGGTAACGGAAATAGAACAAGGTGGAACGGGATCGTTGTACATAAACGAGAGCCCAGTCAGACAGGACCGTTGTACAAAACGAGAGCCTGCGACGCGACTGTTGTACAAAACAAGACGCGGAATGAGGGCCTTTATACCAAACAAGGCGTGAAAACGAGAACATTGTACAAAACGGAACTTGATGATGGAACGGGATCGTTGTACATAAACGAAAGCCCAAGCAAACAGGACCGTTGTACAAAACGAGAACCTGCGACGTGACTGTTGTACAAAACAAGACGCAAAATAGGGGCCTGTTGTACCAAACAGGTCTTGAAAACGAGACCATTGTACAAAACGGAACTCGATGATGTAACGGGATTGTTGTACACAAACGAGAGCCCATGCAAATAGGATCGTTGTACAAAATGAGAACCTGCGACGCGATTGTTGTACAAAAATAGACGCGAAATGGGGGCCTGTTGTACCAAACAGGGCTTGGGAACAAGACCATTGTACAAAAAGGAACTCGATGATGGAACTGGATCATTGTAGAGAGCCCAGGAAAACAAGACCGTTGCACAAAACGAGAACCTGCGACGCGACTATTGTACAAAACAAGATGCGGAATGGGGGCCTGTTGTACCAAACAGGGCTTGGAAATGAGACCATTGTACATAACGAAACTTGATGATGGAATGGGATCGTTGTACTTAAACGAGAGCCCAGGCAAGCAACACCGTTGTACAAAACGAGAACCTGCGACGCGACTGTTGTACAATACAAGACGCGGAAGGGGTGACAAACATTGACTTGAAAAGACAAGGATTCCTGGAAAATGGTATTGGTATCCTCTGTGTGGAGTACTTCAGGTTGAAAAGATGTTCTGGCTCTTATGTAATATACCTCAAAACTGGCACATGTTGGCATGCACATGTTTGAATTTATGGCGTAATGCTCCATGATGATGGAAATGCTACGCTTTGGAGGATGCAAATGTAATGATGATTAATAAATGCAAGGAAATCTCCTAATAAGAAAACTACAAGTATCCCAGGTGACTTGACTGGGGAGAAATGATGATCACTGCATTGATCTGGTTAATTTTTGTGAGGAGAAAACAACTCTGCAAGGAACGTTGTTAATGTTACACCGACACTGAACTGCCACCACTGCCAAAAATAAATTGGACTTTGAGATTGGAGAGCCAAGACCCTGTTGGGGGTGGACTCTTCTTGCTAGGTACGCTACCCATTGAACTCCGGTTGGGAAGTGAAAACCTTCTGACTTGGCTGGGAACCATAGGTATGAGTTGATGCCCTGTTGAGGAAACAAACTGCCGGGGAGGAAAAACACTCTTTGCACTACTGGGGAATTGCCCCTGTATTGAAGGGAAGTTTCTGCTTGGGGGAGACACCAATCTTCTATTGCCTGGCTGAAGGAGATTTCAACTTCCATTTCTACTTGGGATAACATGAGATAGACGGGAAGACACCTGTTCTTGTTCAAACATATGGTTGAGATATTTCCCTTGGAAGTTCACTTTAGCTCTACTAGCAACGCATGTACATGCACCTGCGTAAACACAACTGATAGTGCTTGCAACATGGAGAGTTAGTTTTGGCCTGTATGCCCCAGGCTCATGGTATGAATCTCCATCCCGGCCACTTAACACTTTTTAGAGTTGTATTAGATGTTTTTGTCCTCCTGCATGAGTTAGAAAGCATTCAAATGTTCATAGCACAATTTTAAATCATAACTTCCTGGACGTTTTTGCAATCGATCAATGTTAGATGAAAAACAAAAACAAAAACAAATAGTCACAAGTTGACTGAAATTGAATTTTATTGCTTTGGAAAACAGCCATGAATAGGCATTACATCAGGAAGCAATTCCCTAGAAAGAGGAAATCGCCCAAAAAGGAAAATAAACTATCCTATTGGCAATGTGAAAAATGAATCTCATTGAGTTTCGACCCGGCTATGACTTGTATATCTTCAAGACTATCCGCTTGCTATGCCCCTGAGAAAGGTGATTGGACTGGTATTCGAACCTTGGAATAACCTTAGTTGCAAACGAATCACAAATCTCGCAGACCACAGTCGTTCGTGTCAGTCCCTCTTTTGTGTGGATCGCCATTTCGGGTTTTCAATCCACCGGGATACCTTTTTTTGCTTGAGCTGTCCGATGTGGCTTTTCAGCTCAACAGGTGTACATTTTTTCAATATTTCCCTAATTTTTGCCCGAGCCTTTTATTCTGTTTTTGGCTCGCCGGGATGCCCAAATTTGCTTGGATCTTTATTCTGTTTTTATCCAGCGGGTCTTTTTACACGAAGTATTTTCTTACTGCGTCTGCATTGACAGGGGATTGGAAGTCTTATCCATCCATGGTTGTTAGCATCCAGGCTCCGCCTGATAAGACCTTTTTAACCATGAATGGTCCTTCATAATTGGGTGCCCACTTGCCCCTGTGATCATTGAGAGGAGGGAGAATCCATTTCAGCACCAGGCCACCTAGTATGTACCGTTGAGGCCGTACTTTCTTGTCGAAAGCTTGTTTCATCCGCCGTTGATACAATTATCCATGGCATACAGCTATTAGGCATTTCTCTTTAATGAGACTCAGTTGATTGTACCTGGACCGGAGCCATTCAGCTTCATCTAGCTTAACGTCCATCATTAACCTTAACGAGGGGATCTCCACTTCAACTGGTAGGACTTCCTCCATACCATATACCAATGAGAACGAGGTTGCCCCTGTTGAGGTACGCACAGACGTTCGGTACCCATGTAGCGCAAACGGTAGCATCTCATGCCAATGTTTGTATGTCACAACCATCTTCTGCACGATCTTCTTAATGTACTTGTTGGCCACCTCGACAACGCCATTCATCTTCGGGCGATATGGTGAAGAGTTGTGATGCTCTATTTTGAAATCGCGACACAAGTCAGCCATCATTTTATTGTTGATATTAGAACCATTATCAGTAATGATTCTTTCTGGAATTCCATACCAGCAAATAATATCTCTCTTGATAAACCGGGCTACTACTTGTTTTGTAACGTTGGCATAAGATGTCGCTTCAACCCACTTCGTGAAATAGTCTATGGCAACCAGGATGAAGCAGTGACTGTTGGAAGTTGTTGGCTCAATCTTGCCAATCATATCAATGCCCCACATGGAAAAAGGCCAAGGTTAAGACATGACACTCAATGGATTATGAGGTATGTGAACCTTCTCAGCATAGATTTGACACTTGTGACATTTGCGGGAATATTTACAGCAATCAGATTCCATAGTGATCCAATAATATCCTGATATCAACAGCTTCTTTGCCATAGCATGCCCTCCAGTGTGGGTACCAAAGTAGCCTTCATGAACCTCTTGCATCAACAAGTATGCTTCGTGTCTATCCACGCATCTGAGCAGAACCATGCCGAAGTTTCGCTTGTATAACACATCATCTTGATTCAAAAAGAATCCACCTGCTAACCTTCTGAGAGTTTTCTTGTCTTTACTGGATGCCCCGGTCGGGTACTCTTGAGACTTCAAGAATTGCTTGATATCATGATACCAAGGTTTATTATCTTCACCACCGTCAATTGCGAAGAAATAGGCAGGTCTTTTAAGACGAGGGACCATAATTCAAGGAACATAATTCTCTTGACAAACTTTAATCATGGATGATAAATTTGCTAGAGCATCAGTGAACTGATTTTCATCTCGTGGAATATAACTCAGCTTGAACTTGGTGAAGAAAGTTATCAACCTCTTGGTATAATCCCTGTAAGGAACCAGGTGAGGTTGATGAACTAACTACTTGCCATTGACTTGGTTCACCACCAGAGCGGAATCTCTGAAGATCTCGAGGTTCTTGATTTGCAAATTGATTACCTCCTCGACCCCCATGATGCAAGCTTCATACTCTGCTTTGTTGTTTGTACATTCAAAAGTCAACCGAGCAGCGAAAGGCATATGGACACCCTCTGGTGAGATAATGACAGCACCTACTCCGCTTCCGTTTACGTTCACAACTCCGTCAAACATCAACTTCCATTTGGATTCAGGGTCTGGCCCCTCCTCCGGAAGTGGTTCTTCATAGTCTTTCAACCTGAGGAACATGATTTCCTCATTCGGAAACTCGAATCTCATGGGCTGATAATCGTTAATTGGTTGTTAAGCCAGGTATTCTGACAATACAATCCCTTTGATTTCTTTTTGCAAAGTGTACTTGATATCATACTTTGTTAGAATCATCTGCCATCGGGCTACCCTTCCTGTTAGATTCGGCTTCTCGAAGATATACTTTATAGGATCCATCTTGGAAATTAGGAAAGTGGTGTGAGTCAACATGTACTGTCTTAGTCGGCGAGCAGCCATGCTAGAGTGCATCAAGTTTTCTTGAGTTGTGAGTAGCGTGTCTCACAATCGGTAAACTTTTTGCTAAGATAATAAAAGGAATGCTCTTTTCGACCAGACTCGTTCTGCTGACCCAGCACACATCTCATTGATCCTTTAAGTACGGTAAGATACATGATTAAGGGTCTCCCTAGAACTTGAGGCATGAGAATTAGAGGTTCTAGAAAGTACTCCTTGATTCGATCGAATGCTTGTTGGCAGTCTTCATTCCATTTGATAGCCTGATTCTTCCTTAGAAGCTTAAAAATAGGCTCACACGTGCCTGTTAGGTGCGAGATAAACCGTGAAATGTAGTTTAGTCTCCCTAAGAAACCACGTACTTGCTTATCAGTTATTGGTTCAGGAATCTCTTGGATGGCTTTTACCTTTGCAGGGTCGACTTTGATTCCTCGTTCACTAACAATGAAACCCAACAGCTTGTCAGAACGTACCCCAAAAGTGCACTTGTTCGGATTCAACCTTAGTCTGAACTTCTGGAGTCTGTCAAACAACTTTGCTAGATTGACTACGTGCTCTTCTTCTGTTTGGGACTTTGCTATCATATCATCAACATAGACCTCAGTCTCATGATGAATCATGTCGTGAAATAGCGTCACCATTTCCCGTTGGTAAGTGGCTCCAACATTCTTAAGACCAAACGACATGACTTTATAACAGAAGGTGCCCCAAGGCGTGATGAAGGTAGTCTTTTTCATATCATCGGGAGACATTTTAATCTGGTTATATCCTGAAAACCCGTCCATGAAAGAGAATACGGAAAACTGGGCAGTGTTGTCCACTAGCATATCTATGTGAGGCAGAGGGAAATCATATTTAGGGCTGGCCTGATTCAAGTCCCTGTAGTCTACACACATTCTGACTTTACCGTCTTTTTTAGGGACCAGTACAATATTGGCAACCTACGGAGGGTAACTAGTCACTGCTAAGAATCCAGCATCAAATTGCTTCTGCAATTCCTCTTTAATTTTGATTGCCATATTAGGGCGTGTACGTCTTAACTTTTGCTTCACTAAAGGGAAGTCTTCCCTCAAAGGAAGCTTGTGCACCACAATATCTGTGTCTAAACCAGACATGTCTTGGTAAGACCAGGCGAAGACATCAACATATTCTCGAAGTATGGCAATTAGACGAGTCTTGATAGATTCTCCTAACGCAACCCCGATCTTTACCTCTTTCTTGTCTTCTTCGGTACCCAAGTTTATCACCTCAATAGCCTCTTCATGCGGCTAAATCATCTTTTCCTCTTGTTTAAGCAATTTGGCTAACTCTTCAGGTAGTTCTCAATCTTCTGCACCTTCCTCATTGGCTTGGTAAATCGGATTGTCAAAGTCATACTTAGCCATAGCAGGGTCGTCATTAATGAGACCCAGTGAAGAGAACCTGGATGAATGAATATTCATGCAAGGCTTTAGAAAGATTTTGAAAAAATGAAAACATTTCCATTTTAAAACTTTTCTTTCCTTTTAAAAACAAAAGTAAAAAATTAAAGACAAGGAGCAACATGTATTGTGTAATGAACAATGGAACCCTTATAATGAGCTATTATGCCCCAGACAAGGCATAGCGCTTGAATACAGGAAAGAAAAAAATAAAAACCATTACTCTTCAAAGGAAGTGACTGAAATGAGCCTTTCAGATGACCAATTGTTGAGCTGAATCTCTGGAGCACAAGGTCTGATCCACTCGTCCAAGTCACAATCACTATCAACAGTGTCATCATGCATTACACTGATACTCCCATAATCAACCCATCATGCGCTTGTGAAGGTAATACGGCCTTGTCAACCTCTGGCGCTCTGTTCAGATGATGACTGCCTAGGCTGGTAGCCAACACCAAACATGTCCTTCTTTTCTGATACTTCTACCGGCTTGCCCCATCCTTCTCGTATTCCTAACTCCACCACCTTTAAATCATGTTTGTAAGAGGTTACGGAAACTCCCTTCTTTGACTGTTCGGAAGAAGCTGCTGATGAAGATGCTAATTCTGTCTTCAAGGGCTCGAAAGCTTGACACAGAGTCTCAACAATCTCACCGTCCATCTTTACATATTTAAATGAAGCCAAATGAATGATAAAGATATCCTCTTCTCCGCAGACCATTAAGATTTTCCCTTCCCAGAAGAATTTCAATTTCTGATGAAGCGTAGACGATACTGCCCCTGCCGAATGGATCCAGGGCCTCCCCAGTAAACAGTTGTACGCATGCTGGATATCTATTACATAGAATGTGGTATTGAAGATTTGTGGCCCTACCTTGATTGGCAAGTCCACTTCCCCAAACATTGATCTTCTCGATCCACCAAACGCTCGAACCACTAAGTCACTGGGCTTCAGAATAACTCCGTCGTAATCTAGTTTCATTAATGCCTTCTTGGGAAGAACATTCAGGGATGACCCTGTATCCACCAATACATGACATAAGATTTCACCCTTACACTCCAAAGAAATATGCAATGCCTGATTGTGGGAACGACCCTCAGATGTTAGGTCTATATCAGTAAAACCCAGTTTGTGATTGGCGTTCACACTGAACACCACATTTTCTAGTTGGTTCACTGAGATATCCTGAGGTACATAGGCTTTGTTCAGGATGTTTAAGAGAGTTTTTTTGTGAGAGTCAGAACATATTAACACAGACAAGATAGAAATCTTTGATGGATTCTGTTGCAAATGGTCCACGATTTTATAATCTCTCTTTTTAATGATTCTTAAAAACCCTTATGCTTCTTTGTCAAATGTAATGTCAGGGTCAACCACGGGTGCAGGCTCATTGGTAGTCACTGGTCGCTTCCCCCTAGCCTTGGCTTGGGCTTCTGTAGTATCTCTAGGTGGTATTACACTGTTTCTCAATGTCTCTGGCGCAAACAACCTTCCACTCCTAGTAAAACCTCCTACTCCAACATTCTCCACCTGAGCTGGAGATATACTAGGTGTGGCCAAGTCCTGCTTCTGGCCATTGCAATACACTTCACCTCCGTAATGCCAGGGGACGGCCTTATCACTTTGGTACATCACTGGCCCTACAGTAGTGATAGTTATTGGTGCCACTCTGGCTCGAGGAGGAGCTTGTGATGGATCATATAAAATGGTCACCGTAGAAACTTCTTTCTCTTTTGCAACTTTATCAAACTGCAGGATCCCTTCATCAATCATGCTCTGTACCCCCGTTCTCAATTGCTCGCAACCATTAGGAGCATCAGCACAATATGGACAATCATTCTTACAACCCGAAAATATACCCTTCTGGGCCAAACAAGCTTTGACAGTACTCAACGGAGTTTGTAGGTTATTGACATCATGCACCAAATTCAGATTCTCTCTGTCATCAACTGCCCCAACTGTACCTTGATGAGGAGGCATGGGGTTTTGTATCACATTCGGAGTGGGAGAAAATTTAATCGCTTTGGAATCTAACAAGTCTTGAACGACGTGCTCCAGGGCTTTACAGTTTTCCATAGTATGACCAGGGGCTCCGGAATGGAATTCGCACCGGGCGTTTGTATCATAACCTTCAGGGATTTGTCCCAGTCTCAGAGGTTGTATAGTTCTAAGTTGGACCATTTGGAGCTAGAGAAGATTCTTCAAGAGTTGTGAGTAAGACATGGGTGGAGTTTCAAGATGCCTTTCTCTAGTCTTTTGAGAATAATAGGGACGAGGAGCCCTCTGTTGCTGATAACCTTGTTGGCGCTACTGTTGCGGTTGCTGAACCTGTTATTGAGTAGATGGAGCTGAAATGGTAACCGGAGCCACCTGTTGATAACACCTCCATTGCTTCTATTTCTTTGTGCATGCACTGCTCCAGTTTCTCCTTCCCTCTTCTTCACAAAAGGTTTCTTGATACCGGAAGTTGAAGCACCACCATTATGGATCTTTCCCTGCTTAATCCAACTCTTTATCCTCTCACCAGTCAAGATAATATCTGAAAAACCGCTTGAAGAACACCCAGCCAACCTTTCCATGAAATTCTCGGGAAGGGTATCCATGAAAAGGTCTACCATTTCTCTTTCTAGCAACGGTGTTGTACCCTGGCGGCCACTTCACGCCATCTTTGTGCGTAATCTTTGAAGCTCTCTGAATTTTTATGTGCCAAACTTTGGAGCTGAGTGCGACTAGGCACCATATCAATGTTATACTGATATTGTTTAAGAAAAGCTTCCCCCAACTCTTTCCAACTTCAAACGAAACTTCTCTCCAACTTCATATACCATTCCAAAGAGCCTCCAAAAAGACTATCCTGGAAATAGTACATCCAGAGTTTCTCGTCCCTAGTATGGGCAACAATCTTTCGGTAAAAAACCTACAAATGAGTTTTGGGGCAGGAGTTACCGTTGTACTCATCAAAAGTTGGTGGCCTAAACTTGGGAGGAATGACCACCCCAGGAACTAAGCCCATGTCAGATACATCTATCCTAAGAGTGTCTCTAACCTCAAGGGCCTTGACCTTTTAAGCTAGCAACAAAAAGTCCTGAAAATTTCCTTCCACGCCAAATCCCATATTATTATTAAGCGGAGGGAACCGATCCTCTTGTCGGTCTACCGCAGGAATGAAAGTTGGTGTGCAAGCCTCTAGAACTGGAGGTCTACCCTATCCATTGTTGTTGTTGGGGGGATTCAATTGAACCTCTGGAGTGGCTACAAGAGGGTCAGTCTGAGGAAGAGTGAGCCCATGTATGGTATTCCTCAAATCCTGTTGTCCTTGGGCCATTCCTTGCATCATGAGCATAAATTCCCCCATCCTGGTGCGGAATTCATTGAGCTCAGTTTGCATAGCATCCATGATAGTTCTTTGGTTGTTGCGTGTTGCGTACCGATGAGGAATATTTTGTCTGAAGTGCCGGGTCTTGGCAGCTCTCGCAATCTTTTTCGGAAATGCAAATAAGTTAATTAACCTGGAGAAACTTGCAAAAGAAAGATGCTAATGATATGTATGCAATGCAATGTGTCCTTCTTATCCTCAAGGTTTTGTTTACTCTCTCATTCCGGTATTAAGAGAATATCCTTTGAAAGAAGACTTTTATGACATTCAGATTGAAGTGACATTATTTAATATCTCGTGTCTGTGCAGGAGATAACAACCAGAGACTTCAGGTAAATCAAACGATAATTGGAATAGCAAAGTCCCCGTGGGGTACAAGTTCATACATCAAAGAAAGAAAAGTACATCAGCAAGAGAGGATTCCCACAACAGGCCTGTGGGTAATCCAAATCATATGAATACAAGACTAAAGCCTAGGAAGATCTACATCCTGCAGCCTCCAGCTAAGGCGTTTGACACCTTGAAGCAACTGGACTATATCTGGATGGTCTGGTTCCTATATGAGCTTTTGAATTAGGAGCTCCTTGTTTGCAATGGAATCAGTCTCGGTCTTCTTGACATCAGCTCTCAGCTTTAACTCTTATATCTCTTTCTGAGCATCCTTCACTTCCTGTTGACTCTCTGCTAGATCTTGAAGATGACTCTTCTCTTGGTGGTAGGCCTTCTGAAGGAGCTCTCCTTGTTCAGCCAAAGAATATTGAAGACCTTTGATCTCTAACTTGTACTTGACTTCCAGCTCTTTCTGCCTCTTCAAGTTGTCTTCCCATTTCTCTTGCCATAAGGTGATAGTTTCATTAGCTTCACTCAAATCTTTCTTATCTTTTCGTTGCTGGACCACCTTGTGAGTTTCAGCTAATCCCTTTTTCTTGAAATAAAGCTCTCTCTCCTGAAAGTCTTGCTACTTAAACTTTTAACTTCTGACATGAGTTGTTGGCTTCTTGATTCTCTAACCTGAGTTGCTTAACCAAGGCCTCCGATTTCTGATACTCCTGAAGAGGGACAGAATCCATGGATAACTATTCCTTAGGGTACAAAGGGGATTCCATAGAGAATGGGAGAAGTGAGACTTCAACATGATCTTTCAACCATGTAGCAAAAGGATCATATGTTTTTGGGTCCACCTTCCCAAAATCGTTCTTTCCTTTCTTTGTCCTAACATCCCAGGCTTGTGCTACCTATACACATAACTCCTTATTTCCTTCTATCGAGAAATACAACGACTCGACTACCTCTTCAGCTGACGGTGGAACCTTTAGAGGGTAGCCAAATTGTTTTCTTGATAATGTAGGATTGTAGTTTATTCCCCTTTTTCTTCCCAACAAGGGTACATTAGGGAAAGTGCCACAGCTAGCAATAATTTATTTGCCAATCAAGTCTCTATTGCATCCCCAAGCTATGTTGTCTAAGGTTGAGCCCATCAATCTTTTGGACCACTTCCAATCTTGTTTCAAGTCTTGGAAGGGTCCTAGTTTTGGGAGTTGCCTTACAAACCAGTCAGCAAACAAGGGAGCACAACAGTTCACAAGTCCTTTTCTCTTTTCATTACGGTAATGAACCCCATAGTAGAAGTCACCCAACAATGTAGGCACTGGGTTTCTTCTGACAAAGATGGTTATATCCTTCATGCTTATTAATCCTTTCTCTCCTGGGAACAAGCTTATCCCATATACCATCAAAGCCAGCAATGTACTGAACTTAGCCCATTTGATTTCGGAGGCTAGATCCTGAGCTTCCTTGACAAGAAAATCCAAGAGAAGTCCTTTATCTTTACTGACATCCAGCCCTCTACTAACTTTGGAAAAATCCAAATGAAAAGAGTCAGCTAGTCTCTGCATGAAGGCATCTTCTCTAAGTCATAGTAAGGAGCACCATTTTTATGTGAATCCTAAGGATACTGGAGATCTCTTCCAACGTAGGAGCCAAAAGATAATTCGGGAACACAAAGACCCACAACTGTGGATCATAGAATTGTAACAAAGAGTGCAGACTATCCCTTTGATCAACCGTTGGCTTATTCAAAAATTCCATAATCTTTCCAAACTCCCATCTGAAGTCATCCCAGACCTTGTCATTCATTAGGCTGATCAACTTCTGAATTCTCGTTGTCTCTGGTTGTAGGAAAGTATAGTGGACATTCTTCTTCCTTGGAATCTCCATCTTGAAACGGCAATGCGACCGGGAATCGAAAGTAATATGAACCCTGAGAATAAAAAGAACACATATGATTAATGATGTCATGATTTTTATGCAAGGCAAGGCATGTGATCAATGATGTGTCTGTGTAGTGTAAATCATATAATCAAGTGTCTGTGCAGGGTCACAACATCATCATAAACATCTCTTTGATCAGAGGTTCAAATCTAAGAATCAATGTGTAAGAGAACAGATCACAATACTGAAGCATGCTGATACAGTGGGTATGTTGAAGGTTAAGGTTCCTGCAATCCTGTAAACCCCTCCCAATCTCACAGGTGTGCTACTCGGGTCAACATCACGGATTCTCAAAGCCGAGCAGCAATCATACGTTCACCATCTCCGAGAAATGGCTCATGACCAAATCAGGGAATCGGTTTGGCATTATGTACTACTCAGGGAGGTCTCAACTGAGTCCAAGGAAACAAGCATCCCTCATAAGTTCCCAGATTCAGGCACTGAATCGAGAAACAATAGTACATTCACCCCGAAGGTTACAATACTATTGTCATATGAACAGTTTGCTTTAACTGGATTCTTATGAGAGAACCAGACCATCCTATGCGAGTTCCTAGTGGGCCCTCGGATGCGAGTGGGTTTGCCAACAAATATGGTCTACCACTGTCATCACTGGAGAGGGATGTTTCCACAAAGGTTCTCAATGATCGGTCCCCTGACTACACATAACTATCAAGGTTGTGTATTTCCCTAGAAAGATTCCGGCATCAATACATTTCCGAGAAGGTTGCAAGTCAAGGCGTGGAACCCACTAATAGCAACATGGAAAGATACCATGAAGCCAAAGTGGAACCACTCTAAGTCCTAGGTGCACTAAAGCCGGGTATTTGGCTTATCTCACAGTAACAAATCCCATCCCACAGAAAAAATGAAACCAGCACAGTCTAGCATATGATGCATGTGGAAATAAATAACTATAAGTAATAAATAAATGTGGTAATGTAAACTGTAAATGAAAATAGTAAATAAACACACAGCAAAACACATGTAAACACCCAAAGAAATAAAAGCAAATAGACGCTAGGATTGACTCTACGAGGGAAACCAGAGATTATGGGTTCGATCCCCAGCAGAGTCGCCAGCTGTCGCTGCCGGGATTTTCATCCTAGTACAATCGCAAAAGTGGCGCGGAAAAGGTAGAGTCGCCAGCCAGACATTTTTATCTCGAAGGAACGAGAAAGGTAATGTTGCACAAACCTAAGGAAGAAGGAAAGGAAGAGGCCTTGTGAACCAAAGATCTGGGTTCGGGAGTCGATTACGACATGGGAAGGTATTAGCACCCTATACCATCCTCCGTACCCGACGGGATCCACGCTTGTTTGTTTGTTTCAAAAGGTAAAAGAATATGACTGCTGCTGAACAAATGAACTGCTACTGGAATGGAAATGGGAAGGGAACGGGAAAAGAGATCGAAAAGAAAGAATGGGAAAATGTAGGGAAAATAAAGAATGTGCTCGAACGGGCCCTGTTAGAAAAATTCTGGTTCTAAACCTCTAAGAGTTTTGATGATAACAATTATTATTATGCAAGAAAAGAAGTTCTAATACATACTGAAAATAACTTTCTTTGTTATATGTGTAGAAGTTGTAGAAAAGGAAGTTATTGAAAGGAAGACGTGCTTAATTAGAAGAAACATTGCGCCCTATATAGAAGATACATTTATTAAAGAATCCATCATTAAAGACGTGATTTATTGGCTGCATATCAAGATTTAATTCTCTCTGATTTATGTCTAGAAGATGATGATTCTCATATTAAAGGAATTAATTAAATAATATATCAATTAATGGTGAAGACAAGTATCTCTTGTTTTGGAAGGAATTTATGATAATAACTTATATCCAAAACATGCTCAAGTTGTTCTCAACGGTCATTTTATTCAAGCATATATAAAGGAATGATTTTAAAGATTGAAAATACGCTAACGAATTACTTTTTCATATATTGTATTATTGCGCCAAAACTTTGTAACAATCAAGCTTATTAGAAGCATACTAGTTACATTATTGTTTATTATAAAAGTGATTTTCCTTGAGTGACTAGTTAGTCAGTAGACTCAAGAAGACTTTGACAGTAGGTCATTGTGATTTTATCTAAATATTGAATAGTGGATTAAGACCTCGGTGATAGAGGCAAAATCACTTTGGCAGGTGGACTGGATGTAGTTTGAATTCAAACGAACCAGAATAAATCAACTTGTCATAGAAGTTATTTTTAAGTTGTTAAGAAAACCAAATTCCAACCCCCCTTCCTTGTGTTTTACTCTCCTTCAATTGGTATCAAAGCGCTAGGTTCTGAGAAATACACTTAACCGTGTCAGTAAAAGATCCAGAAGTAAAAACACATGGCAGACGCTGGCAACAACAACAATGACTACCAAAATGACAAGATCAATGCAAAACCTCCGGTGTTCAATGGTGAAAACTTTGACTACTGGAAGGATGTTCTGGAAAGTTTCTTTCTAGCTCTGGATGGAGATCTTTGGGACATGGTGACAGATAGATACACTCATCCTGTTGGAGCAGATGGTCAGAAGATTGAACGAAAAAATATGACAGCTCAACAGAAGAAGGAGTTCAGAAATCATCACAAAGCTAGAACCATACTTCTGAGTGTTTTCTCATATAGAGAATATGAGAAAATTACAAACAAAGACTCATCCAAACACATGTTTAATATCCTGAGGATGACACATGAAGGCAACACTCAAGTCAAGGAGACAAAAGCTCTGGCCCTCATCCAGAAGTATGAAGCATTCAAAATGGAAGAAGATGAGACAATTGAAAAAATGTTCTCAAGGTTCCAAATTCTGGTAGCTGGACTGAAAGTTCTGGACAAAGGCTACTCAACAGCAGATCATGTAAAGAAGATCATCAGAAGCTTGCCAAAGGCTTGGAGGCCCATGGTCACTGCTCTAAAGCTATCAAAAAATCTGAACGAAATATCTTTAGAAGAACTGATCAGCTCCTTGAGAAGTCATGAGATAGAACTAGAAGAAGATGAACCCCGGAAGAAAGGTAAGTTTGTAGCTCTTAAATCTAACAAATTTGAATCTAAAGCTTTACAGGCAGAAGAAGAAGAAAGTTCTGGATGCTCATCAGAAGAAGATGAACTATCTCTTCTATCCAGAAGAGTCCAACAACTCTAGAAGCATCGTCAGAAGAAGTTCAGAAATACCAGAAGAACAAGCAATCACTCTGAAGCAACATCTGGCCACAGGAAACCCAGAAGCAAAGAAGTAGTGTGCTAAGAGTGGAAAGAACCAGGACATTACAAGAGTGAATGTCCAAAACTCCAGAAAGAGAAACCCAGAAAGAAATTCAACAGAGAAAAGAAAAAGAGTCTCATGGCAACATGGGATGATTCTGAATCATCTGAAGCAGAGTCGGATTCAGAAGATGAACATGCTAACATTGCAATAATGGCAAAAATACCAGAAGATGATCACTCATCAGAATCAGAATCAGACTCAGACACAGAAGAGGTATTCTCTAAACTTTCTAGATCTCAATTAGAAGATAGCCTCTCAGAAATTCTTGAAAAATATCAGAAGCTTCAATTCAAATACAAAGACATGAAACAAAGTCTGGTATCTGAATTAGAAGAAGTTAGAAAACTAAAAACAGAAAACTCTGAGATGAAAGAAAATATTTTTAAATGCAAAAACTCTCTTGAAAAACTTAAAGCTCAGAAGGAATCTGAATTAGAAGATCTAATCAATTCTGATAGTATCATAAAGCAATATGACTATAGTTTTCAAAAATTTCTAACTAAAAGCATAGATAGAAGCAAAATTGCATCTATGATCTATGGAGTTAGCAGAAATGATAGAAGAGGCATATGCTATGTGAAAACTAAAGAAAAGGAAACTTTGAAGTTTAAAAAGATTGATGACGTTGTCTTAAAAGTTAATACTCCTCTAAGTTCTCATTTTACCTATGGTCATAATCATGACCTAATATATACTAGTGAGTCATCTTGTTCCACAAGTTCTGATTTGAAACCTAAAATAAATCAGAAGATTGTGACAACTAACAAACAAGGACCCAGAAAAATATGGGTACCCAAAGATAAGATTGTGTATGTTGCAGATGTCTTTAACAGCAAAACTGAAACACCAATCCTGGTACCTGGACTCTGGATGCTCACGACACATGACGGGAAGAAAGCATATGTTCCAAAGTCTTGAATTAAAAGCTGGAGGCCACGTAGGTTTTGGAGGCAACCAAAAAGGAAAAATAATTGGCTCTGGAACTATTGGTAATGGAAATCTTCCCTCTATCTCTAATGTTCTATTGGTAGAAGGATTAATGCATAATCTATTATCCATAAGTCAATTAAGTGATAATGGCTATGACATAATCTTTAATCAAAAGTTCTGTAAAGTTGTTAGTCAGAAAGATGGAACAATCCTCTTCAGTGGAAAGAGAAAGAACAACATATATAAAATAAAACTTTCTGAATTAAAAAATCAGAATGTAAAATGTCTAATGTCTGTGGAAACTAAACAATGGGTCTGGCACAGAAGATTGGGACATGTTAATATGAGAAGATTATCTTAACTTAACAAACTCAATCTGGTCAGAGGACTTCCAAACTTGAAGTTCAACTCAGAAGCTCTGTCTGAAGCATGTCAGAAAGGCAAATTTTCAAAACCTGCCTTTAAAGCTAAAAATGTTGTATCTTCCTCTAGACCACTAGAACTTCTGCACATTGACTTGTTTGAACCAGTGAAAACTGCTTCAGTCAGTGGCAAGAAGTATGGATTGGTGATCCTAGATGACTTCAGCAGATGGACATGGGTAAAGTTCCTTAGACACAAGGATGAGTCAATTGATGTATTCTCTAACTTCTGCAAACAAGTTCAAAATGAAAAAGAGTTTAGAATTGTTAAAGTCAGAAGTGATCATGGTGGAGAATTTGAAAACAAAAAATTAGAATCATTCTTTAATGAAAATGGCATCTCTCCTGACTTTTCTTGTCCTAGAACTCCACAACAAAATGGGGCTGTAGAACGTAAGAATTGAACATTGCAAGAGATGGCCAGAACCATAATCAATGAGACTAACATGGATAAACATTTTTGGGCAGAAGTAGTAAATAGAGCATGCTATATTCAGAATAGAATCTCTATAAGACCTATTCTTGAAAAGACTCCTTATGAATTGTGGAAGAACAGAAAGCCCAACATTTCATATTTTCATCCTTTTGGGTGCAAGTGTTTTATTCTGAATACTAATGATCCTCTGAATAAGTTTGACTCTAAGGCACAGAAGTGTTATATGTTAGGATACTCTGAACGTTCAAAGGGATACAAAGTATACAACACAGAAACACGAATAGTCATAGAGTCTATTTATGCCAAATTTGATGATAAGCTTGGTTCTGAAAAACCAAAGCAGAATGAATCTCTTGTAGATATAGAAGTTGAAATCACTACAAATAGAACATCTGAAGAACAATCACCTACAGAACAAAACAAGACAATCACTCTAACAAGCTCTGAAGAACCCACTAAGAAGAAACTATCCAGAAGCAAGCTGAATCACCCAGAAGACAAAATCTTGGGAAAGAAGGATGAACCAATCAGAACAAGATCATCATTCAGAAACTCTGAAGAATCTCTAATGGGACTAGTCTCCGTGATTGAACCAACTTCTGTAGAAGAAGCTCTCTCAGAAAACGATTGGATTCTGGCTATGCAAGATGAACTTAATCAATTCACCAGAAATGATGTATGGGATCTAGTTCCTAGGCCCAGAGGATTCAACATCATTGACACCAAGTGGGTATTCAGAAACAAGCTAAATGAGCAAGGAGAAGTTGTCAGAAACAAAGCACGACTGGTTGCACAAGGTTATAGTCAACAGGAAGGAGTTGACTACACAAAAACCTATGCCCCAGTCGCCAGGTTAGAATCTATTAGACTTCTAATTTCATTTGTTGTAAACCATAATATCATTCTATATCAAATGGATGTCAATAGTGCATTTTTAAATTGTTATATTGATGAAGAAGTGTATGTGCACCAACCCCCTGGTTTTGAAAATACAAAATTTCCAGAACATGTCTTCAAACTCAAAAAATCTTTATATGGTCTGAAGAAAGCTCCCAGAGCTTGGTATGAAAGACTAAGCAATTTTCTTCTGGAAAATGATTTCATCAGAGGGAAATTCGATACAACACTCTTCAGTAAAAACATTAAAAATGACATTCTGATATGCCAAATTTATGTAGACGATATAATATTTGGTTCTACTAAAAGTGATATGGGAAAGGAATTTGCTAAGTCTATGCAGGGAGAATTTGAAATGAGCATGATGGGAGAATTAAAGTTCTTTCTGGGAATCCAAATCAATCAAACATCAGAAGGAACATATATTCATCAAAGCAAATATGTCAAAGAACTTCTGAAGAAATTTGATTTATCAGAAAGTACCATCTCTAAAACTCCTATGCATCCTACATGTATCCTGGAGAAAGAAGAGGTAAGTAAGAAAGTAGATCAGAAAATCTACAGAGGTATGATTGGCTCTCTCCTCTATCTAACTGCTTCTAGACCAGATATTCTATACAATGTTTTTTTATGTACTAGATTCCAATCAGATCCTAGAGAAACTCACTTAACAGCAGTTAAGAGAATTTTTAGGTATCTGAAAGGTACTACTAATCTTGGTCTATGCTACAGAAGATCCAAAGATTACAAACTTGTAGGATACTGTGATGCTGATTTTGCTGGAGACAGAACAAAAAGAAAAAGTACTTCTGGAAGTTGTCAATTTCTGGGAGATAATCTAATTTCTTGGTCTAGCAAAAGGCAGTCAACCATAACATTATCAACTGCAGAAGCTGAATACATTGTAGCAGCTGGATGCAGTACTCAGATGCTCTGGATGAAAAATCAGCTTGAGGACTTCAATATTTATGAGAGTAACATTCCCATCCTCTGTGATAATACTTCTGCTATCTATCTCTCTAAAAATCCAATTTTACACTCTAGAGCTAAACACATAGAAGTTAAACATCATTTCATTAGGGACTATACTCAGAAGGGAATCTTAAGTTAAAAATTCATAGACACAAATCACCAATGGGCTGACATTTTTACAAAACCCCTTCCTAAAGATAGATTTAATTTCATTCTAACCAACCTTAGTATGAAATTATGTCCCGAATTAAAATGCTTTAATTGTATGTTCTTATCTCTCAGAAGTTCTGAACTAAAACCTCTGTTTTATTCTTTCAGAAGTTATAATTTCTTTTATTCTGTTTAATTCTGAGAACTTCTGTTCAAGAGAATAACATGCAGATCTTTACATCAACACATGTCAACAAAGCTCTAAGGAATCCTATCAGAATCAGAATACGTGTCCAAACTCTGAAAAGTGACAGAACATGCAATTGGACAACTGTCCTCTACAGAAGGACACCTGTTCAAATTCTGGGAAACTGAAAAGGCTGACTTGACACAATAGAGGCAAAAATCTTTTTGGTAACTGTTCCAAGATCTTTACGCCTTCCCTTTTGTCAGCTGCATTTATTACTTTCCAATCATTATGTTTTTTAAATTAATATTTTCCACTAATTGCTCGTTGTCTTAAATGAAATTTTTCCCTATATAAACACTCTTTTACATTCACTTTTCACTTTTACCATCAACGTTCTTTTACTCTCTATCTTTTTCACCTTCATATATTCTTCTTCTCTGAAACTTTTTAGAAACCCTAAACCCTCATCTTAGTAACTATGTCTTCAACCTCTCAACCACCAAAGGATTCATCAACAAATGTGCTACATGTTTCTCCAGTGAAAACTCTTCTCACACCCACTGAAAAGCTTGAAGTCTTGTGTGAACTGTTCGTGGACTTTGCTAGTTTGAAAGAGAACGGTTTTAATTTGCTTCCCACCGTCAAAGCTCAAGGCTGGGAAAAATACTTTGATCACCTTATGGGACCAATCTTCCCCAAGCTGGTTAAAGAATTATGGGTTTTTGCAAGCGCCTCAAATTCTCACGTTACTTCTTATGTTCTGGGGAAGAGAATAATCATCTCAGAAGACCATATTGCAAGACTTATTGAATCTGATGGAAACGGGATAAAGTGCAGTGAGATGGATAAACTATCAGACACTAAACTGATAGCAAAAGAAATTTTCACAAATGGGCAACCCTCTAACAAAATTAAGGATCTGAAGGATCATCTCAGAATATGGGCTAAGATAATTCGTGGTAGCATTTGTCATAGAAAAGCAACCAACTCCCCTGACTACATCAACATGGATCAGCAGTTCTTGCTTTATTTCATTGCCAAGAAGAAGAAGGTAAACCTAGCCCATTCATTATTCAATCATCTGAAGAGCAGTGTCAAAGAAACAAGAGAAAGAGAAAAGACCAAGAGGGACTGGATACCTCTAGGACGCTTAATTTCTGATATCCTCAATGAAAACAAATTGGTGGATTATCTGATTGAAGCTAAGCAGGTAGAACTTCTAGAACCTGATACTGGAAAGCCCCTCAACGCTAAGAATCTCAAGAAAATGAAATTCATCACCTCTATCAAGAAGGACCCAATCTTGTACTCTAGGGAGGTTATCACAACAAGGAAGATTCCTCTACAGAACTTCCCATTATTTTCTGCTGACACACCTCCAGAGGTTGTGGTCAGATAATTAGATTCTTGCAAACAAGATGGTGTGGATCCCATGTTCAAACCAGAGGAACTCAATCAACCAGCTCCAGAAGTTGTATCAACAAGGAGCAAGAAAAGGAAAGCTAGGGAAGGAACTTCTCAGAAGGTTTCTAAAACGATCAAAAAGACAGGTAACACTTCTTCCTCTACTTCTGATTTCGTTTCTGTGGTAGAAGCAGTAAAAGTGGTCATGTCTGAACCAACTTCTTCTGACCCACCTCCTTCTGACCCAATTCCTTCTGAACCCATCCCACCTTCTGAACCATAACTGTTTCTAACCAAGTTTCCTCTATGATACCCACAACTTCTGTTGTTTCCTCTATCTTATCTTCACTATATCCACCTGAACATGAAACTCATCAACCATAAACTCTATCTGATTTTGATATACCCATTGATCCAACACCACTCTCTGATATAGATCGTTCCTAATCCGTTGAAACACACACTGCTCTCCAAAACGTTCTTTCTGATATTGACGCATTCCAACCTCCTGAATCCCAACAAATTCCACCTATTCAAACTTTTGAAACAAACCCACCTAACACTTTCCATCCTCTGAATGCTGATGGCCATGCCCTAGTTTTTGACCTTTCACCCATTAGAGAAAGCTCTCTGTCCTCTTATGAATCAACCCCACCAAACTCACCAACATTCATAACAATACCAGACACACCTCCAGAAGAATCTGAGCCAGAAAATCCTCTTAGAACATCCATTAACATAGAAGCTCTCCAAAAACTATCTTTTGTTTCCAACAAAACTGCCATTCCGGCCCCAAAACCAAAACCAACCAAAACAGACATTGATGCACTACTGCTTGCCTTTGAAGCATAAATGAAAATCAAGCTAGAGGATCTGAAAGTTGCTTGCTCAGAGCTTCCTGATCCAGCAGCTTCTGATTTTCTTTGGGCTACATTCAGAAAATGGTTCAATGTTGAGACCAAAAGGCTGAAGGATATCTGCTATGATATCGCTCATCAGAACTTCTGTGAATGCCTCAAAGCAGTCGTCTCCAACATTGAAAAGCACAAGCCATTACTTCTGAATAACAAACCATGGACTGAACCAGAACCTCTGGAATCATACTATGAACTTCAGATGGTTTTAGTTCCTTCTGATGAAGCTCAGGAAGTTGACTCTGTTCCACCACCATCAACTGAAGCATATTCTGGAAATCAAGCTGCTACAACAACTGAAGAACCTCTACCAACATCTCTTGTGCTGATGACTCTAGAAGAATTGAAAAAGGAGAATGAAATGGTCAAGCAAAGATTGGACAAACAGGATGAAACTAATGTTGAACTGAAGACTATGATTGGCAAGCAAGTGGAATCTTCTTCTGAAATCAAGTCTCTTCTGGAAGCATTAGTTACTAAGATGAATCCCCTACCCTGATTTTCTATTAACCTTTAGTTTTATCTTCTAATTATCTTATCTGTTTAATTACTACTGTTTGTTTCTTTTTGGATATGCCCCTGATTAATGAAAACTTGTTTCGTTTTGCTTCTTCACTCTTTTTGTTTTTCCTTCTGCATCTTTACTTTTTGATTATGACAAAAAAGGGGAGAAACGTAGAAGATTTTGATCTATAGCAGTTATCAAGATTAACCTCTAACATATATATTCTAATAAAACTGTTTGAGTTGTGATTCTAAAATAGAAACAGGTCAAGTAACAAACTCAGGGGGAGTTAAAGCTGATAAAACTTCTGAAGGATAAAACTTCTGAAGGAACCTTTAATGGAAATCTCTGAATTAAATTAACCAAAGGGAGTTCTTCTAATCCTATTAAACTCTATTCTTAAAATCTAAATAAATGTTTTGTCATCATCAAAAAGGGGGAGATTGTTATAACAATTCTGGTTCTAAACCTCTAAGAGTTTTGATGATAACAATTATTATTATGCAAGAATAGAAGTTCTAATACATACTGAAAATAACTTTCTTTGTTATATGTGTAGAAGTTGTAGAAAAGGAAGTTATTGAAAGGAAGACGTGCTTAATTAGAAGAAACATTGCGCCCTATATAGAAGATACATTTATTGAAGAATCCATCATTAAAGACGTGATTTATTGGCTGCGTATCAAGATTTAATTCTCTCTGATTTATGTCTAGAAGATGATGATTCTCATATTAAAGGCATTAATTAAATAATATATCAATTAATGGTGAAGACAAGTATCTCTTGTTTTGGAAGGAATTTATGATAATAACTTATATCCAAAACAGGCTCAAGTTGTTCTCAACGGTCATTTTATTCAAGCATATATAAAGGAATGATTTTGAAGATTGAAAATACGCTAACAAATTACTTTTTCATATATTGTATTATTGCGCCAAAACTTTGTAACAATCAAGCTTATTAGAAGCATACTAGTTACATTATTGTTTATTATAAAAGTGATTTTCCTTGAGTGACTAGTTAGTCAGTAGACTCAAGAAGACTTTGAAAGTAGGTCATTGTGATTGTATCTAAATATTGAATAGAGGATTAAGACCTCAGTGGTAGAGGCAAAATCACCTTGGCGGGTGGACTGGATGTAGTTTGAATTCAAACGAACCAGGATAAATCAACTTGTCATAGAAGTTATTTTTAAGTTGTTAAGAAAACCCAACTCCAACCCCCCTTCCATGTGTTTTATGCCCCTTCAGGGCCTACCCCGCTGCCTACGTACCTCATTGGGAAAATTAGGATCAGAGTCGACGTAGTTCTCCTAACTAAGGTGAGAACTATTTGTTTGTGTTTTTTATGCTGGAATTGTGTATGTTTGTGCTCAGGTGTTGCAAGCTCGTCTGGTACGAGTGTGTTTACCGTCTTGCATGCGAGACAAGTCGTTGCAAGTTCGCGTTTAGAGTGAATGAGGCGAGAAATGAAGTTCCCGCAGGAAAGTCGCTTATTGTTTGTTGTTTGCTTTTTAAGAGTTTTTTATGAATTTGGCACAAGGAAGTGAATTCAAACTCTTTTCCATGGAATGTGTACTTGGTACTACATTCCAAGATGGAATAATAGAACAAGCACACCAAGTAAGAAGAACTTATCCAAGACTTGTTCCCAAGGATTAGGGTCTAAGTTCACTAGCTTGTTGAACTTATTAGATGTTTTTGTAGCTTTTGTGAATATGAGTTCCCCATGGAATAAGGTTATACACAAGAGATTCTTTCATGCATTTATTGAGTGTTTTTGATTTTGTTTAAAGATAAGAGAAGAAGACTCAATAGGCAAAAGGTCAAAGCTAAAGGGGACTAAGACACAACCCTAAGTTATCTTATTATGTACAAGAGTTGATCCTATGGTTCATGAGGTATTCTAAACCTAAGGAAAAGAAAAGCAAATTAGAGTTCAACTTACTTCCTAAGGAAGTTAAGTTGAATCTAAAGAACAAAAGAGGAGCCTATGAACAAAGCACCAAGTGCTAAGGCAAATACAAACAATAATGCATATGAGATAGGAATGAAGCAAGATTACCTCATCTTCCCCCCTACAAAAAAAATATTAGCATGATGAAGTAATATGAACAATTATAACATGGAAAACTTCAATCAAGAACTCACACTAGCTTAAGAAAAATGTTGGTGAACTTATAAGGTTAAGACCTAAGTCTAAGGTATCCTATGAGGTAGAAAAATTCAAAAGTCAGTAGCTAAATCATATTAAAATTATCTAAAGGGATTAAGTGAATTAAAGTCAAACTATGCCCTAAAGTGCTAATAAACCCTAATGAAACCTAAGGATGGAGTTAAAAGGGAAACCTAAGTGTGTAGCATACTAAAATATCCTAAAATCAAAGGTAAATGAAAAATCCAAAACTTAACACTATATGGAAGTGAAGTATGAGATTAGATCATAAGAGAAATAAGAGATTCAAGTTAAAGATGTTCACACATGAGATTGAAAGGTGGGAGAATGCATATGGAAACATGATTCTAGAGGTTAAACAAAATGACTTAAAATAAAATTCAAAAATGACCAAAGGGACTTGAACTCCCCATACAAAAACCAGAGGCTTGACAACAAGTTAGAATGGAAATTAGACTTGGAAAATATTCACAAATGAGGAGGCAAAAGGCATCCTAAGGCTAGGTGTCCAAATTAGGCTTTTTAAGATCTTTTAGATGGCAAATGAAGTTCAAAAGGAAGCAAAAAGATATAAACTTGAGATGAACCTATGGGAATGATCACAAAACAATTGTGAGACACAAAACCAAGATATTATGAAGTTATCTTATGTACAAATTGCAATTTGAGATGGCTAATGTGAAAGGAGAAGTGATATTAGGTTAAAATGGGACATAGGTGACTGTAAACACCCCAAATTTGCCCTCACCCATTCACACCATGGCTTGTTATCTCTTCATATGCATAAATTCAAACATAGCATCTCATATTGCATTTTGATTCACTGCATTGTTTCAAAGTCATTTGCATCTAGGGTTTGTGATCTGAGCAATCCAAGAGCTTCTTGAGCTACTCCAAAGGTCTTCAATCACTCCAAAGGGGTCCATGTATGTTCAAGCATCATATTATGTCCTCTCAAAGTCAAGAATGTCAAAAAATCACAAGAACTGAGAATGGCATGGAAGCAGAGCCAGGTTTGACTACACAGATGACCTAAAATTAGGGTTTTGGTTTCAGAGGCCATAACTCCAAATTTTTTGGTCATTCTTGTTTCTATTGGTATCTATATGGTATAGGGAGCATGCATATCAATTTTCATGAAGAAATTCCATGGGGAAGTCATCTGATCAAGAGTTGACTTTTTAAGCAAGTCAGTGCAAAATCAGGGCATCTGAGGCCACCAATGACCCAACCAAAGGGTGTTCTTCATCATTTTGATTATGTATGATCTTTATTTGATCATAGAAGATGTTAGAAGTTCACAAAATTGGAGAATTTCAAGTCATTTGCAAAGTTGACTTTTTGGGAAAGTTGACTTGTATTGAAAATTGCCATTTTGGGAAACTTTTTCAACCCTTGCTTTTTGATTCAAAAATGCTTCAAATGGAAAAACTTTGGTCATGAAAGTTGTAGAATGGATCATTCCTTTTTCAAAAAGTACAAGAGCATGACCTAATTCATTTTGGATCAAAAGTTATGGCTTGTCAAAGTTGGCAAAAATCACAAAATTTGAAGTTTTCTACCAAAGAGGCAAAGTTGCAAATTCACTTGCCAAGGCAAATTGAGCTATCAAATAAACTTCTAATCTTCATACAAGCATGTACCAAGACCTAAAAATCAGAATGGGCCAAGGGATCATTCATTTTCATAACTTATGGAGCAATAAATTTCAAAGGAAGCAAAAGTGAGGCAAGTTGCAAAAACTCACTCAAGCTTGAATCCACTTGCTTGCTGACTCCACAAACAATCCTAGGGCTCTCCACATATCTTGCTGCGCAGGACACCCCATTTGTCCTTGGCTAGCTAGAAACCCATACCTCTCTTACACAAATTTGACATTTTGGCAACTTGAGCCATACCAATCACAGCAGTACACATCAACTCATCTGACCAATCCCATTTGTTTATACAAACCTAAAGCAAGACATTTCACATACAACACAAGCCTGAAAGCACCAAGAAGATAGCTCTCTCATTTCCACCCCATTTGCAAAAGCTTTCGACACACTCTTCACAAGCTGCAAACACATAAACAAACTTCACAAACAAACTCAGCATGCTTCACTGATCAAAAACCACCCATCACCATAGCCTGAAACTCCCTGAATCAAAAACACGATCACCACCTTCCCTTGAACAGAACTTCTGCCATCTCTCAAACCAGCCATCAACAAGAGTTGTGAAGCATCCCATTGAGTTCAGGAGGGTCAAAGGAGTGAGTTTGCATAAGAGAAAGGGTCAGAAAGCTCCTGTTCGAAGGACTTCAGCTCAGGTATTCACCAAGAACAAATTTTCCAGAACTCATTTTACTTGTCATAAACTGATTCTATATGATATCCTGATTATCATGATGTGTTTAAAAATGAAAATGGTGGAATATTGAACATGTATGAGCTGTCTGAAACTTTTTGCCCTAAATGTGTTTTGCTTCGATTTGCTTGATTAATGGATGAAAAATGATGTTTGTTTGGGGGTTTTGATTCAGTGTTGAATAGGGATGGATTCTGGGCATTTAGATTTCATTTTCATTGCGTGTAGAGAGAGTTAGAGATTTGGCTCGTCGGAGAAGATGACCGGAACCACTGTTCCGGTCATCTGAAAGTCATTAGGGCATTTAATTAGGGCACTAATCATAATTAGCAAATTTGAATGCTGGCAGTCCAGATGCGCGCCAAGTCCACTCCCGCGCGTGTGAGTTTGAATGTCAGCCTTTGATTGTGTTGACTTTTCCTTTTTTCAGTTTAATTTCATTTTATTTGCATTTAAATTCATTTGTTTTCTTCATTTTATTTAAAATAGTAAAAATCATTGAAAAATTTTGAAAATTTTTATCCAAGCTTTTATTAATTTTCAGAAACCAAAAAATCCTGAAATATTCTGAAAATTCTGAAATTTTTTATCCAAGCTTTTATTAATTTGCATAAAAAAATATTTTTAAATCATTTAAAAGTTTATTTTTAATTAATTAATTAGAATTAATTAATTAAAAATACTTTTAGGTATTTAAAAATCACAAAAAATTCATGAAACATTTAAAATCATTTAGAAACATTGTCCAACTCTCAAACCAAATTTCTTTTTTGATCTTGATGTCTTTTGGCAATTCCATGGAATTAATTTCATTTTAAGGTATTATTTTGATCCAATATTCAAAAATTCATTTCTGCCTAGCCTTTAAGAGTTGGACCTTGATTCTTTTTGCATTGCATCTTGTTTAGCATGTAGTTTATAGGATTAAATTGGCATGAATTGATCTTGCATTTCCTATTTGTTTGACATTTTTCTTGGCAAGGTACCTTAAAACCCTAGCAATCTTAGGAAATTCATAACCCTCATTAGGTTAAGAGTTGGATCCTCTCCTTTGGGCAGTGAGTTTGTATAAGTTTAGGGTTCCTTTGAATGCACTTTCAATTTTTTATCATGATGTTTGCTTCTGGTTTTGATTTTTGTTTTGTGCATTGATCATAAACCCTAATTTGTGCCTTTCATTTGCATCCATCTTCCATTTGCTTGCATACCATGACTTGCCATGAAATTTTGTGCATCCATTGGGTTCATAACACATCTTAGGACATGTTAGATCATGTTTTATCATTGCATCTTTCATTTTCCATGTTGTATGTCATTTGCATTTCATAACTTTTCATGTATATTCATGTTTCTAAACATGTTCCTCTTGCATCCATATGTTTGTATGATCATTCTCATGCCTTGTCTCATGTTTGCATCATCTCTTAGCATCATTAACATCACACACATGCTTCTGGTTTTGGTTTGCATCATCCCATTTCATCTCATTTTGCATTGCATTGCATTCCTTTCACTAACTTTTCAGGTGGTAAGTAACTTTGAGAAGTGAATTTGCCTTCACTTCTCACAATTTCTTGTCATCCTTCTTGTGCATCATTGCTGCATTTTGTCTTGTGTTTGAGATTGAGCTTGCTCATTCTTCCTCATCTTACTTTCTTTCTTCAAGTGACTTGTCTTCTTAAATGAAGCAAGTTACTTTGCTTCTCTTTGCTCCTTTCATCTGCTTCCTGGTGGTTTCTCTGAAGATGTCTCTAGTAAACCTCACAAACCTTAGGAACAACCAAGCATGATAATAATTAGGGTTTGATTAGTCCCCCTTTTAGCTTTTACCTTTGGGTCTCATTGAGTCTTCTCTTCTCATCTCATAATCAGGGACTAAACCCTAAAGGCTTTAAGGCTTTGTGATTAAGCTTATGACCTGCATCCTTCTATTAGGATGGAGTGTATAAATTCAATCCTAAGTGTTAAACCCTTAATGTGTTTAAATCCTTTAATCAATTCACTTAATAATCATCAAGACATCAAGCTTGTAACTTGGGCCTTGCATTAGGGTTCTAATTTTTCCTTGATTGGTTAAGAAGGACTAACCCTAGTGTTAATGGACAAGTCCCCCTCAAGTTGTCTTACAAACCATAAAAATCACTTCTTCATCTTATCATTAACTAAAATCCATCTAATAAAGGCTTTGTTTTGTCATGAAGTTAATCCCTAATCATGGATTAAGTTGAGGAGTCTTTCTCAGCTTAAATATTCTCATCTATTATCCTTCTATTGGGATGGTGTAATGAGTCTGTTTAATCCTTGATTATGGCTTAATCTCATTACTCAACACTAAACAAAAACAACAAAAACATCTAAATAATCACAAGTAGGTTAATGACCTTAATCCTACTCCAGGGTGATTAAGTGTGAGATGCTGACTTCACACTTAAGGTATTCTCATTACCCCTAATCAGAGGGAAGATGTGATGAGTTTGCTAACCCATTGGTTTAGGCTTAAGCTCATTAACTTATGACAAATCTCCAAAAGCAATAAAAGACTGAAAACACAAAAACAAACAATAATCGTCTCCTTCGTGATTCTTTTCTCATCTCATTCACTCACAAACGAGAATCTGCTTCTTCCGTCTAATGCAAGACAGTTTGCACCTGAGCCAGACAGGTCATACACTTGAGCATAGGCAAATAAGCAGTTCACAAGTCAATTTATCTTTCAGTCTCTTTGGGTCGAACTACGGTGTTCTGACTTCCTCATTGCACGAGAGGATACGTAGGCATAACTTAACAGTTATCGAACAAAAGTCTCTGTATATTCCCCCTCTTTCCAGCTTCATCCTTTAGGCCTCATTGTCTTGAGCCTTTCATTCCTGTTCTTACACTGACACTGTACATTTATACACTGCACATTCTTTCACACTGACACTTGCATTCTTTTCCAGCTTTTGATACACAAATTACACTGACACTACCCCTTTAAAACACAAATCTTTTAAGCGTGGATCCCGTCGAGTACGGCGGACAATCTGGGTGCTAATACCTTCCCAGGTTGTAACCTACCCCCTTTCTCAGTCTCTCTGGTTCGCAACCGTCTTATCCATATCTTTCTAGGTCTATGCAGCATTACCTTTCCTCCGGGATAAAAATGCCTAGCTGGCGACTCTTTTCTTTTCATGTGAGTTCATTCCTATGTGTTCTCACATTCCCTTTTCGCCGACCGTTCGCGTCAGTACCCCTCTTGGCCCGGTGCCATTTTGGTGGGAGCGACAGTGACTTAAGACTCAAGGAACCCTAAAAATCAAAGGTGAATACCTAAGTATTGTACTCAACACTTGGGGACATCCTATAGGACCTATAAGACTCAAAATTAAGACCTCAAGGTAATGGCATAAATGCCTTATTCTAATGGGACCAAGGGAAGTGAAGTAAATGAACAAAAATGTGACTTGTGAACCAAGCAACTTGGAAAAATACCAAATGATCATGAAATATTATGAAACTTGACACTTGAATAAAAAATCTAGAGGGAGACTTACATAAAAAAAACTCACAAAAATTCTTATTTTTGAGTAGTAAAATGAAGTGTAGAAGTGAATTAGGGTTCATATGCATATGTGTGAAAGAATAGGACCAGAACTTGATTTCCAATGACCTAGAAATCAAAACAAAAATATGTTGGAGAAATTTGATGAGTCTTCTGACTAATGCAAAAAGAATGAATTATTTATATTTTGTGGTTTGGGAGAAAGAAAATAAACTAATGGATTGGTCAGGAAAGGAGAAAATAAGGAAATAATTCATTAAGAAATTAATTCTGGTAAAAAAATAAAAGAAATATGTGAACAAAAATTACGGAATATTAGGAAAAAATATAAGGATTTCACATGAATTAATCTGGAATTTTTGATGAGGTTTTCATATTTTTTTAAAATCAAAACGAAAATGGAATAAAATGAAAGAAAAGAAAGCATCAAATATGATCATTTAATATAACTAGTCTGGGCCTAACAAAACAGGCATGGGGTGCTAATATAACCTAGGAAAAACCTTCACAAAATTGCGCACATGAGTAGCATATGATCATTTAATTGCTGGCAGGTTTGTGTGCGTTAGATGAAGCTAAGATCAATGGCTATAAAGTGATTTTGATCAAATGGCAAAAGATGTTAGGATTCAGTTATGAGAAACTTCTTATAGGTGTGGTTAGAAGTTAACTAAACAAGTTGATGGTTAGAACCATGGTTAAAAGTTAACTTGAGGTGGATTGAGAAAATTAGAGGTGTGGAATGAAAAGAAGTGAAATTGAATTGCTTTGCCTCGAGTTTGATTCAATGCAATGAGGTTCATGTTAGTATGATGAGGCTTAGTGAGATGGTGAGCTGAATGAAGCAAAGCGAAATTGATTAGATCAAGTGCATCATGTTTGTCATGTTATGGAATTCTTCTTTGGCTTGAATATTCAAAGAGTGTATGGTAGCTAACATGATCTTGTGGGCATGAGATAATTTGAAGTCTTTAATGCAATGCATAGTGATCAATGCATGATGAATGAAGTAAACACACTTGGACTGAACTAAATCAAGCATGAGATACATTGCTTTAGACTGCAAGAAAACCAGGTTGCACACATTGATCTTCCATGGAGTGTTTCTTCAAGCTCAAGTCATTAATTCATGCGCTCCTTTTGCTCAATTTGAAGGAAATGTTGCATACAACCAATTTGTAGTTCAAACCAAAGTGGAACATGGACTCTAGACACTTCAAATGTCCCCTTGAACATCAAGCCATAATGTTGCATTATGGGCCTACATAGCATTGCCTTGGCTTGTGCATGATGCCTTGTGCATTTCAGTTTGAACATCCACCTTTTGCCTCTCCATAACTCTTAATCCCTTGATCTAATGAAAAATCTTTGAACATCAACGTTGTTGGAAACATGGAAAAAAATAACTTTGTAGTTCAAATAAATTTCATTTGAGGCCTTTCACATGGAGAAAGATAGCTTGACTTGTGGCACAACACTTGCTTGATGGAATGCCTTGCTTGGCACGCGCGCAGGATTCAAGGCCTGCCTTGGTTTTGCCCTAGCTTGCCTTAATTTTCCCCAACTTTGAATGATCATAACTATCTTAAATTTAATGCTATGAATGAGTTTCACCTATGGATTTGAAGCTTAATATTCCCTATTTAATTGGATCAAGGTATAATTTTGATAGACCTTGTAGTTTGGGAGAAGACCTCTCTTGAAGTGGCTGCAAAAATGGCCAAAACTTGCCATTTTTGGAATCCCTAATTTTCCAAAAATGGTAAGTTTTGGTTTTCTTGATCTCTCTTTACTCCTCTATCATTTATTGATAAAATTTTAATCATAGGATCCTTGTAACCCTAATTTCATGATTTTGATCTCAAAAAGTCAGGAGTTGACTTTTTCCTCATCATGGTTGACTTTTTCCCAATTCCCTGATTTTCAGTCATCTGGCCAATTGAACCTCTTTCAAAATGTTTCTATGGATGAAATTTGAACCCTAGGAACTTGAAATCATATATAAGACAATGGAATCCACTTTGGATCAAAATTTCATTGAGAAGCCCAGTAGAAATGAAACCCTAATTTGGCCCCTTTTCATCAGGAGATTTTGCACTACTTGCCTCTTTTGATCCATTCACTTCTTTTCATGACTTGTGGCTTCAAGTGAAGACTTGTGGGATGTTGTGAACCCTTTGAACAAGGTTGAGAAGCTTTGTGGATCCTTGGTTTCCTTTTTATAGCCTTCAATTGCTCCAATCAATGATCACATGCCTATGCCTCAGCTATGATGCACATGATGCAATGTTTTTTTATTATTTCACGAATTTGTTTATGCTAAATGCAATGAAAAATGTTGAGAAAATGAAAGGGAAAATTTTGAGGTATTACAATGAAGACTTATCTTTAAATTTTAAAATCAATCCAACACACTAATTTTTCACTATTTGTACCACGAACTACGAGGTTTTGATCTTGCATTGCACTTTGTGGATACGTAGGCATGAGGTGGTAAACCTCTCCAAACATAAAAACATTAAAAGTTAATTCTTCTCTCATCCGTCCAGTCTCTTTTACAAACATTTTCAAACCAGAAGCAATAAATTTTTCAAAGGGTTCCCGTGGAGTACCACATACATTTTGGGTGCGTAAAACCTTCCCATTTTGTAACTTGTCCCCTTACCCGGTTCTTTGCTTGTTTCTTTAGCTTTCTTCTTTTAGATTCATTAGAATTTATTCGCTCTTTTTTCCTTTTCCACTTGGAATAAAATAAAAGTGTGGTGGAGACTCTATTTACTATGAGTTAAGTTAACCAATAGCTTACACTCATGATTTTACCGCAACAAAAAAGTGGCGAATCTGCTGGGGAGTAGACCCCAAGTGGATTTAGCCTACTTTGATTTATTTACTGTTATGGTTTGATATGTTTATTATTGTTTGTTTTGTTTTGATTTTGGTGATCCTCTGTGAGTGAGATAGATTTTATACCTGAATCTGAGTGAAGTTATGATAGGACGACGATATTTAAAGGGATACGCGGTGGAGTAGTCCAAAGCGATATCAATTTGATAATCTCCACTCAGTTAGGCTCTCTCGGATTACTAATGACATGACGAGTATTCGTATCATGGTGTCATACCCCAAATTTGTCCTATCTTTTTTTATTTTCTCTTTAAAGGATCATCTGGCTTGTGACCAGGGTTTCCTGAGGTTTATGCCATTGATTAATTTGTTATGCTCATTGTGACTAACAAGTTTTGTAGGTGTATTCGTGCTTGTAGTTGAAGCCAAAGTGTTAGAGGTTCGTTTATGGAGAATTAGTCGTGTAGACGTATTGATCGTGTGAAAGAGTAAAAGTACTATTTTCTTTTTGTGCTTAAGATGTGAAAAACATTTCAACTTGGTAATTTTAAATAAAGCTCAAATACATACAAATTCAATTTATGTCCAAAGACTCAATATATAACCCATTGAGTTTCAAAAGCCAAGTCCATTTGTTTTGAAGCCATTTTCAAGTCATGAGTCATTTTTTAAAAGATTACTCATGGTATTATTAATGGTCATGGTTCGTTGGATTCAAGTTGGGTTTCAATAGATGAAGGTAATGTATGGTGAGCTTAAAATCATTATAGTTTTAAGTTGAGTGGGTTTATGATTCTTGATCCTTCAATGTTTGGTTGTAAAGTGATTTATTGGAATTTACTTGGTACATGTATGCATCCAAGTGAATTTGGTATCACTTCCAAGCATTTGTACAATAGGCCATGGAATGCTTTTGTGATTCTAACTTTGTGAAACAAGGAGAAATGGTGGTGTAAAGTGTCAAGAGCTAAAGCACAAAAGACAGTGTTCAAACTCGATGAGGTCCAAGGTTATTGGACTCAAAATCAAGGCAAAAGAATTATTAAGGGAATCTCAAGATACTTTCAAGTTCAAAATTGTTTTGAAGCATACAAAGCCTAACTTACAAGAATGGTCAATTTACATTGTTGAATTCAAAAGGCCAAGTTTGTTTTAAGCCACGTTGGAATTCATGGCAGGGTTGTTTTCAAGGTCTTTAGTAAAAAAAATTGAGGCAATTCTAAATTATTTCTATTATCCGAAAGTAAAATTGAGTCCAAAATTCAAAAGAAGATTATAAGTGCTTTGAACAAAATTACAAAAATGAACAAGTTAACCATTACATTAGAATATCATTGAATCAAATGGAACCAAATCCTCAAATATCCTAGGTTATGAACGCAGAAATACAAAATCAATATTGCTCAGTCAAAGTTCCAAAACATTCTACCACATTTGAACATAGAGGTCTAGAAACTCCATGAGTCGTCATCTTGGTACTGCTCTTTGGAGCATTACTCATCTTCCAAATGTGACCTGCTTCAAATTTTTGAAACCTTGTGTTCCCAAGAAACTCCTATCATCAATAACCGCACTTGAAATGAAAGGAGCAGCGATAAAGGGATCAAGCTAGCATCAATAAAAGTGACACACAAAAGAAAATTGCACAAAAAGAGTATTGCAAATTTCATCACACTAAGAGTTTCTAGCAGCTCTAATCTAAGAAGCTCTCACCATTCATACTCCAAATGATAAGAGCAGGCATACAAGCATTGCAGAAAGTACCATACCAGTCACATGAAGTGTTGAATCACAATGGATTGAATCTGAGCTGAAATACACCCAAAAAGGAGTTAATATCCATTTCAAGTACAAATAGAAGCATAACAAGTAGGGGAGTTATCATGGATGCAAACACTCATAGCTTGGTGCATTACCTCTGAAATGTGACTCAATGAAACATCCCTATAGATCTTTTCTCTTTGGAATTCATCAAAACCTCCATGTGATAATTGAAGACTTCCATTGGAATGGACAGTCAATCATTTACCCTACAACATTCATAAAATGTAACCATGAAAATACCACAAAGCAAGTGATAAAACAAGGCAATGTCAAAATACACAGAAATAAAAAGGACAACAAAATTCAGTGGCAGTGAAAGACCAAATTCTCACCAGTGAAAAAGAAGTAATTATGCAGTAAAAATTCATTTGAGGGACCACACAAGCATTATAGAAGTGCATAACATACAAAACCAATAGTGAGTCACCAAATTCGAACCCCATACAAATCCACTCTCTACAAATCCCACGAAATTAGGGCTATCCTATAAAATTCTAACGGATTTCTCACAATGCATCACACCACTCTCACGCATCAGAAATCAAAACTCTCACTACATCCCACAAATTCTCTCAAATTCACACGTGTTAGACGATAAAGAGGATCTAGAAGGGGGGTTGAATAGATCCCTTTTTCAAAAATTACTTTTCAAAAATTAATTGAAAATGTATTGCGGAAGTTTCCTGCAAAATCGTCTAATTAAAATTGAAGTCACCGAAGATCGGATATACGCTTAAACCAATTGGAATTTGAATGATGACTAGAAGAATTAATATTTCACAAATGATACACTTTGATAAATAAACACTTGATGAAACTATTCTTAACAATGTTATAGAGAAGAAAATAAGCACAAGCAAATTGATTTTGTGTGGTTAAGCTTTTTACCAAACACTTGGAGTGCAAAAACCAAAGATAATTTTGTTGTATCAAATGGTGCAGAATTTTACACACTCTAGTTATCACTTTTGAGTGTGACAATTTATCAAACACCTTGAGTGAACTATTTTGATACACCAGAATTTTAAAGCACACAAAATCAAGATGAACAAAAGTGAAATACGAGAATCGTAAAGAACACAAGGAATTTGTTTAGGTAGTTCCTTCGTCGTCCTCGCTCGAAGTACTCTGCCCCCAATTCACAATCGAATTGGGAAATTTTTTTAAATTGAAATTGTTTTACAAGAAGAAAAATAGATGAACAAACAAACCAAACCACGTCGAATATGCTGTCAAATTTTCTTCTTGTCCCTTGATTCAAAGTAGAATCAAGTTTACCATGCGTGTCGAGAAAGCATCCGATTATTTATTCCCTTCTTGCAAGGATTCATGATCCTCCAAACTTTGAGCACGTCTGAGTTTCTTTAACACTTGTGAACCCACAAAGACCAACACAATCATCTGTCTACCATAATATGAAAGAATGATCCACTTGATCTTCAATCTACCTCACTCGGTTGAATCTACGAACGATCATTGTGTGCAAAACCCCCAAACCTTCAATGATCTTGGAGGAGAAAACCCTTCAGAATTTTCCAAGAAAATCCCACACACTCTAGACCCAATCTGAAACACTAATTCACGATTGAACGTTATCTTCGAAGCAAGCACCGTAATCAACAAAGATTGTTGTGTGTGATTGTTGATGGATGCAAGAAGGAAGAAGATGAAGAGAGATGTGTGTATATCTTTCACTTATCTTGTTGACCTCTCAAAAGAAATGAAACCAGCTATTTATATCAATTAGTGAATGCATAAAAATAGAAAGGGAAATTAAATGAAAAAATAAAACAACACAGTGATGAGCCGACTCAAATCATAAAATGAGCCAGCTCAATTTGCCTGATGAGTCGGCCTAAAATTACAGAGAGGCGACCTATTGAGACCCGTAAGAAATGAGAAGAAAAAATATTTTGATGAGTTGGCTCATGAAGGAATTTGAGTCGGCTCATCCATACCCATGAGTCGGCCAAAATGTTGTCTCAGGCAACCTGTTGGGACCTGTGTGTTTTGGGCACCAACCACACTGAATGACTCGGCTCATTGTGGAATTTGAGTCGGCTCATTCAGTTCATTTTTCCAAAAATGCAATTTCTTCCTTTTTCCTTGAGAACCACTTATGCTTTCAACCATGCCAAGTTTTTGACACATTAAAATTCATGCCATGTCTCACAAACTCCACCTTTTTGATGATGGCAAAAACTTGATGAATCAATCGCCATATGTTGTTGTTAAGATCCCCCTGACTAAATGACCTGATCTTATATGCTATCAATATCTTCTCCCCCTTTGACAACATCAAAAAGAAGATGATACATATGAGTTAACCACAAATGGAAATAGCATGCGAAACATAATATCAATATGAGAAACCAATTGCAATAAGAACACGCATTCACAAACACACAATTTGGAAGAACGTGAAGAAAATTTGACAATAAACAAAAAAAAAATTCAACCAAAGGAAATATGAATTCATACATAAGCAAACCATAAACAACATTCATAAACAAAGCAAACAAAAATTATGCAATGATTCTCTCAAGCTTGGGTATTTTGATCCCGAGTGGATGGATAACAGCGATGATAGGTGATATGTTGTGAGTCATCCATATTGGTTTCGGTAAATTGATGAAAGTTGCTATTGAGAGAGCAGTGTCTTGAGCAGCCAAATGATCTTGCAGTGCAGTGTACCGAGTGTCTTGAACGGACACATACTCAGCAAAAGAGTTGTCTTGCTCATTTAAACGTCGTTCTAATTCCGAGTATCTTTCAGTTTGAATTGTGTAGTAGGCTTGCTATTGAAGTTGCATATTCTGAATCAGAGCCATGATGTTGGATGGATCATCTTGATGCGGTTGAGACAGAGGAGGAGATGGAGGAGCAAAACGTGTTGCAGTGTTTGTCCAACTGGTGTGTTGCCACTCACCCATCCTTGATTTTCATAGGAGGCAGAATCGGTAGATGGAATACCATTCCATTCTTCATTGTCAAGGGGAAATTCTTCATTTGGAACCACATTTGGTTCATTTTGATCCTCAAGATCATCCCCTTCAGAATTTTCTTCTAACGGTTGATTCAGATCACTTCTTAACACAAACCGATACCATTGTTCCTTAGAGTCCCATATGTGGCCCATAAGACTTAGGGTCTTTTGTTGAAACCAATTTGTGTCAGGCATGGATACCATGGGCAAGTCACTACCAACAATTTTGGCTATGTTGATGATCTTCTGAATGATGGAAGGATATGCAAGAGCAACTCCTTTCTTTTCCTTAAGGGCAAAGATACGGCTAGCAAAATAATGTGGCCAGTTAAATTTGACCTTATTCCGAAGAATATATATCAGATGAACTTCACTCATATCAATACGAGAAAATCCTCCTTTATTTGGTCGTAAATTGTGTGCCACAATCCAATGAAGGATACGATCCAATGACTTAACTTTACCAGTAGTAGTTGTATTTGGAAACAATTCAGAATTTGCAATGAATTCAACAAATGGTTCCTTAAGCATACCATTGAGTTCCAAGAGAAAGGAGTAGTTATCCACTTGAGATGTATCAGTCTTCAAGATACTAGGTTCCTCAGGATCAATGCGAAACAAATCTTTCCACACTTGAGTATTTACAGCAAACATTCTAGTACCCATACAAAAATTAAATTTGAAACCTTTAAATGTCCCAACCAGACCATCATAGAACATTCTTAACAAATCCTCATTATAATCTTCATGACAGGGGAGAAATGGATTGATACCTTGAAAATCCATCAGTTCAATAATGTGAGGAATGTGCATCTGATTTGCAGTTGTTCTTGAATACACATATTGAGGAACAATTTTTCTGTTCTTGAACTTTTTGTTATAAACCTCAACCAAATCAGATGGAAGAAGAGACAAAGCGTTTACCGGGCGAGATGATTGTGAAGTAGAACCTCGTGACCTTTTACCTGTAGCTCTTGAAGCCATTGTTGAGAATGAAGAAAGTTGAAGCTTTGAGAGAGGATTTTAGGGTTTTAGGATTAAGAGAGAAACTTGAGAGAATATGAGATGATTATGATAAGAAAATGAAAGGTTAATGAATTTGACTGTAGGAATCCATAAAAAAACAATAAATTGAAAGTCAAATATTGATGGAAAGCATTGATGTGCCGACCTAGGGAAGTGAAAAAGCATTCAGCGCGTCTTTTCAAGACAGCCAAATGTCATGTGATGCGACAATGAGCCGGCTCAAAATTCGAAATGAGTCGACTCAGTTTAAATTTGAAATGAGTCGGCTCAAAGTAGCAAAGAGGTTGACTCATGAGGTTCCATGAGCCGACTCATGAGTCGGCCTGTTGGGACCTGATAATTTTGAAAGAAAATTTTCACTAAAGTGCAGTTAAACCACCTCAAATCATGATAATATCATCATTTATGCTGATCATTTGACAAATAACCAATTATAATCCAAAAGAAGAGAAGAAATAGATAAAGACACGAACATAAGCAAAGCCACACAATTTTATTATACATATCATGAATGAATAGGGATAATTAAGTTTAGAGGGATATTACCTCGAGTATATGTGTAAGAGAAGTAAGATAACATTATACAACAAGAAGTTAGAGACAAGAAGAGTTGAACCAAAGAATAATATAAAACAAAGCAATGATTATCAAGATCTATCCGAGATGTCAAGAACACCAAGTTCCCTACGGATATAAAAGAAAGGATTGGTAGCAAGTGGTTTTGTAAAAAATGTTGGCTAGTTGATTCGAACTATCAATGTGCTCAAACACCACATCACCTTTCTCTACATGATCCCTAAGGAAATGATTCCTAATTTTAATATGATTAGTGCGTGAATGAAGAATAGGATTTTTGGTAAGATTAATTGCACTAGTGTTGTCACACAAAATTGGAATTAGTTTAAGAGAGATATTAAAGTCAAGAAATTGTTGTTTTAGCCATAAGATTTGGGCACAACAATTTCGGCTGCAATATACTCCGCCTCCGCAGTTGATAAAGCAACAAAAACTTTCTTTTTTCTATGCCAACTAACAAGAGAGTTTGAAAAGAAATGACAAGTTCCACTTGTGATTTTCCTATCCAATTTGCAACCGGAAAAGTTGGAGTCATAAAAACCTACCAAAGAGCAATCACTACCCTTAGGATACCACAGGCCAAAGTTAGATGTACCACAAAGATACCTAAGTGTGCGTTTAACTGATTTTAAGTGTGACTCCTTAGGGCACGATTGAAACCTAGCACACATACATACACTAAACATGATATCTGGACGCGATGCGGTAAGATAAAGAAGGGATCTGATCATACCGCGATACCTTTTTATATCCACATCCTTACCCTTTTCATCACGACCAAGATTAGCAGCAGTTGGCATTGGTGTATCTATAGGCTTGGAATTTGTCATATCAAACCTTTTGAGCAACTCATTGCAATATTTAGTTTGACTTATGAAAGTTCCATCTTCAAGTTGTCTAATTTGAAGTCCGAGGAAGAAGTTAAGCTCCTCCATCATACTCATCTCAAATTCACCTTGCATAGAACATGAAAATTCCTTTACTAACTTCATGTTAGTAGATCCAAAAATAATATCATCTACATATAATTGAACTAATATAGAATGATTTCCTTCATGTTTAATAAAGAGTGTAGTGTCAACCTTTCCTCTTGAAAAACCTTGATTGATTAAAAATTTACTTAGGCGCTCATACCAAGCTCTAGGAGCTTGTTTGAGACCATATAAAGAACGTTTTAGTTTGTAAACATGATTTTAAAGAGCCGCATTGGACAACTCAGGCAAAAAAGGGTATCCCGATGGATTGAAAACCTGAAAGGGCGATCCATGCAAAATAAGGGAATAAGCGAACAATTGTACTCTGAATTCATCTGTATCACTTACAACTTGGTAAGCTTCGAAAGAATCAAGCTTCTTTCAGAATCAGCCTTCTTCAGAAAGCAAGACGAGAAGAACGTCAAATGTCATACGAGTCATAACAAAGGAAGCCCTAAAGCGTCATCAACATTGCCAACATCTTTTTTTCTCAATTTGTAACAATCTCCTCATTTTAGGGGATTTGTTTCTTTGACTGTATCTTGCCAATTCAGGGCACATGAATTAATAAAATCATATTTTCAGTCATGTTTTGTCTTATACATTCTATTTTCGTTTGCAAAAATGTTCGATGTCTCTAAGATACTGATTGCATAAATACAAATGTTTCCCTTATAAAGAATATGTGCTTGTAGAAAATACACTTACTCCCAGGAGTGTTTAAAACTCCTATGATGGAATCCGGTAAGGGATACCTCGGGATTACTTGTGCGTTTCTATGACTTTTCAGGATTGCAGGTATTCAAAGCACAACATGGGGCATGAAAGCTTCACCCCAGCAAGCTGGCAAATCAATATCTACTCAGTCTTAGCACCAGAAGTGCTTTCTCCCCAACCGAGTTGCCATTTGTTATTTCCTCCGCAGCCAAGCACAAAAGCCAGGGAACCATCTCCCCACAGAGTGTCAATCTCTACCCAGAAGAGCAATACCTGAAGATCTCATAACAGAGTGAAGGAAGCTTCCACAAACCCCAGTTGGGTCCCTCATTACACAAAATAGGTCTATCTGTGACCTATATCCCTAAGCAGAGTCCTATATGTCAGATCTACCAATGATCTCATCCCCAGCTAGGATGTCTACCTCAAGCAGATCGGCCAGAGATCATCGCAGCAGCGGGATCCGAATCTCGGATCAGTATCTTTTGCATAATCATAGCATTCGCATCATATTTTCCCCACAGAGTGTAGCATTCCGTCTAATACGGAGCATTACGGCAAAAATCAAACATATTGCATAATCATAAGCCTGTTTCTGAATCAAGCACTTGTGAATACTGACAATCCATCAAAGAGATACAGAGAAACTCTCCGGATTCCCCGGCAAGAAGCCAAGGCATTTGCCCTACACTCATAAATACAAATGCACGCTCCTTTTGGCACCCGTCCGTGACATAATTCCCCGGTAAAAGTCGCCCAAGCATTCTTTACCAACAGACACTTATACATTACAGATACCTCCCGACACCCGTCCGTGTCATATCCCCAGCAGGAAGCCAAAGCGTCCTCTTTGCACTCACAGATACATATGTCTACAGATTCCCTGACACCCGTCCGTGTCACCTTCCTCAGCATGGAAACCTAAAACATTTTGTAAACCATACACTTGTTTATATTACACTTTCCTCTTTTGACACTCGTCCGTGTCACTCTCCCTAGCAAGTTTAACACTCCCGTACGCCACTCGTACTTATTACCCCTGTTTCATTCATACAGATGCTCATTCGTATCTTGTATACACCACTCATACCTCTGCAGATTCAACACTCGTCCGTGTTCTTTGTTAACCAGTTGATACTCGTCCGTATCATCATCTCAGAACATGCGTCAAAGCATTTGTTTCTACCTGATACTCGTCCGTATCACAGTCTTAAGGATGCTCGTCCGCATCTTTAATCCATACACATGTCAAACACTTATGTCTTCTTGAATTTAAACACTCGTCTGTGTCTACCATTCCCCGGAAGAGTCCCCATAGAATCAACACTCGTCCGTGTTCTTTGTTAACCAGTTGATACTCGTCCGTATCATCATCTTTGAACATGTGTCAGCATTTGCTTCTACCTGATCCTCGTCCGTATCATGGTCATAGGGATGCTCATCCTCATCTTTAATCTATACACCGTACACCAAACACTAATATCTCTTATTTCTTGGATATAGACACTCGTCCGTGTTTACTTGTCCCAGAAAATCCTTGTTAAACCATTTCTTTTCTATCCGACATTCGTCCTATGTCATGATACCTTTGCGGCAGCCGTACCCTGCCAGGTGATCGTCCTTCACCTTTGGATGACCGTCCCTCATCCTTTCCCCAGCGGAGTCTCCATTATCGGAACCCTTTTCTATCCAGCATTCGTCCTATGTCGTGATATTTAGCAGCCGTCCCCTGCTAGGTGATCGTCCCTCACCTCCTGATGATCGTCCTTCATCATTTTATCCGATGGTCGTCCCCATCGTTGATCTTGTTATCTGACATTCGTCCTATGTCATGGTACCTTCGGAGCAGCCGTACCCTGCTAGGTGATCGTCCTTCACCTCTTGATGATCGTCCTTCATCATGCTTATTCGATGGCCGTCCCCATCGTCGACCTTTTATCCGACATTAGTCATATGTCGCGATACTTTTGGCAACCATACCTTGCCAGGTGATCGTCCTTCACCTTAGATGACCGTTCCTCATCTTAACCCCCTTTGATGACCGTACCTTATCATTTATTTTATTCATACCTTGAACTTGGTGGTCGTCCCCATCATTCACTATTACCTTTTATCCCCAGAGAATCTTTGTTGCTTTATTTTGGTGGTCGTCCCCATCATAACTTCTTATATCCCCAGCATGTCGGCCGTCCCCGTCATTGCCTCTTCCCCAGCAGTCGTCCTCTGCTCGACGGTCGTCCTCCGTCGCCCGCACTTTATAAATATACTTTATTTTCTTTTACTATCTATATCCCTTTTCTTCTTCATTCTGTGAGTGCAAATTTTGGACTATCTTTGGTATTCAACCACAAGTTATCTTGTTTGCCTGTTAAGCCGTTACTTACATCCTGCACAGCTAACTCATGTTTGAATAGGGGCAGCTGTAAACACCCCAAATTTTCCCTCACCCATTCACACCATGGCTTGTGATCTTTTCATATGCATAAGTTCAATCATAGCATCTCATATTGCATATTTGCTTCACTGCATTGGTTCAAAGTCATCTGCATATAGGGTTAGTGATCTAAGCAATCCAAGAGCCATTTGAGCCACTCCAAAGGTCATCAATCACTTCAAAGGGGTCCATGTATGTTCAAGCATCATATTATATCCTCTCAAAGTCAATAAAATCAAAGAATCACAAGAACTGGGAATGGCATGGAAGCAGAGCCAGGATTGACTACACAGATGACCTAGAATTAGGGTTTTGGTTTCAAAGGCCATAACTCCATATTTTTTGGTCATTCTTGTTTCTATTGGTCTCTATATGGTATAGGGATCATGCATATCAATTTTCATGAAGAAATTCCATGGGGAAGGCATTTAATCAAGAGTTGACTTCTTGAGCAAGTCAGTGTAAAATCAGGGCATCTGAGGCCCTCAATGACCCAACCAAAGGGTGTTCATCATCATTTTGATTATGTATGATCTTTATTTGATCATATAAGATGGTAGAAGTTCACAAAATTGAAGAATTTCAAGCCATTTGCAAAGTTGACTTTTTGGGAAAATGACTTGTAATGGAAACTTGCCATTTTGGGAAACTTTTTCAACCCTTGCTTTTTGATTCAAAAATGCTTCAAATGAGAAAACTTTGGTCATGAATGTTGTAGAATGGATCTTTCCCTTTTCAAAAAGTACAAGAACTCATTATAATTCATTTTGGATCAAAAGTTATGGCCTTGCAAAGTTGGACAAAATCATTGAAATTTCACTTTTGCACAAAATGGAAAACTTGCAATTTCTCATGACAAGCCTTTATGTGACTTCAATGTAACCTCTAATTATCATACCAATGCAATGCATGATCTAAAAATCAGTTTGGCCCAAAGAATTTCCCATTTCCATGCCTTGTTTTTCAAGTAATCATAAGCCATTCTTCATGAAAGTGCAAAGAGGGATTTCTTGCAAAATCATTCTCAAAGGGATTGTATGACCTCTAGCTGGTTTCAATACATTGTCATGACTTCATGAGGCATCACACACCAAAAATTCAGCAAATTTTCTCACATGTACATAGCCAAAAGTCATGAAATGTGACAAGTTGTCAAATTGCAAAAGCCCTTCCAACTCATGATCCAAATGCAGCAGCCCTTCATGAACCATCCAAGGGCCATCCTTGACTAAAGCTGAGGCAGGACAAGCCTCTAGATTGCCTCTGACCCGAGCCATGCCTATGGTACACCATATCTTGACTTTTTGCACAAAGGCACATACCAATCCCACAGTGACACACCAACTCTCTGCCCAACCAAAGCATGATACGTGGCCATCAAGCAATCAAAAGGCAGACCACACACAAGCTGAAGACTCCCACTTTGTTGCATTCACAAAATTCTGTCAAAAACTCTTTCTCTTCGAATTTCCTTGCACAGCCATAAAACCTCATTTCTCTCTTCACCAGGGGAACACACATCCTCCATGGAACAAAAGCCCACCATTAAAACAGCCTGAAACCCCCTAGAACACAACTGTAAAATCTGCTACACCAGAACTCATCTTCACAAATCAGCCATCAACAAGAGTTTTGAAGCATTCCATTGAGCTCAGGAGGTTCAGGAGAGGCAGTTTGCATAAGAGAAAGGCCAGGAAAGCTCATCTTCACAGTTCTTCATCTCAGGTAGCTTCAAAATTCCAACTTTTCAGAGCTTGTTATTTTTGTTACAAAATGAAAGAGCACATCATGGGGATCACTCTGGTGCTTTTAGATTTTAAAATAGTGTGAAAATGAACATTTTATGCCTCTCTGAAGTTTTGCCCGTGAATGTGTTTGAGTTCGTTTCTCTTTGTTCATGGCTGATAAATGGTTTTTGATGATGGATTTAGGTTTAGTTTGGGGAGGGGAAGGTTTCTGGGCATTTAATTTGATTTGGGGTAGCCTGTAGAGGAAACTAGGGTTTTGGCCCTGCCGGAGAAGACGACCGGAGCTCATCTCCGGTCGCCTGAAGTTGATTAGGGTTAAGCCTGTTTAATTACGCAACTTTGAATTCTGGCCGTAGATGCGTTGACCCGCGCGCGTATGGATGGCCAAGATCTCATCATTTAGCCCTAATCCTCATTTGACTTAATTAATCCAGTTTAATTATTTTTAAAACCAGAATTAGCCAGGTTTGAACTTGGGCCATTGGATGTGGCGCCAAGTCAACCTTTCCCAGCCCAGAATCAATCTGGTCCTTTCATTGTGCATACTTCTCATTATTTTAATTTTTATTTTAATTTTTATTGCATTTATTTGTACGAATTAATTAAAATAGCAAAAAATGTTTAAAAATTATGAAAATTTTTGTCAAGGTTTTCATCAATTTTTAGAACACAAAAATATTTTTATTTTTATTTTTTGCATTAAAAATTATTTTTAAATCATTTAAAAGTTTATTTTTAATTAATTAATGAAAATTAATTAATTAAAAATACTTTTAGGTATTTAAAAATCACAAAATAAATTCACATAGCATTTGAAAACATTTAGAAACATTGTCCCACTCTCAAACCAAATTTATTTTTTGATCTTGATACCTTTTGATAATTTTCTTTGGAATTAATTTCATTTCAAGGCCATATTTTGTTTCAAACTTCAAAAATTCATTTCTGCCTAACCATTGAGAGTTGGACAATGATTCTTTTTGCATTGCATCTTGCATAACATGTAGTTTGTAGGATAAAATTGGCATGAATTGATCTTGCATTTTCAATTTGTTTTGCATTTTTCTTGTCAAGGTACCTTATAACCCTAGTAATCTTAGAAAATTCATAACTTTCAATAGGTTAAGAGTTGGATCCCCTCCTTTGGGCAGTGAGTTTGTATAGGTTTAGGGTTCCTTTGATTGCATTTTCAAATTTTTATCATGTCTCTTGCTTCTGGTTTTGGATTTTGCTTTGTGTGTTGATCATAAACCCTAATTTATGCCTTCCTTTGCATCCACCTTCCATTTGCTTGCATACCATGACTTGCCATGACATTTTGTGCATCCATTTGATTCATAATACATCTTAGGACATATTAGAATCATGTTTGATCATTGCATCTTTCATTTTCCAAGTTGTATGTCCATTGCATTTCATAACTTTTCATGAACATCCATGGTTCAATGCATTCTTAATTTGCATTCTCATGCTTGTATGATCATTCTCATCTCTTGTCATATGTTTGCATCACCTCTTAGCATCCTCAAAATCTTGCTTATGCTTCTGGTTTTGGTTTGCATCATCACATTTTATCTCATTTGCATTGCATTTCATTTCTTATGCTAACATTTCAGGTGGTAAGTTGTTTGAGAAGTGAATTTGCCTTCACTTCTCATAATCTCTTTTCATCTCTTTCATACTTCCTTTGCTGTCGTTTGTATGTGTATTGGATTGAGCTTGCTCATTCTTCTTCATCTTACTTTCTTTCTTCAAGCAACTTGTCTTCTTAAGTGAAGCAAGTTGTTTTGCTTCCTTTTGCTTCTTGCTCCTCTCATCTGTTTCCTTCCTGGTGGTTTCTCTAAAGATTCTTTCTTAAGCCTCATTAACTCTAGGAATGACCAAGCATGATAATAATTAGGGTTTGATTAGTCCCCCCCATTTAGTTTTACCTTTGTGTCATCTTTGAGTCTTCTCTCCTCACCTCATAATCAGGGACTAAACCCTAAAGGCTTTAAGGCTTTGTGATTAAGCTTATGCCTGCATCCTTCTATTAGGATGGAGTGTATAACTTTAATCCTAAGTGTTAAACCCTTAATGTGTTTAAACCCTTTAATTAACCCACTTAATAATCATCAAGACATCAAACTTGTAACTTGGGCCTTGCATTAGGGTTCTAATTCTTCCTTAATTGGTTAAGAAGGACTAACCCTAGTGTTAATGGACAAGTCCCCCTCAAGTTATCTTACAAATCATAAAATTCACTTCTTAATCTTAACATTAACTAAAATCCACTTAATAAAGGCTTTGTTTTGTCATGAGGTTAATCCCTAATCATGGATTAAGTGGAGGAGTCTTTCTCAGCTTAAATGTTCTCATCTATTATCCTTCTATTAGGATGGTGTAATGAGTCCATTAAATCCTTGATTATGGCTTAAACTCATTACTCAACACTATACAAAAACAACAAAAGCATCTTAATAATAACAAGTAGGTTAATGACCTTAATCCTACATCATGGTGATTAAGTGTGAGATACTGACTTCACACTTAAGGTATTCTCATTACCCCTAATCGGATGGAAGATGTGATGAGTTTGCTAACCTTTGGTTTAGGCTTAGGCTCATTAACTTATGGCAAACTTTCCAAAGCAATAAAAGACTGAAAACACAAAAAACAAACAATAATTGTCTCCTCCGGGATTCTTTTCTCATCTCACTCACTCACAAACGAGAACTTGCTTCTTCCGTCTAATGCAAGACAGTTTGCACCTGAGCCAGACAAGTCATACACTTGAGCATAGACAAGCAAGCAGTTCATCAGTCAATTTATCTTTCAGTCTCTTTGGGTCGAACTACGATGTTCTGACTTCCTCATTGCACGAGAGGATACGTAGGCATAACTTAACAGTTATCGAACAAAAGTCTCTGTCCATTCCCCCCTCTTTCCAGCATCATTCTTTAAGCCTCATGATCTTGAGCATTTCATTCTTATTCTCACACTGACACTCTCATATTTCACTTCACATTTCTTTTACACTGACACTTGCATTCTTTCCAGCTTTGATACACAAATGGCACTGACACTACCCCTTTAAAACACAAATCTTTTAAGCGTGGATCCCGTCGAGTACGGCGGACAATCTGGGTGCTAATACCTTCCCAGGTTGTAACCAACCCCCTTTCTCAGTCTCTCTGGTTTGCAACCGTCTTATCCATCTCTTCCTAGGTCTATGCAGCATTACCTTTCCTCCGGGATAAAAATGCCTAGCTGGCGACTCTATTCATCCTTCCTTCTTTCGCCGACCGTTCGCGTCTGTACCCCATTTGACCTAGCCTCATTTGGTGGGAGCGACATTGAGCATCCACTATCAAGAAACCAACATTTCTCAGTAGTCTCAAGACACTCCACCTACATGATTAGACAAGAGAGAAAGGTACCAAATTTTCATTGGGTCCTATAGTGTGAGTGAAATTTTTGTTTCTTTTGGGCAACCATTGACAAATGCCTTTAGGGACCAAGTATCTCCTAAACCAACATTTGGCAATCGTATGACCTTCTTTGCAACAATAGTGACATTTCAAGAATGGTTTAGACTTGCATTTACTATTTTGATCTTTCACAACATAGTTATATTTTTTATATGGGTTGTTCATTGATTCTCTAAAGTTTTAACGATCAATAGTAAACGTCATCTTTGGTTGTGACAACTTGTCTAGTTTGGCTTGAAGAGTTTTAACTTCTTTTTTCCAAATCCAACATGTTTCACAACTATGAAAGTTATGCCATTCTCGCTTGTCTTCTACAATAGATTCTACCATCGATTTCTTAAGAGCTTTCATTGCATTTTCATTATCCGAAACCTTTTTCACTAAATATGCAAAAATTCTTTTGTCGGATGCAATGCGCTTGAAAGCTTCTTTAGCCTCTTGATGGAGAACATTAAAAGTACTAAGCAAATCATTATAAGACAATTTTTCAGCATTATCATATTTAGCATGTCTAACCTCTTTCTTTCCTTTCTTATGAGCCATGAGGCAAAGATTTACTTTCTCTTTCTCATCACTTGAGCTATCTTTGCTAGACGAATCACTATCACTTTCCCAAGCAATATATGCTCTTCTAGCTTGTTACCTTTACTTTGATGCTTGTCTTTTGCCTTGTCTTTCTTTAGCATAGGACAATTCGGTTTGTAATGACCCGGTTTTCCACAGTTGTAACAAGATCCCTTACCTTTAGTACATTTAACAAACTCTTGCTTAGAAGGATTAGATTTTCTTTGATAGTTGATGAGACGCTTGTCCGAATGAGATATTTCATTCTTTTTGAGATACCGATTGTATCTTCTTACAAACAAACCCATATCTTCGTTTGATTCGTCTTCATTATCACTCGAATCACTCTCACTATCTTTATTGGTGGAGGATTTTGAGGAAGAAGCCTTCAATGCAATAGGCTTCTTCTTCTTCTCATGATCTTTATTTTTCTCTTTCTTTTGATTGTCTTCATGCTCATATAAGTTTAAGAGCTCTTATTCATGCTCTTGTAGTTTTCCAATGAGTGTAGTTAAATCCAAGGCTCTTACATCATTGGCTTCTTTGATTGCTGTAACTTTTGGCAACCATTCCCTAGTAAGACATCTCAAAATCTTGTTTCAGTTTTTCAGGTCATTGCTTGCATCTTGCATCCAGTTCTGGTAACTATTTCCTATCCAGATGGCAGAAGATAGAGGGGTTCCAAGAAATAAGAATATTCACTACATCTTTCCGCAACCAGAAGCCGAGAGTATTCAGAAACTGATTGGTTTGATGAATGACAAAGGTTTAGATGACTTCAGGAAAGAGTATGGGAAGATTTTGAATTATGTGAACAAGCCTACTGTTGATCAGAGAGATAGCCTTCATTCCTTGCTACAGTTCTATGATCCTTAACTGCGAGTTTTTGTGTTTCCAGATTATATTTTGGCTCCCACCTTAGAAGAGTTTTCCAACATCCTGAAAGTTCATATCAGAGATAATATTCCTTATTATGCTTCAGAGAGGGTTCCTCCATATGAAGACATAGCTAGTGCTTGTCACTTGAGTATGCTTAGAGTCAAGATGGGTTTAGAAGCCAACAAGGGTAAAGGGATTTCCTTGGATTTTCTTCTTACAGAAGCTTATATTTTTTCCTTTGGAAACAAGTGGGTAGAGTTCAGTGCATTGCTAGCCCTGATGTTATATGGGATAAGTTTGTTCCCAAGAGAGAAAGAGTTGATCAACATGGAAGCCATTTCCATCTTCATCAAGGGAAACCCGATGCCTACCTTGCTAGGAGTTTCTACTATGGTGTTCATTACAGGAACGAGAAGAGGAAAGGGTATGTGAACTGATGTGCTCCCTTATTTGCTGATTGGTTTGCTAGACAACTTCCAAAGTCGGGGCCTTTCAAAGATTTGAAGCAAGAGTGGAAGTGGTCAAGAAGATTGATGGGCTTAACTTCTGATGACATAGCTTGGGGATATAATAGAAACTTAGTGGGAAAGGAGATCATTACTAGTTGTGGTGGTTTTCCTAATGTGCCTTTTCTTGGAAGGAAATGAGGGATAAACTACAATCTTGTGTTAGCAAGGAAGTAGCTTGGCTATCCTTTGAAGAATGCACCACCTGCTGAAGAGATAGCTGAGTCATTATACTTCCTGGCAGAAGGAAATGCACAGTTGGTTATTCATGAATCCCAGGCATGGTAATTGAGAATGAAGAAAGGAAAGAAAGAGTTCAGAAGAGTGGACCCGAAGACGTATGATCCTTTTGCTACATGGTTAAGGAACCGTGTATAAGTCCTACTTCTCCCATTCTCCATGGAGTCTCCTTTGTATCCGAAGGAAGTGCTACCACATAATACCATTCCCCTTGAAGATTACAAGAAGTTGGAAGCTCGGTTGCATGTGGTACGGGTGGAGAATTCTGAAGTCACCAACTTGTATCATCGTATGGCTCATGCTAACCAGATCTTAGAAGAGAAGATGCAGAAGATGCAGCAAGAGAGAGAATTTAAAGAGAAAGAATTTGCTGGTAGGGAGGCTTATTTCAGAAGAAAAGGCTTGATGGATATCATAAGGGAAGATGAACGTAAGAAGACTAAAACGTCTCTAAGGGAAGCTAACCAAGCTATCACTTTATGGCAGGACAAATGGGACCAAAGTTAAAAGAAGCATAAAGAACAAGAGAAAAATTACGAGCTGCAGATTAAATACTAGAAAGAAAAGTTAGAGTCAGCTCAGAAAAGCCATCGAGAGAAGTCCCAACAGCTAGAGAAAAGCCAGAAAGCACTAGAAGAAGCACTTAAGGAGATAGTAGATCTCAAACTGGTGGATGGATTCAAGAAGGCTAGGTCTGATCCAGGACCTAGTGAAGAGGGCACTGAAGTCTTCACGCAACTCTAGGTTTTAGTTTGCTTTCTTTTTATGTATTCGGATTACCTACATACATGTTGTAGGAATCTTGGTTTATATTTCTGAATTTTTTCTCTTTTGATTTGTAAGACTTGTAAACATATTGGGGAATTTTATTACATTTGCTTTGAAGGTTGTTTTTTTCTATGCAGTTTTTGTTCAGTTCCTTAATTTCTATAGGGACTATTACTTGGTCGTTCAAAACCATCTGAATATGAATACCTTGCAAATAACACTTCTCAAGAATCAGTTTCCAAAAGCCATCTTGATTACTTTATACCAAAACTGGGGCATTATTGATCGGGAGATGGGAAACACAAACATTTGTATCATATACATATCACCCTTTTCTATGTTTTGCAGGTACAAGTTCCGTATTTCTAACATGTACCTTCATTCAGGAACTATTGCTACAAAGAGAGTTCACAGGTACCCGGCCAAGGAAAATCGATTAAGAATCATGGAGCAAATGCAAATAGAGCTTATGGAACTGCACAACATAATGGATCAGTTTATGAACCTGATGACTGGTATACACCAGAATCAGGAGAGGATTAGAGAAATGGTTGAAGGAGTTCACGACAATGGTAATGGTATTGGGAACAGTAATGGTAATGGTAATGGCAATGGGAATGGGAATGGTACAGGAAACGGAAGAGGTCCTGAAGGTGCTGGCAATAGAACAGGTCCTGAGGTCACTGTTATTCCTATTCATGTTAATGTTGGTGGCCAAACTGCAGTTCTTATGGATAATCAAGAGGACCAGTTCACCATTCTTGATGGAGATATGGGTAATCAGAATGCTGGTGTGCATTGTCGATGTGACGATCTGGCAAAGTAGATTCGTGCTATGCAGTCTCAGAGTACTACAGGCTTTAATGTTGTTAATTTGGGGTTAGTTCCTGGGGTGAGAATCCCACACAAGTTCAAGTCTCCAACATCTGACATATACAACGGATCCACTTGCCCAAAGACTCATCTCCAGGCCTACATAGGGAGAATTGTTGCACATACTGTGGACGAAAAATTGTGGATGTATGTAACACCTCAAAATTTTCTCACTCATTTTCATGGCATTTAGCACGTCCCATTGCATATCCGCCCATACATTGCATAAATGAAATGATAAAAATAAAATAATTTATGCAACATTGGTTAGCATGAAAGGCATGTGATCAGGGTTTACTCATTGGTAAAATCGAATATCAGAACCCAAGGTTGAATCTGGCTCAGAACGGACGGTGGAGATGCATTCTAAGGATTTCCCACCAAAATATGGGAAATTCAAAAATTTCACCCGTTAACCGGTTAACGCCAGGGGCTAACCGGTTAACGCATGCGAAATTTTGAAAAATATTTCAAAATTCAGTTGGTGCTTCCCTCTTTCTTCCACTCTCCATTTTGTTTTGTGTTTCTACAAAGTTCTAGCACTTTCCAACAAGTTCTAGACCCTTCTACCACTTTTCTATGGAATATTCCAAGGAATATTCTAAGTAATATTCTAGAAACTCTAACTAACTTTAACTAACTTCTAAGCTTGATCCTAACCTCACTTTCCAATCACAATGCCAAACCTAATTCCTAACCCAAGCCTCATTCCAAGCCTAACTCCTAAGGACTTTAACCTCATTTTCACAATTTCACTTCATAATCTCAATTCTTTCTCTCACTTTTTCTCTCCATTTTTTCAAAACTCACCAAAGCTTCATCACCAAGATCGTTCAAGCTTTCACATTGAAACTCTAAAGATCGGAAGCTTAACCTTCATCCTCTTCACCGATTCAGTGAATAATCGAAGATTCGGCACGGTTACGGTGTTTATTTCACTGTTCTAAAGCATTTCAGATCAACTACATTTATTTTTCACTCTCGCGGATCGAAGCTAGGAGCCTCTGGTATTCTCTTCATTTGTGCATCGATCGACATCACAACAATCACCAAAGCAAGCCTCCATTTTGTAGGTTGGTGGATCCGAAACCGTTTCTCGATTTAATTTATTTTTTCTTCATCTCGCCGCGAGGCATTCTATTATTCGTTGATTGCTTTTGTAATGCGTTATTTCGTTTAATTGTTAGTAGCTAGAATCGTAGCTCGTTCTTGGTGCTAATAGGTGTTAGGAGGCCATATGTAGGTAGAAATTTCGTGCTAGTATGTTCATGGATGTGTTAGGAGCTTTTGGAAGTAGGTTGATAGCTAGAAGTTCTTTTTTCCTCACTATTTTTGCATTCTGGTTCAATGTTAACCGGTTAACACCCAGGGTTAACCGGTTAACACGTTGTTTTTTACCCCTAGAACTGACTTTTTGAAGTCGTTAACCGATTAACCCAGGGCGTTAACTGATTAACGATGTGCAGATTTCAATTTTTATGTTGTTTCATGGCATTTTTGTGCATCTTTCTTCCTTTTATCATCATAGGTCGATAGATCTTGATTTTAGGGAATTGTTAGGAGCCGGTTTGACACAAGTTCATGTAGTTTTGGTAGCTTTCGACATGCGTTTCTTTAGTTTCCGCTTTTGTGCATATATGTTCATAGGATGTTAAGATCATTGTTTGCATGGTTTAGCATCATTCATAGCATGTTAATAAATGTGCACACTTCTGTTTTTTGCATTGCATTCAAAATCCGTTCATGCTTTGGTTCAATCATGTGGATAATTGAGAAATTGGCATAATGTAAAAATCACATAAATCATTTAGTTTGTATCTATTAATTGCATGATGATGTTGCATTATATTGTTAATAATTCATTCCATGTTATTGCATTAATTTGTCATAATCTTTTGCATTCCATTGTGTGCATTAAAATTCATGTTTGTGCATTGGAAAATGATGAAAATCTGCCTTGTTTTCGTAGCTACATTTTGAAATAGGAGCTGTAAAAAAATCCATGTTGCATTCATTCTATTTTTGATCTTTTACACCTATTTTGCATGCTGTTTGTAGTTTGCATTGCATTTAGTAGTTGTTTGCTTTAGCATTTTGTGCTAAGTTTGTACAACTCCATGCTAAATCCCCTTTATAAACAACTTAGCTTCCTTAGGAAGTTAGTTGATTTCTAGTTCCCTTTTCTTCTTTTCTTTTCTCATCAGGATTAGAAAACCATGCTAACCTAGGTTCATCCATGCATGACAACACTTAGGATTATTAGTCTCCCCTTAGACTCTTACCTTTGGTCCGCATTGCTTTCTTTATCATCTCAAAGAAAAGTAAAAAAAACCTAATAAAGGTTGATTTTCTCGTACGCCATGAGACTTTATCGTGGGTTACTTATATGCGTCCCATTTAGGGGTGAGGTGTAAGGAATCTACCACGATGAACAAGTCTTAGTATAAGAATGTTTCACAAACAAATAAGAAAAACACTTCTCTTAAAAGACAATAAACAAAGACACTTCGTCTTCACTTCTCATCTCCCACTCTCTGCGGACGATCGTGACTTGCCTCGACAGTTCGACAACAATATGGTCACGCCCTCAATTCAGCGAGCCGGCAACACCTGAGTTAGAGCTATGGAAACGTCATCCTAAAAAAACACAAACATAGTTTCCATCTTAGTTAGGCGAACTACGTCGAATCTGATCCTCATTTTCCCAATGAGGTACGTAGGCAGTGGGGTAGGGCCCATTCGAGTACATTCTTTATTTTCCATACATTTTCCCCCTTTCCTTTCGTTCTCTTTTTCCAGTTTCCTTTCTCATTTCCATTCCAGTTAGCAGTTCTTTAGTTTAGCAGCATCTCATTTCTCACCCTTTGAAACAGACTAACAAGCGTGGATACCGTCAGGTACGGCGGACGATCTGGGGTGCAAATACCTTCCCAGGTCGTAACCAACTTCCTAACCCAGATCTTTGGTTTGCAGGACCTCGTCCTTTACTTTTCTCTTCAGTTTGTGCAGCACTACCTTTCCCATTCATTCGGGATAAAAATGCCTAGCTGGAGACTCTATCTTGTGCGCGTCACTTTCGCGTTTGTACTAGGATTGTAACACACCCGTAATTTATTTAACTCTCCAGATAATATTAATTAAGGCCAATATGATTCCGGTTTATTCTAAGAATATTTAATGAAAAGCCATTTAGAGTAAACGAAATTTAAATTTGGTTAACTGATATTATTTATTTCGGAGGTTCTATTAATTTGAGGATTAAGGTACATTTTTGGATACTCTCTATTTTTGGACGCATTGGTAAAATATAAGTTTTTATATAATTGTTTATATAGAAAAAAAATGAGAGAAAGAAGAAGTTAGTAAGAAAAGAAGAGAAAAGAAAAGAAGAATGAGGGAAACCCTAAGTTTCAAATTCATCTTTCTCCATCATTCGTCCGTCGAATCGGCTCATTCCTTCCGTCAATCTTCACCTCTTGAGGTGGGTTCATAGTTAGATACTTTTGTTATGATTTTTGGTTGAGTTTTAGAGTTTACGGGTTGTAGAGATTTTAGTAGAAAAGCTTGAAATCGAAAGATTAAACGTTTAAAAACACGATTAAAACCAAGTATGATGTTTAGTATATGATCATAGGCATATTTGTGTTTGGATTCCTCTGGTTTGGGCGCATCTTTGTGAAATTGGGGGTTTTGGGAATGGTTTCCTGTAGCTGGTCTAGCAGAATTTTACTGAGTTCGCCTCGCGAACAGGGTTCGCACTGTGAACTATAGGTACTTCTCTGAGTTCGCCCCGCGGACTGTAGCTTTCAGCTGAATTTATGTTTTTCTTTATAACTTTTGATCCGGGTATCCGTTTTTAATGTTCCACATATCGATTCGAAGCTAAAAACATTTACAAATTGATGATGCTGAAAAATATTATTTGTACCCGACTTTTACCTGACTTTCCGATTATACGGTAAAAATGTTAAGTTAAGGAATTGTGAACTAAAGGTAATAAAAGGTACAACTTGTGAGGTATCTAGGATTTCCTTAGGCTAGTGTGAATTGAGATTTGTATCGCTTTGGTCCTCCATAAAGTCTTGTGTAAGTCTCAATGTGGTTACCTTGTGTTTCGCAAGAGTATCCGTAAGGACTTGAGGTACCAGATGTATATACGCGGGCGTTGATTTGAGATGTGTAGGCTATGAGTCCTCCGTAAGGTCTTGTATAAGTCTTAAGGTGGGTTGTCCTTAGTCCCACGTGAAGCATCCGTAAGGACTTAGGCGAGTGCTACACTAGTTAAGCGTTAATCTTGAGTAAGTCTTGAGGTGGGTTGTCTTTAGTCCCATGTGAAGCATCCGTAAAGATTAGAGAGAGTGTTATATCGAATCCTCCGTAAGGTCTTATGTAAGTCTCAATATGGTTACTTTGTGTTTTGCAAGAGCATCAGTAAGGACTTAAGGTAGATGTTTCACTTAAATTTATGTTTCGAGAGTTTGTATGGATCTTAGTTCCTTTTTTATCCTGGTTTCTTTTGTGAGAATGTTTAGAGCTTGAGATTTCGGAATCGAACCTTTTAGAGCTGAGTGAACTCTAAGATAGGGAACTCACTGAGATGTTTTATCTCACCCCATGTTGATGTTGTTATTTCAGGTACTTCATGTTCCACAATGGGTAAAGATAAGGCAACTTGATTATCTTTGCTTGTTTGATGGTTTCTTTTGCTGTAGACTTTTGAGATCTCCAGATCTAGTTCTTAAACTCTTTTATTTTGTGAACATCTTGTACTATTTATAGCCTTTTGTAAACACCCCAAATTTGCCCTCACCCATTCACACCATGGCTTGTGATCATTTCATATACATAAACTCAATCATAGCATCTCATATTGCATTTTTGACTCACTGCATTGTTTCAAAGTCATCTGCATCTAGGGTTTGTGATCTGGGCAATCCAAAAGCTTCTTGAGCCACTCCAAAGGTCTTCAATCACTTCAAATGGGTCCATGTATGTTCAAGCATCATATTATATCCTCTCAAAGTCAAGAATGTCAAAGAATCACAAGAATTGAGAATGGTATGGAAGCAGGGCCAGGTTTGACTGCATAGATGACCTAGAATTAGGGTTTTGGTTTCAGAGGCCATAACTCCAAATTGTTTGGTCATTCTTGTTTCTATTGGTTTCTATATGGTATAGGGAGCATGAATATCAAATTTCATGAAGAAATTCCATGGGGAAGTCATCTGATCAAGAGTTGACTTTCAAGCAAGCCAGTGTAAAATCAGGGCATCTGAGGCCCCCAATGACCCAACCAAAGGTTGTTCTTCATCATTTTGATTGTGTATTATCTTTATTTGATCATAGAAGATGTTGGAAGTTCACAAAATTGAAGAATTTCAAGTCATTTGCAAAGTTGACTTTTTGGGAAAGTTTGACTTTTAATGAAATTGCCATTTTGGGAAACTTTTTCAACCCTTGCTTTTTGATTCAAAAATGCTTCAAATGAAAAAACTTTGGTCATGAAAGTTGTAGAATGGATCATTCCCTTTTCAAAAAGTACGAGAAAATGACCAAATTCATTTTGGATCAAAAGTTATGGCTTGTCAAAGTTGGCTAAAATCACAAAATTTGAAGTTTTCTACCAAAGAGACATTTTGCAAAATGGTTTGTTCAAGTGTTCTAAAGGCCTCAAATGTGTATCATTTCTTCACAACATAATCATATAACATCTAAAATTCAGAATGGGCCAAGGGATCACTCATCTTCATGACTTATGGAGCAAGATTTCTCAAAAGAAACAAAAGTGAAGCAAGTTGCAAAAACTCACTCAAGTGTGAATCCACTTGCTTGCTGACTTCACAACCAATCCTATGGCTCTCCACACATCTTGCTCCGCAGGACACCCCATCTATCCTTGGCTAGCTAGTAGCCCATGCCTCTCTTACACAACTTTGACATTTTGGCAACTTGAGCCATACCAATCACAAAAGCACACATCAACTCATCTGACCAATCCCATTAGTTTATACAAACAAAAAGCAAGCCAAAGCACATACAACACAAGCCTGAAAGCACCAAGAACTCAACTCTCTCATTTTCACCCCATTTTGCAAAAGCTTTCGAAACACTCTCCACAAGCTGAAAACACACAAACCAACTTCACAAATCAACTCAGCATACTTCACTGGTCACAAACCACCCATCACCATAGCCTGAAACTCCCAGAAACCAAGATACGATTTTCCCCCCTTTTTGTGCAGAACCTTAGCAAACTCTCAAACCAAGCATTGTAAACTCCAAACAAGCATTGAAAGCTTCTCAGGAGGTCCATTGGAGTAGATTGGAAGCAAGGAATCAGCCAGAAAGTGCCAGAAATCAAAGCTTCGATTCAGGTAGCCATGGCATTTCATTTTTCCAGAACCTTTATTTCTTGTTTCTAAATGATAAAGCATGCTTCCCTGAGTTCACTGAGCCTTTTACTTTTAAAAAAGATTGAGAAATGAGGTTGTATTGTGTTTCTGAAATTTTGGCAGTTTTTGATGTTTGATTCGTATTTTGATTTTGAGTTGAAATAAATGGAATTTGCTGCTGGATTGTTGTTTAGGGAGGTTAGTTTAGTTGATCTGGAAAGTTTGACATGATTTAGTGAAGATTTGAGAGAGTTTGAAAGAGGAGCTTGCCGGAGAAGACGACCGGAACAGTGTTCCGGTCGCCTGAAAGTCATTAGGGCTAATTAATTAGGGTTTAGTCTTAATTACGTGAATTTGAATTTTGGCCATCTAGATGCGCGCCAGGTCCACTCCCGCGCGTGTGAGTTTGAATACTAGCCATTGATCTTGCTGACTTTCTCATTTTCAGTTTTATTTCATTTTATTTTTCATTTTATTTGATTTGTTTTGTCCAATTTATTAAAAATAGTAAAACATTTTTATACAATCTTTTATTAATTTTCAGAAACCAAAAACATTTTTATTTTTATTTTTTGCATAAAAAAATATTTTTAAATCATTTAAAAGATTATTTTTAATTAATTAATGAGAATTAATTAATTAAAAATACTTTTAGGTATTTAAAAATCACCAAAAAATTCATGAAACCTTTAAAATCATTTAGAAACATTGTCCAACCCTCAAACCAAATTTATTTTTTGATCTTGATGTCTTTTGGCAATTTTCCATGGAATTAATTTCATTTCAAGGCATTATTTTGATCCAAACTTTGAAAATTCATTTCTGCCTAGTCTTTAAGAGTGGGACTTTGATTCTTTTTGCATTGCATCTTGTTTAGCATGTAGTTTATAGGATTAAATTGGCATGATTTGATCTTGCATATTCAATTTGTTTGACATTTTTTTTGACAAGGTATCTTAAAACCCTAGCATTCTTAAGAAATTCATAACCCTCATTAGGTTAAGAGTTGGAACCCCTCCTTTGGGCAGTGAGTTGGTATAGGTTTAGGGTTCCCTTTGATGCATTTTCAATTTTTTATCTTGATGTTTGCTTCTGGTTTTGGTTTTTGTTTTGTGCATTGATCATAAACCCTAATTTGGGCTTCCTTTTGCATTCATCTTGCATTTGCTTGCATACCATGACTTGCCATGACATTTTATGCATCCATTTGATTCATTAGACATCTCAAGACATATTAGAAGCATGTTTGATCATTGCCTCATCCATTTGCTATGTTATATGTCATTTGCATTCCATAACTTTTCATGAATGTTCCTGGTTCTAAGCATGCTTATCTTGCATCCATATGTTTGTATGATCATCTCCATGCCTTGTTTCATGTGTGCATCATCTCATAGCATCATTAGCATCATATACATGCTTCTGGTTTTGTTCTACATCATCCCATTTCATCTCATTTTGCATTGCATTGCATTCCTTTCATTAACTTTTCAGGTGGTAAGTAACTTTGAGAAGTGAATTTTCCTTCACTTCTCACAATCTCTTTTCATCCCTTTGATGCATCATTGCTGCATTTTGTTTTGTGTTTGAGATTGAGCTTGCTTTTTTTTCTTCTTCTTACTTTCTTTCCTCAAAGTGACTTGTCTTCTTAAATGAAGCAAGTTACTTTGCTTCCTTGACTCCTTTCATCTGCTTCCTGGAGGTTCCTCTGAAGATGTCTCTTGTAAACCTCACAAACCTTTGGAACAACCAAGCATGACAATGATTAGGGTTTTGATTAGTTCCCCATTTATATTTGACCTTTGTGTCTCTTTGAGTCTTCTCTTCTCATCTCATAGTCAGGGACTAAACCCTAAAGGCTTTAAGGCTTTGTGATTAAGCTTATGCTTGCATCCTTCTATTAGGATGGAGTGTATAACTTTAATCCTAAGTGTTAAACCCTTAATGTGTTTAAATCCTTTAATCAATTCACTTAATAATCATCAAGACATCAAGCTTGTAACTTGGGCCTTGCATTAGGGTTCTAATTCTCCCTTAACTGGTTAAGAAGGACTAACCCTAGTGTTAATGGACAAGTCCCCCTCAAGTTGTCTTACAAATCATAAAAATCACTTCTTCATCATATCATTAACTAAAATCCATCTTAATAAAGGCTTTGTTTTGTCATGAAGTTAATCCCTAATCATGGATTAAGTTGAGGAGCTTTCCTCAGCTTAAACATTCTCATCTATTATCCTTCTATTTGGATGGTGTAATGAGTCTGTTTAATCCCTGATTATGGCTTAATCTCATTACTCAACACTAAACAAAAACAACAAAAACATCTAAATAATCACAAGTAGGTTAATGATCTTAATCCTACACCATGGTGATTAAGTGTGAGAAGCTGACTTCACACTTAAGGCATTCTCATTACCCCTAATCAGAGGGAAGATGTGACGAGTTTACTAAATCCATTGGTTTAGGCTTAAGCTCATTAACTTATGACAAACTTTCAAAAGCAATAAAAGATTGAAAACACAAAAACAAACAATAATCGTCTCCTCCGGGATTCTTTTCTCATCTCATTCACTCCTAAACGAGAACTTGCTTCTTCCGTCTAATGCAAGACAGTTAGTACCTGAGCCAGACAGGTCATACACTTGAGCATAGGCAAGTAAGCAGTTCATCAGTCAATTTATCTTTCAGTCTCTTTGGGTCGAACTACGGTGTTCTGACTTCCTCATTGCACAAGAGGATACGTAGGCATAACTTAACAGTTATCGAACAAAAGTCTTTGTATATTCCCCCTCTTTCCAGCATCATTCTTTTAGCCTCATGATCTTGAGCATTTTACTCTTGTTCTTACACTGACACTGTATATATTACACCTTACACCTCTTTTACACAGACACCTGTACATCTCTTTTCCAGTTCTTTTATACACAGATTGCACTGACACTACCCCTTTAAAACACAAGTCTTTTAAGCGTGGATCCCGTAGAGTACGACGGACAATCTGGGTGCTAATACCTTCCCAGGTTGTAACCAACCCCCTTTCTCAGTCTCTTTAGTTCGCAACCGTCTTATCCATATCTTTCTAGGTCTATGCAGCATTACCTTTCCTCCGGGATAAAAATGCCTAGCTGGCGACTCTTTCTTTTCCTGTGAGTTCACTCCTATGTGTTCTCACATCCTCTTTTTGCCGACCGTTCGCGTCTGTACCTTATTTGAGCCAGTCTCATCTTTTGGGAGCGACACCTTTTTGCTAGTACCTTATGTTGTAGTGGCTATATTTATACAATGTGTTACTAAGAACTTGTTGTATTTCAATGCCAAGATTAAATTTATATATGAAAAATATACTTTGATGTATGTCTTTTATATATGGGTATTACAAGGATGAAAATCCTGGGAGCGACAATATATTACTTCCAAGATAGCCTTACAGGGTCATCTCAAGAGTGGTACATGAAGCTCAACCGGGCGTCCGTCAGAGTTTGGAAGGAACCTGTTGAAACCTTTGTAAAGCAGTATCAATATAATATGGACATGGCTCCCAACCACATTCATTTGCAAATCATGTCCCAGATGTCTAAGGAAAGCTTCAAAGAATACGCTCAGTAGTGGCTTCAGTTGGCTGCCAGGGTTCAACCGCCTCTATTGGATAGAGAAATGGCATACATGTTCATGGAAACATTGCAAGGAGTGTTCATGGACTGTTTGGCTTCGTAATCAGCCACAAAATTCACAGACCTAGTAATTGTTGGAGAGAGGGTCGAGAATTTGTTGAAAATGGGTAAGATTCAAGATATAGGTGTGAGTAGCTCGTCTGGAGCTAGGAAACGATTTGTTGGACCTCAGTGGAGGAGGGAAAGTGAAACTAATGCAGTGTACGGCTAAGGAAGAGGCCATGGTCGTCAGAATCACTATGATCAAGTGGTTTCTATCACTATTCCATCAGGGCCTACTCCACAACAACAACAACGTGCTCAGCCCAGACATTTTGATCGTAAATTGATGCCATCCCTATGACATATGCTACCCTCTTGTAGAGACTGTTGGATTTGAACATGGTACAACTTCGAACCCTTGCTCCACCTATTGGCAATCCTCCCCCAGGATATGATGTTAATGCACATTGTACATTCCATTCGGGCGCTCCAGGTCATTCTACAGAGAAGTGCAGAGCTCTGCAGATGAAAGTGCAAGACTTGATTGACTTAAAAGCTATCAACTTTGCTCCACCACCCAATGTCACCAACAACATGATGCCTAACCACAATGGTGGGGCAGGGGTAAATGCTATTCAAGATGGAGAATAGTTTAATCTGATCACGGATATTGATGAGGTCTAGACCCCATTGGCAGTTGTGAAAGACCGTTTTTTGAAGGGATAAGTGTTCCTAGGTTGAGATAGTGAATGTGAAGATTGTTTGTCGTCTCAGAATGGTTGTGTCCGGTTAAAGGTTGGAATTCAGAGTTTGATGGATGAGGAATCCTTGTAGTTTGACAAGATTAACAACAAAAGCGACGACGTGTCTACAGTAACCATTTATTTCACTCCTGAGGATATGTCGGTGCCTCCCAGGCCGGAGCCTGTTACTATTTACATACCTCAGGAGATAAGCCCGGTCACTATTGCTGTTCCAGGTCATGTACCGTATGATAACAAAAGAGATGTTCCATGGCATTATGGTGCGGACGTATACGTACAGGGAAAAGGAGTTAAAGAGAAGCTTCTATTGACGATTGATCCCATCATTGTTAATGTAGGAGGTGTGGGAGGCTTTACCAGAAGTGGAAGATTTTTCGCTCCCCAAACTCTCAGAACCAACACTGAAGCCGAAGTTGCTGCTCATGCCAAGGGTAAGCAGGTGGCCACTGAAGATGTTGTGACTCTTGTTCTAGAGCAAAGCACTTTTGAAAAGGAAGTGGAGGAGTTTATGAGAATTATAAGGAAGAGTGACTACAAAGTGGTAGAACATCTGAATCAAACTTCGTCCAAGATCTCAATATTATCCCTTTTGATGTGTTCCCAGACACACAAAAAAGCTTTGCTGAAAGTCCTGCAGATGGCATATGTACCTCAAGAGATTATTATTAATCAAATGGAAGCGGTGGTTGCAAACATGAATGCCAATCATGGATTGGGCTTTACAGATAGAGACTTGACTTTGGAAGGAAGAAACCACAACAAATCATTGCATATGACTATGGAATGTAAATGAGTTATCCTTTCTCATGTATTGGTGGACACAGGGTCTTCATTGAATGTGTTGCCCAAGAAGGCCTTGATGAAACTCGACGTGGATGGGATTATATTGCGTCAAAGTGATTTGGTAGTGAGAGATTTTGATGGCTCCAAGAGATCATTCTTTGGAGAGGTAGAGCTACCAGTGAAGATCGGGTCATAAATCTGTAAGAGCACATTTTATGTTATGGGCATATAGCCGGATTAAAGTTGTCTTCTTGGGCGTATATGGATCCATGATGCTGGCATAGTAACTTCCACATTGCATCAGAAACTGAAGTATGTTGTAGACGGGAAGGTGGTTACTATATGTGGAGAGGAGGATATATTTGTAAGCAGCATGTCAACCTTCAAGTGTGTCGAAATGGATGGGGAGATCTATGAGACATTATGTCAAAATTTCAAGGTTGTTGATGACAATGAGGTTTCTCCAACTCCATGGTCAAGAGCACTGAAAAAGTTGGTACTTCCATAGCTTCTTACATGCAAGCGTTGGAAGTCGTGCAAGCAGGCAATGCTCAGGGATGGGTGTCGCTCCCGAAGATTTGCATCCCGGTGCAGACACAAATGGTCGGTGAAAAGAGAAAATGAAGATGAAGATGAATAGAGTCGCCAGCTAGGCATTTTTATCCCGAAGGAAAGGTAATGCTGCATAAACCTAGAAAGATATGGATAAGACGGTTGCGAACCAGAGAAACTGAGAAAGGTGGTTGGTTAGAACCTGGGAAGGTATTAGCACCCAGATTGTCCGTCGTACTCGACGGGATCCACGCTTACAAGATTGTGTATAAAAGGGGTAGGTGTATGTGCTATCTGTGTGCAAAAGCTGGAAAAGAGTATACAAGTGTCAGTGCGAAAGGTGAATGCTCAGGAACTGAGGCTTTTAGAAAGAATACTGGAAGAGGGGGATAACAGAGAGACTTTTGTTCGATAATAGTTAAGTTATGCCTACGTATCCTCTCGTGCAATGAGGAAGTTAGAACTCCGAAGTTTGACTCAAAGAGACTGAAAGATAAATTGACTGTGAACTGCTTGCTTGTCTATGCTCAAGTGTATGACTTGTCTGGCTCGAGTGCTAATTGTCTTGCATTAGACGGAAGAAGAAAGTTCTCGTTTATGAATGAGTGTGATGAAAAAAGAATCCTGAAGGAGACGATTATTGTTTGTTTTTGTGTTTTCACTTTTGTTATTGTTTTTGGTGTTTTGCATAAGTTAATGAGCTTAAGCCTAAATCAAGGGCTTGTAAACTCATTATGTCCTCCCTGATTAGGGATAATGAGCCCACTTAAGTATGAGATAAGCATCTCAACTTAATTGCCATGATGATGTAGGATTAAGATCATTAACCTACTTGTGATTAATTAGATGTTTTTGGGCTTTTGTTTAGTGTTAACTAATGAGTTTAATCTCTAATCACAGATTAGTGAACTCATTACACCATCCTAATAGAAGGATAATAGATGAGAACACTTAAGTTGGGGAAGATACCTCAACTTAATCCATGGTTAGGGATTAAATTCATTATATAACAAGCCTTTATTAAATGGATTTTAATTAAAGGGTGAGATTAAGAAGTGGATTTTATGATTTGTAAGACAACTTGAGGGGGACTTGTCCATTAAACACTAGGGTTAGTCCTTCTTAACCATAAGGAAGAATTAGAACCCTAATGTAAGGCCCAAGTTACAAGATGAAGTCTTGATGATTATTAAGATAACTTGATTAAGAGGTTTAAACAAATTAAAGGTTTAACACTTAGGATTAAAGTTATACACTCCATCCTAAGATAAGGATGCTGGCATAACCCTAATTCCAAAGTCCTAAAACTTTAAGAGTTTAGTCTCTGATTATTGAGATGAGAAGAGAGACTCAAGGAGACTCAAAGGTAAAAAGTTTAAGGGGGACTAAACACAACCCTAAGATTATCATGCTTGGATGTTCTTATGGTTTGTAAGGCTTGAGAAAGATCGTCAAGGAAGCCACCAATGGAAGGAGCAGATGAAAGGAGGAGGAAGCAAGAGAATAAGTTACTTACTTCACTGAAGAAGATAAGTAACTTAAAGAAAGAAAGTGAGAGAGAACATAAGTGAATTAGATTCACTTCAAAGATAAGTAAGATGCAAATGAAAGAGATAAGAAGAAGTGAGAGGTGAAGGCAAATCCACCTCCCAAAATGACTTACCAAACCTGAAAAGTTAGCATGAATGCATAATCTATAAAGCATAAAGAAATGAAGTGAAATGAAATGAAATGACCAAATTCAGAAGTGTTTAGGCAATTTAAATGTCATGTGAGATGATGCAAAGTCATACAATATGCATATGTGTGATCATACAATGATGAGATGCAAAAGAAGCATGCTTTGAAGTTTGAAAACACATGAAAGTTAATGAAATGAAATGAATGATAAACATGGAAAATGGATGAAGAAATGATCAAGCAAGGTTCTAACATGTCCTAAGATGTCTAAGATGGCATATGAATGCATGAAATGTCATGGCAAGTTCATGTAATGATGTATATGCAAGGTGAATACAAATGAACATGAGAACTTAGGGTTATATGGACATGTGAGATGCAAATGGGTAAAACAGAAGCAAATGAAATGATAAAAATTTGCAATCAAGCTCAAATAAACCCTAGTCCCATATTAGGTCACACCCCAAAGGAGAAAGTCAGAAGCCTAACCAATCAAAAGTTATGATTTTCCTAAGTTTTCTAGGGTTTTTGGGTGGTTCAAAGGGAAAAATGCAAATCAAATTGAAAATTCAAGATAAATTCATGAGGAAAAAGGCCTATAAACTACATGCTATATGTAACACAATGCAAAAAGAATCAACTTCAAACTCTTCTTTGTTAGGCAGAAATGATTTTTTAAAGTTAAGGTTTAAAAATATGATTTTATAACCCTTAATTCAAAGAAAATTGGCAAATTATAATCAAACCTAAAAAAAAATTTGTGTGAAGAGTTTGAAAATGTTTCTAAGTGCATTGGGATGATTCATGATTTTTTTGGTGATTTTTAGAAACCTAAATGTATTTTTAACTAATTAAAATACTTTAATTAATTAAAAATAACATTTAAATATTTTAAAAATGCTTTTTTAATGCAAAAAATAAAATAAAAATCATTTTTGGATGAAGAAAAATATTTAAAGTCAGAAGGCAAAAGAAAATATTTTTTGGATGCTTTTTGATATTTTAACTAAATTATGCAAGAAAATGCAATAAAAATGAAATAAAAATGATTTAAATGAGAAGTATGCAGATCCAAAGGCGTAGATTCAAATGGAAAAGGAGGGAGTTGGTTGCGTGCGTTTTTGTGTGGTCTGAATTTAATCTGAAAAATTTAAATTAATCCTAATTAATTAAACTAATTAAACAAATTAGGGTTTAAGTGGACACATCCTAGCCCTCCATTCACGCGCTAAACCTAATTAGACGGCTCATATTCAAACTGGGGAGATTAGCCCTAATTACAAACCCTAAGCATTTTCAGGTGACCGGAGCTAGCTCCGATCATCTTCTCCGGCAGGTCAATCATGTTATCTTCTTCCCTAGGTCAAATTAAGCCCTCTAACTCTCCAGAAATGATTATTAAACATCAACAAGTAAGAATCAAGGATCAAAAATAATTTATTTCATGCATACATGATGAATCGAAGTAAAAATCATTTCACGGGCAAAATTTCAGAATATCATGAAATGCTTAAAACTCAACCATTTTCAAAAGTAAAAGCATCAGCATGATCAGTGAAGCATGAGGAATCATTTAGAAACTTAAGAAGAAGTTCTGGAAAAAAAGTTCATCATAGCTACCTGAGTTGAAGCTTTGTGTTCTTGAGCTTTCTGGCCTCCCTCTTGGTTCAAATCCACCCCAATGAACTCCATGATGATGATGAGGAGCTTAGAGCAAGCTTGTGATGGCTATTTTGAAGTGTTTGGTTTTGAGTATGCAGAAATCGTATTTCTGATTGAGGGTGTTTTTGACTATGGTGAAGGGTGGGAAATGATCCTTAGGTCATGTGGAGATGATTGTTGAAAAAAGATTGAAGTTTCAGTGGTTGTGTGATGAATTTCGAAGAGAGGAAGTTTTTGATGGATTTTGTGAAATCTGAGTGTTGGGATGATTCAGGCTCTTGTGTGTTATGAAATGGATTTCATAATGTTTGTTTAAGCCAATGGGATTGCTTAGATAGTTGTTATGGCACAGGCTGATTGGAATGGGGTGTTTTGCAAAAAAAAAAGTCAATTTTTGTGTACTTGAGGTATAGGCCATGGCAGGTCTTGCTTTTTGGGGTGTCTGGCCTCAGCAAGATTCATGGAGAGCCATAGAATCAGTTAGATGCAGCTGGCACATGTGGATGAAAGGATCCAATGCATTTTGCAAATTTTGAGAGTTTTGGCCCTTTTGTGATTTCTTGAAGTTCAAGTCATGGAAAAACTTGGTTCAATGCACAATTCTGATGTGTAGAGGTTGTCTTGACATATTGTGAAGTGTCTGTGCATATTAGAAGTCATTAGAACGCTTGAACATGCCAAAATGCAAAATCCCTCTTTGACATGAAACTTGAAATTATAGAATTTTTGCCAACTTCGAAAGGCCATATCTTGAGTTCTATGATGAATCAAGACATGTTCTTATACTTTTTGAAAAGGGAAAGACCCAATCTACAACTTTCATGACCAAGAATTTTTCATTTGAAGCATTTTTGGTCATGAAAGAGGAGGTTGAAAAACTTTCCCAAAATGGAAAGTTTGCATTTCAAGTCATTTCCAAAAATGCCAAGTTTGCAATTGGCTCAAAATTCTTCAATATTGTGAACTTCTAACCTCTTCTAAGATCAAATAAAGATCATAGAACTTCAATTTGATGAAAATACCCCTTTGGTTCCATTGTTGGGGGCCTCAGATGCCTTGATTTTGACTTAACTTGCTCAGGAAGTTACCTAGTGAACATATGATTTCCACAATGAATTTCTTCATCAAAATTGGTGCACATGATCCTTATAACATGTTAAGAACATTAGAAACAAGAATGACCCCAAATATTTGGGGTTAAGGCCTCTGAAACCAAAACCCTAATTTTGGTCATCTGTGCAGTGAAAACCCTAGCTATGCTTCCATGCCTTTGCCAGTTCTTGTGATCTCTTGACTTTCAAGAACTTTGAGGAGCATAATATGATGATAGAACACACATGGACCCTATTGGAAAGCTTTGAGGCCTTTGGGATGGCTCAGATGGACTCTTGGATTGCTCAGATCACAAACCCTAGATGCAGATGAACTTGAACTTATGCAGTGAAGCAAATATGCTAAATAATGTGTGATGCTTATGTTAAAAAAAATTAAAGATCACAATCCATGGTGCGATAAAGAGTGAGGTACAATTTGGGGTGTTTACAGCTGCCCCTATTCAAGCATGAGTTAGCTGTGCAGGATGTAAGCGCCTGGCTTATTAGACAAACAAGATAACTTGTGGTTGAATACCAAAGACAGTCCAAAATTTGCACTCGCTGGATAGAAGAACAAAAGGGATATAAATTGCAAAAAGATGGTATAGTATGATTATCAAATGAAAGCGATGGAGGACGGCCATCGAGCAGAGGACGACTGTTGGGGATAAGATGGTAAGCAAAGCAATGACGGGGACGACCGACAAGCTGGGGAAATAAAGAAACCGTGACGGGGACGACCATCAGGTAATAAAATAAGATACTTTGGGGGTTAAAGAAAAGCAATGATGGGGGCGACCACCGGGCTTTGGAAAACAAAGTAAACAATGATGGGGACGACCATCGGTTAGTGAATAAATGAAATAATGATGAGGGACAGTCATCAAAGGTGAAGGACGATCACCTAACAGGGGACGACTTCTCTTTATCACGACATAGGACGAATATCGGATAGAAAAGATCAATGATGGGGACGACCATCAGATAAGCATGATGAAGGACGATCATCAAGAGGTGAATGACGATCACCTAGCAAGGTACGGCTGCTCTCGGGGTTTATCACGACATAGGACGAATGTCGGATAACAAGATCAACGATGGGGACGGCCATCGGATTAAATGATGAGGAACGATCATCAAAAAGGTGAAGGACGATCACCTAGTAGGGGACTGCTACTACAAATACCACGACTTAGGATGAATTCCGGATAAAAGGTTCCAATTAATGGAGGTTCCACTAGGGAAAAGGATGAAGGACGATCATCTGAAGGTGAAGGACGATCACCTGGCAGGGGACGGCTGCCGAAAGTATCATGACATAGGACGAATGTCGGATATGAGGAAGTTGCTTTGTTGGTGACTTACTAGGGAATGGTAAACACGGACGAGTGCTTACGCTTTAAGAATAAATGGTATAAGTGTTTGACGATGTGTATAGATTAAAGATGTGGACGAGCATCCTTAGGACCGTGATACGGACAAGTATCAGTAGAAACAAACGCTGACGCGTGTTTAGAGATGATGATATGGACGAGTACCAACTGGTTAACAAAGAACACGGACGAGTGTCGGATCTATTGAGGAGTGATATAAACAAGATACGGACGAGTATCAGAGACTTCTGTATAAGTATGTATAATATTGGTTTATTGGTGTAGTTGGTGCAAGACATGGACGAGTGCTTGACTTGCTGGGGAATGCATGACACGGGCGAGTGTCATATATGTACTATATATAAACAGACATCTGTTTTAGGAGTGCAAAGGAGACGCTTTGGCTTTCTGTGGGGATAGGATGATACGGACGGGTGTCGAAAAGAAAATATTATGAACAAGTATTTGCTTGCAAAAGGTGTTCTGGCGACCTTGCTGGGGAAGGATGGCACAGACGAGTGTCAAAAAGAGCATGTATATGTATCTGTATTTGAGAGTGCAAAGGGGACGCTTTGGCTTTTATGTGTAAAGGATGTATTTTGTATATTGCTGATGAAATACTGATGGTAATTGCAGGTGACTGGCTCGAACCTGGCTTATGATCATGCACATGTTTGATTTTTGCCGTAATTCTCCGTACTAGACGGAATGCTACACTCATTTGGTGAATATGATGCGAATGCTATGATTATGCAAAAGAGAGAAACTGATTTGGGACCCGGATCTCGCTGGGATAAAGCTCTTTGGTTGATTTACTCGGAGGGATGTCCCGGCTGAGGGAGAGATCATCGGTAGATCTATCTGCAAGGGGAACTCAGCTTGGGGAAATAGATCGTTGGTAGATCTACCAGTGAGGATAACTCAGCTTGGGGAGCAGGAAGCTTCAGCAACTCCGCTGGGGAAATAGATCATTGGTAGATCTATCAGTGAGGAGAACTCAGCTGGGGAGAAGGAAGCTTCAGCAACTCCGCTGGGGATGGGTTTCAGGCATCACTCTTCTGGGGAGAGAATGGAAACTCTGTGGGGAGACGGTTCCCATTAGTTTTGATGAGGATGAGAGAAAACTGGCATCTTGGTGGGGAATATGAGATTCCTTGCTCTCCTTGTTGTGAAACAGTTGTCAGGTACTGCTTGGGGAGGCCCTGCTTGGGGAAGTAGCATGCTGGGGAGAAATGCTTGGTATGCCCCATGCTATGTTTTGAGTACTTGCAAATTGTTAAGATAAGAAAAACGCACAAGTATCCCGAGGTATCCCTAACCGGATTCCGTCATAGGAGTTAGACTTTCCTGAAAGTAATATATTTCCTACAAGCATTTATTAAAGATGGCTCATTTGTTTTATGCAAGTGTTGTATCATGAATATTGGACATTTTGCAAACGGAACAAAAATGTACAAAACGAGATGTGAATGAAAACTTTGATTTTATTAATCTGGGTACCCTGAATTGGCGAACACAGTTAAGGAAAGAAATCCCCTGAAATGAGGAGGTTGCTACAAATTGAGAAAATAAAAGTGTTGGCAATGTTGATGACGACGTTCTAGTGTTCTTCCTTTGCTATGACCTGTATGACCTTGACATTCTTCTCATCTTGCTCTCTGAAGAAGGTTGATTCTGACTGATGCTTTTATCCTTTCGAAAGTTTCCGTGTTGTGATCGATACAGACAAATTCAGAATGCAGTTGTTCGCTTATTCCCTGTTTTTGCATGGATCGCCCTTTCGGGTTTTCAATCCACCAGGATACCCATTTTTGCCTGAGCTGTCCAATGCGGCTTTTAAACTCAACGGGTGTACATTTTTTTCAATTTTCCCTTATTTTTGCCCGAGTCTTTTATTCTGTATTTGACTCGCCGGGATGCCCTATTTTTGCTTGGACTTTCATTCTGTTTTTATGTCCAACGGGTCATGTTATGCAAAGTATTTTTTAACTGCATTTGAATTCAGAAGGGATAAGAAATCCTCGCCATCCATAGTAGTGAGCATCAGTGCTCCTCCAGAGAAGACTTTCTTTACAATGAATGGACCATCGTAGTTTGGCGTCCACTTTCCCCTGTGGTATGTATGAGGAGGAAGAAGTCTTTTCAAAACAAGGTCTCCCACTTGGTATTCCCGAAGTCTGACTTTCTGATTGAAGGCTTTCTTCATCCTTTTCTGATATAATTGCCCATGACAGATAACAGCTAATCTCTTTTCTTCGATCTGATTCAGTTGATTGTACCGAGACCAGACCCATTCTGCTTCGTCCAGCTTTACATCCATCATTACCCGTAAGGAGGGTAGCTCAACTTCAACAGGTAAGACAACTTCCATACCATACACAAGCTGATAAGGCGTTGCCCCAGTAGATGTTCTGATTGAGGTTCGGTACCCATGCAAGGAAAATGGTAGCATTTCATGCCAGTCTTTGTAAGTAACCACCATCTTCTGCATAATCTTCTTGATATTTTTGTTAGCGGCCTCAACAGCGCTGTTCATCTTTGGCCTGTAAGGAGAAGAGTTGTGATGTTGAATTTTGAAGTCCCGACATAGTTCTGCCATTATTTTGTTGTTCAAATTGGAACCATTATCAGTAATGATTCGCTCGGGAACTCCATATTGACAGATGATGTCTCTTTTCAGAAATCTGGCTACCACTTGTCTGGTGTCGTTTGCATATGAAGCTGCTTCTACCCATTTGGTGAAGTAATCAATGGCTACCAGGATGAATATGTGGCCATTTGAAGCAGTCGGTTCGATCTTTCCAATCAATTCAATGCCCCACATGGCAAAGGGCTAAGGTGAAGACATCACTTTCAAAGGATTTGGAGGCACATGCACTTTATCTGCGTAGATCTGGCATTTGTGGCACTTTCTGGCATAGGCACAACAGTCTGCATCCATTGTGATCCAGTAGTAACCTGATCTTAATAATTTCTTAGCCATTGCATGTCATCTAGCATGGGTACCGAAAGAGCCTTCATGCACCTCGTGCATCAACAAGTCTGCTTCTTTCTTATCAACATATCTGAGCAGAACCATGTCAAAGTTTCGCTTGTATAATGAACCATCGGCATTAAGGAAGAAACTACCGGCCATCCTTCTTAATGTCTTCTTATCATTGGATGATGCCTTAGGTGGGTATGTTTGATCCTCTAAGAAGCTTTTGATGTCATGAAACCAAGGCTTGTCATCTTTGGCAATGTCCACAGAGAATACGTATGTTGGTCGGTCTAGTCTGGATACCGAAATCTGAGGCACACAATTGGCAGTTTGAACCTTGATCATAGAGGAAATGGTAGCTAAAGCATCTGCGAACTGATTTTTGTCTTGAGGGATGTACTCAAGTTTGACTGTTGTGAAGAAAGTCAATAATCTCCTCGTGTAGTCACGGTATGGAATCAGATGCTCCTGGTGAGTGTACCATTTGTCGTTGGTCTGATTGATTACCAAAGCTGAATCTCCGAATACATTCAAATTTTTGATCCTGAGGTCAATGGCTTCCTCAAGACCCATGATACAGGCTTCGTATTCAGCTTCATTGTTAGTGCAGGCAAAGGTGAGTTTTGCCGAGAAAGGCATATGAACTCCTTTGGGTGTAATGAGCACTGCACCAACCCCACGACCATTCATATTGACAGCCCCATCAAACATCATTGTCCATTCTTCTTCTGGGTCAGGCCCTTCAGTGTGAACAGGCTCTTCGTGATCTTTTGCTTTTAAGTACATGATGTCTTCATCAGGGAAGTCAAATCGCATGGGCTGGTAATCATCAATGGGTTGCTCAACTAGATAGTCAGGCAGTACACTGCCTTTGATGGCCTTTTGAGATGTGTATTGAATGTCATATTCTGTCAGAATCATTTTCCATCTTGCAACCCTTCCGATAAGCGCTGGCTTCTCAAATATGTACTTGATAGGGTCCATCTTTGAGATCAATAAAGTAGTGTGAGTCAGCATATACTGTCTTAGTCGGCGAGCAGCCCACGCTAAAGCACATCAAGTTTTATCGAGCAGTGAATAACGTTGTTCACAGTCGGTAAACTTTTTGCTTAGGTAGTATATTACATAATTTTTTCGACCAGACTCGTCATGCTGACCCATCACACACCCCATTGATCCTTCTAATACTATCAGGTACATTATTAGAGGTCTTCCTTCAATTGGAGGCATAATAATCGGAGGTTCTTGCAAGTACTCCTTGATCATGTCAAAAGCCTTCTGACAATCTTCGTTCCACCTGACTGTCTGTTCCTTTCTTAACAGTTTGAACAAGGGTTCACAGGTTGCAGTAAGATGAAATATGAACCTTGATATGTAGTTCAATCTACCTAAGAACCCCCAAACTTCCTTTTCAGTCCTAGGTACAGGCATCTCCTGAATGGCTTTAACTTTGTCGGGATCAACCTCAATTCCCTTTTCACTTATGATAAAACCCAGCAGCTTACCGGAACGTACCCCGAATGTGCATTTGTTGGGGTTTAGCTTTAGCTGGTACTTTCTCAAACGCTTGAACAACTTCAGCAGATTTACCAGATGATCTTCTTCAATGAGGGACTTGGAAATCATGTCATCCACGTAGCATTCAATTTCTTTATGGATCATATCGTGGAATAACATTACTATAGCCTGTTGATAAGTCGCACCGACATTCTTCAGTCCAAAAGGCATTACCTTATAACAAAATGTGCCCCAAGGTGTGATGAAGGTTGTTTTCTCCATGTCTTCGGGTGACATTTTGATCTGATTATACCCAGAAAATCCGTCCATGAAAGAGAATACCGAGAACTGAGTTGTGTTGTCCACCAATACATCAATGTGAGGTAATGGGAAGTCATCCTTCGGGTTAGCTCTGTTCAGATCCCGGTAATCTACGCACATACGTACTTTTACATCCTTCTTAGACACTAGTACAATGTTAGCAACCCACGGCGGGTAACTAGTTACAGCAAGGAAACCGGCATCCCACTGGTTTTGTACCTCTTCTTTAATCTTCATGGCCATATCTGGGCGAGTACGGCATAGCGTTTGCTTCACTGGAGGGCAATCTTCTTTTAATGGCAGCTTGTGCATAACAATATCCGTATCTAGACCTGGCATGTCTTGATAGGACCAAGCAAAGACGTCGACGTATTCTCGAAGCATGTCAATAAGCTGTTCTTTTACCGAAGCTTGCAGACTGGCTCCAATCTTAACTTCTATCAAATCCTCCTCGGTACCAAGATTAACAGTTTCAATCTCCTCCTGATAAGGAGTAATCACTTTCTCTTCTTGCCTCAACAACCTGGCTAACTCTTCAGGTAACTCATAGTCTTCTTCAATCCCTTCATCGGCTTGATAATTAGATTGTCGAAGTCATACAAGGTCATAGCGGTGCTGTTGTCGGTGCAATCTGGAGGATAATCTCTGCAAGGTTTGAAATTTGTTCGTTTTAGTTATCAATTTTAATCTTGTTTAGAAAAAGTGTAAATGAAATCAGTATTTTGAAAACATTTCCATTTTATTGTTTTGTACAAAAGTAAAAAATGAAAATGCAGTGAGCGAAAGAGAGAATTGTTTGCAAAAGATGTCTGATATTCATTGATATTCCATTTGCACAAAATTACAAATATGGCCCTATTAAAAAATGAGTCCTGACACCTTGGGCAAGACGCAGAACTTGATGCATGCTGAAAAAAGCAGGAAATAATAATTACTATGCAAGAGTAACCCTTATAATTTCCTGGGAAGACCAGTTAAGGACTTGGTGACCCGGGATCCTTGGACGAATCCAACTCTCCAGGTTGAGGTCGCTTTCCGCCTCGTCTCCCACGTTATTGACAGCATCTGGGGTGAGCATCCCCCTACTGATGAACTTGGGCTCTTTAGCAGCCTCTGCTTGATCTTGTCGGAATGGTTTGTAACCCAAACCGAATCTGTCATCCTTCTTCTCCACTGGTAACAAATTGCCCCAGCCTTGGGCATTTCCATCTTCAACAACCTTTCGGGCTTGCTAATAGGAGACAATTGAAGTACCATCCTATCCTCATGGGATGCAAAAAATACTTCAGTCGTCGCCTCATTGACGTTCAGTGCTTCGAACCCTTGGCTCATGGTTTCATGGATTTCACCATCCATCTCAATGTATTTGTATGTAGTCAGATGGCTAACAAAGATGTCCTCTTCACCACAGATGGTGATAATCTGTCCTTCTCACTCATATTTCAATTTCCAATGAAGGGTCGATGTAACTGCGCCGGAAGCGTGAATCCATGGTCGACCCAACAAATAGTTGTAGGCCGGTTGAATGTCCATCACATAGAAAGTAGTCTAAAAGACCTGCGGACCGATTATCACATGAAGCTCCACCTCTCCAAGAACAGACCTCTTGGAGCCATCAAAAGCTCTAACCACCAGATTTCTTGGCCGGAGAGCTATTCCATCATACTCAAGCTTGACAAGAGCCTTCTTTGGCAAGACATTGAGTGAAGACCCGGTGTCAACAAGAACATGCGAGAGCACAACCCTTTACACTCCAGGGTGATGTGTAAAGCTTTGTTGTGGTGACGTCCTTCGTTGTTAAGTCAGCATTGGTGAAACCTAGCCCATGGCCAGTATTAACATTAGACACCACTGTCTCGAGCTGATTCACTGTGATCTCCTCCGGCACATAGGCAGCGTGCATGACTTTAAGTAGTGCATCCCGGTGAGCTTCGGAACACAACATCAAGGATAGGATGGAGATCTTGGAAGGAGTTTGGTGGAGCTGATCCACAACCTTGTAGTCACTTCTTTTGATTATCCTCATAAATTCATCCACATCTTGATCAAAGGATGATTTATGGGCTTCTTTTGGTACAGGTTCTTCAGGTGCCACACTTTTCCCTTTGTCTTTGGCAGCAGCCTCTACCTCAGTATTGGTCTTTGGAGCTTGTGACGCAAAGAGGCATCCGCTTCGGGTGAAGCCTCCGCCTCCCCCGACATTATCCACTTATGGTATGTGAACCGAAGAATCAAGAAGGACTCTTTCTTCGTTGCAGTATAGGTCTGAACCATAGTGCCATGGTACAAAATTGTCTTTATCATATGGAATGGGCCATGTCACCATGGTGGTGACTGGACTAACTGCAGCAGAGGTAGGAACCGTTATTGTTTGTGGATCATAAAAGATGGTGACAGGACTTCTGGTTGATGTTGGTGGTGATTGACTAAAGCTTGGTTGTTGCTGAAATTGTTGCTGAGATTGTTGTTGATAATTGTTGGGAACAGGGACCGTTGCAGGGTCGTAATAGATGGTGACTGTGGAGATGTCGTTGTTGGTGGTTGTTTTAGTTTTAGAAGTGGATTCAATTGAACTGTTGTTTGTTGAAGTGATGGAAGAGGAGGTTTCTAATTTTGTAGACGAGTCTGTGGGACAATTGTATATGCAGTTGTAGGAGAAACATTTGTTGTTGAAAAAGGAGTTGATGGTGTTGTAGAAGCGGTTGTTGTTATTTGCAGAATACCCTCTCTGATCAAGCCATTGATGCTATTCCTCAAGCTTGCACACCCATTGACAGAAACCTTGCAAGATTCACAACAGGCCTCACAACCTGGAAACACCTGGCATTTTAAAACCCGAGCTTTAACCTCTGCCAGAGGTGTTTGAATACTTGCATTATCTTCAATTAAATTCATGGGTGAGTCCTCCTCTATTGCATTTATCCTTGGCCCACCATGGCTGGGCATTGGATTTTCGTGACATTAGGAGGTGGTGCAAAATTTAGGGCTTTTGAATCTACCAGATCCTGGACCTTCATGTGCAAAGCCCTGCAATTTTCCGTGGTGTGACCAGGTGCATTAGAATGAAAAGCACACCTTGTGTTGACGTCGTAATTTCTAGGAAGGTTCTGAGGATCTGGTGGAGCCAATGTCCTTAACTCGACAAGATTAAGCTTTAGGAGTTGTGGCAACAATGTGGCATATGGCATTGGTATAGGGTCAATCACCCTGCTAACCTGAGATGGTCGTTGCTGGAAAGGGCGTTGTTGTTGGTTGTTATTGTTGTTGTAGGATCTCTGTTGAGGAAACGGTTGCTGTTGAGGAAAATGTTGTAGTTGTTGAGTGTATTAAGGAGGTGGAGTAGGAATAGTGACGGCGGCAATTGATCTTGGCAGGTATTGTGGTCTTCCTCTGCCCATATGTAAAGAATTTGTTTCACCGGATCTGCGGGGCCCTGCAAATGGTTTCCTTGCACTGTTTGAACTGGCGCCGTTGTCAGAAATCTTTCCCATTTTCAGTAAGCTCTCAATTCTTTCCCCAGTTATAACCACGTCTGCAAAGCTAGTGGAAGAGAATGCAACCAATCTATCAATATAATTCCCCTGGAGAGTGTTCATGAACATATCTGCCATTTCCCTTTCTGACATCGGGGGTTGAACGGTAGCAGCTATTTGCCTCCATCTTTGGGCGTACTCTCTAAAGCTTTCCTGGGAAGATTGTGACATTCTCATCAGAAGAGTTCTGTTTGGAGCCATGTCTAGGTTATATTGATATTGACGAATGAAAGCTTCTGCCAAGTCTTTCCAATTCCTTACTATGGCCTTGGTCAAATGAGAGTACCACTCCCGGGATGCCCCTGTCAAGTTATCCTCAAAGTAAAACATCCACAGTTTTTCATCCATGGTGTAGGCTTTCAATCTCCCCAGGAAAGATTGGAGATGGGTACGAGGGCAGGATGAACCATTGTATCTTTCAAAACAAGGAGGTTTGAATTTGTGAGGAATTCTAACCCCCTCCACTAATCCCATATCCATGACATCAAAACCCATAGAGTTTTGAGATTCCAAAAACCTTAGCTTTTCTGCTATCTCGTCCAGCCGACGATCATAGACTTCGTCCCCTGCCCCAAACACAATAAATTGTTCTTCCTGAGGGTCCTTCTACAAAGCCCTCCCTCCATTGTTACCCTGGGTATTTCTTATAGCATTGATGTCTGGGTTCAGATGAGGTCCAAACTCTGGGGGATCAGTACGAGGCTGTATGTGATCGTTGTTGCTGGTACCCCCGGTACCTGGGTGGTTTTCTTCTGGAGTTTGCCGCTCGACCAACTCCCTCAGTCTCTCTTGGCTTTGAGCCAACCCAGTCATTACTGCCATAAATTGGTTCATTTGGGCCCTCATCTCAGTCCTTTCATTGGCCATTTGGGTTCTTACGTCTGTCAGATCTTGTTGAACCTGATCCATTTGTAAGCCCGGAAGGTTGTTTCTTGTCGGATACCAGTGAACTCTATTGATGGGGAAGACTCTTCTACGAGCAATGATTCCTGAGACCATAACAAAGTGAGAAACAACAAAAAACTACAAAACAAAGAAATGAGGTTAGTATGCAATGCATGATGTCTATTTGTCTTCCAAGGTTATCCGGTTTGGTTCTTTGGTTTTGACCTTCCAGACCTCAAGGAATGATGATGTTGAAGAGAGATAAAGCCCACAAAATAATACAAATCATATATTACAAAGTGTCAAGATACATAGTTTGATTACAACAAAATCCCCATGGTGGGTCAAAATACAACAACAAAAATACAATCAAAATGAAGTAAAAATACAAGGAAATCAAACATCCAATCTATAATCATCCTCCCTGACTTCTTTCAGGAGAGCCTCAGTCACTGGGCTGATTGGGTGTTTTGTGATATTCCTGATAAGAAGGTTCCTAGTGGCAATGGCATTGGTCAACTTCTTATGCTTATCCTGGTCCTTTGATCTCTTCAACCCCGCCCGGAGCTTCAACTCAGAGATCTCCTTCTATGCAGCTAACAAGGCTTCCTGACTCTTCTTCTCATTGGCTTCCAGCTGCTCTATCCTAGCCTGGGTCCTCTGATCTTCCTGTGAACGAGCCTCAGTGATCCTGATCCACCTAGCCTGAATCTCCTATAAGTAATGCTCAGCTCTGGCCTTCTGAGTCTTGGCTTCCTTGCAAGCATTCTTCAACACGAACTCCCCTAATCTAGCCCTTCTGATGTAATCATCCATTTTTTCAATCTTGGTCAAGTGCTCAATCCGGAGCTTCTCTAACCGTTCATTATCCAGACAACTGTTATTCCTTTCCCAGAGGGTCTTCTTCAAAGCTTCAGAGAGCTGAGTATTCCTTTCCTTCAACTTTTCAAACTCCTCTAAACTGACAGTAGCTACAGGCTCCACTGCTGATGGTCCAGGTACATCCTCTATGGTGAATGGCATGCGGGTGATATGTCCCTTGGTACGAGACCAATCAAGATACTGAGTTGAAGCTATGTTGTTGCACTTGCCAAGAATAGCAGTCCCTTTAGTCTGAATATTGTCCCAAGCCCAGGCAGCTTGTCTGGCAATGGCAAGGTTGTACTGGATGTCATAATAGAGGGTTTCTATCAAGTCTTGCTCTCTTGGTGGATGTACCAAGGCATACCCTAATTGCCTTTTGAAAAGCAAAGGATTGTAGTTGATGCAACCCTTCACTCCAATCAGGGGTACATTGGGATACTGCCCACAGCTAGTGATGATATCTCTGCCTTTGGTGCTCTGAGTGCACCATCTGATGTCTTCTGATGTAAGGGCAATCATTCTCTTAGCCCGGTTCCTTGGCTGATGAGGATTCAAGAAAGTGTCTAACTTCGGCAAGTGCCTCAATAACCAACTGTAGAAGAGAGGTGCACATCATCTGACTAATCTTCCCATCTGCTTCTCATTCCTTTGATGCACTGAATAATAAAAGTCTCCAAGCAAGGTAGGGACTGGATTCTTCAACAAGAAAAGGTGAATATCACTCTTGCTTACAAACTTAGGCTCGTCTACAAACAAGATGACTCCATATATGCGAGGGCCAGAAGAGCACAAACAGTGTCCCACTTCCCTGATGCAGCATGAAGGGTGGCCTAGGTAACCAAGAAATCTAAGTGAAGGCCTGGGACTCCGGCCTTGGTGGTCATATTCTGGTCAATGAGGGTGGAATCCAAGTGCAAAGCCTTAACTACATCTTCATTCTTAGGAGTGACCATCTCAGGGTTGAAAGGAATCCCTCTCCTGATGGGGACACCTAACAACATAGAGAACTCTTCCATCAATGGTCCCAACTGAAAATCTGGGAAAGTGAAACATCTGAGAGGAGGGTCATAGAACTGAAGACATTTGTCGATCATGCTCCTCTGGGAGGCATCCAAGTCCATGATCATGTCCATAATGCCACCATAGTGTTCCCTGAATAAAGGGACATGATCAGGAGTGATGAGTGTCTGAATCTGTATGATGCCTATCAGAGTGGGCTCAAAGAAATGATAGGTGATGTTGCTCTTCCTGGATGGGTCCATGCTGACAATGGATGCTAATGAAGAAGACTGAGGAGAAGCACTGATGAAGGCAACTGATGAAAATTGATGAAGATAACTGGAGAAGGTACTGAAGAAGAATCTCTAATGAAGATAACTGATGAAGAGAGCTAAAAAGAATCTCTGATGAAGATAGCTGGTGAAGGTATCTAATGTAGATAGCTGAAGGAATCTGAGCAGTAGAACAAGTCAAAACCAAACCAAAGATAAGATGTGGATACCCTGTAAAACAAATAGACAAATGTTAAATGATGCAAAATAATGTATGTAGAATGATATGCAGAGGGTTTGTGATCAAGTGCTGGATCGGTTATCTGCCTTGATAGGGTCTATGTGTGTTTATATGTCTGGATGTAGGCTTAGAAAACCAGTAACCAGGTGGGGGACTAAAATAAAGAGTCATAAGTCCAAGGTTTCACAAGAACATTCCAAAATGATGCAACCTTAACAAAACCAGTAACAAGGTATGATGAGGCCAAGGGTTCTTGCAAACCTGTAAACATCCCAACCCTTTCATATGTATTGTTCTAGAACAAGGATCCTCAGACTTGGATCAGTTATGAGAAGTGTAAACACTTCTAATCCGGAGGTACAATGTTTACAATAACCATAAAGGATCCTCCTCTAACTCACCTCAGATGCTGAAGGTCATAAAAAAGTCATCCAGACTTAGCTTGCTTCCCAGATAGCCCTAGTACAACAGGAAATCCGTAGCACAGAGTTCTCAAGAAGAAACCCATGTCTGAACCGTGTTTCATATTCCCGCACCAGACCGAAATGGAGTGGGAAAGAATATGAAGCCAATATATCCTATGTGTCATTCAGGCTCCTGGTGTGGAACCTTAATCACTCAATACCCCTCCCACCAAGGAAAACAACAGATCCAGCATAGGTGATATGATGATAATATGAAATGCATATAAATAGTAAATGAAAGCAATAAATAAAGCTGTACAGAAAGCAACAAATAAAGCAATAAACAAATAAGCACAAGTAGCGCATAACACCCCCATAAACACAAATCAAACAAGTGCTAAGAGAAACCCACAAAAAGAACCAGAAGCCCTGGTTGCAAGATAGGCTTCCCCAACAGAGTCGCCAAGTTGTCGCTCCCGAAGATTCGCATCACAGGGCAGACGTGAACGGTCGGCGAAAAGAAAAAAAATGAAGATGAATAGAGTCGCCAGCTAGGAATTTTTATCCCGAAGGAAAGGTAATGCTGCATAAACCTAGAAAGATATGGATAAGACGGTTGCGAACCAGAGAAACTGAGAAAGGGGGTTGGTTACAACCTGGGAAGGTATTAGCACCCAGATTGTCTGTCGTACTCGACGAGATACACGCTTATAAGTTTGTGTTTAAAAGGGGTAGGTGTATGTGCTATCTGTGTGCAAAAATCTAAGAAAAGAATATACAAGTGCCAGTGCAAAAGGGGAATGCTCAGGACTGAGGCTTTTAAAAGAATGCTGAAAGAGGGGGATGAAAAAGAAACTTTTGTTCGATAACAGCTAGGTTATGCCTACGTATCCTCTCGTGCAATGAGGAAGTCAGGACATCGTAGTTCGACTCAAAGAGACTGGAAGATAAATTGACTGTGAACTGCTTGCTTGTCTATGCTCAAGTGTACGACTCGTCTGGCTCGAGTGTTAACTGTCTTGCATATGAATGAGAGTGATGAGAAACGAATCCCGAAGGAGACAATTATTGTTTGTTTTTGTGTTTTCAGTTTTGTTATTGTTTTTGGTATTTTGCATAAGTTAATGAGCTTAAGCCTAAATCAAAGGCTTGTAGACTCATTATATCCTCCCTGATTAGGGATAATTAGCCTACTTAAGTATGAGATAAGCATCTCAACTTAATTACCATGATGATGTAGGATCAAGATCATTAACCTACTTGTGATTATTTAGATGTTTTTGGGTTTTTGTTTAGTGTTAAGTAATGAGTTTAATCTCTAATCACAGATTAGTGAACTCATTACACCATCCTAATAGAAGGATAATAGATGAGAACACTTAAGTTGAGGAAGATACCTCAACTTTATCCATGGTTAGGGATTAAATTCATTATATAACAAGCCTTTATTAAATGGATTTTAATTAAGGGATGAGATTAAGAAGTGGATTTTAAGTTTGTAAGACAACTTGAGGAGGACTTGTCCATTAAACACTATGGTTAGTCCCTCTTAACCATAAGGAAGAGTTAGAACCCTAATGTAAGGCCTAAGTTACAAGATAAAATCTTGATGATTATTAAGTGCTTTGATTAAGAGGTTTAAAAAAATTAAAGGTTTAACACTTAGGATTAAAGTTATACACCCCATCCTAAGAGAAGGATGCAGGCATAACCCAAATTCCAAAGTCCTAAAACTTTAAGAGTTTAGTCTCTGATTATGGAGATGAAAAGAGAGACTCAAGGAAACTCAAAGGCAAAAAGCTAAGGGGGACTAACTACAACCCTAATCATTATCATGCTTGGATATCCTATGGTTTGTGAGGCTTAAGAAAGATCTTCAAGGAAGCCACCAATGGAAGAAGCGGATGAAAGGAGGAGGAAGCAGAAGAATAAGTTACTTACTTCCGAAGAAGATAAGTAACTTAAAGGAAGAAAGTGAGAGATATGGAACATAAGTGAATTAGATTCACTTCAAATACAATAAAAACTCAAATGAAAGAGATAAGAAGAGGTGAGAGGTTAAGGCAAATCCACCTTTCAAAGTAACTTACCAAAAGTACCTGAAAGTGTTAGCATAAAGGCATAAGATATAAGGCATGAAGAAATGAATTGAAATGAGATGAAATGATATGCAAAGACCAAAGTCAGAAGTTCTTATGATGTGTAAATGTTATGTGAGATGATGCAATGTCATACAAGATGCACATGAATGATCATACAAGAATGAGATGTTATGAAAGCCTGCTTTGAAGTTTGAAAACACATGAAAGTTTATGAAATGAAATGAATGCAAATACATGAAAAATGAATGAAGAAATGGTCAATCAAGGTTCTAACATGCCTTAATATGTCTAAGATGACATATGAATGCATGAAATGTCATGGAAATTTCATATGATGATGATTATGCAAGGTGAATGCAAATGAACATGAGAAATTAGGGTTTTATGGACATGTGAGATGCAAATGACTAAAACAAAAGCAATAAACATGATAAAAATTTGAAATAAAACTCAAACAAACCCTAATCCCATATTAGTTCACACCCCAAAGGAGAAGGTCAGAAGCCTAACCTATCAATAGTTATGATTTTCCTAAGTTTTCTAGGGTTTTTGGGTGATTCAAAAGGAAAAATGAAAATCAATTTTAAAATGCAAGATAAATTCATGAGGAAAATGACCTATAAACTACATACAATATGTAACACAATGCAAAAAGAATCAAGTTCAAACTATTCTTGGTTGGGCAGAAATGATTTTTCAAAGTTAAGGTTTAAAAATGCGATTTTAATTACCCTTAATTCAAAGAAAATTTGGAAACTATGATCAAACCTAAAAAGAAATTTGTGTGAAGAGTTTGAAAATGTTTCTAAATGTATTGGAATGGTTCATGATTTTTTTGGTGATTTTTAGAAACCTAAATGCATTTTTAATTAATTAAAATACTTTAATTAATTAAAAATAACATTTAAATATTTTAAAAATACCTTTTTTATGCAAAAAATAAAATAAAAATTATTTTGGGATTAAGAAAAATATTTAAAGTCAGAATTTAAAAGAAAATATTTTTTTGAAGTTTTTTAGCTATTTTTAATAATTTTGTGAAATAAAATGCAAAGAAAAATAAAATAAAAACAAAAGTATGCAAGATGAAAGGTTGTGATTGGAAGTTGAGGGATCCAGTGGTCAGAATGGAAAGTCCACGTGACCTGTGGTAATCTGATCCTAGGGCCATGATTTAAACTTATTAATTAAATGAGATCCAATGGTCACGTTTTAATCTGACTTAAATTAAATAATTAAATAGGTTTAGGGTTTTAATGCTCAATTCTGGCCATCCAAAACGCGCGGCAAACACACATCCAAGGGTCTACATTTAAACTCAGCTAATTAAATGAAATTAGCCCTAATCACTTTCAGACGGCCGAAACATTGTTCCGGTCGTCTTCTTCGGCAATGTCTCTACCCTATCTCTCTCCACAGGCCATAAAAACCTCCCTAACTCTCCAGAATCACTCCCCAAGCATCAATAAGCAAGAATCAACCATAAAAAACAATTTATTTCACGCATACATGATGAATCAAAGCAAGAACAAATTTACGGGCAAAGTTTCAGAAGAACAATACATGCTCATTTCTCAATCATTTTCAAAAATAAACATATCACAATGATCAACTAAACATGTAGAACCATTTAGAAACTTAAAACGAGAGTTCTGGAAAAAATATTCATCATGGCTACCTGAGTTGAAGCTTTGCAATCTGGAGCTTTCTGACCTATTCCTTTGTCCAAAATGCATCCAATGATCCCTCTGATGCTTCTGGAAAGCTTGAATGGAGTTTAAATGGCCTCCTTTGTGAGTTTCAGTTATGAGGAGTGAGAAATGGTGTTTGTGTTGTGGGGTGTTTCAGGCTTTGGTGAGGGGTGGAAAATGATCATTGGGTGTTTTTGAGTTGATTGGTGAAGAAAGAAACAAAGTTTTTTGGTTGTGCAGTGTGATTCGAAGAGATGCAGGTATGAGGTGATTTTTGGCAATCTGAGTGTTGAGAGGTTTTCAGGCTTGTGTGTTGTTGTGTTTGACGTCCATGAGGTTCACATAAGTCATGTTGATTGGTTCAGAGAGTTGGTGTGGCATAGTTTGATTGGTATGGGCCAAAATGCAAAAAGTCAAGATTATGTGTACTTGAAGCATGGCACGGGTCAGAGGTGTTTTCATGGCTTGTCCTGCCTCAGCCTGATTCATGGAGGGCCATGGGATTGAATTTGATGAGCTAGAAGGCTTGGATCATGAGATGGCATAGATTTTGCAACTTTCCCTCTTTGGTGTTTCTTGGATCACAAGCCATGAAAACCCTAGATTCAAAGTCCAATTCTTATCTTTTAAAGCTTCTTTGACATGTTATAACATATTTGTGCACATTAGAGGTCATTAGAATACTTGGCAAGTGAAATTGCAAAATTCCCTCTTTGGCATGAACTTGAAAATTATGTGATTTTTGCCAACTTTGAAAGGCCATATCTTGAGTTCTAGGATGAATCAAGACATGTTCTTGTACTTTTTGAAAAGGGAAATACCTAATCTACAACTTTCATACCCAAGAATTTTTCATTTCAAGCATTTTTGGTCATGAAAGAGGAGGTTGAAAATCTTTCCCAAAATGGAAAGTTTGCATTTCAAGTCATTTCCAAATATGGCAAGTTTGCAATTGGCTCAAAATTATTTAATCTTGTGAACTTCCAACCACTTCTAAGATCAAATAAAGATCATTGAACTTCAATTTGATGAAAATACCCCTTTGGTTCCATTGTTGGGGGTCTCAGATGCCCTGATTTTGACTTAACTTGCTGAGGAAGTTACCCAGTGAACATATGACTTCCACAATGAATTTCTTCATCAAACTTGGTACACATGATCCTTATAACATATTAATACCATTAGAAACAAGAATGACCCAAAAATTTGGAGTTAAGGCCTCTGAAACCAAAACCCTAATTTTGGTCATCTGTGTAGTGAAAACCCTGGCTCTTCTTCCATGCCTTTGCTAGTTCTTATGATCTCTTGACTTTCATGAACTTTGGGGAGCATATTATGATTATAGAACACACATGGACCCTCTTGGAAAGCTTCAAGACCATTGGGATGGCTCAAATTCATTCTTGGATTGTTCAGATCACAAACCCTAGATGCAGATGAAATTGAACTATGCAGTGAAACAAAAATGCAATATGAGATAGTATGCTTATGTTAAAACAAAAATGAAAGATCACAAGTCATGGTGTGATAAAGAGTGAGGGCAAATTTGGGGTGTTTACAGCTGCCCCTATTCAAACATGAGTTAGCTGTGCAGGGTGTAAGCGCCTGGCTTAGTAGACAAACAAGATAACTTGTGGTTGAATACCAAAGACAGTCCGAAATTTGCACTCGCTGGGGATAAGAAGAAAAGGGATATAAATTGTAAGAGGTAGTATAGTATGATTATCAAATGAAGGCGATGGAGGACGACCATCGAGTAGAGGACGACTGCTGGAGATAAAGTGGTAAGTAAAGCAATGACGGGGACGTCCTACAAGCTGGAGAAATAAAGAGATCATGATGGGGACGACCACCGGGTAAAGAAATAAGATTATTTGGGGGTTAGAGTAATGAGAAAAGCAATGAAGGGGACGGCCACCAGGCTAGGAAAGTAAAGTGAACAACGATGGGGACGGACATTAGTTAAAAATAATACACGAAATAATGATGAGGGACGGTCATCAAAGGTGAAGGACGATCACCTAGCAGGGGACGGCTGCTCTTTATCACAACATAGGACAAATGTCGGATAGAAAAGGTCGATGATGGGGACGACCATCGGATAAGCATGATGAAGGACGATCATTAAGAGGTGAAGGACAATCACCTAGCAGGGTACGGCTGCTCCCGGGGTTTATCACGACATAAGACGAATGTCGGATAACAAGATCAACGATGGGGACGACCATCGGGTAAAAATGATGAGGGACGATCATCAAAAGGTGAAGGACGATCACCTAGCAGGGGACGACTGCTACAAGTATCAAGACATAGGACGAATGCCGGATATAAGGTTCCAATAATGGAGGTTCCACTGGGGAAAGGATGGGGGACGATCATCCAAAGGTGAAGGACGATCACCTGGCAAGGGGCGGCTGCCGTAAGTATCACGACATAGGACGAATGCCGGATAGAAGAAAGTTGTATTGTTGATGACTTACTGGGGAAGGGTAAACACGGACGAGTGCTTACGCTTCCAAGGATAAAAGATATAAGTGTTTGACTCTGTGTATAGATTAAAGATGCGGACGAGCATCCTTAGGACCATGATACGGACGAGTACCGATAGAAACAAATGTTGACGCGTGTTCGAAGATGATGATACAGACGAGTATCAACTGGTTAACAAGGAACACAGACGAGTGTCGAATCTGTTGAGGAGTGATATAAACAAGATACGGACGAGTATCCAAGACTTATGTATAAGTATGTACAGGTATGATCTGCTGGTGAGGTATGTGCAAGACATGAACGAGTGTTCGACTTGCTGGGGAAGGTATGACATGGACGGGTGTCAAACATGTATAAATATAAACAAGCATCTGTTTTGAGAGTGTAAAGGAGAGGCTTTGGTTTTCTGTGGGGAGATTAAGATGACACGGACGAGTGTCGAGAATAGTGTGTTATGAACAAGTATTTGTACTTGAGAGTGCAAAGGGGATGCTTTGGCTTTTATGTGCAAAGGATGTATTATGTATATTGCTGATGAAATATTGATGCTAATTGCAGGTGACTGACTCGAACCTGGCTTGTGATCATGCAAATGTTTGATTTTTGCCGTAATGTTCCGTATTAGACAGAATGCTACGCTTATTTGGTGAATATGATGCAAATGCCATGATTATGCAAAAGAAAAACTGATTCGAGACTCGGATCCTGCTGGGATAAAGGTCTCTGGCTGATCTGTCTGGAGGAATAACCCGGCTGGGGAAGAGATCATTGATGGATCTGTCGGGAGGGAGAACTCTGCTTGGGGGAATAGATCATTGGTAGATCTATCCGTAATGAGAACTCAGCTTGGGAGAAGGAAGCTTCAGCGACTTCGTTGGGGATGGGCTTCAGGCATTGCACTTCTGGGGAAAGAATGGAAACTCTGTGGGGAGGTAGTTCCATTAACTTTGCTGAGGATGAGCTGTCCAGTATTGCTCGGGAGGTCCTGCTTGAATAGGAGATAACTTCTGGGAGTAACATGCTGATGATTCAATGCTTGACATGCCCTATGCTGTGTATTGAATACCTGTAACCTGTTAAGACAAAAGTAAATGCACAAGTATCCTGAGGCGTCCCTTAATCGGATTCCATCATGGGAGTTAGACTTTCCTGAAAGTAATATATTTCCTACAAGCATTTATTAAAAATGGCTCATTTGTTTTATGCAAGTGTTGAATTATGAATATTGGACATTTTTCAAACGAAACAAAAATGTATAAAATGAGGTATGATTGAAAACTCTGATTTTATTAATTTGGGTGCCTCGAATCGGCAAATACGGTCAAATAAACAAATCCCCTGAAATGAGGAGATTGCTGTAAATTGAGAAAATAAAAGTGTTGGCAATAGATCATTGGTAGATCTATCCGTAAGGAGAACTCAGCTAGGGAGTAGGAAGTTTCAGCTACTTTGTTAGGGATGGGTTTCAAGCATTGCTCTTCTGGGGAGATAATGGAGACTCTGTGGGGAGGCAGTTCCATTAACTTTGCTGAGGATGTGAGATCTGGCACTCTGGTGGGGAAGAGGAAATTCCTTGCTCATCTTGCTGTAAAACAGTTGTCAGGCACTGCTTGGGGAGGAGATAACTTCTAGGCAGTAACAAGCTGGGGACTCAATGCTTGATACGCCCCCTGTTGTGAAAGATTGTCTGTTTTGATATCCTACAACCTGTTAAGACAAAGGAAAACACACAAATATTCCGAGGTGTTCCTAACCGGATTCCCTCATAGGAGTTAGACTTTCCCGAAAGTAATTCATTTCCTGCAAGCATTCATTAAAAATGGCTCATTTGTTTTATGCAAGTGCTAATGATGAATATTGGACATTTTGCAAACGAAAGAAAAATGTACAAAACAAGGTGTGACTGAAAACTCTGATTTTATTGATTTGGGTGCCCTGAATTGGCAAATACAATCAAAGAAACAAATCCCCTGAAATGAGGAGATTGCTGTAAATTGAGAAAATAAAGGTGTTGGCAATGTTGACGACGACACTCCTTTGAACTTCCTTTGCTACGACCTGTATGACCTTGACGTTCTTCTTATCTTGCTTTCTGAAGAAGGCTAATTCTGACCGATGCTTTGTCCTTTCGAAGCTTGCCATGTTATGAATGATACAAACTAATTCAGGATGCAGTTGTTCGCTTATTCCCTAATTTTGCGTGGATTGCCCTTTCGGGTTTCCAATCCACCGGGATACCCATTTTTGCCTGAGCTGTCCAATGCGGCTTTTTAACTCAGCGGGTGTACATTTTTTCGATTTTTCCCTTATTTTTGCCCGAGTCTTTTATTCTGTTTTTGACTTGCCGGGATGCCCTATTTTTGCTTGGACGTACTTTCTGTTTTTATGTCCAGCGGGTCAGTTTATGCGAAGTATTTTTTAACTGCATCTGAATTCACAGGGGATAAGAAATCCTCGCCATCCATAGTAGTGAGCAACAGTGCTCCACCAGAGAAAACTTTCTTTACTATGAATGGGTCATCGTAGTTCGGCGTCCATTTACCCCTGTGGTCTGTATGAGGAGGAATGAGTATTTTCAGAACAAGATCTTCTACTTGGTATTCCCGAAGTCTGACTTTCTGATCGAAGGCTTTCTTCATCCTCTTTTGATATAACTGCCCATGACAAATGGCAACTAGCCTCTTTTCTTCGATCAAATTCAACTGATTGTACTGAGACTGGACCCATTCTGCTTCATCCATCATTACCCGTAAGGAGGGTAGCTCAACTTCAACAGGTAAGACTGCCTCCGTACCATACACAAGCTGATAAGGTGTTGCCCTAGTGGATGTTCTAATTGAGGTTCGATACCCATGCAAGGAAAGTGGTAGCATTTCATGCCAGTCTTTATAAGTGACCATCATCTTCTGCACAATCTTCTTGATGTTTTTGTTAGCTGCCTCGACAGCGCCATTCATCTTTGGCCTGTAAGGAGAAGAATTGTGATGTTGGATTTTGAAGTCTCGACACAGTTCTGCCATCATTTTGTTGTTCAAATTGGAACCATTATCAGTAATGATTCGCTCGGTAACTCCATACCGACAGATGATGTCTCTTTTCAGAAATTTGGCTACCACTTGTCTGGTGACATTTGCATATGAAGCTGCTTCGACCCATTTGGTGAAGTAATCAATGGCTATCAGGATGAATCTGTGTCCGTTTGAAGCAGTCGGTTCAATCTTTCCAATCATGTCAATGCCCCACACGGCGAAGGGCCAAGGTGAAGACATCACGTTCAAAGGATTTGGTGGCACATGCACTCTATCCACGTAGATCTGGCATTTATGGCACTTTCTGGCATAGGCACAACAGTCTGCATCCATTGTGATCCAGTTGTAACCTGATCTTAATAATTTCTTAGCCATTGCATGTCCTCCGGCTTGGGTACCGAAAGAACTTTCATGCATCTCGTGCATCAGTAGGTCTACTTCTTTCTTGTCAACACATCTGAGCAGAATCATGTCGAAGTTTCGCTTGTATAATGAACCATCAGCATTAAGGAAGAAACTACTGGCCAACCTTCTTAATATCTTCTTATCATTGGATGATGCCCCCAGGTGGCTATGTTTGATTCTCTAAGAAGCTTTTGATGTCATGGAACCAAGGCATGTCATCTTTAGCAGTGTCCACAAAGAATACTTATGTTGGTCGTTCTAGTCTGGATACCAAAATTTGGGGCACATAATTTGCAATTTGAACCTTGATCATGGAGGAAATGGTAGCTAAAGCATCTGCGAACTGATTTTTGTCTTGAGGGATGTACTCAAGTTTGACTGTTGTGAAGAAAGTCAATAATCTCCTCGTATAATCACGGTATGGAATCAGATGCTCTTGGTGAGTGTACCATTTGTCGTTGGTCTGATTGATTACTAAAACTGAATCTCCGAATACATTCAATGTCTTTATCCTGAGGTCAATAGCTTCCTCAAGACCCATGATACATGCTTCATATTCTGCTTCGTTGTTAGTGCAGGCAAAGGTGAGTTTTGCCGAGAAAGGCATGTGAAATCCTTTAGGTGTAGTGAGCACTGCACCAACCCCACGACCATTCATATTGACAGCCCTGTCAAACATCATAGTCCATTCTTCTTCTGGGTCAGGCCCTTCAGTGTGAACAGGCACTTCATAATCTTTTGCTTTTAAGTACATGATGTCTTCATCAGGGAAGTCAAATCTCATGGGTTGGTAATCATCAATGGGTTGCTCAGCTAGATAATCAGACAGTACACTGCCCTTGATGGCCTTTTGAGATGTGAATTGAATGTCATACTCTGTCAGAATCATTTGTCATCTTGCAACCCTTCCAGTAAGTGTTGGCTTCTAAAATATGTACTTGACGGGGTCCATCTTTGAGATCAACAAGGTAGTGTGAGTCAACATATACTGTCTTAGTCGGCGAGCAGCCCACGCTAAAGCACAACAAGTTTTCTCGAGCAGTGAATAACATTGTTCACAGTCGGTAAACGTTTTGCTTAGGTAGTATATTGCATACTCTTTTCGACCAGACTCATCATACTGGCCCAACACACACCCCATTAACCCTTCTAATACTGTCAGGTACATTATCAGAGGTCTTCCTTCAACTGGAGGCATGAGAATCGGAGGTTCTTGCAGGTACTCCTTGATTTTGTCAAAAGCTTTCTGACAATCGTTGTTCCACCTGACTGTTTGTTCCTTCCTTAACAATTTGAACAAGGGTTCACAGGTTGCAGTGAGGTGAGATATGAACCTAGATATGTAGTTCAATCTACCTAAGAACCCTCAAACTTCGTTTTCAGTCTTAGGTGCAGGCATCTTCTGAATGGCTTTGACTTTGTCGGGATCAACCTCAATTCCCTTTTCACTTACGATGAATCCCAGCAACTTACTAGAACGTACCCCGAAAGTGCATTTGTTGGGGTTCAATTTCAGCTGATACTTCCTCAGACGTTTGAACAACTTCAGCAAATTTACTAGATGGTCTTCTTCAGTAAGGGACTTGGCAATCATATCATCGATGTAGCATTCAATTTCTTGTGGATCATATCATGGAATAATGTTACCATAGCCCGTTGAAAAGTGGCACCAGCGTTCTTCAGTCCAAAAGGCATTACCTTGTAACAAAATGTGCCCCAAGGTGTGATGAAGGTTGTTTTCTCTATGTCTTCGGGTGACATCTTGATCTGATTATAACCAGAAAATCCATCCATGAAAGAAAATAGCGAGAACTGAGTTGTGTTGTCTACCAATACATCAATGTGAGGTAATGGGAAGTCATCCTTCGGGCTAGCTCTGTTCAGGTCCCGGTAATCCACACACATATGCACCTTGCCATCCTTTTTAGGCACTGGTACAATATTAGCAACCCACGGCGGGTAACTAGTTACAGCAAGGAAACCGACATCCCACTGTTTTTGTACTTCTTCCTTAATCTTCATGGCCATATCTGGACGGGTATGGTGTAGCTTTTGTTTCACTGGAGGGCAATCTTCTTTCAAGGGTAGCCTGTGCATGACAATATTCATATCTAGACCTGGCATGTCTTGATAGGACCAATCAAAGACGTCGACATATTCCCGAAGCATGTTGATAAGTTGTTCTTTTACTGAAGCTTGCAGATTGGCCCCAATCTTCACTTCTTTCAAATCCTCCTCGGTACCAAGATTAACAGTTTTAACCTCATCCTGATAAGGAGTAATCACTTTCTCTTCTTGCCTCAACAACCTGGCTAACTCTTCAGGCAACTCATAGTCTTCTTCAACACCTTCACTAGCTTTATTAATTGGATTGTTAAAGTCATACAAGGTCATAGCAGTGCTGTTGTCGGTGCAATCTGGAGGATTATTTCTGCAATGGTTGAGATTTGTTCGTTTTAGTATTCAATTTTAATCTTGTTCAGAAAATGAAGTTATTTATTTTGAAAACATTGCCATTTTATTGTTTTGTGCGAAAAATAAAAATGAAAAGACAGTGAACGAAAGAGAAAAATTGTTTGCAAAAGGTGTCTGATATTCATTGATATTCCATTTGCACAAAATTACAAATATGACCCTATTACAAAATGAGTCCTGACACCTTGGGCAAGATGGAGGACTTGATGCATGCTAAAAAGGCAGGAAATAATAATTACTCTGCAGGAGTAACCCTTATAATTTCATGGGAAGACCAGTTAAGGACTTGGTGACTCGGGATCCTTGGACGAATCCAGCCCTCCAGGTTGAGGTCACTTTCTGCCTCGTCTTCCATGTTATTAACAACATCTGGGGTTATTATCCCTCACTTATGAACTTGGGCTCCTTAGCAGCCTCTGCTTGATCTTGTCGGAATGGTTTGTAACCCAAACCGAATTTGTCCTCCTTCTTCTCCACCGGTAACAGCTTTCCCCAGCCTCGGGCGTTTCCATCTTCAACAACCTTTCGAGCTTGTTGATAGGAGACAATTGAAGTACCCATCCTACCCTCCTGGGATGCAGCAAATACTTCAGTTGTCGCCTTATTGATGTTCAGTGCTTCGAAACCTTGGCTCATGGTCTCGTGGATTTCACCATCCATCTCAATGTATTTGTAGGTGGCCAGATGGCTAACAAAAATATCCTCTTCACCACAGATTGTGATAATCTTCCCTTCCCACTCATATTTCAATTTCTGGTGAAGGGTCGACGTAACTGCACCTGCGGCATGAATCGATGGTCGACCCAACAAACAGCTGTAGGCCGGCTGAATGTCCATCACGTAGAAAGTAGTTTGAAAGACCTGCGGGCCAATTATCACAGGGAGTTCCACCTCTCCAAGAACAGACCTCTTGGAACCATCAAAAGCTCTAACCACCAGATTGCTTAGTTGAAGAGTGATACCATCATATTCAAGCTTGACAAGGGATTTCTTTGGAAAGACATTGAGTGAAGACCCAGTGTCAACAAGAACATGTGAAAGCACAACCCCTTTATACTCCAGAGTGATGTGTAAAGCTTTTTTGTGGTGACGACCTTCCGTTGTCAAATCAGTGTTGGTGAAGCCTAGCCCATGGCTATTATTAACATTAGACACCACTATTTCAAGTTGATTTACCATGATCTCCTCCGGCACGTAGGCTGCGTGCAGGACTTTAAGTAACGCATCCCGATGAGCTTCGGAACATAACAACATGGATAAGATGGAGATCTTGGAAGGAGTCTTGTGGAGCTGATCCACCACCTTGTAGTCGCTTCTCTTGATTATCCTCATAAATCATCCACATCTTGATCAAAGGATGTTTTATGGGCTTCTTTTGGAGTTGGCTCTTCCGGCACCACATTTTTACCTTTGGCTTTGGCAGCAGCCTCCGCCACAGTATTAGCTCTTGGAACTTGTGACGCGAAGAGGCGTCCGCTTCGGGTGAAGCCTTTGCCTCCCCCGACATTATCCACTTGTGGCGTATGAACTGAATAACCAAGAAGGACACTCTCTTCGTTGCAGTAAAGATCTGAACCATAGTGCCATGGTACAACATTATCTTTTTCGTATGGAATGGGCCCCGACACCGTGATGGTGACTGGACTGACTGCAGCAGAGGTAGGAACCGTTATTGTTTGTGGATCATAAAATATGGTAACAGGACTTCTGATTGATGGTGGTGGTGATTGACTGAAGCTGGGTTGTTGCTGAAATTGTTGTTGAGATTGTTGCTGAAAATATTTGGAATCAGGGACCGTTGCAGGGTCGTAATATATGGTGACTGTGGAGACGTTGTTGTTAATGGTTGTTGTAATTGTAGAAGCGGATGCGATTGAACTAGTGTTTGTTGCAGTGATGGAAGAGATGGTTGCTGATTTTGTAGACGAGTCTGTAGGAACAATTGTCTTTGAAGTTGTAGGAGAAGTATTTATTGCTGAAAATGGAATTGTCGATGTTGTAGAAGCCATTGTTGTTATTTGCAGGATACCTTCTCTGATCAGGCCATTGATGCCACTTCTCAAGCTTGCACACCCATTGACGGAAACTTTGCAAGATTCACAGCAGGCCTCACAACCTGGAAACACCTGACATTTTAAAAGTTGAGCTTTAACCTCTACCAGAGGTGTTTGAATGCTTGCAGTATCTTCAATTAAATTCATGGGTTGGCCCTCCTTGATTGCATTTATCCTAGGCCCACCATGGTTGGGCATATGGTTCTTCGTGACATTAGGAGGTGGTGCAAAATTTAGGGCCTTTGAATCAACCAGATCCTGGACCTTCATGTGTAAAGCTCTGCACTTTTCTGTGGTGTGACCAGGTGCATTAGAATGAAAGGCACACTTGGCATTGACGTCGTAATTTCTCGGAAGGTTCTGAGGATCAGGTGGAGCCAAAGTCCTTAACTCGACAAGATTAAGCTTCAGGAGTTGTGGCAACAAAGTGGCATATGGCATTGGTATAGGGTTAATTACCCTGTTAACTTGAGATGGCCTTTGCTGGTAAGGGCGTTGTTGTTGGTTGTTTTTGTTGTTGTAGGACCTTTGTTGAGGAAACTGTTGTGTTTGTTGAGTTTATTGAGAAGGTGTAGTAGGAATAAGGACAGCGACAATTAATCTTGGCAGATACCGGGGTCTTCCTCTGCCCATGTGTATGGAGTTTGTTTCGCCCGACCTGTGAGGCCATGCAAATGGTTTTCTTGCACTGCTTGAACTGGCGCTGTTATTAGAAATATTTCCCATTTTCAATAAACTCTCAATGCTTTCTCCAGCTATAACCACGTCTACAAAGCTAGTGGAAGAGAAAGCAGCCAACCTATCAATGTAAGTCCCCTGGAGGGTGTTCATAAACATATCTGCCATTTCCCTTTCTGACATTGGAGGTTGAACGGCAACAACTAATTGCCTCCATCTTTGAGCGTACTCTCTAAAGCTTTTCCTGGAAGATTGTGACATTCCCATTAGAAGGGTTCTACTTGGAACTATATCTAGATTGTATTGATATTGGCGAATGAAAGCCTCGACCAAATCTTTCCAATTTCTTACTGTGGCCCTGGTCAAATGAGAGTACCACTCACGGGATGCCCCTGTTAAGCTATCCTCAAAATAGAACATCCATAGATTTTCATCCATGGTGTAGGATTTTAATCTTCCCATAAAAGATTGGAGATGGGTGCGAGGTTAGGATGTACAGTTGTATCTTTCAAAGCAGGGAGGTTTGAACTCTTGAGGAATTCTAACCCCCTCCACTAGTCCCATATCCATGACATCAAAACCTAAGGAGTTTTGAGACTCCAGGGACCTCAGCTTTTCTGCTATCTCGTCCAGTCGACGATCATAGATTTCATCTCCTTCCCCAACTACAATGAATTGTTCTTCCTGGGGGTCCTCCTGCAAAGCACGCCCTCTAGTGTTACCCTGGGTATTCCTTATAGCATTAATGTCTGGGTTAAGATGAGGTCCAAACTTTAGGGGATCAATACGAGGTTGTACATGATCATTGTTGCTGGTACCCCCTGTACCTGGGTGGTTTTCTTCAGGAGTTTGCCGCTCGACCAACTCTCTTAGTCTTTCTTGGCTCTGAGCCAACCCAGTCATCACTGCCATGAACTGGTTCATCTGGGCCCTCATCTCAGTCCTTTCATTGGCCATCTGGGTTCTCACATCGGTCATATCTTGCTGAACCTGGTCCATTTGTAAGCCCGAAAGGTTGTTTCTTGTCGGATACCGGTGAACTCTGTTGATGGGGAAGACTCTTCTACGAGCAATGTTTCCTGAAACCATAACAAAGTGAGAAACAACAAAAATAAAAACTTACAAAACAAAGAAATGAGGTTAGTATGCAATTCAGGATGTCAATTTGTCTTCCAAGGGTATCCGTTTTTTTTTTGGTTTTGACCTTCCAGACCTCGAGGAATGATGATGTTGAAGAGAAATGAAGCCCAAAAGATAATCCAGGTAACACATAAACCATATATTACAAATGCAAAGATACATAGTTTGATTTACAACAAAGTTCCCATGGTGGATCAAAATATAACAACAAAAATACAATCAACATGAAGTACAAGTACAAAGAAATCAAACATCCAATCCATAATCATCCTCTCTGACTTCTTTCAGGAGAGCCTCAGTCACTGGGCCAATTAGATGCTCTGTGATGGTTGTAAACACCCCAAATTTGCCCTCACTCATTTCACCATGGCTTGTGATCTTTTCATGTGCATAAGTTCAACCATATCATCTCATATTGCATTTTTGCTTCACTGCATTGGTTCTAAGTCATCTGCATCTAGGGTTTGTGATCTGAGCAATCCAATAGCTATTTGAGCCACTTCAAAGGTCATCAATCACTTCAAAGGGGTCCATGTATGTTCAATCATCATATTATATCCTCAAAAGATCAAGGAGGTCAAGAAATCACAAGAACTGAGAAAGGCATGGAAGCAGAACCAGGTTTAACTACACAGGTGACCTAAAATTAGGGTTTTGGTTTCAGAGGCCATAACTCCAAATTTTTTGTTCATTCTTGTTTCTATTGGTCTCTATATGTTATAAGGATCATGCATATCAATTTTCATGAAGAAATTCAATGGGGAAGGCATCTGATCAAGAGATGACTTCTTGAGCAAGTCAGTGCAAAATCAGGGCATCTGAGGCCCCCAATGACCCAACCAAAGGGGTTTCTCCATCATTTTGAATGTTTATGATCTTTATTTGATCATAGAAGATGTTATAAGTTCACAAAATTGAATAATTTCAAGCAATTTGCAAAATTGCCTTTTTGGGAAAGTGACTTATAATGTAAACTTGCCATTTTGGGAAAGTTTTTCAACCTCCTCTTTTTGATTCAAAAATGCTTCAAATGAGAAAACTTTGGTCATGAAAGTTGTAGAATGGATCGTCCCATTTTCAAAAAGTACAAGAACTCATTCTAATTCATTATGGATCAAAAGTTATGGCTTGTCAAAGTTGGGAAAAATCATGAAATTTCACTTAGGCACCAAAAGAGGAAAGTTGCAAAACTTCATGCCAAGGCCAATTGTGACTTCAAATCAACTTCTAAGCATTACACAAACATAAGTCATGACCTAAAATTCAGAATGCACCAAATAATTGCCCATTTCCATGCCTTGATCATTGAGAAATCCAAAAAGGGCCAAACTTCATGAAATTTGCAAAATGACCCAAAGCTTCTCATCCACTTGTGCCAGCTGCCAAAAGTGACTTCCATGGACCTCCTTGAAGCATGCTGATTCGAACCATGCCTTTGTACCATGACTGAACCAGCCCATACCTTCACTTACACAAAAGTTGACTTTATGCAATTTGAGCCATACCAATCAAGCCGAGCCACACCAACTACTCTGACCAATCACAACTTCACATACATGCCTCAAGGATCATTTCTCACACAATCTTGGAGCCTAAAACCACAACATTGCTAGAGTTCACAAAAATCCCTCTTTATGCATTTTTCTTCAAATCTCAATACAAATTCATCAAACCTCAAAACCAACTTCATCATTCATTCAGAAAAGCTTCATAGAGCATAAACCACCCTTCATCTTGCCCTAAATAGCCCACAAACAGAAATACGATTTTTCACTCCCCTTGGTCAGAACTTCATCAATCTCAAAAACCAGCCACAATACATTCCAACTAAGCCTCAAAGCATCTTCATGGAGATCATTGGAGGGACTTTGAAGCAAGAAACTGGCCTGAAAGCTCCAAAAGCAAAAGCTTCATCTCAGGTATCCTCTTGAAACTTTTTTCCAGAAATTGTTTCTTTGGTTATAGAATGATAAAGCATGTTCCACTGGTCACAATGAACCTTGAATGATGAAAAATGGTTGAGTATTGAGGATGTATGAGTGTTCTGAAATTTTGTTCAGTTTTTGATTTCTTGTTCGAATCATGTTGTTAATGAAAAATAAATGAAATTTGATGTTTGATTCTTGTTCCTTGATGTTTGTTGAGTGATTCTGGAGCTTTAGGGGGCTTAGGGTGAGGTTTTGAGGGAGATAGAAATTTTCAGGGAGGGATGTCACCGGAGAAGACGACCGGAGCTCTTCTCCGGTGACCTGAATGTCATTAGGGTTTTAATCTGTGATTAGGGTTCAGTTTAAATGTGGAGCGTACGATGGTGTTTCCCGCGCGTGTTCAAGGGCTCAGATCACCCCATTTAGCCCTAATCCGTGTCATTAACATTAATTAATTAGGTTTAATTTAAATTTAGTCAGTTTGAATCTGGGTCATAGGATCTGGCGCCAGTCAATTCCCTCCAAATCCATTTGAATGTGAGCCTCAGGATTTGCATACATCTCCTTTTAATTCAATTTTTATTTCATTTTATTTGTTTTATTTTCTACGAATTTTTAAGACATAGAAAAACACTTTAAAAAATTCTGAAATTTTTTGTCAAACCTTTTATTAATTTTCAGAACCCAAAAATATTTTTATTTTTATTTTTTTGCATTAAAAATCATTTTTAAATCATTTAAATGTTTATTTTTTAATTAGTTAATGGAAATTAATTAATTAAAAATGCATTTAGGTATTTAAAAATCACCAAAAAATTCACATTGCATTTTAAAACATTTAGAAACATTATCAAACTCTCAAAACAAATTTCTTTTTGGTCCTTGATGTATTTTGACAATTTTCATTGGAATAAAAGTTGCTTAAAGGCAATATTTTTGTTCAAACTTAGAAAAATTCATTCTGCCTAACCATGAAGGGTTTGATGATGGTTCTTCTTGCATTGCATCCTTCATATCATGTAGTTTCTAGGGTAAATTTGGTTTGAATTTATTTTCCCTTTTCAATTTGATGTGCATTTTTTTCCTTTTGAGATGCCTTGAAACCCTAGTTGACTTAGAAAAATCATAACTTCAATTAGGTTAGGAGTTAGGTCCCCTCCTTTGGGCAGTGAACTTGTGTAGGGTTAGGATTCCTTTGATCCCATTTTCAATTTTTTATCATGTCATTTGCTTCTGATTTTGAATTTTGTGTTGTATGTTATGCATAAACCCTAATTCTTGCCTTCCTTTGCATCCATCTTTCATTTGCTTGCATTCATGAACTTGCCATGACATTTTGTGCATCCACATGACTTATAAGGCATCTTAGGACACATTAGAATCATGTTTGATCATTGCATCATCCATTTTCCATGTTATGCATCCATTGCACTTCATAAGTTTTCATGAACTTTCATGGTTCTTACATGTCTCATTTGCATTCCCATCCTTTGTATGATCATCCACATCTCTTGGTTTGCTTTCATACCATCTCATAGCATCATTTGCATCTTGATTATGCTTCTGACCTTGGTTTCATCTTTGCATTTCATCTCATTTTCATTTCATTGCATTTCTTGTTGCTAACTTTTCAGTTGGTAAGTGTTTGAGAAGTGAATTTGCCTTCACTTCTCATAATCTCTTCTCTTCTCTCTCATGCATCATTGCTGCATTGTATCTTTATATTAGAGTGAGCTTGCTCATTCATGCTCTTTCCCACTTTCTTCCTTCAGGAAACTTGTCTTCTTAACTGAAGCAAGTTGTTTTGCTTCTCTCTGTTTCTTTCTCCTTTCATCTTCTTCTTTCCTTGGTGGCTCTTTGAAGATTCTTTCTCTCTTAAGCCTCACAAACCCTAGGATCTCCAAGTATGATAACATTTAGGGTTTGATTAGTCCCCCATTTAGCTTTTACCTTTGTGTCATCTTTGTGTCTTCTCTTCTCATCCCATAATCAAGGACTAAACCTTAAAGGTTTTAAGGCTTTGTGATTAAGCTTACGCCTGCATCCTTCTATTAGGATGGAGTGTATAACTTTAATCCTAAGTGTTAAACCCTTAATGTGTTTAAATCCTTTAATCAATACATCTAATAAATCTCTAAGACATCAAGCTTGTAACTTGGGCCTTGCATTAGGGTTCTAATTCTTCCTTAATTGGTTAAGAAGGACTGACCCTAGTGTTCACGGACAAGTCCCCCTCAAGTTGTCTTACAGACCATAAAAATCACTTCTTCATCTTATCATTAATTAAAATCCATTTAATAAAGGCTTTGTTTTGTCATGAGGTTAATCCCTAATCATGGATTAAGTTGAGGAGCCTTCCTCAGCTTAAATGTTCTCATCTATTATCCTTCTATTAGGATGGTGTAATGAGTCCATTAAATCTTTGATTATGGCTTAAACTCATTACTGAACACTAAACAAAAACACCAAAAACATCTAAGTAATTACAAGTAGGTTAATGATCTTAATCCTACATCATGGTGATTAAGTGTGAGGTGCTTACTTCACACTTAAGGTATTCTCATTACCCCTAATCAGAGGGAGGATGTGATGAGTTTACTAACCCTTGGTTTAGGCTTAAGCTCATTTTCTTATGACACATTCAAAAAGCAATAAAAGACTGAAAACACAAAAACAAACAATAATCGCCTCCTCCGGGATTCTCTTCTCACCTCATTCACTCACAAACGAGAACTCGCTTCTTCCGTCTAATGCAAGACAATTTGCACCTGAGCCAGACAGGTCATACACTTGAGCATAGACAAGTAAGCAGTTCATCAGTCAATTCATCTTTCAGTCTCTTTGGGTCGAACTACGGTGTTCTGACTTCCTCATTGCACGAGAGGATACGTAGGCATAACTTAACAGTTATCGAACAAAAGTATTTGTATATCCCCCCTCCCTCAAGTACTATTCTTTTAGCCTCAAAGTCTTGAGCTTCACTCTTGTTCTTACACTGACATTTCTCTTATACACTTCATATTTCTTTTACACTGACACTTGCATTCTTTCCTGCTTTGACACACAGATAGCACTAGGTTCTAATACCTTCCCAGGTTGTAACCAACCCCCTTTCTCAGTCTCTCTGGTTCGCAACCGTCTTATCCATCTTTTCTTAGGTTTATGCAGCATTACCTTTCCTTCGGTATAAAAATGCCTAGCTGGAGACTCTATTCTTTCCTTCCCTCTTTCACCGACCGTTCGCGTCTGTACCTCTTTTGACCTGGGTGTCATTTGGTGGGAGCGACAGCTTGGCGACTCTGCTGGGGACCCTTATACTGTAACCAGGGCTTCTGGTTCTTTTTGTGGGTTCCTCCTAGCGCTTGTTTGATTTGTGTTTACTGGGGTGTTATGTGATATGTGTGTTTATTTTGCTTTATTTATTGCTTTATGTACAACTTTATTTATTGCTTTCTTTACAGTTTTTCATATTTCATACTGTCATTATCATTGCTGGATCTGGTTTCTGTTTTGGTGGGTGGGGTTCCATTGAGAGTTTAAGGTCCTATACCTGGGACCTGAGTGACACCTAGGCTAGAGTGGTTCATGTTCTTTCCCATTCCATTTCGGTCTGGTGCGGGAATATGAAACACGGTTCAGATGTGGGTTTCTTCTTGAGAACTCTGTGCTACATATTTCCTGTAATGCTAGGGCTATCTGGGAAGCCTGCTAAGTCTGGATGACCTTTATTATGACCTTCAGAAACTGAGGAGAATTAGAGGAGGATCTTTTATGGTTATTTTAAACATTGTACCTCCGGGTTAGAAGTGTTTACACTTCTCATAACTGATCCAAGTCTGAGGATCCTTGTTTTAGAATATTACCTGTGAGGGGGTTGGGCTGTTTGCAGGTTTGCAGGTACCATTGGCCACATCATCCCTGTTACTATTTGGTTTAAGAGTACCTCATTTTGGACAGTTCTTTTGATTAACCCTGGATATGTGACTCTTTATTTGAGTCCCCCACCTTGGTTACTGGATTTCTGAACCTCCATCTGGACTTCTTGAACATACATGGGCTTTATATCAAGACAGATAATCAGATCCAGCTTGGTCACAAACCCTTGCATATCATTTGCATACTCATCATTTGCATCATTTAACATTTGTTTATTTGTTTTTCAGGGTATCCACCTCATATCTGGTTTGGTTTTACCCTTTCTTTTGCATAGACCTCAACTTCAGCTATCTTCATCAGTTGTTTGCTTCAGTAATCTTCATCATCACCAGCATCAGCCTATCAGTGACTCATCTCCAGTATCATTCTTGATCCTCATCAGCACTTGTCTTCAGCTCTTCATCAGCACTCATGACCACTCCTAAGAAAAGCAACATATCTTACCATTTCTTTGAGCCTGTATTGACTGGTATCAGGCAGGTCCAGTCACTTATCACCCCTGACCATATCCCTTTTTTTAGAGAGCATTATGGGGGTATCCTTGATATGATTATGGACCTTGACCCTTCTCAGAGGAGCATGATCCACACATGCCTGCAGTTTTATGACCCTCCTTTGAGATGCTTCACTTTTCCATACTTTCAGCTAGGACCTCTGCTGGAGGAATTTTCATCATTGATTGGAGTACCTATCAGGGGTGGACTCCATTTCAACCCAGAAATGACTTTTCCCAGCAATGGAGAAGTAGCAAAAGCACTGTACTTGGAGCCTGCTTTGATTCAGCAAAGCATGACAACAAAAGTTGGAATCCCTGGTTTGCACTTAGATTTCTTGATTTCTCAGGCCATCCAGAAGGCCTCCTTGGGAGAATGGAGGGCAGTCTGTGCACTGTTAGCCCTCAACATATATGGGGTTATACTGTTTGCAGATGAGCCCAAATTTATCAGCAAGAATGCCATTCATCTTTTCCTTCTGAGGAACCCAGTACCCACATTGCTGGGAGACTTCTATTACTCCATTCATCAAAGGAATGAGAAACAAAGGGGGAAGTTGGTGAGAAGAATTGGGCTAAGAGGCTCATTGCTTTGACTTCAGATGATATTAGGTGGTGCACCCAGAGCACCAAAGGCAAGGACATTATCACTAGCTGTGGGCAGTACCCAAATGTACCTCTGATAGGAGTAAAGGGTTGCATCAACTACAATCCTTTGCTGTTTAAGAGACATCTGGGCTATGCTTTGGTTCACCCTCCTAGAGTGCAAGATTTAGCTGAGACCCTGTATTGTGAAGTGAAACCTAATTCAGCTGTTGTCAGACAAGCATCCTGGGCTTGGGACAACATCCATACAAAAGGGATGGCCATTCTTGGAAGATGTAATAATGTTGCTTCAACTCAGTACTATGACTGGTCCCATACTAGAGCTCAGATTACTGGAATGCCCTTCACCTTGGAGGACATACCTGGACCCTCTACAGCACAGCCAGCAGCCACTGTTAGCCTGGAAGAATTTGAGAAGCTGAAGGAAAGGAATGAGAATCTGCCTCAAGCTCTGAAGAAGACCCTTTGGGAAAGGAGTGATGGTCGTCTGGACATTGAGAGGCTGGAGAAGCTTAGGGTGGAGCATCTTGCCAAAATTGAGAAAACAGAGGACTACATCCGGAAAGCAAGAGCTGGGGAGCAAATATTGAAGAATGCCTGCAAAGAGGCCAAGATTCAGAAGGCCAGGACTGAGCTCTATCTGCAAGAAAGTCAGGCTAGGTGGGTCAGGATCACTGAAGCCCGGACACAAGAAGATCATAGAATTCAAGCCAAGATTGAACAGTTAGAGGCCAATGAAAAGAAGCAGCAGGAAGCTTTGTTGGCAACCCAAAAGGAGATTTCAGAGTTAAAGCTTAGGGCTGGATTGAAGAGATCAAAGGACCAGGACAGGCACAAGAAGCTGACCACTGCCATTGCCACCAGGAACCTCCTCATTAGGACCATTACAGAGCATCCAGCTGGTCCAGTGACTGAGGCACTTCTGAAGGAGGTTAAGGAGGATGAGTTTGGGTTGGATGTTTGACTTCTTTGCTTGTTGTTCATTTCCATTTTTATGTACTTTTCTTTTTGTTGTATTTTGACCTTCCAGGGGCATGTGTTGTAAAACAAACTATGTACTGTTCAACATTTGTAATATATTAGTTTGCTTTCATGGGGTTTTCTCTTCTCAACAACATTAAAGCATCTTCCTCGAGGTCTGGAAAGGTCAAAACCAAGAACCAAGCCGGATACCTTGGAAAACAAATAAGCATACTACATTGCATACTAACTTTTGTTTTGTTTTGTAGGTTTTGTCATTATCTCTGTTTCTAACTTTGCTATGACTTCAGGAAATATTGCTCGTCGTCGGGTATTCCCTGTCAACCGTACCTACCGGTACCCTACTCGCAACAACCTTCCTGGTATCCAAATGGAGCAAGTACAGCAGGACCTGACTGAGGTCAGAACTCAGATGGCTAATGAAAGAGTGGAGATGAGGAACCAAATGACTCAATTCATGGCTGTGATGACTGGCTTGGCCCAGAGTCAAGAAAGGTTAAGGGCATTGGTGGAGAGGAAAACTCCCGAGGAACCTCATCCTGGAACTGGAGGAACTAGCAATAATGAACGGGGCCAGCCTCATGTTAATCCACCAGTATTTGGACCTCATCTAGATCCGGAAGTCAACAACCCGGGAAATGTGCAAGGAAATACTGATGGGGGTAGGATCTTACAAGAGGATCCCCGAGAGGAGCAGTTTACTATCATGGGAGCAGGAGACGAAGTCTATGATAGAAGGTTAGATGAAATTGCTGAGAAGTTGAGATCTCTGGAGTCTCAGAACTCCTTGGGCTTCGATGTAATGGACATGGGGCTAGTGGATGGGGTGAGAATTACCCACAAATTCAAACCCTCGTGCTTCGAGAAATACAATGGAACCTCTTGTCCACGAACTCACCTGCAGTCTTTTCTGGGAAGACTTAAAGCTTATACTATGGATGAAAAGCTGTGGATGTTCTACTTTGAAGACAGTTTGACTGGGGCTTCAAGAGAGTGGTATTCACACCTGACCAGAGCTACTATCAGATGCTGGAAGGACCTAGCTGAAGCTTTCATCAGGCAATATCAATACAATCTGGACATGGCTCCTAACAGGACCCTCATAATGGGGATGTCTCAATCTTCCAGAGAAAGCTTCAGAGAATATGCCTAGAGGTGGAGACAGCTTGCTGCTGCTGTCCAGCCACCCATGTCGGAGAGAGAAATGACCGACATGTTCGTGAATACTTTGCAAGGAACATATATTGATAGATTGGCTGCCTTTTCTTCCACCAGTTTTGCTGACGTAGTTATAGCTGGGGAAAGGATTGAAAGTCTGCTAAAAATGGGCAAATTTTCTGATAATGGTGCTAGTTCATCCAGTAATCCCAGGAGGCCTTTCGTGGGACCCCGAAGGAACGGAGAGACAAATGCCATTCATGCCAGCAAGGGCAGACCTCAATATGTTCACAGATCAATAGCAGCTGTCACCATTCCAGCTCCGATTCCTCAGCAATCAGCATATCAACAACAACAACAACCACAATATCAATAGCAAGTTCAGTATCCACAACAGAGAACCTACAACAACAACAATAGCAATCAACAACAACGACCCTTCCAACAATGACCATCGCAGGCAAACAGGGTGATTGACCCTATCCCTATGCCTTATGCTGCCTTATTGCCACAACTCCTGAAGCTTAACTTGGTTGAGTTAAGGACATTGGCACCTCCAGATCCTTCCAATCTCCCAAGGAATTATGATGTCAACGCCAGGTGTGCTTTCCACTCCAATGCACCTGGTCACAGTACTGAAAAATGCAGGGCCTTACAAATGAAAGTCCAAGATCTGGTGGATTCTAAAGCCCTCAACTTTGCACCTCCTCCAAATGTCAACAAGAATCCTATGCCTAATCACGGCGGGCCGAGGATTAATGCCATTGAGGAAGACAAGTCATCTACCTTGATCACCAGTGTTGCACAGATTCGAACACCTTTGGTCGAAATTAAAGCTCAGCTTCTAGAGTGCCAAGTGTTCCCCTGGTGTGAGCTCGGTAGTGGGTATTGCAACATTGCAGTCAACGGGTGCGAAAATTTGAGAAGCGGCATAGATGGTCTTATTAAGGATGGTATCCTTCAGATTTCAACAACGGCGCTTACAAATCCAGCAATTCCTTTAACAACAATTCCTGATTCTTCTACAACAGCAGCAACAATCATTCCTACCGATTCATCAATATCATCAGCAATGGCTCCATCCATCACTTCAACAAGTCAAAATTCAACAACCATTTCTTCTACAACATCAGCATCCACTTTATTAGCAAAATCTTCTACAACACCAGCAAGAATTAATGAAGATGTCTCGACAGTTACAATCTACTATGACCCATCAAATATTCCTCCCAGCAGCAATTTCCAACAACAAATCTTGGCACCTCCTACCAGATCACCAGTCACAATTTACTATGATCCGCACACCGTTACGGTACCCTCCTCTGCAGCAATCAGTCCGATCACCATTACGGTACCTGGACCCGTTCCTTATGAAAGCAGTAATGCCATACCTTGGCATTATGGCTCTGATCTCTACTACAACGGGGAGAAAATCACTTTGGATTCATCAACCTCTTCTCCGCAAATTGATAATGTTGGGGGAGGCGGAGGCTTCACCAGAAGCGGACGCCTTTTTGCCTCACAAACACAAAGACCTAATGTCAAAGCAGAAGCTGCTGCCAAAGCAAAAGGAAAGAGTGCGGTGCTTGAAGAGCCAACTATCAAAGAAACTCAGAAGACATCTTTTGAACAAGATGTAGACGAGTTCTTGAGTATCATAAAAAGAAGTGATTACAAGGTGGTGGATCAGCTTCACCAAACTCCCTCAAAAATATACATATTATCACTGTTGATGTGTTCTGAAGCTCACATGAACGCATTGTTGAAAGTCCTGCACGCAACATACGTGTCAGAGGAGATTACCGTTAATCAGCTAGAAACGGTGGTTGCAAATGTCAATACCAGTCATGGACTGGGCTTTACCAATGCTGACTTAACAACAGAGGGACGCAACCATAATAAGGCTTTACATATCACCTTGGAATGCAAGGGTGATGTTCTGTCTCATGTACTGGTGGACACTGGGTCATCACTCAATGTTCTGCCAAAGAAAGCCTTAGTGAAGCTGGAGTATGATGGTTTGGCACTGCGTCCGAGTAATTTGGTGGTGAGAGCATTTGATGGCTCTAAAAGATCAGTGCTTGGAGAGATTGATCTGCCTGTGATGATTGGCCCGCAGACGTTTAAAACTACCTTCTTTGTGATGGACATTCAGCCGGCCTACAGCTGTCTGTTGGGTAGACCCTGGATCCACGTCGCTGGCGCTGTTACATCTACCCTTCACCAGAAGTTGAAATTCGAGTGGGAAGGCCAGATCATCACCATCTGTGGGGAGGAAGACATCTTTGTTAGCCATCTAGCTACGTATAAGTACATAGAAATGGATGGAGAGATCCATGAAACTATGAGCCAAGGGTTTGAGGCCTTGAACATTAATGAAGCATCTGCTGTAATGGGAACTTCCATAGCATCATACCAGCAAGCCCGGAAGGTTGTTGAGGAAGGTACCGCCCAAGGCTGGGGCAAGCTGTTTCCCGTGGAAAAGAAAGAAGACCGATTTGGGTTGGGTTACAAACCAACTCAACAAGATCAATCAGAGGCTGCAAAAGAGCCCAATTTTGTCAGCGGGGGAATGCTCACCTCGGATGCTGTGAACAATTTGGAAGACGAGGAGGAAAGCGACCGCAACCTGGAGAGCTGGATACGTCCAAGGGTCCCGGGGAGCCAAGTCCTTAACTGGTCTTCCCAGGAAATTATAAGGGTTACTCCTGCAGAGTAATTATTATTTCCTGTATTTTAAAGCATGCATCAAGTCTTGCATCTTGCCCAAGATGTCAAGACTCATTTTGTAATCGGGCCATCTTGTAATTTTGTGCAAATGGATTAATCAATGAATATCGGACATCTTTTGCAAACGAGTCTCTTTTTCGCTCACTGTCTTTTCATTTTTCTTTTTGTACAAAAATAAAATGGCAATGTTTTTCAGAATAAATAACTTCATTTTCAATTTTTCTAAATAAGATAAACTTGATCACTAAAATAAACCAATCTAAACCCTTGCAGAAAGTGCCCTCCAGATTGCACCGACAACAACACTGCTATGGCTTCGTATGACTTTGACAATCCAATCAATCAAGCTGATGAAGGGGTTGAAGAATATTATGAGCTACCTGAAGAGCTAGCCAGGTTGTTGAGACAAGAGGAGAAGGTTATCACTCCTCATCAGGAGGAGATTGAAATGGTTAATCTTGGTACGGAAGAAGACGTGAAAGAAGTTAAGATCGGGGCCTGCCTGCAAGATTCAGTAAAGGAGCAACTGATTGATATGCTTCGGGAGTACGTGGATGTTTTCACTTGGTCTTATCAGGATATGCCAGGGTTGGACACCGATATTGTCATGCACAAGCTGCCTTTGAAAGAAGATTGTCCGCCAGTAAAACAGAAGTTGCGCCGTACTCGCCCAGATATGGCAATGAAGATAAAAGAAGAGGTACAAAAGCAGTGGGACGCCGGTTTCCTTGCTGTGACTAGCTACCCGCCGTGGGTTGCTAATATTGTACCTATGCCTAAGAAAGACGGAAAGGTGAGGATGTGTGTGGACTACCTGGATCTGAACAGAGCCAGCCCGAAAGATGACTTCCCTTTACCTCACATTGATGTATTGGTTGATAATACGGCTCAGTTCTCGGTGTTCTCCTTCATGGATGGATTTTCGGGATACAATCAGATCAAGATGTCACCTGAAGACATGGAGAAGATAACTTTCATCACACCCTGCAGCACGTTCTGTTAGAAGGTGATGCCATTCGGACTGAAGAATGATAGTGCCACTTATCAACGGGCTATGGTAACATTATTCCATGACATGATCCACAAAGAAATTGAATGTTATGTGGATGACATGATTGTCAAGTCCCTCACAGAAGAAGACCACCTGGTCAATCTGTTGAAGCTATTCAAGCGTCTGAGGAAGTACCAATTGAAGTTAAACCCCAACAAGTCCACATTCGGGGTGCAATCTGGAAAGTTGCTGGGATTTATTGTAAGTGAAAAAGGGATCGAAGTTGACCCTGATAAAGTTAAAGCCATTCAAGAAATGCCTACACTGAATTCAGAAAAAGAAGTTCGGGGGTTTCTAGGTAGATTGAACTACATTTCAAGGTTCATATCTCACCTTACAGCAACCTGTGAGCCTTTGTTCAAGCTGTTAAGAAAAGAACAAACGGTCAGGTGGAATGAAGACTGCCAGAGGGCTTTTGACAAAATCAAGGAATACTTACAAGAACCTCCAATCCTTATGCCTCCAATTGAAGGAAGACCTCTAATCATGTACTTAACAGTATTAGAAGAGTCAATGGGGTGTGTGTTGGGCCAGCATGACGAGTCTGGTCGAAAAGAGTACGCAATATACTACCTAAGAAAAAAGTTTACCGACTGTGAACAACGTTATTCACTGCTCGAGAAAACTTGTTGTGCTTTAGCGTGGGCTACTCGCCGGCTGAGACAGTATATGTTGACCCACACTACCTTATTGATCTCTAAGATGGATCCAGTTAAGTACATTTTTGAGAAGCCAGCACTTACCGGACGGGTTGCAAGATGGCAAATGATCCTCACAGAATATGACAATCAGTACACATCTCAAAAAGCCATCAAGGGCAGTGTATTGTCTGATTATCTTGCTGAGCAACCTATTGATGATTACCAGCCTATGAGATTTGACTTCCCTGATGAAGACATCATGTTCATAAAAGAAAAAGATCATGAAGAGCCTATTCACACTAAAGGGCCTGACCCAGAGGAAGAATGGACTATGATGTTTGACGGGGCTGTTAATATGAATGGTCGTGGTGTTGGTGCAGTACTCATTACACCTAAAGGAGTTCATATGCCTTTCTCGGCAAAACTCACCTTTAACTGTACTAACAACGAAGCTGAATACGAAGCTTGTATTATGGGTCTTGAGGAAGCCATTGACCTCAGGATCAAGACTTTGACTGTATTCGGAGATTCAGCTCTGGTAATCAATCAAACCAACGGCAAATGGTACACGCACCAAGATCATCTGATACCTTACCGGGATTATACAAGGAGGTTATTGACTTTCTTCACAACGGACAAGCTTGAGTATATCCCTCGAGATGAGAATCAGTTTGCGGATGCTCTGGCCACCATTTCATCCATGATCAAAGTTCAAGCTGCCAACTTTGTGCCTCGAATTTCAGTGTCCAGACTTGACAGACCAGCATACGTGTTCTCAGCAGATGTTGTCAAAGATGATAAGCCTTGGTTCCATGATATCAAATGCTTTTTGGAGGATCAAACATACCCACCTGGGGCATCTTCCAATGATAAGAAGACATTAAGAAGGCTAGCTGGTAGCTTCTTCCTGAATGTTGATGGTTCCTTGTACAAGAGAAACTTTGATATGGTACATCTCAGATGCGTTGACAGGACAGAAGAAGACTTGTTGATGCACGGGTGCACGAAGGATCCTTTGGTACCCATGCTGGAGGGCATGCAATAGCTAAAAAATTGCTAAGATCAGGCTATTACTGGATTACGATGGACACAGACTGTTGTGCATATGCCAGAAAATGCCATAAATGCCAGATTTACGCAGATAAAGTGCATGTGCCTCCCAATCCTTTGAATGTGATGTCTTCACCCTGACCCTTTGCCATGTGGGGCATTGATATGATTGGAAAAATTGAACCGACTACTTCAAATGGCCACAGATTCATCCTGGTAGCCATTGACTATTTTACCAAGTGGGTTGAAGCAGCTTCTTATGCAAATGTCACAAGGCAAGTAGTAGCCCGATTTCTGAAAAGAGATATGCCGGGACTTCCAACTTAAACAACAAAATGATGGCAGAACTATGTCGGGACTTCAAAATTCAACATCACAATTCTTCTCCTTACAGGCCAAAGATGAATGGCGTTGTTGAGGCAGCTAACAGGAATATCAAGAAGATTGTGCAAAAAATGGTGGTTACCTACAAAGACTGGCATGAAATGCTACCATTTGCCTTACATGGGTACCGTACATCAATCAGAATATCCACTGGGGCAACACCGTATCAACTTGTTTATGGTATGGAGGCAGTCCTGCCTGTTGAAGTTGAATTACCCTCCTTGCGGGTACTAATGGATGTTAAACTGAATGAAGCAGAATGAGTCCGATCTCGATACGAGCAACTGAATCTGATTGAAGAAAAGAGATTAGCTGTAATCTGCCATGGGCAGCTGTACCAGAAAAGAATGAAGAAAGCCTTCGATCAGAAAGTCTGACTTCGGGAATACCAAGTAGGAGATCTCGTGCTAAAAAGGCTCCTTCCTCCTCATACAGACCACAGGGGCAAGTGGACTCCGAATTATGATGGTCCGTTCATAGTAAAGAAAGTATTCTCTGGTGGAGCACTGATGCTCAGTACTATGGATGGTGAAGACTTCTTGTCCCCTGTGAATTCAGATGCAGTTAAAAAATACTTCGCATAGAATGACCCGCTGAGTTGAAAAGATGTACACCCGCTGAGTTGAAAAGCCGCATTGGACAACTCAGGCAAAAATGGGTATCCCGGTGGATTGAAAACCCGAAAGGGCGATCCACGCAAAATAAGGGAATAAGCGAACAACTGCATTCTGAATTCGTCTGTATCACCTACAACACGGCAAACTTCGAAAGATTAAAGCATCGGTCAGAATCAGCCTTCTTCAGAAAGCAGGATGAGAAGAACGTCAAAGTCATACGGGTCATAGCAAAAGGGAAGCTCCTTGAAGCGTCGTCAACATTGCCAGCATCTTGTTGTTTCTCAATTTGTAAAAGTCTCCTCATTTTAGGGGATTTGTTTCTATGACTGTATCTTGCCAATTCAGGGCACACAAATTAATAAAATCAGATTTTCGGTCACACACTGTCTCATAATCTTTTATTTGCAAAATGTCTGATGTCCTTAATATGTTGATTGCATAAATGCAGATGCGTCTTTCCTAAACTACATGCTTGCAGGAAATATATTAACTATCGGGAGTGTCAAAATTCTTATGATGGAATCCGTCAAGGGATACCTCGGGATACTTGTACGCTTCTTTGTCATCACAGGGTTGCAGGTACTTGAAGCACAACATGGGGCATGAATGCTTCTCCTTAGCAAGTTGTCAAATCATTATCTACTCAGCTCATCTTCCAAACAAAACCAGAGTTGCTTCCTCCCCAGCTGAGTTGCCAGTCATCATTCCTCCTCAGCCTAGTGCAAAGACAGGGAACCATCTCCCCGTAGAGTTTCAACCTCTATCCAGAAGAGCAACGCCAGAAGATCTCACAACAGAGCGACGAAAGCTTCTACAAACCCCAGCTGGGTCCCTCATTACTAAGATAGGTCTATCATTGATCTATTTCCCCATGCAGAGTTAGATATGTCAGATCTACCAATGATCTCATCCCCAACTGGGACATCCACCTCGAGCGGATCAGTCGGAGATCTCCATAGCAACGGGATCCGAATCCCGGATTGGTATCTTTGCATAATCATAGCATTCGCATCATATTCCCCCCCCCACAGAGCGTAGCATTCCGTCTAATACGGAGCATTATGGCAAAAATCAAACATATTGCATAGATCATAAGCCATGTTCTGAATCAAACACTTGTAAATACTAACATACCATCAGCAATATACAGAATATTTCCCAAACTCCCCGGAAGAATATTAAAGCATCTCCTCTACACTCACAAATACAGATACATGCTCCTTTTGGCACTCGCCCGTGTCATCATCCCCCAGTAAATTGCCCGAGCAAACAAATACTTCTTGACACTCGTCTGTGTCATATCCCCAGCAGAAAGCCAAAGTGTCCCCTTTGCACTCACAACACATGTGTACATATATCTACACTTTCTCTTTTGACACTCGTCCGTGTCACCTCCCCCAACATAGTTACCTAAACACTTTGTAGATCAAATACTTGTTTATAATACACTTTTTTCGACACCCGTCCGTGTCATGCTCTCCCTAGCAAGTTGAACACTTGTCTATGTTTCACCCGTCCCTCATACAGATACTCGTCCGTATCTTGTATATACCACTTAAAACCCTTCAGATTCGACATTTGTCCGTGTTCTTTGTTAACCAGTTGATACTCGTTCGTATCAACATCTCTGAACATGCGTCAAGCGTTTGTTTCTACTGATACTCGTCCGTATCATAGTCTTAAGGATGCTCGTCCGCATCTTTAATCTATACACCGTGTCAAAACACGTGTATCTTCTTGAATTTAGACACTCGTCTGTGTCTACTATTCCCCAGAAGAGTCCCCAACAAACCCTATTAATTTATTTCCTATCTATCTGACATTCGTTCTATGTCATGATACCTTTCGGCAGTCGTCCCCTGTCAGGTGACCGTCCTTCACCTTTTTGATGATCGTCCTTCATCATTCCCAGAGGAGTCTCTGTTCATTAGAACCCCTTCCTATCCGACATTCGTCCTATGTCGTGATATTCTTAGCAGCCGTCCCCTACTAGGTGATCGTCATTCACTTCTTGATGATCGTCCTTCATCATTTTATCCGATGGCCGTCCCCATCGTTGATTCTTTTATTTGACATTCTTCCTATGTCATGATAAACCCCGAGAGCAGCCGTACCCTGCTAGGTGATCGTCCTTCACCCCTTGATGATCGTCCTTCATCATGCTTATCCGATGGACGTCCCCATCGTCGACCTTTTTATCCGGCATTCGTCCTATGTCGTGATACCTTTGGCAACCGTACCTTGCCAGGTGATCGTCCTTCACCAATAGATGACCGTCCCTTATCTTATCCCCAACAGAGCAGCCGTCCCCTGCTAGGTGATCGTCCTTCACCTCTGATGACTGTACCTCATCATTATTTCATTCATACCTTGAACTTGATGGTCGTCCCCATCATTTACTTTACCTTTAACCCCCAGAAAATTTTATTTCTTTGCTTAATGGCCGTCCCCATCATAGTCTCTTATATCCCCAGCTTGTCAGCCGTCCCTGTCATTGTTTTATTTCCCGTATTTTCCCCAGCATGTAGGCCGTCCCCGTCATTGCTTTATCCCCAGCGGTCGTCCTCTGCTCGACGGTCATCCTCCGTCGCCCGCACTTTATAAATATACTTTATCTTCCTTTACAATCTATATCCCTTTTCTTCTTCATTATGTGAGTGCAAATTTTGGACTGTCTTTGATATTCAACCACAAGTTATCTTGTTTGCCTGATAAGACGTTGCTTACATCCTGCACAGCTAACTCATGTTTGAATAGGGGCAGCTATAAACACCCCAAATTTGCCCTCACTCATTTCACCAGGGCTTGTGATCTTTTCATGTGCATAAGTTCAACCATATCATCTCATATTGCATTTTTGCTTCACTGCATTGGTTCTAAGTCATCTGCATCTAGGGTTTGTGATCTGAGCAATCCAAGAGCTATTTGAGCCACTTCAAAGGTCATCAATCACTTCAAATGGGTCCATGTATGTTCAATCATCATATTATATCCTCAAAAGATTAAGGAGGTCAAGAAATCACAAGAACTGAGAAAGGTATGGAAGCAGAGCCAGGTTTAACTGCACAGGTGACCTAAAATTAGGGTTTTGGTTTCAGAGGCCATAACTCCAAATTTTGTGTTCATTCTTGTTTCTATTGGTCTCTATATGTTATAAGGATCATGCATATCAATTTTCATGAAGAAATTCAATGGGGAAGGCATCTGATCAAGAGATGACTTCTTGAGCAAGTCAGTGCAAAATCAGGGCATCTGAGGCCCCCAATGACCCAACCAAAGGGGTTTCTCCATCATTTTTAATGTGTATGATCTTTATTTGATCATAGAAGATGTTAGAAGTTCACAAAATTGAAGAATTTCAAGCCATTTGCAAAATTGCCTTTTTGGGAAAGTGACTTATAATGTAAACTTGCCATTTTGGGAAAGTTTTTCAACCTCCTCTTTTTGGGAGACGATTATTGTTTGTTTTTGTGTTTTCAATCTTTTATTGCATTTTGAAGTTTGTCATAAGGAAATGAGCTTAGGCCTAAGCCAAGGGTTAGTAAACTCAATCACATCCTCCCTCTGATTAGGGGTGATGAGAATACCTTAAGCATGAAGTAAGCACCTCACACTTAGTCACCATGATATAGGATTAAGATCATTAACCTACTTGTATTTATTTAGATGTTTTTGTTGTTTTTGTTTAGTGTTAAGTAATGATATTAAGCCATAATCAAGGATTTAATGGACTCATTACACCATCCTAATAGAAGGATAATAGATGAGAATATTTAAGCTGAGGAAGGCTCCTCAACTTAACCCATGATTAGGGATTAACCTCATGACAAAACAAAGCCTTTATTAAATGGATTTTAGTTAATGATAAGGTTAAGAAGTGAATTTTTTGATTTGTAAGACAACTTGAGGGGGACTTGTCCATTAATACTAGGGTTAGTCCTTCTTAACCAATTAAGGAAGAATTAGAACCCTAATGCAAGGCCCAAGTTACAAGTGTGATGTCTTGATGATTATTATGTGAATTGATTAAAGGAGTTAAACACATTAAGGGTTTAACACTTAGGATTAAAGTTATACACTCCATCCTAATAGAAGGATGCAGGCATAAGCTTAATCACAAAGCCTTAAAACCTTTAGGGTTTAGTCCCTGATTATGAGATGAGAAGAGAAGACTCAAAGAGACACAAAGGTAAAACTAAGAGGGGAGACTAATCAAAACCCTAATCATTATCATGCTTGGTTGTTCCTAAGGTTTGTGAGGTTTTCAAGAGAAGTCTTCAATGGAACCACCAGGAAGCAGATGAAAGGAACAGGAGAAGAAAAGTAACTTGCTTCACTCAAGAAGTCAAGTCACTTGAGGAAAGAAAGTGAGAAGAAGAAGAATGAGCAAGCTCAAATCCAAACACATAATAAAATGCAGCAATGGATGCATAAAAGAGATGAAAAGAAGTTGTGAGAAGTGAAGGCAAATTCACTTCTCAAAGTTACTTACCACCTGAAAAGTTAGCAAAGGAATGCAATGCAATGCAAAATGAGATGAAAAGGCATGATGAAAATCAAAACCAGAAGCACATTCATGATGATAATGATGCTATGGGATGATGCAAACATGAAACAAAGCATGGGGATGATCATACAAGCTCATGGATGCAAATGAAGCAAGTTAAGACACATGAACATACATGAAAAGTTATGAAATGCAAATGGCATACAACATGGCAAATGCAAGATGCAATGATCAAACATGCTTTCAATATGTCTTAAGATGTCAAATGAACCAAATGTAGGTACAAAATGTCATGGCAAGTCAAGGTATGAATGCAAATGCAAGATGGATGCATATGGAAGCCCAAATTAGGGTTTATGATCAAAGCATCAAACACAAACCAAAATCAGAAGCAAACATCAATATAAAAAATTGAAAATGCACTCAAAGGATCCCTAATCCTATACTAACTCACTGCCCAAAGGAGAAGTTCCAACTCTTAACCTAATTCAAGTTATGATTTTTCTAAGTTTTCTAGGGTTTTAGGGTTCCTTAACAAGAAAATTACCAAACAAATTGAAAATGAAAGATCAAACCATGCCAATTTAATCTCTAATACTACATGCCCTTTGCTATGTGGGGCATTGACATGATTGGCAAGATTGAACCGACTGCTTCGAATGGCCACAGATTCATCCTGGTTTCCATTGACTATTTTACCAAGTGGGTTGAAGCAGCTTCCTATGCAAATGTTACAAGACAAGTGGTAGCCCGATTTCTGAAGAAAGACATCATCTGTCGGTATAGAGTTCCCGAGCAAATCATTACTGATAATGGTTCCAACTTGAACAATAAAATGATGGCAGAGCTATGTCGGGACTTCAAGATCCAACACCACAATTCTTCTCCTTACAGGCCAAAGATGAATGGCGCTGTTGAGGCAGCTAATAATAATATCAAGAAGATTGTGCAGAAGATGGTAGTTACCTACAAAGACTGGCATGAAATGCTACCATTTGCCTTGCATGGGTACCGCACGTCAATCAGAACATCCACTGGGGCAACACCGTATCAGCTTGTATATGGCGTGGAGGCAGTCCTACCTGTTGAAGTTGAACTACCCTCCCTACGGGTACTGATGGATGTTAAGCTGAACGAAGCAGAGTGGGTTCGGTCCCGATACGAACAACTGAGTCTGATTGAAGAGAAGAGATTGGCCGCAATTTGTCATGGGCAGTTGTATCAGAAAAGAATGAAGAGAGCCTTCGATCAGAAAGTCAGGCACCGAGAGTACCAAGTGGGAGATCTTGGGTTGAAAAGAATCCTCCCTCCTCATACAGACCACAGGGGCAAGTGGACTCCGAATTATGAAGGACCATTCGTGGTAAAGAAAGTTTTCTCTGGTGGAGCACTGATGCTCAACACCATGGACATAATGTAATTCGGAGTCTTCACCATCCATGGTGTTGAGCATCAGTGCTCCACCAGAGAAAACTTTCTTTACCACGAATGGTCCTTCATAATTCGGAGTCCACTTGCCCCTGTGGTCTGTATGAGGAGGGAGGATTCTTTTCAACACAAGATCTCCCACTTGGTACTCTCGGTGCCTGACTTTCTGATCGAAGGCTCTCTTCATTCTTTTCTGATACAACTGCCCATGACAAATTGCGGCCAATCTCTTCTCTTCAATCAGACTCAGTTGTTCGTATCGGGACCGAACCCACTCTGCTTCGTTCAGCTTAACATCCATCAGTACCCGTAGGGAGGGTAGTTCAACTTCAACAGGTAGGACTGCCTCCACGCCATATACAAGCTGATACGGTGTTGCCCCAGTGGATGTTCTGATTGACGTGCGGTACCCATGCAAGGCAAATGGTAGCATTTCATGCTAGTCTTTGTAGGTAACTACCATCTTCTGCACAATCTTCTTGATATTATTATTAGCTGCCTCAACAGCGCCATTCATCTTTGGCATGTAAGGAGAAGAATTGTGGTGTTGGATCTTGAAGTCCCGACATAGCTCTGCCATCATTTTATTGTTCAAGTTGGAACCATTATCAGTAATGATTTGCTCGGGAACTCTATACCGACAGATGATGTCTTTCTTCAGAAATCGGGCTACCACTTGTCTTGTAACATTTGCATAGGAAGCTGCTTCAACCCACTTGGTAAAATAGTCAATGGAAACCAGGATGAATCTGTGGCCATTCGAAGCAGTCGGTTCAATCTTGCCAATCATGTCAATGCCCCACATAGCAAAGGGCATGTAGTATTAGAGATTAAATTGGCATGGTTTGATCTTTCATTTTCAATTTGTTTGGTAATTTTCTTGTTAAGGAACCCTAAAACCCTAGAAAACTTAGAAAAATCATAACTTGAATTAGGTTAAGAGTTGGAACTTCTCCTTTGGGCAGTGAGTTAGTATAGGATTAGGGATCCTTTGAGTGCATTTTCAATTTTTTATATTGATGTTTGCTTCTGATTTTGGTTTGTGTTTGATGCTTTGATCATAAACCCTAATTTGGGCTTCCATATGCATCCATCTTGCATTTGCATTCATACCTTGACTTGCCATGACATTTTGTACCTACATTTGGTTCATTTGACATCTTAAGACATATTGAAAGCATGTTTGATCATTGCATCTTGCATTTGCCATGTTGTATGCCATTTTCATTTCATAACTTTTCATGTATGTTCATGTGTCTTAACTTGCTTCATTTGCATCCATGAGCTTGTATGATCATCCCCATGCTTTGTTTCATGTTTGCATCATCCCATAGCATCATTATCATCATGAATGTGCTTCTGGTTTTGATTTTCATCATGCCTTTTCATCTCATTTTGCATTGCATTGCATTCCTTTGCTAACTTTTCAGGTGGTAAGTAACTTTGAGAAGTGAATTTGCCTTCACTTCTCACAACTTCTTTTCATCTCTTTTATGCATCCATTGCTGCATTTTATTATGTGTTTGGATTTGAGCTTGCTCATTCTTCTTCTTCTCACTTTCTTTCCTCAAGTGACTTGACTTCTTGAGTGAAGCAAGTTACTTTGCTTCTCCTGTTCCTTTCATCTGCTTCCTGGTGGTTCCATTGAAGACTTCTCTTGAAAACCTCACAAACCTTAGGAACAACCAAGCATGATAATGATTAGGGTTTTGATTAGTCTCCCCTCTTAGTTTTACCTTTGTGTCTCTTTGAGTCTTCTCTTCTCATCTCATAATCAGGGACTAAACCCTAAAGGTTTTAAGGCTTTGTGATTAAGCTTATGCCTGCATCCTTCTATTAGGATGGAGTGTATAACTTTAATCCTAAGTGTTAAACCCTTAATGTGTTTAACTCCATTAATCAATTCACATAATAATCATCAAGACATCACACTTGTAACTTGGGCCTTGCATTAGGGTTCTAATTCTTCCTTAATTGGTTAAGAAGGACTAACCCTAGTATTAATGGACAAGTCCCCCTCAAGTTGTCTTACAAATCAAAAAATTCACTTCATCATCTCACCATTGAATAAAATCCACTTAATCAAAGGCTTGTCTTGTCATGAGTTTAATCACTAATCATGGATTAAGTTGAGGAGTTTTCCTCAGCTTAAACATTCTCATCTATTATCCTTCTATTAGGATGGTGTAATGAGTCTGTTTAATCCCTGATTATGGCTTAACCTCATTACTTAACACTAAACAAAAACCACCAAAAGCATCTAAATAATCATAAGTAGGTTAATGATCTTAATCCTATACCAAAGGTGATTAAGTGTGAGAAGCTGACTTCACACTTAAGGTATTCTCGTTACCCCTAATCAGAGGGAGGATGTGATGAGTCTACTAACCCCTTGGTTTAGGTTTAAGATCATTATCTTATGACAAACACAAAAAAAAGAAATAAAAGATTGAAAACACAAAAAAACAAGCAATAATCGTCTCCTCCGGGATTCTTTTCTCATCATCTTCACTCACAAACGAGAACTTGCTTCTTCCGTCTAATGCAAGACAGTTTGCACCTGAGTCAGACGGGTCATACACTTGAGCATAGACAAGTAAGCAATTCATAAGTCAATTCATCTTTCAGTCTCTTTGGGTCGAACTACGGTGTTCTGACTTCCTCATTGCACGAGAGGATACGTAGGCATAACTTAACAGTTATCGAACAAAAGTCTCTGTACATCCCCCCTCTTTCCAGCTTTATTCTTTTAGCCTCAGTCTTGAGCATTTCATTCTTGTTCTTACACTGACACTATACATATCACACTTCACTTCTTTTACACTGACACCTGTACATCCTTTTCCAGCTCTTTTATACACAAATTGCACTGACACTACCCCTTTAAAACACAAATCTTTCAAAGCGTGGATCCCGTCGAGTACGGCGGACAATCTGGGTGCTAATACCTTCTCAGGTTGTAACCAACCCCCTTTCTCAGTCTCTCTGGTTCGCAACCGTCTTATCCGTATCTTTCTAGGTCTATGCAGCATTACCTTTCCTCCGGGATAAAAATGCCTAGCTGGCGACTCTTTTCATTCCCTGTGAGTTCACTCCTGTGTGTTCTCACGCCCTCTTTCGCCGACCGTTCTCGTCTGTACCCCATTTGACCCGGCTTCATTTGGTGGGAGCGACAACAGACCACAGGGGCAAGTGGACTCCGAATTACGATGGTCCGTTTATAGTAAAGAATGTTTTCTCTGGTGGAGCACTGATACTCAATACTATGGATGGTGAAGACTTCCTGTCCCCTGTGAATTCAGATGCAGTTAAAAAATACTTCGCATGAAAATGACCCGCTGGACATAAAAACAGAATGTAAGTCCAGGCAAAAATAGGGCATCCCGGCGAGTCAAAAACAGAATAAAAGACTCGGGCAAAAATAAGGGGAAATAAATAAAAAAATGTACACCCGCTGAGTTGAAAAGCCACATCGGACAACTCAGGCAAAAATGGGTATCCCGGTGGATTGAAAACCCGAAAGGGCGATCCACGTAAAATAGGGGAATAAGCGAACAACTGCATTCTGAATTCGTGTGTATCACCTACAATACGGCAAGCTTCGAAAGAATAAAGCACTGGTTAGAATCAGCCTCCTTCAAAAGCAAGATGAGAAGAACGACAAAAGTCATACGAGTCATAGCAAAAGGGAAGCTCCTTGAAGCACCATCAGCATTGCCAGCATCTTTTTGTTTCTCAATTTTTAACGATTTCCTCATTTCAGGGGATCCGTTTCTTTGACTGTATCTTGCCAATTCAGGGCACACGAATTAATAAAATCAGATTTTCAGTCATGTTTCATCTCGTACATTTTATTTGCAAAATGTCCGATGTCATTAATATATTGATTGCATAAATACAGATGCGTCCCTTCTAAAAATACGTGCTTACAGGAAATATATTTGCTCCCGGGAGTGTCTAAACTCCTATGACGGAATCCAGTAAGGGATACCTTAGGGTACTTGTGCGTTTCTTTGTCTTTACAGGATTGCAGGTATCCCAAAGCGCAACATGGGGCATGAAAGCTTCTCCCCAGTAGGCTGCCAAATCATTGTTTCCTCAGCACAACTTGCAAACATCACCAGAGATGCTTTCTCCCCATCAGGGTTGCCAGGCATCACTTCTCCAACATTTCCTTCAGAGCAGTACCAAGAGGTGCTCATATCCCCGGCTGAGTTGTCAAGTATCATCCTCAGCAGGATCCCCACAAAAATCTCTAGAAAGATCTCCCAGTGATCTTTCTTCTTCCCCAGCCAAGTGCTAGGCAAGGAACCATCTCCCCGCAGAGTTCCAGCCTCTATCTAGAAGAGCAACGCCTGAAGATCTCACAACAGGGTGACGAAAGCTTCTACAAACCCCAGCTGGGTCCCTTACTACTGAGATAGGTCTATCAGTGATCTATTCCCCCATGCAGAGTCAGATATGTAGGATCTACCAATGATCTCCTCCCCGGCTGGGACATCTATTTCAGGCAGATCAGCCAGAGATCTCCGCAGCCACGGGATCCGAATCCCGGATCGGTATCTTTGCATAATCATATCATTCACATCATATTTCCCCCACAGAGCGTAGCATTCCGTCTAATACGGGGCATTATGGCAAAAATCAAACATGTTGCATAATCATAAGCCATGTTCTGGATCAAACACTTGTGAATACTGACAATCCATCAACAATATACAAAATATTTCCCAATTCCTCACCAGAGAGCCAAAGTATTTTCCTTACCCTCACAAGTACAAATACATATATACACGCTCCTTTCGGCACTCGCCCGTGTCATCATTCCCCAATAAAATCACCCAAACAGATACTTACACATTTCAGATGCTTCTTGACAATCATTTGTACCATATCCCCAGCGGAAAGCCAAAGCGTCCCCTTTGCACTCACTAACACAGATACATATATACGATTCCTTGACACCCGTCCGTGTCACCTTCCCCAACATAGTTACCTAAACATTTGAGAACCATATACTTGTTTATAGTATACTTTTTCCGACACTCGTCTGTGTCGTGCTCTCCACAGCAAGTTGAGCACTCGTCTGTGTCTCACTCATACCTTTTACTCATACAGATACTCGTCCGTATCTTGTATATACCACTTACATCCCCTCAGATTCAACACTTGTCTGTGTTCTTTGTTAACCAGTTGATACTCGTCCGTATCATCATCTCTGAACATGCGTCAAGCGTTTGTTTCTACTGATACTGGTCTGTATCATAGTCTTAAGGATGCTCGTCTGCATCTTTAATCTATACACCGTGTCAAACACTTATGTCTTCATGAGATTAGACACGTCTCTGTGTCTACCGTTCCCCAGAAGAATTCTCGGCAAATCTTGATAAGTTATTTCCTTTCTATCTGACATTCGTCCTATGTCGTGATACCTTTCGGCAGCCGTACCCTGCCAGGTGATCGTCCTTCACCTTTTTGATGATCTTCCTTCATCATCCCCTCAACGGAGTCTCTATTCATTAGAACCCCTTCCTATCCGACATTCGTCCTATGTCGCGATATTTTTAGCAGCCGTACCCTGCTAAGTGATCGTCCTTCACCTCTTGATGATCGTCCTTCATCATACTTATCCGATGGCCGTCCCCATCGTCGACCTTTTCATCCGACATTCGTCCTATGTCGTGATACTTTCGGCAGCCGTACCCTGCCAAGTGATCGTCCTTCACCTTAGATGACCGTCCCTCATCTTATCCCCAATAGAGCAGCCGTCCCCTGCTAGGTGATCGTCCTTCACCTTTGATGACCGTACCTCATCATTTATTTCATTTATGCCTTGAGCTTGATGGTCGTCCCTATCATTTACCTATAATCCCCAGAGAGTCTTATAGCTTCACCTGATGGCCGTCCCCATCATAATCTCTTATATCCCCAGCTTGCCGGCCGTCCCCCGTCATTGCTTTATTTCCCGCATTTTCCCCAGCATGTCGGTCGTCCCCGTCATTGCTTCATCCCCAGCAGTCGTCCTCTGCTTGACGGTCGTCCTCCATCGTCTGCACTTTATAATTATACTTTACTTTCTTTTACAATCTATATCCCTTTTCTTCTTCATTCCGTGAGTGCAAATTTTGGACTGTCTTTGGTATTCAACCACAAGTTATCTTGTTTGAATGATAAGCTGTTGCTTACATCCTGCACAACTAACTCATGCTTGAAAAGTCTCTGTTGTAAACACCCCAAATTTGCCCTCACTCATTTCACCATGGCTTGTGATCTTTTCATGTGCATAAGTTCAATCATAGCATCTCATACCACATTTCTTGTTTCATTACATTGGTTCTAAGTCATCTGCATCTAGGGTTTGTGATCTGAGCCATCCCTGAGCCATTGGAGCCACTCCAAAAGGTCATTAATCACTTCAAAGGGGTCCATGTATGTTCAAGCATCATATTATTTCCTCACAAGGTCAAAGAAGTCAAAGAATCACAAGAACTGAAAAAGGCATGGAAGCAGAGCCAGGCTTAACTGCACAGATGACCTAGAATTAGGGTTTTGGTTTCAGAGGCCATAACTCCAAATTTTTTGGTCATTCTTGTTTCTATTGATCTCTATATGATATGAGGATCATGCATATCAATTTTCATGAAGAAATTCAATGGGGAAGGCATTTGATCAAGGGATGACTTCTTGAGCAAGTCAGTGTAAAATCAGGGCATCTGAGGCCCCCAATGACCCAACCAAAGGGTGTTCTCCATCATTTTGAATGTGTTTGATCTTTATTTGATCTTAGAAGGTGTTAGAAGTTCACAAAATTGAAGAATCTCAAGCCATTTGCAAAGTTGCCTTTTTGGGAAAGTGACTTATAATGAAAACTTGCCATTTTGGGAAAGTTTTTCAACCTCCTCTTTTTGATTCAAAAATGCTTCAAATGGAAAAACTTTGGTCATGAAAGTTGTAGAATGGATCCTCCCATTTTCAAAAAGTACAAGAACTCATTCTAATTCATTATGGATCAAAAGTTATGGCTTGTCAAAGTTGGGAAAAATCACTTATTTTTCACTTTTGCACCAAAAGAAGAAACTTGCAAAAACCTTTGCCAAACCAATTTGTGACTTCAAAGTGGCTTCTATGCATTACACAAACCTCACACATGACCCAAAACTCAGAATTGCACAAGAATTTCTCAAGTTTCATGCCATGAACTTCACAAATTTCAAAAGGGGCCAAACTTCCCCAAAATTGCAAAATGGATCAAAGCTTCTCATCCACTTGTGTCAGCTGCCAAAAGTGACTTCCATGGACCTCCTTGAAGCATGTTGATCCAAGCCATACCCTGGTACCATGACTGAACCAGCCCATACCTCCTCTTACACAAAAGTTGACTTTATGCAAGTTGAGCCATACCAATCAAGCTAGGCCAGCAACAACTCTGTGACCAATCACAGCTTCACATACATGCCTCATGGATCACATTTCATTCAATCTTGGAGCCTGAAACCAGAGCATTGCCATAGTTCCCAAAAACTCTCCCCTTTGCATTTTCATTCGAAACTCAGCACTCAAGTCTCAAACATCAAAACAAACTTCACAAAACCACTCACCATGATCCTCTGATCATTTCCCAATCCTCATTTGACCCTGAAACCACCCCAAGCAGAAACACGATTTTCCACCCCTTCTGAACAGAACTTCATCAATCTCTTAAACCAGCCATAAGAAATTCCAAGCAAGCATTGCAAACTTCTCAGGGGGTCCATTAAAGGCATCTTGGACCAAAGAAGCAGCCAGAAAGCTCCAAAGATCAAAGCTCCAGTTCAGGTGAGCTCAAGAACAATTTTTCCAGAAACATGTTTTTAAGTTACTAATTGATTCTCCATGATTCACTGATAATGCTGATGTGTTTGGTTTCGAAAATAGTCAAGTATTAAGCATGTATGAGCTCTCTGAAATTTTGTGACCTAAAACTAATTTGCTTCGATTCAGCTTGAATATGTGAAATAAATTTGTTTTAGTGAGTGATTCTTGTTGAGTGATGTATGGGGTTGGATTCTGGGCAGAGAGATTAGGTTTTAGAAGCTTGGGGAGAGAGATAGCAAAATCTCAGGGGAGATGTGGCTGGAGAAGATGACCGGAGGTCATTTCCGGCCACCTGAAAGTCATTAGTGCATTAATTTTGGTTAGGGCTCAGTTTGAATGTGAGCCATAGATCCTGTTGACTTGGGTTGACCCGCGCGCGAATGAGTGGCCCAGATCCATCATTAAAACCCTAATCCTATAATTAGATTTAATTAATTAGGTTTAATTTAAATGCAGTCAGTTTGAATAATAGCCCTAGGATCTGGCGCGGGTCAACTCCCTCCAAAACCATTTGAATGCCAGCCATTAGATCTGTTGACTTCTCATAATTTCATTTTTATTTCATTTATTTTTTATTTAACTTCTACGAATTTTTAAAAATAGCAAAACACTTTAAAAAATTCTAAAATTTTTTGTCAAACATTTCATTAATTCTCAGAACCCAAAAATATTTTTATTTTTATTTTTTGCATTAAAAAATATTTTTAAATCATTTAAATGTTTATTTTTAGTTAGTTAATAGAAATTAATTAATTAAAAATGCATTTAGGTATTTAAAAATCACCAAAAAATTCACATTGCATTTTAAAACATTTAGAAACATTACCAAACTCTCAAAACAAATTTCTTTTTGGTTCTTGACCTACTTTGACAATTTTCATTGGAATTAAATTTGTTTAAAGGCAATATTTTGATCCTAACTTGAAAGAATTCATTCTGCCTAACCATGAAGAGTTTGATAATGGTTCTTCTTGCATTGCATTCTTCATAGCATGTAGTTTCTAGGGTAAAATTGGTTTGCATTTATTTTTCATTTTCAATTAATTTTGCATTTTTCATTGTGAGGAGCTTTGAAACCCTAGTTGACTTAGAAAAATCATAAATCCCATTAGGTTAAGAGTTAGGTCCCCTCCTTTGGGCAGTGAACTTGTGTAAGGTTAGGGTTCCTTTGATTCCATTTTAAATTTTTTATCATGTCATTTGCTTCTGGTTTTGAATTTTTGTGATGCATGTTGTTCATAAACCCTGATTCTTGCCTTCCTTTGCATCCATCTTTCATTTGCTTGCATTCAAGAACTTGCCATGACATTTTGTGCATTCATATGCCATGTTATGCATTCATATCATTTCATAAGCTTTCATGAACTTTCATGGTTCAAAACATGCTTCACTTGCACCCCTATCCTTGTATGATCATCCACAACTCTTGACATGTGTTTACATCATCTCTTAGTATCTTTGAAATCATGTTTATGCTTCTGACTTTGGTTTGCATCATGACATTTCATCTCATTTGCATTGCATTTCATTTCTTTTGCTAACTTTTCAGGTGGTAAGTTGTCTTGAGAAGTGAATTTGCCTTCACTTCTCACAATCTCTTTTCATCTCTCTTATGCATCATTGCTGCATTTTATCTTTGTATTAGAGTGAGCTTGCTCATTCATGCTCTTTCCCACTTTCTTCCTTCGGGCATCTTGTCTTCTTCAGTGAAGCAAGTTGTTTTGCTTCTCTCTGCTTCCTGCTCCTTTCATCTGCTTCTTTCCTTGGTGGCTCTTTGAAGATTCTTTCTCTTTTAAGCCTCACAAACCCTAGGATACCCAAGCATGATCACAATTAGGGTATGATTAGTCCCCCATTTAGTTTTAACTTTGTGTCATCTTTGAGTCCTCTCTCCTCATCTCATAACCAAGGACTAAACCCTAAAGGTTTTAAGGCTTTGAGATTAAGCTTATGCCTGCATCCTTCTATTAGAATGGAGTGTGTGACTTTAATCCTAAGTGTTAAACCCTTAATGTGTTTAAATCCTTTAATCAATTCACTTAATAATCATCAAGACATCAAGCTTGTAACTTGGGCCTTGCATTAGGGTTCTAATTCTTCCTTAATTGGTTAAGAAGGACTAACCCTAGTGTTAATGGACAAGTCTCCCTCAAGTTGTCTTACAAACTCTAAAATTCACTTCTTAACCTTATCATTAACTAAAATACATTTAATAAAGGCTTTGTTTTGTCATGAGGTTAATCCCTAATCATGGGTTAAGTTGAGGAGCCTTCCTCAGCTTAAATGTTCTCAACTATTATCCTTCTATTAGGATGGTGTAATGAGTCCATTAAATCCTTGATTATGGCTTAATCTCATTACTTAACACTAAACAAAAACAACAAAAACATCTAAATAAATACAAGTAGGTTAATGATCTTAATCCTATATCATGGTGACTAAGTGTGAGGTGCTTACTTCATGCTTAAGGTATTCTCACCACCCCTAATCAGAGGGAGGATGTGATTGAGTTTACTAACCCTTGGCTTAGGCTTAAGCTCATTTCCTTATGACAAACTTCAAAAAGCAATAAAAGATTGAAAACACAAAAACAAACAATAATCGTCTCCTCCGGGATTCTTTTCTCATCTCATTCACTCCTAAACGAGAACTTGCTTCTTCCGTCTAATGCAAGACAGTTAGCACCTGAGCCAGACAGGTCATACACTTGAGCATAGACAAGCAAGCAGTTCACAAGTCAATTTATCTTTCAGTCTCTTTGAGTCAAACTACGGTGTTTTGACTTCCTCATTGCACGAGAGGATACGTAGGCATAACTTAACAGTTATCGAACAAAAGTCTCTGTCTATCCCCCCTCTTCCAATATTATTCTTTAAGCCTCATTATCTTGGGCATTTCATCCTTGTTCTTACACTGATACTTCTCTTATACACTTCACATTTCTTTTACACTGACACTTGCCTTCTTTCCAGCTTTGATACACAGATTGCACTGACACTACCCCATTAAAACACAAATCTTTTAAGCGTGGATCCCGTCGAGTACGACGAACAATCTGGGTGCTAATACCTTCCCAGGTTGTAACCAACCCCCTTTCTCAGTCTCTCTGGTTCGCAACCGTCATATCCATACCTTTTCTCAGGTCTATGCAGCATTACCTTTCCTCCGGGATAAAAATGCCTAGCTGGCGACTCTTGTCTTTTGAGTTCACCCTTGTGTGTTCTCACCCCCTTCGCCGACCGTTCGCGTCTGTACCCCATTTTAGTTAGCCTCATTTGGTGGGAGCGACATCTGTATATCCCCCCTCCTTCCAATACTATTCTTTTAGCCTCAAAGTCTTGAGCTTCACTCTTGTTCTGACACTGACATGTCTCTTATACACTTCACATTTCTTTTACACTGACACTTGCATTTTTTCCAGCTTTGACACACAGATAGCACTGACACTACCCCTTTTAAACACAAATCTTTTAAGCGTGAATCCCGTCGAGTACGACGGACAATCTGGGTGCTAATACCTTCCCAGGTTGTAACCAACCCCCTTTCTCAGTCTCTCTGGTTCGCAACTGTCTTATCCATCTTTTCTTAGGTTTATGCAGCATTACCTTTCCTTCGGGATAAAAATGCCTAGCTAGCGACTCTATTCTTTCCTTCCCTCTTTCGTCGACCGTTCGCGTCTGTACCCCTTCTAACCTGGGTGTCATTTGGTGGGAGCGACAGCGTGGCGACTCTGCTGGGGACCCTTATACTGTAACCAGGGCTTCTGGTTCTTTTTGTGGGTTCCTTCTAGCGCTTGTTTGATTTGTGTTTACTGGGGTGTTATGTGCTATGTGTGTTTATTTTGCTTTATTTATTGCTTTATGTACAACTTTATTTATTGCTTTCTTTACAGTTTTTCATATTTCATATTGTCATTATCATTGCTGGATCTGGTTTCTGTTTTGGTGGGTGGAGTTCCATTGAGAGTTTAAGGTCCTATACCTGGGACCTGAGTGACACCTAGGCTAGAGTGGTTCATGTTCTTTCCCATTCCATTTCGGTCTGGTGCGGGAATATGAAACACGGTTCAGATGTGGGTTTCTTCTTGAGAAATTTGTGCTACAGATTTCCTGTAGTGCTAGGGCTATCTGGGAAGCATGCTAAGTCTGGATGACCTTTATTATGACCTTCAGAAACTGAGGAGAATTAGAGGAGGATCTTTTATGGTTATTGTAAACATTGTACCTCCGGGTTAGAAGTGTTTACACTTCTCATAACTGATCCAAGTCTGAGGATCCTTGTTTTAGAACATTACTTGTGAGGGGGTTGGGCTGTTTGCAGGTTTGCATGTACCATTGGCCACATCATACCCTGTTACTATTTGGTTTAAGAGTACCTCATTTTGGACAGTTCTTGTGATTAACCCTGAATATGTGACTCTTTATTTGAGTCCCCCACCTTGGTTACTGGATTTCTGAACCTCCATCTGGACTTCTTGAACATACATGGGCTTTATATCAAGACAGATAATCAGATCCAGCTTGATCACAAACCCTTGCATATCATTTGCATACTCATCATTTGCATCATTTAACATTTGTTTATTTGTTTTTCAGGGTATCCACCTCATATCTGGTTTGGTTTTGACCCTTTCTTTTGCATAGAACTCAGCTTCAGCTATCTTCATCAGTTGTCTGCTTCAGTAATCTTCATCATCACCAGCATCAGCCTATCAGTGGCTCATCTCCAATATCAGTCTTGATCCTCATCAGCACTTGTCTTCAGCTCTTCATCAGCACTCATGACCACTCCTAAGAAAAGCAACATATCTTACCATTTATTTGAGCCTGTATTGACTGGTATCAGGTAGGTCCAGTCACTTATCACCCCTGACCATATCCCTTTGTTTAGAGAGCATTATGGGGGTATCCTGGATATGATTATGGACCTTGACCCTTCTCAGAGGAGCATGATCCACACATGCCTACAGTTTTATGACCCTCCTTTGAGATGCTTCACTTTTCCAGACTTTCAGCTAGGACCTCTGCTGGAGGAATTTTCATCATTGATTGGAGTACCTATCAGGGGTGGACTCCCTTTCAACCCATAAATGACTTTTCCCAGCAATGGAGAAGTAGCAAAAGCACTGTACTTGGAGCCTGCTTTGATTGAGCAAAGCATGACAACAAAAGCTGGAATCCCTGGTTTGCACTTAGATTTCTTGATTTCTCAGGCCATCCTGAAGGCCTCCTTGGGAGAATGGAGGGTAGTCTGTGCACTGTTAGCCCTCAACATATATGGGGTTATACTGTTTGCAGATGAGCCCAAATTTATCAGCAAGAATGCCATTCATATTTTCCTCCTGAGGAACCCAGTACCCACATTGCTGGGAGATTTCTATTACTCCATTCATCAAAGGAATGAGAAACAAAGGGGGAAGTTGGTGAGATGTTGTGCTCCTTTGTTTCACACCTGGCTGCTCAGACACCTACCTAAAACAGACGCCTTCTTGAATCCTCACCAGCAGAAGAATTGGGCTAAGAGGCTCATTGCTTTGACTTCAGATGATATTAGGTGGTGCACCCAGAGCACCAAAGGCAAGGACATTATCACTAGCTATGGGCAGTACCCAAATGTACCTCTGATAGGAGTAAAGGGTTGCATCAACTATAATCCTTTGCTGTTTAAGAGACAACTGGGCTATGCTTTGGTTCACCCTCCTAGAGTGCAAGATTTAGCTGAGACCCTGTATTGTGAAGTGAAACCTAATTCAGCTGTTGTCAGACAAGCATCCTGGGCTTGGGACAACATCCAGACAAAAGGGATGGCCATTCTTGGAAGATGTAATAATGTTGCTTCAGCTCAGTACTATGACTGGTCCCATACTAGAGCTCAGATTACTGGAATTCCCTTCACCTTGGAGGACATACCTGGACCCTCTACAGCATAGCCAGCAGCCACTGTCAGCCTGGAAGAATTTGAGAAGCTGAAGGAAAGGAATGAGAATCTGTCTCAAGCTCTGAAGAAGACCCTTTGGGAAAGGAGTGATGGTCGTCTGGACATTGAGAGGCTGGAGAAGCTTAGGGTGGAGCATCTTGCCAAAATTGAGAAAACAGAGGACTACATCAGGAAAGCAAGAGCTGGGGAGCAAATATTGAAGAATGCCTGCAAAGAGGCCAAGATTCAGAAGGCCAGGACTGAGCTCTTTCTGCAAGAAAGTCAGGCTAGGTGGGTCAGGATCACTGAAGCCCGGACACAAGAAGATCAGAGAATTCAAGCCAAGATTGAACAGTTAGAGGCCAATGAAAAGAAGCAGCAGGAAGCTTTGCTGGCATCCATAAAGGAGATTTTAGAGTTAAAGCTTAGGGCTGGATTGAAGAGATCAAAGGACCAGGACAGGCACAAGAAGCTGACCACTGCCATTGCCACCAGGAACCTCCTCATTAGGACCATTACAGAGCATCCAGCTGGTCCAGTGACTGAGGCACTTCTGAAGGAGGTTAAGGAGGATGAGTTTGGGTTGGATGTTTGACTTCTTTGCTTGTTGTTCATTTCCATTTTTATGTACTTTTCTTTTTGTTGTATTTTGACCCTCCAGGGGCATGTGTTGTAAAACAAACTATGTACTGTTCAACATTTGTAATATATTAGTTTGCTTTCATGGGGTTTTCTCTTCTCAACAACATCAAAGCATCTTCCTCGAGGTCTAGAAAGGTCAAAACCAAGAACCAAGCCGGATACCTTGGAAAACAAATAAGCATACTGCATTTCATACTAACTTTTGTTTTGTTTTGTAGGTTTTGTTATTATCTCTGTTTCTAACTTTGCTATGACTTCAGGAAATATTGCTCGTCGCCGGGTATTCCCTGTCAACCGTACGCACCGGTATACTCGCAACAACCTTCCTGGTATCCAAATGGAGCAAGTACAGCAGGACCTGACTGAGGTCAGAACTCAGATGGCTAATGAAAGAGTGGAGATGAGGAACCAAATGACTCAATTCATGGCTGTGATGACTGGCTTGACCCAGTGTCAAGAAAAGTTAAGGGCATTGGTTGAGAGGCAAACTCCCGAGGAACCTAATCAGAGGGAGGATGTGATGAGTTTACTAACCCTTGGTTTAGGCTTAAGCTCATTTTCTTATGACACATTCAAAAAGCAATAAAAGGCTAAAAACACAAAAACAAACAATAAACGCCTCCTCTGGGATTCTCTTCTCACCTCATTCACTCACAAACGAGAACTCGCTTCTTCCGTCTAATGCAAGACAGTTTGCACCTGAGCCAGATAGGTCATACACTTGAGCATAGACAAGTAAGCAGTTCATCAGTCAATTCATCTTTCAGTCTCTTGGGGTCGAACTACGGTGTTCTGACTTCCTCATTGCACGAGAGGATACGTAGGCATAACTTAACAGTTATCGAACAAAAGTCTCTGTATATCCCCCCTCCTTCCAGTACTATTCTTTTAGCCTCAAAGTCTTGAGCTTCACTCTTGTTCTTACACTGACATTTCTCTTATACACTTCACATTTATTTTACACTAACACTTGCATTCTTTCCAGCTTTGACACACAGATAGCACTGACACTACCCCTTTTAAACACAAATCTTTTAAGCGTGGATCCCGTCGAGTACGACGGACAATCTGGGTGCTAATAGCTTCCCAGGTTGTAACCAAACCCCTTTCTCAGTCTCTCTGGTTCGTAATCGTCTTATCCATCTTTTCTTAGGTTTATGCAGCATTACCTTTCCTTCGAGATAAAAATGCCTAGCTGGCGACTCTATTCTTTCCTTCCCTCTTTCGCCGACCGTTCGCGTCTGTACCCCTTCTGACCTGGGTGTCATTTGGTGGGAGCAACAATGGTCTTAATAAGAAGGTTCCTTGTGGTGATGGCACTTGTCAACTTCTTATGCTTGTCTTGGTACTTTGATCTCTTCAACCCCGCCCGGAGTTTCAACTCAGAGATTTCTTTCTGTGCTGCTAAAAAGGCTTCTTGATTCTTCCTCTCATTAGCTTCTAGCTACTCTATCCTAGCCTGAGTCCTCTGATCTTCCTGTGAACGAGCTTCAATGATCCTGATCCACCTAGCCTGATTCTCCTCCAAGTAGTGCTCAGCTTCGGCCTTCTGAATCTTGGCTTCCTTGCAAGCATTCTTCAATACCAACTCCCCTGCTCTAGCTCTTATGATCTAATCATCTGTCTTCTCAATCTTGGTCATATGCTCGATCTGGAGCTTCTCTAACCTTTCATTGTCCAGACGACTATCATTCCTCACCCAAAGGGTCTTCTTCAGAGCTTCAGAAAGCTGAGTATTCCTTTCCTTTAACTTCTCAAACTCCTCCAAACTGACTGTAGCTGCAGGCTCTACTGTTGATGGTCCAGGCACATCCTCTAGGGTAAATGGCATGCGGGTGATCTGTCCTCGGGTACGTAACCAATCAAGATACTGAGTTGAAGCTATGTTGTTGCACTTTCCAAGAATAGCAATCCCTTTTGTCTGAATATTATCCCAAGCCCAAGCTGCTTGTCTGGCAATGGCAAGGTTGCTGCTGAATGTCATAGTAAAGGGTTTCTGACAAGTCTTTCTCTCTTGGTGGATGTACCAAGGCATACCCTAATTGCCTTTTGAACAGCAAAGGATTGTAGTTGATGCAACCCTTCACTCCAATCAGGGGTACATTGGGATACTGCCCACAGCTGGTGATGATATATCTTCCCTTGGTGCTCTGAGTGCACCATCTGATGTCTTCTGAAGTAAGGGAAATCATTCTCTTAGTCCAGTTTCTTGACTGATGAGGATTCAAGAAAGCTTCTGACTTTGTCAAGTGCCTCAATAACCAACAATAGAAAAGAGGTGCACAACATCTGACTAATCTTCCCCTCTGCTTCTCATTCCTTTGATGTACTGAGTAGTAAAAGTCTCCAAGCAAGGCAGGGACTGGATTCTTCAACAAGAAAAGGTGGATAGCATTCTTGCTTACAAACTTAGGCTCGTCTGCAAAAAAGATGATACCATATATGCTAAGGGCCAAAAGAGCACAAACAGTGTCCCACTTCCCTGTTGCAACATGAATGGTTGCCTGAGTAACCAAGAAGTCCAAATGGAGGCCCAAAATTCCATCCTTGGTGGTCATATTCTGGTCAATGAGGGTTGACTCCAATTGCAAAGCCTTAGCTACATCTTCATTCTTGGGAGCAGTCATCTCAGGGTTGAAAGGAATCCCTCTCCTGATGGGGACACCCAACAACATGGAGAACTCCTCTAGCCAAGGGCCTAACTGGAAGTCTAGAAAGGTGAAACATCTGAGAGGAGGGTCATAGAACTAAAGACAAGTGTGGATCATACTCCTCTGTGATGCATCCAAGTCCATGATCATGTCCATAATGCCACCATAATGTTCCCTGAATAAAGGGACATGATCAAGAGTGATGAGTGCCTGAATCTGTCTGATGCCTGTCAGAGTGGGCTCAAAGAAATGATAGGTGATGTTGCTCTTCCTGGATGGGTCCATGTTGACAATGGATGCTGGTGAAGAAGACTGAGAAGAAGTACTAGAGAAAATTGCTGAAGATAATTGGAGAAGATACTGAAGAGGATCTCTGATGAAGATAACTGATGAAGAAGGCTGATGCGGATAGCTGAAGGAATCTTAGCAGTAGAACAGGTCAAAACCAAACCAAAGATAAAATGTGGATACCCTGTAAAACAAATAGACAAATGTTAAATGATGCAAAATGATGTATGCAAAATGATATGCAAGGGTTTGTGATCAAGTGTTGGATCTGTTATCTGCCTTGATAGGGTCCATGTGTGTTCATAAGTCCGGATGAAGGCTTAGAGAACCAGTAACCAGGTGGGGGACTCAAATAAAGAGTCACAAGTCCATAGTTTCACAAGAACAGTCCAAAATGATGCGATCTTAAAACAAAACTGGTAACAGGGTATGATGAGGCCAAGGGTTCCTGCAAACCTGTAAACATCCCAACCCCCTCACATGTATTGTTCTAGAACAAGGATCCTAAGACTTGGATCAGTTATGAGAAGCGTAAACACTTCTAACCCAGAGGTACAGTGTTTAAAATAATCATAAAGGATCCTCCTTTAATTCACCTCAGATGCTGAAGGTCATAAAAAGGTCATCCAGACTTGGCAGGCTTCCCAGATAGCCCTAGTACTACAGGAAATCCGTAGCACAGAGTTCTCAAGCAGAAACCCATGTCTGAACCGTGTTTCATATTCCCGCACCAGACCGAAATGGAATGGGAAAGAATATGAAGCCACTCTATCTTATGTGTCACTCAGGCTCCCGGTATGGGACCTTACTCACTCAATATCCCTGCCACCAAGGCAAACCAAAGATCCAGCACAATGATATGATGATAACAGTATGAAATGCATATAAATAGTAAATGAAAGCAATAAATAAAGCTGTACAGAAAGCAATAAATAAAGCAAATAAAAAACAAACACAAGTAGCACATAACACCCCCATAAACACAAATCAAACAAGCGGTAGGAGAAACCCACAAAAAGAACCAGAAGCCCTGGTTGCAAGATAAGATTCCCCAGCAGAGTCGCCAAGCTGTCGCTCCCGAAGATTTGCATCCAGGTACAAGCGCGGACGGTCGGCGAAAGGAGAAAAAGGAATTAACTGAATAGAGTCTCCAGCTAGGCATTTTTATCCCGAAGGAAAGGTAATGCTGCATAAACCTAGAAAAAAGATGGATAAGACAGTTGCGAACCAGAGAAACTGAGAAAGGGGGTTGGTTACAACCTGGGAAGGTATTAGCACCCAGATTGTCCTTCGTACTCAACGGGATCCACGCTTATAAGTTTGTGTTTAAAAGGGGTAGGTGTATGTGCTATCTGTGTGCAAAAAGCTAAGAAAAGAATATACAAGTGCCAGTGCAAAAGGGGAATGCTCAGGACTGAGGCTTTTAAAAGAATGCTGAAAGAGGGGGATGACAAAGAAACTTTTGTTCGATAACAGCTAGGTTATGCCGTAGTTCGACTAAAGAGAACGAAAGATAAATTGACTGTGAACTGCTTGCTTGTCTATGCTCAAGTGTACGACTCGTCTGGCTCGAGTGCTAACTGTCTTGCATTAGACGGAAGAAGCAAATTCTCGCCTATGAATGAGAGTGATGAGAAAAGAATCCCGAAGGAGAAGATTATTGTGTGTTTTTGTGTTTTTCAGTTTTGTTATTGTTTTTGGTATTTTGCATAAGTTAATGAGCTTAAGCCTAAATCAAAGGGTTGAAGACTCATTATATCCTCTCTGATTAGGGATAATGAGCCTACTTAAGTATGAGATAAACATCTCAACTTAATTACCATGATGATGTACGATCAATATCATTAACCTACTTGTGATTATTTAGATGTTTTTGGGTTTTTTTTAGTGTTAAGTAATGAGTTTAATCTCTAATCACAGATTAGTGAACTCATTACACCATCTTAATAGAAGGATAATAGATAAGAACACTTAAGCTGAGGAAGATACCTCAACTTAATCCATGGTTAGGGATTAAATTCATTATATAACAAGCCTTTATTAAATGGATTTTAATTAAGGGATGAGATTAAGAAGTGGATTTTAAGTTTGTAAGACAACTTGAGGAGGACTTGTCCATTAAACACTAAGGTTAGTCCCTCTTAACCATAAGGAAGAGTTAGAACCCTAATGTAAGGCCCAAGTTACAAGATAAAATCTTGATGATTATTAAGTGCTTTGATTAAGAGGTTTAAAAAAATTAAAGGTTTAACACTTAGGATTAAAGTTATACACCCCATCCTAAGAGAAGGATGCAGGCATAACCGTAATTCCAAAGTCCTAAAACTTTAAGAGATTAGTCTCTGATTATGGAGATGAGAAGAGAGACTCAAGGAGACTCAAAGGCAAAAAGCTAAGGGGGACTAACTACAACCCTAATCATTATCATGCTTGGATATCCTATGGTTTGTGAGGCTTAAGAAAGATCTTCAAGGAAGCCACCAATGGAAGAAGCAGATGAAAGGAGGAGGAAGCAGAAGAATAAGTTATTTACTTCCTAAGAAAATAAGTAACTTAAAGGAAGAAAGTGAGAGATATGGAACATAAGTGAATTAGATTCACTTTAAAGACAAGCAAAATTCAAATGAAAGAGATAATAAGAGGTGAGAGGTGAAGGAAAATCCACCTCTCAAGGTAACTTACCAAAAGTACCTGAAAGTGTTTGCATAAATGCATAAGATATAAGGCATGAAGAAATGAATTTAAATGAGATGAAATGAGATGAAAAGACCAAATTAAGAAGTGCTTATGCTGTGTAAAAGTCATATGAGATGATGCAATGTCATACAAGATTCACATGAATGATCATACAAGAATGAGATGTTATGAAAGCATGCTTTGAAGTTTGAAAACACATGAAAGTTTATGAAATGAAATGAATGTAAAAACATGGAAAATGAATGAAGAAATGGTCAAGAAAGGTTCTAACATGCCTTAAGATGTCTAAGATGACATATGAATGCATGAAATGTCATGGCAAGTTCATATGATGATGATTATGCAAGGTGAATGCAAATGAACATGAGAAATTAGGGTTTTATGGACATGTGAGATGCAAATGACTAAAACAGAAGCAATCAACATGATAAAAATTTCAAATCAAGCTCAAAAAAACCCTAATCCCATATTAGGTCACACCCCAAAGGAGAAGGTCATAAGCCTAACCTATCAAAAGTTATGATTTTCCTAAGTTTTCTAGGGTTTTTGGGTGATTCAAAAGGAAAAATGTAAATCAATTTGAAAATGCAAGATAAATTCATGATGAAAATGACCTATAAACTAAATGAAATATTTAACACAATGCAAAAAGAATCGAGTTCAAACTCTTCTTGGTTGGGCAGAAATGATTTTTCAAAGTTAGGGTTTAAAAATGTGATTTTAATGACCCTTAATTCAAAGAAAATTTGGAAACTATGATCAAACATAAAAAGAAATTTGTGTGAAGAGTTTGAAATTGTTTCTAAATGTATTGGAATGGTTCATGATTTTTTTGGTGATTTTTAGAAACCTAAATGCATTTTTAATTAATTAAAATACTTTAATTAATTAAACATAACATTTAAATATTTTAAAAATACCTTATTTATGCAAAAAATAAAATAAAAATTAATTTTGGATTGAGAAAAATATTTAAAGTCAGAATGCAAAAGAAAATATTTTTTTTGAAGTTTTTTTTATCTATTTTTAATAATTTTGTGAAATAAAATGCAATGAAAAATAAAATAAAAACAAAAGTATGCAAGATGAAAGGCTGTGATTGGAAGTTGAGGGATCCAGTGGTCAGGATGGAAAGTCCACATGACTTGTGGTAATCTGATCCTAGGGCCATGATTTAAACTTATTAATTAAATGAGATCCAATGGTCACGTTTTAATCTGACTTAAATTAAATAATTAATTAGGTTTAGGGTTTTAATGATCAATCCTGGCCATCCAAAATGCGCGGCAAACACACATCCAAGGGTCTACATATAAACTCAACTAATTAAATGAAATTAGCCCTAATCACTTTAAGACGGCTGGAACAGTGTTTCGGTCGTCTTCTCCGGCAAGGTCTCTACCCTATCTCTCTCCACAGGCCATAAAAACCTCCCAAACTCTCCAGAATCACTCCCCAAGCATCAATAAGCAAGAATCAACCATCAAAAACAATTTATTTCACGCATTGTAAACACCCCAAATTTGCCCTCACCCATTTCACCATGGCTTGTGATCATTTCATATGCATAAACACAATCATATCACTTCATATCTCAATTTTGAGTCACTGCATTGGTTCTAAGTCATCTGCACCTAGGGTTTGTGATCTGAGCAATCCAAGAGCCTCTTGAGCCACCCCAAAGGCAACCAATCACTTCAAAGGGGTCCATGTGTGTTCAAGCATCATATTATATCCTCTCAAAGTCAAGAATTCCAAAGAATCACAAGAACTGGGATTGGTGTGGATGCAGAGCCAAGTTTGACTGCATAGTTGACCTAAAATTAGGGTTTTGGTTTCAGAGGCCATAACTCCAATTTTTTTTTGTCATTCTTGTTTCCATTGGTCTCTATATGGTATAGGGAGTATGCATATCAAGTTTCATGAAGAAATTCCATGGGGAAGTCATCTGATCAAGAGTTGACTTTCTGGACAAGTCAGTGCAAAATCAGGGCATCTGAGGCCCCCAATGACCCAACCAATGGGTGATATTCATCATTTTGAGTGTATATGATCTTTATTTGATCATGGAAGAAGGTTGAAGTTCATAGAAATCAAGAATTTGGAAGTTTTGCAAATGTTGACTTTTTGGGCATAGTTGACTTTTCAAGAATGCTTCATTTTAGGTCATTTTTCAAGCCTTGATTCTTGATCCAAAAAAGCTTCAAATGGAAAAACTTTGGTCATGAAAGTTGTAGATCTCATCTTTCCCTTTTCAAAAAGTACAAGAACATGATCAAACTCTTCTTGGATCAAAAGTTATGGTGTGACAAAGTTAGCAAAAATCATTGATTTTCAAGGCATGCTTCAAATGTGAATTTTGCAAAATCATGAACCAAAGCCAATTGTAACTTCTAATTCACTTCAAACCAGTATGCAAGCATTCTACATGTCCTAAAAAGTCAGAATTGGACCAAGGTTCACATGTCCATAGTTCATGTAACAAGGCATTTTTCACAAAGTTTCAAAAAGTAAGCAACTTGCAAAAACCACTCATCATACTTCACCAACTAGTTGCCTTGGCTGCTGAACCTCCCTAGCTTCACTCTCATGCCATGCTGCGCCAGCCCATACTCATGTACCAAGCTATAACTTAGCCCATGCCTCTCTTACAAAGAAGTTGACATTTTGCAAAAGGTGACTTACCTATCACAGCAGGCCATGTCACATCACCCAGCCAATTAGATTTGTTTATACTTTCCATTTGCAAGCTAGACATAACAAGAAGCAAGGCTGAAACACTTCATACCATCACATTCACAAAAACACCTCATTTTGCATATTCCTTCAAATCTGTCTCCACAGCATACAAACACAAAAACCATCTTCACCAATCATCTTGCCATGTTTCATTGAGTAGAAAGCAACAAGGTTCAAGCCTGAAAGCAGCATGAACTGAGCTTCACCATTCCTCACCTTCAAAACCAGAACTCTTCGAATCAACCTCCATAGCCATCAAACATCAAAGCTCTCTTCACCAACAGATCAAACACATCAAAAGGAGTCAAAACCACCCTTTACTTTGATCTGAAGCAGCCTGTACACAAAGCTTATTTCCTGCTACACCAGAACTGGTTCTCACAAATCAGCCATCCACAAGAGCTTTGAAGCCTTCCATTAGCATCAGGGGATACAAGGGAGTCCATTTGCACGCAAGGAAAGCTCTGGAAGCTCAGTTTTGAAGCTTTCCAGCTCAGGTATGATCATGGAAACTTTTCTCTCAAAGCTTGATTTTTGAGTTACAAATTGATTATTCATGTCTTGCTGGTCATGGGGTTGGTTTCAGAATCAAAAATGAGTGAAAACTGAGCTTGTATGGTCCCTCTGAATTTTTGCCCGTGAATTTCATTTCTTTCGATTCCTTTGATTCATGATGCATAAATGATGTTTGAGCATGGATTCGTATCATAGGATGTTAGAGGATCATTTAGGGTTGTTTAATTTGTGGAATAGATGCCTGAAACGTGTTCTAGGTTTTTTGGGGTGCCGGAGAAGATGACCGGAGCTTCTCTCCGGTCACCTGAGGGTGATTAGCCCTAATCTCAGGTCATTAATGAGATTTGAATTCTGGGCGTTAGATTAGGTTGACCAGTTGACTTCGCGCGTGAGTGGAAGGCCCAGATTCGTTGATTAGCCCTAATCCTTTCCATTTAGTTTAATTAATTCGTAATTAAATTAATTACCTCAGCATCAATCCTGGCCACTGGATCTGGCGCCAGTCAACCATTTCAAACCAGGATGCAATCCCAGCCTTTCCTTGCGTTTACTTCTCCTTTTATTTATTTTAATTTCATTTCTTTTCCATTTAATTCACACAATTAATTTAAAATAGTAAAAAGTCTTAAAAAATTATGAAATTTTTTCTCATGAGTTTTATTAATTTTTATGATCCAAAAATATTTTCATTTTATTTTTTATCATTAAAAAAGTATTTTTAAATATTTAAAAGATTATTTTTAATTGATTATTGGAAATTAATTAATTAAAAATACTTTTAGGTATTTAAAAATCACCAAAAAATTCATGAAATGTTCTAAGACATTTAGAAACATTGTCCAACCTTCAAACCAAATTTCTTTTTTGATCTTGATGCATTTTAAGAATTTTTCATTAAATTAAATCATTTTTTGTGCATTATTTTGATCATAAGTTCAAAAAATCATTTCTGCCTATTTGAGAAGAGTTGGACATTGATTCTTTTTGCATTGTTTTGTGTTTAGCATGTAGTTTCTAGGATTAAATGGCCATGATTTGATTCCTCATTTTCAATTTGTTTGACATTTCTTTTGTTTAAGAGCCCTAAAAACCCTAATAGCTTAGAAAAATCATAACTTGAGTTTGGTTAGGAGTTGAGACCTCCCCTTTGGACTTTGGTTTAGTATAGGTTTAGGTTTTCTTTGGTTGGCATTTTCCATTTTTTATCTTAGGGTTTGCTTCTGATTTTGAGTTTTGTTTGATATTTGTTTCATAAACCCTAATTTGGGCTTCCATTTGCATCCTTCTTGCATTTTCTTGCATAACATGACTTGCCATGACATTTCAAGCATCCATTTGATTCATTTGACATCTTAAGACATATAGAAAACATGTTTGATCATTGCCCCTTGCATTTGTCATGTTGTTTGCCATGTATGTTTCATAACTTTTCATGTATATCCATGCTTCTAAGCTTGCATCATTTGCATCCATGATCTTGTATGAACATCTCCATACCTTGCCTCATGTTTGTAACATCTTCATAGCATCATTATCATCATCAACATGCTTCTGGTTTTGTTTTTCATCATGTCATTTCATCTCATTTGGCATTGCATTGCATTTCTTTTCTAACATTTCAGGTGGTAAGTAAACTTGAGAAGTGAATTTGCCTTCACTTCTCATAACTTTTCTTTTCATCTCCCTTGCATCCATTGCTGCATTTTTGTTTGTGTTTGAGATTGAGCTTGCTCATTCTTCTTCTCACCTTTCTTTCTTCAAGTGACTTGACTTCTTGAATGAAGCAAGTCACTTTGCTTTTCTTGATCCTGTTCATCTGCATCCTGGTGGTTCTCTTTGAAGACTTCTCTTGTAAACCTCACAAACCTTAGGAACAACCAAGCATGATAATGATTAGGGTTTGATTAGTCTCCCCTCTTAGTTTTACCTTTGTGTCTCTTTGAGTCCTCTCTTCTCATCTCACAATCAGGGACTAAACCCTAAAGGCTTTAAAGCTTTGTGATTAAGTTTATGCCTGCATCCTTCTATTAGGATGGAGTGTATAACTTTAATCCTAAGTGTTAAACCCTTAATGTGTTTAAATCTCTTAATCAATCCATCTAATAATCATCAAGACATCACACTTGTAACTTGGGCCTTGCATTAGGGTTTTAATTCTTCCTTAATTGGTTAAGAAGGACTAACCCTAGTGTTAATGGACAAGTCCCCCTCAAGTTGTCTTACAAACCATAAAACTCACTTCATCATCATACCATTAAATAAAATCCACTTAATAAAGGCTTGTTTTGTCATGAGTTTAATCCCTAATCATGGATTAAGTTGAGGAGCTTTCCTCAGCTTAAACATCCTCATCTATTATCCTTCTATTAGGATGGTGTAATGAGCCTGTTTAATCCCTGATTATGGCTTAACCTCATTACTTAACACTAAACAAAAACCAAAAACATCTAAATAATCACAAGTAGGTTAATGATCTTAATCCTACACCAAAGGTGATTAAGTGTGAGAATCTGACTTCACACTTAAGGTACTCTCATTACCCCTAATCAGAGGGAAGATGTGATGAGTTTACTAAATCCATTGGTTTAGACTTAAGCTCATTAACTTATGACAAACTTTCAAAAGCAATAAAAGACTGAAAACACAAAAAACAAACAATAATCGTCTCCTCCGGGATTCTTTTATCACCTCATTCACTCACAAACGGGAACTTGCTTCTTCCGTCTAATGCAAGACAGTTTGCACCTGAGCCAGACAGGTCATACACTTGAGCATAGACAAGTAAGCAGTTCACAAGTCAATTCATCTTTCAGTCTCTTTGGGTCGAACTACGGTGTTCTGACTTCCTCATTGCACGAGAGGATACGTAGGCATAACTTAACAGTTATCGAACAAAAAGTCTCTGTATATTCCCCCTCTTTCCAGCTTTATTCTTTTAGCCTCATACTCTTGAGCATTTCATTCTCATTCCTACACTGACACATCATTTACACACTTTGCACTCCTTACACTGACACCTGTACATTCTTTGCCAGCCCTTGTACACACAAATTGCACTGACACTACCCCTTTAAAACACAAATCTTTTTAAGCGTGGATCCCGTCGAGTAAGGCGGACAATCTGGGTGCTAATACCTTCCCAGGTTGTAACCAACCCCCTTTCTCAGTCTCTCTGGTTCGCAAACCGTCTTATCCATCTTTTTCTAGGTCTATGCAGCATTGCCTTTCCTCCGGGATAAAAATGCCTAGCTGGCGACTCTATTCATCTCCAGTGAGTTCACGGCTGTGTGTTCTCATTGTCCCTCTCGCCGACCGTTCACGTCTGTACCTTCATATGATCCATTTCATTTGTCGGGAGCGACAGCTTGGCGACTCTGCTGGGGATCCTTATGCTGCAACCAGGGCTTCTGGTTATTTTTGTGGGTTCCTCCTAGCGCTTGATTGATTTGTGTTTACTGGGGTGTTATGTGCTATTTGTATGTGTATATGTGTTGTATTTACTGCTTTCTGTACAGCTTTATTTATTGCTTTCTTTACTGTTTTTTCATTTATCATACTGTCATGTTGTCTGGCTGGATCTGGTTTTGCTTTGGTGGGTGGGTGATTCGTTGAGATTTAAGGTCCTATACCTGGGACCTGAGTGACACCTAGGCTAGAGTGAATCATATTCTTTCCCATTCCATTTCGGTCTGGTGCGGGAATATGAAACACGGTTCAGATATGGGTTTCTTCTTGAGAACTCTGTGTTGCAGATTTCCTGCAATGCTAGGGCTATCTGGGAAGCCTGCTAAGTCTGGATGACCTTTTAGTATTGACCTTCAGAAACTGAGGTGAATTAGAGGAGGAATTGTTATGGTTATTGTAAACACTGTACCTCCGGGTTAGAAGTGTTTACACTTCTCATAACTGATCCAAGTCTGAGGATCCTTGTTCTAGAACACTACCTGTGAGGGGGTTGGGCTGTTTACAGGTTTGCAGGTACCTTGACCTCAGAATACCCTGTTACTTTGCTTGATTAAGAATACTCCATGTTGGAACAGTTCTTGTGATTCTAAAACCCTGGACATGTGGCTCTTTATTTGATTCCCCCACCCTGGTTACGGGATTTATAGACCTCCAACTGGGATTCTTGAACACACTTGGACCTATATCAGGGCATTTTGATCAGATCCAGCTCAGTCACAAACCCTTTGCATTTCATTTGCATACATAATCATTGCATCATATTGACATTTGCTTATTTGTGTTTCAGGGTATCCATTTTCATCTGGTTTTGGTTTTGACCCCATCTTCAGTATTGACTTGTCTGCTTCAGTTATCACCTGCACCAGCCAATCAGTGGCCCACTTCTTCAGTATTATCATCAGCACCTGTCTCTACTCAGTCTCAGCATCATGGCTCCTAAAAAGAGCAATATCACCTATCACTTCTTCCAGCCAGAGCTATCAGATATCAGGAGGATTCAGACCCTGATCACTCCAGATCACATACCATTGTTCAGGGAAAGCTATGGAGATATACTTGATATGGTTATGGATCTGGACCCTTCACAGAGAAGCCTGATCCACACCTGCATTCAGTTTTATGATCCTCCACTGAGATGTTTTACTTTTCAAGACTTTCAGTTGGGCCCCTTATTGGAAGAGTACTCCTCATTAGTTGGTATACCTATCAGAGGTGGAATCCCTTTCAACCCTGAGATGGTCTTTCCTGCTAATGGAGAAGTAGCAAAGGCTTTGCATCTGGAACCTGTCCTGATTGAGCAGCATATAACTTCTAAAGCTGGGATTCCTGGTTTCCATCTGGATTTCTTGATCTCTCAAGCTACCCTGAAAGCTTCTCTAGGAGAGTGGAAAGCTGTTTGTGCTTTACTGGCCTTGAGTATATATGGAATTGTGTTGTTTGCAGATGAGCCTCGATTCATTAGCAAGAATGCAATCCATCTTTTCATCTTGAAGAACCCAGTGCCCACTTTATTGGGGGATCTTTATTATTCAGTGCATCAGAGGAATGAAAAGCAGAGGGGGAGATTAGTGAGGTGTTGTGCTCCACTGTTCCATACTTGGCTTCTCAGGCATCTACCCAGGACAGATGCATTTCTGAACCCTCATCAGCAAAGCAACTGGGCTAAGAGACTCACTGTTCTAACTTCAGCTGACATCAGATGGTGCACTCAGAGCACCAAGGGCAGGGATATCATCACCAGCTGTGGGCATTTTCCTAATGTGCCTTTGGTAGGAGTTAAGGGCAGTATTAATTACAATCCTCTGCTGTTCAGAAGGCAACTGGGCTATGCACTGGTCCACACTCCTAGGGAACAGGACTTGGTTGAGACCCTCTATTGTGAGAACAAGATTAGTTTGACTGTTGTTAGGCAGGCTGCTTGGGCCTGGGATAATGTTCAAACCAAGGGAATAACCATTCTGGGGAAGTGCAACAATGTGGCATCAGCACAATATTATGAATGGTCCCGTGCCAGGGCCCAGTTCTCTGGGATGCCCTTTACCATAGAAGACATGCCTGAGTCATCTTCAGCACTACCCCCTGCCACTATCAGTTTGGAGGAGTATGAGAGTTTGAAGGAAAGAAATGAGAAGTTAACTCAAGCTTTGCAGAAGACCCTCCGGGAGAGGAGTGAGGGTATGAGGGAGATTGAGAGGTTGGAGAAGTTGAGAGTAGAGCATCTGATTAAGATTGAGAAGTCTGGGGATTACATTAAGAAGTCTAAGGCCGGAGAACAAATTCTGAAGAATGCTTGCAAAGAATCCCAGTTCCAGAGAGCAAGGACAGACTTGTATTTGAAGGAGAGTCAAGCCCGGTGGGTCAGGATCACCGAGGCTCGTACCCTGGAAGACAAGAGAGTTCAAGACAAGATGGAGCAACTGGAAGCTAGTGCAAAAGAACAGCAAGAAGCCCTGGCAGCAGCCCAGAGGGAGATATCAGAGCTGAAGATCAAAGCAGGGGTGAAGAGGTCAAAGGACCAAACTCAGCACAAGAAGCTAGCAGCAGCTGTTACGACCCGGAATCTCCTCATCAGGAATCTCACGGAGCGTCCGGCTGATCCTGTGACCGAAGCACTTCTCAAGGAAGTTCGTGAGGATGAGTTTGGTCTTGGTGTTTGACCATTTGTTTGTTGTTGCTTTCTTTCCATGTACTTTTATTTTCTTGTACTGTATTTTGACCCCTTAGAGGGCTTGTGTTGTAAAATGAACAAGTTGTATTATTTCACCTTCTGTAATATATTTGTGTTAGCTTGCTTCATCTGAGTTTTCTTCAAGCAACAACAGCATCTTCAAGGGTCTGGAAGGGTCAAAACTGAATGCCAAACCGGATACCTTGAGAACAAATAAGCATAACTGCATTGCATGCTAACCCTTTGTTTGTTTTGTAGGTTTTTGTTTTGTTGTTGCTAACCTCTGTTGTGATGCCTCAGGAACTATTGCTAGGCGCCGGGTATTTCCCCTCAACCGTCCGCACCGTTATCCGACCCGAAACAACCTTCCGGGCATTCAAATGGATCAGATGCAGCAGGACCTTACTGAGGTCAGAAATCAAATGGCAAACGAAAGGCTAGAAATGAGGAATCAAATGACTCAGTTTATGGAAGTTATGAACAACATGGCCCAGAGCCAGGAAAGATTGAGAGCCATGGTGGAAAGGAAAAATCAAGAGGATCCACACATAGGGACTGCCGGTACCAGCAACAATGAAAGGGTACAACCTCATGTCAACCCTCCGGTATTTGGACCACACCTCCATCCTGAGGTCAATACTCCAGCAAATGTTCAAGGGACTGCCACCGCAGCCAGGGTACTACAAGAAGATCCTCAGGAGGACCAATTCACAGTAATGGGTGCTGGGGAAGAAGCTTATGATAGAAGGTTGGATGAGATAGCTGAGAAATTGAGGTCCTTAGAATCTCAAAACTCTTTGGGTTTCGACGTCATGGACATGGGCTTGGTAGACGGGGTCAGGATCCCCCATAAGTTCAAGCCTCCTTGTTTTGAAAAGTATAACGGGACTTCATGCCCCCGGACTCATTTACAGTCGTTTCTGGGAAGGCTGAAGGCCTATACAATGGATGAGAAGCTCTGGATGTTCTATTTCGAAGACAGCTTAACTGGAGCGTCAAGAGAATGGTACTCTCACTTGACAAGGGCAACTATTAGATGCTGGAAAGACCTGGCAGAGGCCTTCATCAGACAGTATCAGTATAACTTAGACATGGCACCCAACAGGACCCTCCTAATGGGAATGTCACAGTCGTCAAGGGAAAGTTTCCGAGAATATGCACAGAGATGGAGGCAACTGGCTGCTGCTGTTCAACCACCTATGTCTGAACGGGAAATGGCAGATATGTTCATGAACACCCTTCAGGGAACTTACATTGACAGGCTGGCTGCTTTCTCTTCCACTAGCTTTGCAGATGTTGTCATAGCCGGAGAGAGAATTGAAAGCTTGTTAAAAATGGGAAAGATCTCAGACAACGGTGCAAGCTCGTCCAGTAGTGCAAGAAAGCCTTTTGCAGGCCCGAGAAGAACTGGCGAGACCAATGCCATCCATTCAAACAGGGGCAGGCCCCAATATGTCCAAAGGTCAATAGCAGCAGTCACCATTCCTGCTCCAGCTCATCCTCAACCTGTCTATCAACCTCCGCAGCAAAACTATCAGCCGCAACCTCAATACCATCAGCAAAATCAGTATCCTCCAAGAAATTACAACAACAGCAATACCAACAACAACAGTCAACAAAGGCCATTTCAGCAGAGGCCATCTCAAGCTAATAGGGTGATCGATCCAATCCCTATGCCATATGCTACCCTGCTGCCACAACTCCTGAAACTCAACCTAGTTGAGCTAAGGACGCTGGCACCTCCAGATCCCAACAGTCTACCCAGGAATTATGACTCCAATGCTAGGTGCGCTTTTCATTCAAACGCACCTGGCCACAGTACAGAAAAGTGCAGAGCTCTGCATATGAAGGTACAAGACCTGGTAGACTCGAAAGCTCTGAATTTCGCACCACCACCCAATGTCAATAAGAATCCAATGCCAAACCACGGTGGTCCTAGAATTAACGCTATTGAAGAAGACAAACCGTCTTATTTAATAACCAGTGTGGGACAGATCAGGACACCATTGGTAGAAATCAAGGCTCAGCTCTTGGAATGCAACATGTTCCCAGGATGCGAGTTGGGGTGTGCTTACTGCAATATCTCAGTAAATGGGTGCGATAATCTGAGGAATGGCATAGATGGCCTTATTCAGAGTGGCCAACTCCAGATCACTACATCATTTCCAACAAATCCAGCAATCTCATCAGCAGCGGTTTCAGAACCTCCTACAACTGCAGCAACCATTGTTCCTGACAATTCTTCGGCTTCATCAACAAGTACTTCATCCATTATCTCAACTGATCAGTTCTCAACAAATTTTCCTGCTACAACTTCAGCATCACTCCATTTTGAACCTCCTACAACAACAACATCCGTTCTGCCACCATTGTCTCCTACAACACCAGCAACCAATCATGAAGATGTCTCTACTGTCACCATATTCTATGATCCTGAAAGCAACTCCGCCTACAACTCAGAAGGTGCTGCTCCCACTAGAGCACCAGTTACAATCTATTATGATCCTCAGACTATTACAGTTCCTTCAACAGCTGCAATCAGTCCAGTCACCATCACGGTGCCTGGACCCATGCCTTATGAAAGCAGTAATGCTATCCCCTGGCATTACGGCTCTGACTTGTACTGTGAAGGACAAAGAATCACTTTTGAATCATCAACCCCTGCACTACAAATTGACAATGTGGGCGGAGGCGGAGGCTTCACTCGAAGCGGACGTCTTTTCGCTCCACAAATTCAGAGACCCACGGCCGAAGCAGAAGCTGCTGCCAAGGCAAAAGGGAAGAGCCCTGTGCAGGAAGATCAAGCTGTTAGAGAAGCCTTGAAAACACCATTCGATCAAGAGGTTGATGAGTTCATGCGAATCATCAAAAAGAGTGATTATAAAATAGTGGATCAGCTTCATCAGACGCCTTCCAAGATCTCAATCCTGTCACTGCTTATGTGCTCCGAAGCCCATCGGAATGCACTACTCAAAGTCCTGCACGCAGCTTACGTGCCTGAAGAGATCACTGTCAATCAGTTGGAAGCAGTAGTGGGAAATGTTAATGCTAGTCACGGACTAGGGTTCACCAATACTGATTTGACAACGGAAGGCCGCAACCACAATAAAGCCTTGCACATAACCATGGAATGCAAAGGTGCTGTCCTTTCCCATGTGCTGGTAGACACGGGGTCATCCCTTAATGTCTTACCAAAGAAGGCTCTGGTGAAGCTAGAATATGACGGATTGGCGTTGAGACCCAGCAACCTGGTGGTAAGAGCTTTTGATGGCTCAAAGAGATCGGTTCTGGGAGAGATTGAGTTACCCGTAACGATTGGCCCGCAGACCTTTAAAACTATCTTCTATGTGATGGACATTCAGCCCGCCTACAGCTGTTTGTTGGGTAGGCCATGGATTCACGCTGCCGGCGCCGTGACCTCTACCCTTCACCAGAAGTTAAAATATGAGTGGGAGGGTCAAATCGTTACAATCTGTGGAGAAGAGGACATTTTTGTCAGCCACCTGGCTACCTATAAGTACATTGAGATGGATGGGGAGATCCATGAAACAATGAGCCAGGGGTTTGAAGCCTTGAATGTGAATGAAACATCTGCTGTGTCTGGTACTCCAATGTCATCATACCAACAAGCCCGGAAGGTTGTTGAGGAAGGAACTGCCCAAGGCTGGGGCAAACTGCTATCGGTGGAGAAGAAAGAAGACAGATTTGGGTTGGGTTATAGACCAACTCAACAAGATCAAACAGCGGCTGCGAAAGAGCCCAATTTTGTGAGTGGGGGGATGCTTACCCCTGATGCTATCAACTGTCTGGAAGACGAGCTGGAAGAGGAGCGCAACCTGGAAAGCTGGATTCGTCCAAAGATCCCGGGGAGCAGTATCTCGAACTGGTCTTCCCAGGAAATTATAAGAGTTACTCATGCAGAGTAATTATTATTTCCTGTATTTTTATAAGCATGCATCAAAGTCTTGCATCTTGCCCAAGATGACAAGACTCATTTTGTAATCGGGTCATCTGTACTTTTTGTGCAAACAAGATTAATTAATGAAATATCAGACATCTTTTTGCAAACGAGTCTTTTTTCTTTTCGTTCACTGTTTTTCCATTTTTCTTTTTGTACAAAAAATGAATGGCGGTGTTTTCAAAATGACAACTTCATTTCACTTTTCTAAATAAGATAAAATCAGATCACTAAAATGAACCAATTAAACCCTTGCAGAGAATGCCTTCCAGACAGCACCGACAACAGCACGGCTATGACATCGTATGACTTTGACAATCCAATCAATCAAGCTGATGAAGGGGTTGATGAAGAATATGAGCTTCCTGAAGAGCTAGCCAGGTTGTTAAGACAAGAGGAAAAGGTTATCACTCCTCACCAGGAGGAGGTTGAAGTGATCAATCTCGGTACAGATGAAGACGTGAAAGAGGTTAGAATCGGGGCCTGCCTGCAAGACTCAGTGAAGAGACAACTGATTGACCTGCTTCAAGAGTATGTGGACGTGTTTGCTTGGTCTTACCAAGATATGCCAGGGTTGGATACCGATATTGTTGTGCACAAGCTGCCTTTGAGAGAAGAATGCCCGCCAGTTAAACAGAAACTGCGCCGTACTCGCCCAGACATGGCTATGAAAATCAAGGAGGAGGTACAAAAGCAATGGGACGCCGGGTTCCTTGCTGTGACTAGCTATCCGCCGTGGGTTGCTAACATAGTACCTGTGCCTAAGAAAGACGGCAAAGTAAGGATGTGTGTTGACTACCGGGATCTGAACAGAGCCAGCCCGAAAGATGACTTCCCATTACCTCACATTGATGTATTGGTGGATAACACGGCTCAGTTCTCGGTATTCTCCTTCATGGATGGATTTTCAGGATACAACCAGATCAAGATGTCACCTGAAGACATGGAGAAGACAACATTCATCACACCTTGGGGCACGTTCTGTTACAAAGTGATGCCATTCGGACTGAAGAATGCTGGTGCAACATATCAACGGGCTATGGTGACACTATTCCACGATATGATCCATAAAGAAATAGAATGTTTTGTGGATGATATGATCGCCAAGTCCCTTACTGAAGAGGACCATCTGGTAAATCTGCTCAAATTGTTCAAGCGTCTGAGGAAGTACCAACTGAAGTTGAACCCCAACAAATGCACATTCGGGGTGCGATCTGGTAAGCTGCTGGGCTTTATTGTAAGCGAGAAAGGGATTGAAGTTGACCCTGATAAAGTCAAAGCCATCCAAGAGATGCCTGCACCGAAAACAGAGAAAGAAGTTCGAGGTTTCTTAGGTCGATTGAACTACATCTCACGGTTCATATCTCACCTTACGGCAACCTGTGAACCCTTGTTCAAGCTGTTAAGAAAGGAACAAACGGTCAGGTGGAATGAAGACTGCCAAAAGGCTTTTGACAAGATCAAAGAATATCTGCAAGAACCTCCAATCCTTATGCCTCCAGTTGAAGGAAGACCTCTGATAATGTACTTGACAGTATTAGAAGAGTCAATGGGGTGTGTGCTGGGCCAGCATGACGAGTCTGGTCGAAAAGAGTATGCAATATACTACCTAAGCAAAAAGTTTACCGACTGTGAACAACGTTATTCACTGCTCGAGAAAACTTGCTGTGCTTTAGCGTGGGCTGCTCGCCGACTGAGACAGTATATGTTGACCCACACTACTTTGTTGATATCCAAAATGGACCCAGTTAAGTACATTTTCGAGAAGCCAGCTCTTACCGGACGGGTTGCAAGATGGCAAATGATTCTCACAGAATACGACATCCAGTACACTTCTCAGAAAGCTATCAAGGGCAGTGTACTATCTGAATATCTTGCTAAGCAACCCATTGATGACTACCAGCCTATGAGGTTTGACTTCCCTGATGAAGACATCATGTTCATTAAAGCAAAAGATCATGAAGAGCCTATTCACACTGAAGGGCCTGACCCGGGAGAAGAATGGACTATGATGTTTGATGGGGCTGTTAACATGAATGGTCGTGGTGTTGGTGCAGTACTCATTACGCCTAAAGGAGTTCACATGCCATTCTCGGCAAAACTCACTTTCAACTGCACTAACAACGAAGCTGAATACGAAGCTTGCATTATGGGCCTTGAGGAAGCCATTGACCTCAGGATCAAGACATTGACTGTATTCGGAGATTCAGCTCTGGTAGTTAATCAAACCAACGGAAAATGGTACACCCACCAGGATCATCTGATACCTTACAGGGATTATACAAGGAGGTTATTGACTTTCTTCACAACAGTCAAGCTTGAGTATATCCCTCGGGACGAGAATCAGTTTGCGAATGCTCTTGCTACCATTTCATCCATGATCAAAGTTCAAGCTGCTAACTTTGTACCTCAGATTTCAGTATCGAGACTCGATAGACCAGCATATGTATTTGCGGCAGAAGTTGTCAAAGATGATAAGCCTTGGTTCCATGACATTAAGTGCTTCTTGGAGGATCAGACATACCCACCTGGGGCATCTTCCAATGATAAGAAGACTTTGAGAAGGCTTGCTGGTAGTTTCTTTCTGAACACTGATGGATCTTTATATAAAAGGAACTTTGATATGGTACTCCTCAGATGCGTCGACAAGACAGAAGCAGATTTATTGATGCATGAAGTGCACGAAGGCTCCTTTGGTACCCATGCTGGGGGACATGCAATGGCTAAGAAGTTGTTAAGATCAGGCTATTATTGGATCACAATGGATGCAGACTGTTGTGCCTACGCCAGAAAATGCCACAAATGCCAGATCTATGCAGATAAAGTGCATGTACCTCCCAATCCTTTGAACATCATGTCTTCACCATGGCCCTTTGCCATGTGGGGCATTGATATGATTGGCAAGATTGAGCCGACTGCTTCAAATGGCCACAGATTCATCCTGGTCGCCATTGACTATTTCACTAAGTGGGTTGAAGCAGCCTCATATGCAAACGTCACAAGACAAGTGGTAGCCAGATTTCTGAAGAGAGATATCATCTGTCGATATGGAGTTCCCGAACGAATCATTACTGATAATGGTTCCAACTTGAATAACAAAATGATGGCAGAACTGTGCCGGGACTTCAAGATCCAACACCACAATTCTTCTCCTTACAGGCCGAAGATGAATGGCGCTGTTGAGGCGGCAAACAAGAATATTAAGAAGATTGTGCAGAAGATGGTAGTCACTTACAAAGACTGGCATGAAATGCTACCGTTCGCCTTGCATGGGTACCGCACGTCAATCAGAACATCCACTGGGGCAACACCGTATCAGCTTGTGTATGGTATGGAAGCAGTCCTACCTGTTGAAGTTGAATTACCCTCTCTGCGAGTATTAATGGATGTTAAACTGAGTGAAGCAGAATGGGTTCGGGCCCGATACGAACAACTGAGTCTGATCGAGGAGAAAAGATTGGCTGCAATCTGTCATGGACAGTTGTATCAGAAAAGAATGAAGAAAGCCTTCGATCAGAAAGTCAGGCACCGAGAGTACCAAGTAGGAGATCTGGTGCTGAAGAGAATCCTCCCTCCTCATACAGACCACAGGGGCAAATGGACTCCAAATTATGAAGGACCATTCGTGGTAAAGAAAGTTTTCTCTGGTGGAGCACTGATGCTCAGCACCATGGATGGTGAAGATTTCCCGTCCCCTGTGAATTCAGATGTAGTTAAAAAATACTTCGCATAAAAATGACCCGCTGGACATAAAAACAGAATGTAAGTCCAGGCAAAAATAGGGCATCCCGGCGAGTCAAAAACAGAATAAAAGACTCGGGCAAAAATAAGGGAAATAAATGAAAAAATGTACACCCGCTGAGTTGAAAAGCCGCATTGGACAACTCAGGCAAAAATGGGTATCCCGATGGATTGAAAACCCGAAAGGGCGATCCATGCAAAATAAGGGAATAAGCGAACAACTGCATTCTGAATTCGTCTGTATCACTTGCAACTTGGAAAGCTTCAAAAGGATCAAGCTTCAATCAGAACCAGCCTTCTTCAGAAAGCAAGACGAGAAGAAAGTCGAAGGTCATACGAGTCATGGCAGGAGAGGAAGCTCCTTTGAAAGCGTCGTCAACATCGCCAGCATTTTGTTTCTCAATTTGTAACAGTCTCCTCCTTTTAGGAGATTTGTTTCTTTGACTGTATCTTGCCAATTCAGGGCACATGAATTAATAAAATCAGATTTTCAGTCATGTCTCATTTTGTACATTTTATTTGCAAAAAATGTCTGATGTCTTAAAAAAAAAAAAAAAAAAAAACTGATTGCATAAGAATACAGATGCTTATCTTCAAAAGTAAAAACATGCTTGCAGGAAATATGCTTACTCTCAGAAGTATCCTAACTCCTATGATGGAATCCAGTAAGGGATACCTCGGGATTATCTTGTGCGTCTCTCCTTATCTTTGCAGGATTGCAGGTATCCAGAACGCAACCTGGGGGCATGCAAGTTACATCCCAGCAAGCTGGCAAATCAACACTCAATTTTAGCACTCAAGGTGCTTTCTCCCCAGCTGAGTTTGCCTCTCATTACTCTCCCCAGCTGAGTTACCAACAATTCTCCCCAGCCATAGTACCAATCATTTTTCCTCAGTAAAATACAGGAGTCATCTCCCCACAGAATCTTCAGCCTCTATTCAGAAGAGCAACGCAGGAAAGGATCACAACAGAGTGAAGAAAGCTTCTACAAACCCCAGCTGGGCCTCTCATTTATTAGGATAGGTTTATCAGTGACCCGTATCCCCGAGCAAATATCATCTTATTAGATCTACCAATGATCTCATTCCCAGCTGGGATGTCCATTTCAAACAGATCAGCTAGGGATCTCTGCAGCAGCGGGATCCGAATCCTGGATTTGGTATCTTTGCACAATCATGACATTTGCATCATATTCACCCACAAAGCGTAGCATTCCGTCTAATACGGAGCATTACGGCAAAAATCCAACACATAGCATAATCATAAGCCATGTTCTGAATCAACACTTGTGAATAATAACCATTCATCAACAATGTACAGAAAAATCCCCACCAGAGTCCCCGGCAAAGAGCAGTTGCCTCACAAATCACAAACACCAGTATATACTCCTTTTGACACCCGTCCGTGTTATATCCCAGCAGAAAGCCAAAGACATTCTCTTTGTACTCACATATGCTTATATACACTTTCTTGACACCCGTCCGTGTCATATCCCCAGCGCAGTCGCTTACACTTTCATCACCCATATACTTACTTATTATACTTTTTTTGGCACTCGTCCGTGTCACTCTCCCTAGCAGTTAAACACTCATCTATACACCACTCGCTCTTATACCGATACTCGTCCGTATCTTGTATATACCAGTTATATACCCACAGATTCGACAATAGTCCTTGTTCTTTGCTAACCAGTTGGTACTCGTCCGTATTATCACCTCAGAACATTGCGTCTAGTGTTTGTTTCTACATGATACTCGTCCGTATCATAGTCTTAAGGATGCTCGTCCGCATCTTTAATCCATACACTGTGTCAAACACTTATGTCTTCTTGAATATAGACCCTCGCTCGTGTCTACTATTCCCCAGAAGAGTCCCTTCAGATGCAACACTTGTCCGTGTTCTCCGTTAACCAGTTGATACTCGTCCGTATCATCATCTCTGAACACGTGTCAGTTTGTTTCTACCTGATACTCGTCCGTATCATAGTCTTAAGGATGCTCGTCCGCATCTTTAATCTATACACAGCATCTAAACACTTGTACTTTCTCTTCTTGGTTGTAAATACTCGTCCGTGTTTACTATATCCCCAGTAGATCGCAAACAAATTTTCCTTTTTTATCTGACACTCGTCCTGTGCCATGATAAACCCTGAGAGCAGCCGTACCCTGCTGAGTGGTCGTCCTCCACTTCTTGATGGTCGTCCTCCATCATGCTCGTCCGATGGCCGTCCCCATCGTTGTTTTAGCAGCCGTCCCCTGCTAGGTGGTCGTCCTCCACCTTTTGATGATCGTCCTTCATCATTTTATCCAATGGCCGTCCCCATTGTTGATTTTGGTTATCTGGCATTCGTCCTATGCCATGAGAAACCTCGAGAGCAGCCGTACCCTGCTGAGTGGTCGTCCTCCACTTCTTGATGGTCGTCCTCCATCATGCTCGTCCGATGGCCGTCCCCATCGTTGACCTTTTCTATCTGATGGCCGTCCCCATCGTTGATATTTTCGGCAGCCGTACCCTGCCAGGTGGTCGTCCTCCACCTTTGATGGCCGTCCCCATCATAATTCCTTTATTACCCAACAGAGCAGCCGTACCCTGCTAGGTGATCGTCCTTCACCTTTGATGGCCGTCCCCCATCATCTGTTTATTTCATTTATTCTTTAACCCGATGGCCGTCCCCGTCCCCGTCGTGGTCCCTTTTCCTTTTTTAGCCCGATGGCCGTCCCCATCGTTGGTTACCTTTCTTTATGAACTTGATGGCCGTCCCCATCATAATTTCAGTTTCCCCAGCTAGTCGGCCGTCCCCGTCTTAGCTTTACCTTTTATCCCCAGCATGTCGGCCGTCCCCGTCATTGCTTTATTTCCCACACTTTTCCCAGCATGTCGGCCGTCCCCGTCATTGCTATTTGCACAGCAGTCGTCCTCTGCTCGACGGTCGTCCTCCGTCGCCTATACTTTATAATATACTTTATTTTTCCTTTACAATCTATATCCCTTTTCTTCTTCATTCTGTGAGTGCAAATTTTGGACTGTCTTTGGTATTCAACCACAAGTTATCTTGTTTGCCTGTTAAGCCGTTGCTTACAACCTGCACAGCTAACTCATGTTTGAATAGGGGCAGCTGTAAACACCCCAAATTTTCCCTCACCCATTTCACCATGGCTTGTGATCATTTCATATGCATAAACACAATCATATCACTTCATATCTCAATTTTGAGTCACTGCATTGGTTCTAAGTCATCTGCACCTAGGGTTTGTGATCTGAGCAATCCAAGAGCCTCTTGAGCCACCCCAAAGGCAACCAATCACTTCAAAGGGGTCCATGTGTGTTCAAGCATCATATTATATCCTCTCAAAGTCAAGAATTCCAAAGAATCACAAGAACTGGGATTGGTGTGGATGCAGAGCCAAGTTTGACTGCACAGTTGACCTAAAATTAGGGTTTTGGTTTCAGAGGCCATAACTCCAATTTCTTTTGGTCATTCTTGTTTCCATTGGTCTCTATATGGTATAGGGAGTATTCATATCAAGTTTCATGAAGAAATTCCATGGGGAAGTCATCTGATCAAGAGTTGACTTTCTGGACAAGTCAGTGCAAAATCAGGGCATCTGAGGCCCCCAATGACCCAACCAATGGGTGATCTTCATCATTTTGAGTGTATATGATCTTTATTTGATCATGGAAGAAGGTTGAAGTTCATAGAAATCAAGAATTTGGAAGTTTTGCAAATGTTGACTTTTTGGGCATAGTTGACTTTTCAAGAATGCTTCATTTTAGGTCATTTTTCAAGCCTTGATTCTTGATCCAAAAAAGCTTCAAATGGAAAAACTTTGGTCATGAAAGTTGTAGATCTCATCTTTCCCTTTTCAAAAAGTACAAGAACATGATCAAACTCTTCTTGGATCAAAAGTTATGGTGTGACAAAGTTAGCAAAAATCATTGATTTTCAAGGCATGCTTCAAATGTGAATTTTGCAAAATCATGAACCAAAGCCAATTGTAACTTCTAATTCACTTCAAACTAGTATGCAAGCATTCTGCATGTCCTAAAAAGTCAGAATTGGACCAAGGTTCACATGTCCATAGTTCATGTAACAAGGCATTTTTCACAAAGTTTCAAAAAGTAAGCAACTTGCAAAAACCACTCATCATACTTCACCAACTAGTTGCCTTGGCTGCTGAACCTCCCTAGCTTCACTCTCATGCCATGCTGCGCCAGCCCATACTCATGTACCAAGCTATAACTTAGCCCATGCCTCTCTTACAAAGAAGTTGACATTTTGCAAAAGGTGACTTACCTATCACAGCAGGCCATGTCACATCACCCAGCCAATTAGATTTGTTTATACTTTCCATTTGCAAGATAGACATAACAAGAAGCAAGGCTGAAACACTTCATACCATCACATTCACAAAAACACCTCATTTTGCATATTCCTTCGAATCTGTCTCCACAGCATACAAACACAAAAACCATCTTCACCAATCATCTTGCCATGTTTCATTGAGTAGAAAGCAACAAGGTTCAAGCCTGAAAGCAGCATGAACTGAGCTTCACCATTCCTCACCTTCAAAACCAGAACTCTTCGAATCAACCTCCATAGCCATCAAACATCAAAGCTCTCTTCACCAACAGATCAAACACATCAAAAGGAGTCAAAACCACCCTTTACTTTGATCTGAAGCAGCCTGTACACAAAGCTCATTTCCTGCTACACCAGAACTGGTTCTCACAAATCAGCCATCCACAAGAGCTTTGAAGCCTTCCATTAGCATCAGGGGATACAAGGGAGTCCATTTGCACGCAAGGAAAGCTCTGGAAGCTCAGTTTTGAAGCTTTCCAGCTCAGGTATGATCATGGAAACTTTTCTCTCAAAGCTTGATTTTTGAGTTACAAATTGATTATTCATGTCTTGCTGGTCATGGGGTTGGTTTCAGAATCAAAAATGAGTGAAAACTGAGCTTGTATGGTCCCTCTGAATTTTTGCCCGTGAATTTCATTTCTTTCGATTCCTTTGATTCATGATGCATAAATGATGTTTGAGCATGGATTCGTATCATAGGATGTTAGAGGATCATTTAGGGTTGTTTAATTTGTGGAATAGATGCCTGAAACGTGTTCTAGGTTTTTTGGGGTGCCGGAGAAGATGACCGGAGCTTCTCTCCGGTCACCTGAGGGTGATTAGCCCTAATCTCAGGTCATTAATGAGATTTGAATTCTGGGCGTTAGATTAGGTTGACCAGTTGACTTCGCGCGTGAGTGGAAGGCCCAGATTCGTTGATTAGCCCTAATCCTTTCCATTTAGTTTAATTAATTCGTAATTAAATTAATTACCTCAGCATCAATCCTGGCCACTGGATCTGGCGCCAGTCAACCATTTCAAACCAGGATGCAATCCCAGCCTTTCCTTGCGTTTACTTCTCCTTTTATTTATTTTAATTTCATTTCTTTTCCATTTAATTCACACAATTAATTTAAAATAGTAAAAAGTCTTAAAAAATTATGAAATTTTTTCTCATGAGTTTTATTAATTTTTATGATCCAAAAATATTTTCATTTTATTTTTTATCATTAAAAAAGTATTTTTAAATATTTAAAAGATTATTTTTAATTGATTATTGGAAATTAATTAATTAAAAATACTTTTAGGTATTTAAAAATCACCAAAAAATTCATGAAATGTTCTAAGACATTTAGAAACATTGTCCAACCTTCAAACCAAATTTCTTTTTTGATCTTGATGCATTTTAAGAATTTTTCATTAAATTAAATCATTTTTTGTGCATTATTTTGATCATAAGTTCAAAAAATCATTTCTGCCTATTTGAGAAGAGTTGGACATTGATTCTTTTTGCATTGTTTTGTGTTTAGCATGTAGTTTCTAGGATTAAATGGCCATGATTTGATTCCTCATTTTCAATTTGTTTGACATTTCTTTTGTTTAAGAGCCCTAAAAACCCTAATAGCTTAGAAAAATCATAACTTGAGTTTGGTTAGGAGTTGAGACCTCCCCTTTGGACTTTGGTTTAGTATAGGTTTAGGTTTTCTTTGGTTGGCATTTTCCATTTTTTATCTTAGGGTTTGCTTCTGATTTTGAGTTTTGTTTGATATTTGTTTCATAAACCCTAATTTGGGCTTCCATTTGCATCCTTCTTGCATTTTCTTGCATAACATGACTTGCCATGACATTTCAAGCATCCATTTGATTCATTTGACATCTTAAGACATATAGAAAACATGTTTGATCATTGCACCTTGCATTTGTCATGTTGTTTGCCATGTATGTTTCATAACTTTTCATGTATATCCATGCTTCTAAGCTTGCATCATTTGCATCCATGATCTTGTATGAACATCTCCATACCTTGCCTCATGTTTGTAACATCTTCATAGCATCATTATCATCATCAACATGCTTCTGGTTTTGTTTTTCATCATGTCATTTCATCTCATTTGGCATTGCATTGCATTTCTTTTCTAACATTTCAGGTGGTAAGTAAACTTGAGAAGTGAATTTGCCTTCACTTCTCATAACTTTTCTTTTCATCTCCCTTGCATCCATTGCTGCATTTTTGTTTGTGTTTGAGATTGATCTTGCTCATTCTTCTTCTCACCTTTCTTTCTTCAAGTGACTTGACTTCTTGAATGAAGCAAGTCACTTTGCTTTTCTTGATCCTGTTCATCTGCATCCTGGTGGTTCTCTTTGAAGACTTCTCTTGTAAACCTCACAAACCTTAGGAACAACCAAGCATGATAATGATTAGGGTTTGATTAGTCTCCCCTCTTAGTTTTACCTTTGTGTCTCTTTGAGTCCTCTCTTCTCATCTCACAATCAGGGACTAAACCCTAAAGGCTTTAAAGCTTTGTGATTAAGTTTATGCCTGCATCCTTCTATTAGGATGGAGTGTATAACTTTAATCCTAAGTGTTAAACCCTTAATGTGTTTAAATCTCTTAATCAATCCATCTAATAATCATCAAGACATCACACTTGTAACTTGGGCCTTGCATTAGGGTTTTAATTCTTCCTTAATTGGTTAAGAAGGACTAACCCTAGTGTTAATGGACAAGTCCCCCTCAAGTTGTCTTACAAACCATAAAACTCACTTAATCATCATACCATTAAATAAAATCCACTTAATAAAGGCTTGTTTTGTCATGAGTTTAATCCCTAATCATGGATTAAGTTGAGGAGCTTTCCTCAGCTTAAACATCCTCATCTATTATCCTTCTATTAGGATGGTGTAATGAGCCTGTTTAATCCCTGATTATGGCTTAACCTCATTACTTAACACTAAACAAAAACCAAAAACATCTAAATAATCACAAGTAGGTTAATGATCTTAATCCTACACCAAAGGTGATTAAGTGTGAGAATCTGACTTCACACTTAAGGTACTCTCATTACCCCTAATCAGAGGGAAGATGTGATAAGTTTACTAAATCCATTGGTTTAGACTTAAGCTCATTAACTTATGACAAACTTTCAAAAGCAATAAAAGACTGAAAACACAAAAAAACAAACAATAATCGTCTCCTCCGGGATTTTTTTCTCACCTCATTCACTCACAAACGGGAACTTGCTTCTTCCGTCTAATGCAAGACAGTTTGCACCTGAGCCAGACAGGTCATACACTTGAGCATAGACAAGTAAGCAGTTCACAAGTCAATTCATCTTTCAGTCTCTTTGGGTCGAACTACGGTGTTCTGACTTCCTCATTGCACGAGAGGATACGTAGGCATAACTTAACAGTTATCGAACAAAAAGTCTCTGTATATTCCCCCTCTTTCCAGCTTTATTCTTTTAGCCTCATACTCTTGAGCATTTCATTCTCATTCCTACACTGACACATCATTTACACACTTTGCACTCCTTACACTGACACCTGTACATTCTTTGCCAGCCCTTGTACACACAAATTGCACTGACACTACCCCTTTAAAACACAAATCTTTTTAAGCGTGGATCCCGTCGAGTACGGCGGACAATCTGGGTGCTAATACCTTCCCAGGTTGTAACCAACCCCCTTTCTCAGTCTCTCTGGTTCGCAAACCGTCTTATCCATCTTTTTCTAGGTCTATGCAGCATTGCCTTTCCTCCGGGATAAAAATGCCTAGCTGGCGACTCTATTCATCTCCAGTGAGTTCACGGTTGTGTGTTCTCATTGTCCCTCTCGCCGACCGTTCGCGTCTGTACCTTCATATGATCCATTTCATTTGTCGGGAGCGACACGCATACATGATGAAACAAAGTAAGAACAAATTCACGGGCAAAGTTTCAGAAGAAAAATACATGCACATTTCTCAATCATTTTCAAAAATAAACATGTCACAATGATCAACTAAACATGTATAATCATTTAGAAACTTAAAACAAGAGTTCTAGAAAAAATGTTCATCATGGCTACCTGAGTTGAAGCTTTGCAAACTGGAGCTTTCTGACCTCTTCCTTTGTGCAAAATGCCTCCAATGATCCCTCTGATGCTTCTGGAAAGCTTGAATGGGGTTTAAATGGCCTCCTTTGTGAGTTTCAGTTCTGAGGAGTGAGAAATCGTGTTCCTATTGTGGGGTGTTTCAGGCTTTGGTGAGGGGTTGAAAATGATCCTTGGGTGTTTTTGAGTTGATTGGTGAAGAAAGAAACAAAGTTTGTTGGTTGTGCAGTGTGATTCGAAGAGATGAAGGTATGAGGTGATTTTTGGCAATCTGAGTGTTGAGAGGTTTTCAGGCTTGTGTCTTGTGATGTTTGAGGTCCATGAGGTTCACATAAGTCATGCTGATTGTTTCAGAGAGTTGGTGTGGCATAGTTTGATTGATATGGGCAAAAATGCAAAAAGTCAAGATTATGTGTACTTGAAGCATGGCACGGGTCAGAGGTGTTTTCATGGGGTGTCTGGCCTTAGCTTGCATCAAGGATGGCCATGGGATTGAATTTGATGAGCTAGAAGGCTTGGATCATGAGATGGCATAGATTTTGCAACTTTCCCTCTTTGGTGTTTCTTGGATCACAAGCCATGAAAACCCTAGATTCAAAGTCCAATTCTGATCTTTTGAAGCTTCTTTGACATGTTAGAACATATTTGTGCACATTAAGGGTCATTAGAATGCTTGGCAAGTGAAATTGCAAAATTCCCTCTTTGGCATGAACTTGAAAATTATGTGATATTTGCCAACTTTGAAAGGTCATATCTTGAGTTCTAGGATGAATCAAGACATGTTTTTGTACTTTTTGAAAAGGGAAAGACCTAATCTACAACTTTCATGCCCAAGAATTTTTCGTTTGAAGCATTTTTAGTCATGAAAGAGGAGGTTGAAAATCTTTCCCAAAATGGAAAGTTTGCATTTCAAGTCATTTCCAAAAATGGCATGTTTGCAATTGGCTCAAAATTCTTCAATCTTGTGAACTTCCAACCACTTCTAAGATCAAAAAAAGATCATTAAACTTCAATTTGATGAAAATACCCCTTTGGTTCCATTGTTGGGGGTCTCAGATGCCCTGATTTTGACTTAACTTGCTCAAGAAGTTACCCAATGAACATATGACTTCCACAATGAATTTCTTCATCAAACTTGGTACATATGATCCTTATAACATATTAAGACTATTAGAAACAAGAATGACCCAAATATTTGGAGTTAAGGCCTCTGAAACCAAAACCCTAATTTTGGTCATCTGTGTAGTGAAAACCCTGGCTCTGCTTCCATGCATTTGCCAGTTCTTGTGATCTCTTAACTTTCATGAACTTTGGGGAGCATATTATGAATATAGAACACACATGGACCATCTTGGAAAGCTTCAAGACCATTAGGATGACTCATATTGATTCTTGGATTGTTCATATCACAAACCCTAGATGTAGATGAAATTGAACTATGCAGTGAAACAAAAATGCAATATGAGATAGTATGCTTATGTTAAAACAAAAATGAAAGATCACAAGTCATGGTGTGATAAAGAGTTAGGGAAAATTTGGGGTGTTTACAAGTGGCAACACTCCTTGTCGAGGGTAAGGCATCGTTAGTTTGATTGCTCTAGTTTGTACCCATTGGAGATAAGGATCCAAAGAGATACATTTTGGTTTTCCTAGAGATTTTATTCCTTTCTTGAGTACATGTTTCCAAGAATGCACAATATCTTCTCTGATAGTCTTGTGTTCTCCTCCTTCATCAAAGAAAATACCTTCCATATGAATGATGACGTTGAGCTAACTTTGAGTGATAATTTATCCCTCCATTGGTACCAATGAGAGGTACATTGGGGAAATTACCACAACTGGTTATGATCCTGATTTCGTCGTAGACTGGATTGGACTAATTGATGTCTGAATTGGTCAAAGACATGATCTTCTGAGACCATTGCATTCCACTTTTAGTTTCCCAAAATGCTAATGACTTGGGTAAGTGGGAAGTGAACCATTTATAGAAAAGTGGTACACAACAAGTGATCATTCCTCTACTGCGTAAATTCCTCAGGTGAACTGAGTAATAAGCATCTGCAAGCAGTGTAGGAACTGGATTTCTGATGAGAAAGATCTTTATTGTATTGATGTCGACAAAGTTTTCTACATTGGGAAATAGGAATATCCCATAGATGAGAAATATGAAGATGACTTATGATGCAACAGTATTTCCAGTGCTGGTGAACTATAGTGCTCTCTCAATTAGAAATTTGGAGGGCAGACCCTTGACTCCTCATTTGGTAGTCCAATGAGCCTTAACTTCCGACTCTTCCAAAGAAAGATTCATGGCAATTGTCGATTCTCCCGACATTTCTTCCAATCTGGAGAACGATACTTTCTCATTAATAGGGATTCCTATCATTTGAGAATACTCTTCCAATGTTGGGCAAAGATGATAGTCAGGAAATGTGAAGCAACGATATACCGGGTCATAGAACTGGACCAGTGTAGCAAGAACAACTTTTACCATGCTGACCTTGAGCAGAGACAAAAGTTCTCCAAAAATTGCCCTGAATGCTTCTAGATCTGTGACAAGCTTTCCTATCTTTCTCAGATCGTCCAATCTCGGATTCTTGAATGTAAACTTGTGGGTTTTCCGTTGCCCAAAGTCCATTTTGAAAAGACTGATATTGTGAAATAGACTTTCGTTCAATTCTTTTAAAAGAGAAAATTATGATGATTATTTTTTTGAAAAAAATGATTTTCTTTAGATGAATGCATGAATGCAACACACAAACACATGGTGAAATCATGGGTTCAAAGGTTCATCGTCATTAGGCCATAGCTCTACCCATTCCCATTTTGTATACTACAGTAAAGATTTTTGTACCTGTAGATCATGTAAGTCAAGGTCAAGGGGTAAATGTTTACTAAATCCTCAATGTTGTGAGTATCCGATTGGAAATCGCCATTTTTTCATGGAGTATGTTATAAACATCAATTTCACACCAAATACCTAGACTAATTTAGGGACTTTTGAGGTTTCACCTAGTCGGGATTGAACTCCCTACAAGCTATCTCAATTATGACTTACCTATCTTAGAGTGCACTCGAGCTCACTTAGATGCAGATTAATCACATAACCGTTTTGAGAGACCACACCAAAGGATGTCAATTGAACATATATTTTGCGGAAATATAAACATAAAGCAGTATAAAAGATGTTTATAAAAGTAGTATATATACATGTTCCTAAACCTAAGGTTTTCTATCTAAAAGGTGGAATTCCCACAGACGACACCATTTTCCTGTAGCTCAATTTTTGTGGTCTTTAATCACTATCACATTTTTGCTACTTTCTGATTTCTATATATTTCTTGATGAAGTTGGTTATGGAAGGGAACATATATCTTAAACTAACGCCGCTTTACATACTGTTGATTGACAGATTCCCACATGGTTTTGGATTTTTTCATAGATTATTTCTTCTTGATATTGGAGAGTTCTCTTCAATTTGGGTCTAGGATGAGGTGAGTGTTTATAAGATAGGGTCATGTTAATGTTTTTGGTATTTGGATATTTCTGATTTTTTTGATTTAGATCCGGGGGCCTAATTATGTTTTTTGTATTATGTGCTCGCAAAGATCTTACGACTTTTTGCCTACGTACCCCCAAAAAGAGAATTGAGGGATCAGAGCATCGTAGTTACTCTTAAAAGGCTAGAGCTAGGAGGAGAGGTTGATTTTGTATCCTGGTTAAAGCACATGATGATGATGCTCAAATGGTTTATACTTGTGTCTTGATCAAAGCCCAAGATTAAAGCTGAAAAAGTTGTATTTTTGTGTCTTGATCAAAGCCCAAGATTGAAGCTGAAAAGGGTTTGTTATAACTGATAGGGGTGCTTGAATTGCACAGCTTAAGGCATAAGCTGAATATGGTATCTTGATTTGCATAGCTCAAGAAAGGCTAAATAGGTACCCTGAATTGCATAGCTCAATGAGGACTGAATGGTTGACCTGAATTGCATAGCTCAGGAAAGCTGAATTTGGGTGGAAATATGACGGGAGGAAAGTGATCTTAGTTATAGTCCAAGTATATGACTAAAAGAAATTAGCTTAGTTAGAGTCCAAGACTATGAGTGTAATGTTGAATTAGCTTAGTGAAAGTTCAAGACTATGACTATAATGAATTAACTTAGTTGAAGTCCAAGACTATGACTATATTGTTTTGGGGATTAGCTTAGTTAAATTCCAAGACTATGACTATAATGTTATTAGCTTAGTTAAATTACAAGACTATGACTATTATGTTTGATTAACTGTAAAGTGTCTGACTTTTGTTCCTTGATTGAAGCCCATGGTTGAAGCTAAAAGAGACTCAGTAGAGAGAATTTGTCATCTCTAGATAGGAAATATTGATTTATACGTGCCTTGATTGAAGCCCAAAGTTGAAGCTAAACAAAGAAAACTGACTCTTTGAGGAAAGTTTTTATGTGTCTTGATTTAGAAGCCCATGTGTGAAGCTTATTTGGTGAGATACTGACTCTTGATTTATTTATATCCTGTATGAAGCCCAGGATGGTTGGTTAACTTTTGATGGGAGACTGACTTTGTATGAAAAGTGTTTTGTCTGTTTGCTTGATAAAAGGTTGGAGGTCATCAAACATTCCTTTGTCAGGGGAGGTTCAATTGTATAAAGCCCAAGAGGAGGCTATCTTGGTCATCCATAGGGGAGAGGGAGACTACTGTATGGGTTTGATTTTATGGATATGTTCCTATGATTTTAGGAAGCTTTTGAGAATCATTGCATTTGAGCCCAAGAGGAGGCTAGGTTACCTTTAGGAGGCCCATGGGTCCTTGGACAAACCCCAAGAGGAGGCTGGGGATGGTTTACAAATAAGCACTTCATCGGGAAGCTTCTTATCTATGTAAACCCCTAGTAAGTTGTAAAGAAAGATCCTAAGTGTTTTGAATGGTGTATCTGTTTGGATGAAAATAACCTGACTACTTAGAGATTCTAGAAGATGCAAATATATACAAATGAGATGCATGTAGAAAAATAAATATGTCAGTGAATGTGTTGAACATTTTTTAGTATGTGTAATACCCCAAAATTTTCCCTCTTGTTTTCCATATCTCATCTAGCAAGAACATCTCCATTGGATCAAAATTGAGAGAGATATGATCAATAAAAGTTGAAGGTTTTCAGCAAAACTTGACTGGTTAGCCATGTGATGGGCAAGCCAGCATGCAGTTATTTTCACAAATACCTTGAGTGCATACAGTGACCAAGTTCCAGACCATTTTTCTCTATGATGGGAGCATCGAATAAAACAATGTTCAACATCAATCTTTTTTCCCTTGATCCCCTCTCCAACTTTCATGTTTGGCAATTTTTCATATGATCAACCATTTGAGAGATATAGTGGATCAAATTAAGGAATTCAAACTGATCATCTCATGTGCATGGGCTAGGCACAAAGACAAGTGTGACACGCCCAAAAGTCAATTTTTACCAAGTGAAATTGTTGTCACTTTAGAGCATCTTAAAGGCTTCATTTCCTTTATTTTTGAACATCAACATTGTTCTCCAATGTGTTATCATTCCAAACATACCAAGAGTTCCTCATTCCATCGACCATGCATAGAGAATTTCTTCATTAACGTCACCATCTTCACATATGTTCTTGGCTGACCAAAATTAGAAATTTAATGCATTGCTATTATTTTATTCACGTTCACACACAAAAACCATTCAATCTTTGCCCTATTTAGCCAAAACAAATTATGTACACTCATGTATACACCACATGCCATGCATAAGAGAGGAAAAGTTTCAAAAGCAACTTGTATGACATGTTATTGTTGTTGCAACCATTATACATCATCAACATCACTACCATTCATCACCTAAGCTCCACCATAATGTCATGTACCCTCTATACACAAGCATAACATGAGCTCATTCATTCTTCTCACTCCGTTCTTATTCCACCCTCTCCATTGCTCAAAGCATGCTCATTCAACTTAACCAAAGTTATAATTGTTAACCAAGGTGGTTAACAGTTAACCAATGGTATAAGAGCTCATTCTAACAGAATTTTGGATCCAACTTAATAGTACACAATCTCACTCTCATACTCTCTGATTTTTCTATAAATTTCTCTCTCTCGAATCTTCTTCTTCACATCTTCACCTTTTGTTCTTCAATCCTCATCAAGCATCACTGGAGTGAATGGAATAAATATTGAACTCTCTTCTTCAGCTTCTATATTTTTAATTTCTCATCAACAATAAGAATTGCAATAGCCTGTATTTGGATTAGTGAATCTCCAAAATCAAGCATTGTACCTCTGGTTTTCTTACAACACAAGATTCATCAAGTTCAGTTTCTTGCTCATCAAACCTTTCCTTGCGAATCTCACTAATTTAAGCTATTTTTCATTTGATTTGGAGCTTATTAGAAGCTCTTGTGGATCTGGCTAGTTGATTGGCACCATAGGTGCTTAGTTGCAGAACTTAGGGCAAACATTAATGGTTAGATTCTCTCTGTGTGTACATTGTATGTGTTTTTTTAGCTTAGATTCATGATCTATGAAGCATAAAGAGTAGATTGGTATAGGTCTTGAGCATTTCTTGTGACTTGCAAATTTTGCTACGGTGGAGAGTGACCGGAGAAGGTTATTGGAGTCTTCTCTGGCCGATGACATTCACGTGAGTTCATAAACCCTAGGATCCCTCTAGTTTATAACCCAACCATCTGATCCTTTTTGCATCAACGTCCATGATCTTTCCAGCGAATAAATGAGGAGCATGCCAATCACGTATTTCATTTTCACATGATTTTTTACCTGAGTGATCCTATGCGTGTGCTTCATCATAATTATCATATGCGTGCACTGTGAGTCCTTTGATTGTGTTAATTAATTGATCATCGTGCATTGACCTGATCCATTGGCCCAGGAAGAGTTAACTTGTTGGCTAACATCCATAGCATAGAGCCTAGTCTTCAACGTGTATTTGGAATGGGTTCTAATTGATATCCACACACCTAGTTTCAGACCCAATGTCTTTTTTAAATGCGCTTTTGCTTGTGTTACACCCCCTCTCTCTTTTTCTTTTTTTTTTCATTTTCTTTTGGATGATTGCTTGAGTTTTAATTTTTAAAATTAGTGCTAGGCATGAAAAAATTCCAATTTAATTCATGATGCATTATCATTCATTTAAATAATTTTTTCATATTTTTAATTCTGATTTTAGCATATTTTGATATTTTTCCATAATTTTATTTTAATTTCTTTTGTTTGATCATCCTTTGTGATACTTGCTTCATTCTTGATTTGTTTGGTCTAGTTGTGACTTGAATTTTCTTATGAGCATTAATAGATGATAGTAGGACATATTGAGGCATCTAATTCATATTTTTCTGTATTTTTAATAACATTTTATCCTAGGGTTTTAATATCATCTTTGTGCATCTTTGTTGAGTGATTTGTATGAAGTTTTAAACCACATTTGAATTTGATCCTCAATGATTCTTTGCCTATCCTTTTGTTACATGTTTACATACTAATTACACTTCAATTGACTTACATCTTTTAATTTTTTTCATCCTTTTAATTTGACTTTTGACTCATTCTTATTGCATCAATGCATGTGTGTTCATTACAAGACTTGTGCTAGGATTTTGGTATGAGTTGAACATGTTTCTTTATGATCATTATTGATTTGTTTTGACATCATTTGTTAGACATATTATAGGTCATTCATATTTCATTATAGGTCATTCATCTTTATCTTCCATGAATTATGTGAACTTGTTTACACTTGCATTCAATCCTAAACTTGTGCATCCTTACTTACGAATCTTTTATCACTTGTTTGGATTCATACTTATATGTCATTGTACATTCATCCACAATCTTTTAGCTAATGTATGAGATCATTTCCATTCATCTTACATGACTTGTAATTTCATCTTTACATGTTTATTAAGTCCATAAACACTTGGTACTTGTTTGAACTTGTTTAGACCTAGTTTGCTTTTCTTCTTCAATATGCTTCAACATGTCCCGTGTATGAACCTTGTATGATCATTATTGCATCCTAACATCATCATATATGTCATATACTACTGAATTTCATTCATTTCCATTCATATTCATCTTTCTCCTTTCATCTTTGACTTGCATTACAAGTATGCTTACTTTGTTTGAACTAGAACAATGTGCATTTTTTCTTGATTCCTATTCTTGAATATTTGAATACATGACTTGTATGATCATTCAATGACATTCATATGCATTCAAAAATAATATTCACTTCATACATTGATGATTGTTCACGCATTCATACTTTTTTGTACTTCATAAGCATTCATCTTTCATATTTGTTACATAACTTGCATTTGTGTGAAATTTTGGTTCATAGTTCAACCTATTTTGAATTTGTATGATACCTTTACAGGGACCTTTAAATCTTAACTACTGACTTTGTAGAGTTCTCAATCCTTCATACACTTTCTTTTTTGTTTCAAGTTTGTTTGTTGCTTAGAACTCTTTCTTAGAATGTTTGACATTTGTTTGCTTACTTTCTTTTGTTTGTACTTAAATATTTGAATTGTTTTGGTACTAACCTTTTGTGTAGGGGATATGGTAATTCTTGAGTATGTGGATGCTTACCCATACTCATACCTCTTCTCCTTTCTCTTTTATCTTTCTCTTGTGTTTTTGTGACAATCATAAGAATACTTCTTTGATATTAACTTCAGCTATTACCTTTAGGTTCATAACTCAACTTCTATCATTGAAGTGAGTTAGTGTTATCCCTCTTCTCTCTTCTTCCTTTTAGAGTTAGGTCTTTCTTATACCTCAATTCAAACCTTAGAAACAACCATGCATGTTAACACTTAGGTTTTGGTAGTTTCCCTCTTAGACTTTTACCTTTCCTTATCCTTTGAGTCCTCTATCTTCTCATCTCAAAACAAAAACATATAATAAATTCCATATGCTTTCATGTGTTACGAGTCTTAAGGCATGGGGTACTTACATTCTGTCTTGGGGTAAGTTTTAAGTCGCCCATCATGTAACAAGTGTTTCGCATGAAAGTGTATCACAAAGAAAATTCAAAACACTTCTTCATCTAATCCAACCAAAAACACTTCATAAATAAAGCAAGTCAAGTGTGATACAAGCCTTGAGTACATCGGAAATAGGTAAGATTGAGGGTTTTCCTCAACTTTCTTAGTGTGCTTCATTATCATCCTGTCTTTGGGAGATGTATGAAGTATACGCTTATGCAAATTATAACACCCATTTTACCCCACACAAAAAATCAAACATATTATTTAAGAGAATCAGAGTTCAACACAAAAAGGGTGTCACATATTCAACATGATCATCAATTAAACAACATGTATGTGTTCTGTCCCGTAACACGGGTTGCAACATTTGTCATTAATAAACAAATCCTCAATTCATGGCAGCGAATCAATATTTAACTTCTTAAAATCATCATAAAGGAAAGGGTACAACTCTAAACCAAAGCATCGTCAACAAGTGTTAAAATTAAACAAAAAAAACAAAATAAACCAAGTGTTCCCCAATGTTACATGACTCAGAGCAGGACACCACCCAGACTCTATAAATAACGAGAGACGCACTCCCAGCTACTTCCGAATCACCGAACTATTCTTGAGAACCTGCAGGATGGCATAATATACATAATATAAAGGCAGAATTATAAGACAACAAGCTATCATACATCATGAAATTCTGGCAACAACCATATAATGCCGAACACAATGTCACAACACTTAACAACAATAAAACTATAAATGACAAAGAAAGAATATAAAAGACACAAAATTTGTTAACACAGTTCGGTGCAATCACACCAACTCTAGGGGCTACCAAGCCAAGAAGGAACTTCACTATCAGTAGTATTAATTCAAAGATCCACAACAAACACCTACAGTTTGCAATCTTTTAATTTAATCCCTACCCAATGAGAGTTATACCTAGGAACTCCTAGTTATGAGACCCCTCTCACTCCTTACACAATCACAGTTAGTGATCTTAAATAACAACACAAAGAAAATGAATACACTCTTCAAGACAATCTTTGACCTACTTAAAAGCTCTAGTCAAATACAAACACTCTTGCTTAAAACCTTCGAGTGGACAAAATACAAATGAACACCTAGTTCAAAACAATTATCAAAAGACAATTGTTTGGCTCACAAAACAAAAAATTAACACACGGGAAAAACTCTTATAAAACTATCCTTATTTTCCACACGTTCACACTAGGGTTGAGTAGCCTTAAATAGAAACTCCAATGGGCATTGGGCCTGCTGAACTTGCACAAAACTCAGAATAAATAGTTCCTAAATTATAGGAACAAAAATAGCAAGAACAAATGTTCTTCTATGACAATTCCAATTTGAATTCTTCTTTCCCTTATGAAACAACCGCGCTAAAACCATAATAAAATCTCAGCAATAAAGACAACAAGATGCGCACACAAAATAGGATTCAACTAGGTCTTTAGGCTCAGTCACACATGCCATGACATCAGTCTTGACATCCTGAAAGCAAACAACTGAAAATATAAACTACACACCTACATAATGCTTAAATCACATGTCATAACATTGCTTATGACATCCTGAAACACAAGAGTTTTACCACAAAATATAGCCAATCAAAACATCTAAAAACTCCCCCTTTGGAAGATTTTTGGCTAAACTAATTTAAGCATTATCAGCTAAAACAAATCAGAAAACAATAAACACAATAGCCAGCAGAAGCACACATTTGAGGACTCCCCCTCAACAGAAGCTGTAAGAGCACAACATAAGAAACATCATCAATAACAGCAGAAGCATCAGAACAAAGGCTATGCACACACCAAAAAACTCATCAGAACAAAATAGTACCAGTAGATACATCACATCAGCTGCAAACAAAAGATATATTTCATCTCCCCCTCAACCTGTAAATACCAGCCCTGCAACACACCATCTGAGGATATTAAAATAAATAGTATTCATCAGCACACAGGAAAGCCTTTGAAAGCCTTTCTAAATACTCCCCCATTTTAGTCATAAAATTGGCCAAACAGGAACATAATCATAGAGCAAAAGGAGCAGATAGAACCGCAAGTACACAAAGAGCAAATAGGCTAGGTAACTAAGAGTCCCAACAACCAAAAACAACAACTTGTTCTTAATCACCATCCTTAGGTTCTTCCTGATATCTAGTACATACTCCAACAACAAAGGCAATGTTAGGTCTATTAGCAGTAAGATACAAAAGATTTCCTATCATGCTTCTATACAAGCTTTGATTAACACTTACACCTTTCTCGTCTTTAGTCATCTTACAATGAGTGGGAGCATGTGTTATTTTGTGGCTGACACTCTCCATTCCAAACTTCTTAACAATGTTTCTGGCATATTTAATCTGAGAGAGAAAAATTGAGTCTTCTATTTGTTTAACTTGCAGGCCAAGAAAAAAATTTAATTCCCCAACAAGATTCATTTCAAATTCATACTGCATTTGTTTGACAAAATGTTGAACCATTTCATTTGAGAATTCACCAAACACTACGTCGTCCACATAGATCTAGGCAATCATGATTTTTCCTTCTCCATATTTGACAAATAGAGTTTTCTTAATTCCACCTTTCCTGTATCCATTCTTGAGAAGGAACTTTGTTAGTCGTTCATACCAAGCTCTTGGAGCTTGTTTTTATCCATACAAGGCCTTTTTCAACCTGTAGACATGATCTGAAAGGTTTGGATCTACAAATCCCTTAGGCTGTTCCACATAAACTTCTTCATTCAAGTGTCCATTAGAGAAGGTACTCTTTACATCCATTTGGTACAACTTAAACTTCAGAATGCAAGCAACTCCCATAATTAATCTTACAGATTCAAGTCTTGCCACAGGAGCAAACATTTCATCAAAGTTAATACCTTCAATTTGAGTGTATCCTTGAGCAACAAGTTTGGCTTTATTCCTTGTCACAACTCCTTGTTCATCAGACTTATTCTTGTATACCCATTTTGTACCAATGACATTGGTTCCTTCAGGTCTAGGTACCAGCTCACATACTTCATTTCTCTTGAAATGTTGTACCTCATCTTGCATAGCATTCATCCAAAACTCATCAGTTATGCTTCTTTGACGTTATTAGCCTCAATCTTGGATAAAAACACGAATTAGATACAATTTCCCTTGATCTGGTTACAACTCCACTGTTTGGATCGCCTATAATAAGATCTTTAGGATGATCCTTCTGAATCCTGATTGACATAGCTTTGTTCACTAGTTTTGGATCAGCAACATATGTAGTTGAATTGGTATCATCTTCTTTTTCAGCAGCTTCTATAGGAGTATCATAGAATGTTCTGATATCATATATGACATTTGGTTCTTTGAACATATCATCAATAACCACATTTATGGTTTCCATCATGACTCTAGTTATAGAGTTGAACACTCTGTAGGCTCTATTGTTAGTAGAGTAACCTAAAAATATGCCTTCTCACTTTTAGGATCCATCTTTCTTCTTTGCTCTCTATCTGCCAGAATGTAGCATTTATTCCCAAAAACATGAAAGTATTGGACATTAGGCTTCCTTCCCTTCCAGAGCTCATAAAGAGTGGTAGGTGTTCCCTTTCTTAGAGTGACTCTATTATGAACATAACAGGTAGTGTTCATAGCTTCAGAAGAGCATAATTTAGAGATTTGTTTTTCTCAAATTCTTTACCATGAACACTTCTGATTCTGATCACACAAATTTCTTTTTCCCTTTGAATCCTTTGACATAGATCTTTGAACACCTCAAAGACATCGAATTTTTCTCTGACAAAGTTTATCCATGTAAACCTTGAGTAGTCATCCACCACCACATAGGCATATCTTTTTCCTCCCAGACTTTCAACCTGCATAGGACCCATCATGTCCATGTGAAGTAACTTCAAAACCATGGAGGTTGTGAGATGTCGAACCTTTGGATGCGACGTCTTGGTTTTCTTGCCTACTTGATATTCACCATACACCTTACCTTCATCAATCTGCAGCTTAGGAATTCCTCTTACTGCTTCCAAAGTTAAGACTCGTTTCATCCCTCTTAGATGAAGATGACCCATCTTTTGATGCCATAGATTTACTTCATCTTATTTGGACAGATAGAAAACATAAGTATAGCTGATGTCTTCATTTATCCAAAAATATAAATTATCTATAGATTTGACTCCCCTCATTATTACTTCATTCTCTTCATTTGTGACAATGCACTCTGCCTTTGTGAAGTTGACTCTGAACCCTTGATCACACAGCTGACTGATACTGATAAGATTAGCAGTCAAACCTTTCACCAGTAGAACTTCATCAAGGTTTGGAACACTTGAACAAACTAGTTTTCCTACCCCTTTTATTTCTCATTTTGCTCCATCACCAAAAGTGACCCAACTAGTGGAATGTGGTTTGATGTCAACCACTAGATTTTTACTCTAGTCATATGTTTAGAACATCCATTATCAAAGTACCAATCCTCTTTAGATGAAACTTTAAGAGTTATATGAGCTATCAAGGCCATATTCTTGGGAGTCCATTGCTGTTTCTTGATGACAAAATTTTACTTCGGTTTGGGCTGTGAGTTTTGTGCAGGATATCCATGAAGTATGAAGAAAAAAGCTTTTATATGACCAAACCTGCCATAGTGGTGACATCTCCATCTTTGATACCTTCTCCTTTGTTGAGCAGGTCTTCTAGGTTCATGATGTTGAGATACATGTTTTATCATCTGTTTAGAAGCATCATCCTTAGCCTCAGGTTTGTTACTTATGAAGAACTCATTTTTAAAGCCAACAAATCCAATCCCTGATAGGTCTTTAGCACTTCTTCTCATCTGATGAATTTCGTCAAGTTTTTCAGATCCATTGTTCAACAATCTGATTGACTTAGTCATTTGATCAAGCTGGAAATTCAATAGAGATACTTTATAATTCAAAAGGATATAGTTGAGATTTTTTGTCCTTTCAGCCTCTAGAGTTGCAATAATATCCTGTTGTTTTTCTCCTTCTAGCAGTATTTGTTCACATCTCATGCATAACTTGTTATAAATATCAACAAGTTCTTCAAACGTCATCTCTTCTTCCTTGGAGTCTTCATCAGGCATACATGTCCATGTCAAGACAGTGATATGTTTAGCCGATTCTTCTTCAAAATCACTCTCAGAATCTCCATCAGACCATATAACGGATAGGACTTTCTTTTTCCCCTTCAGCTAGGTAGGACATGCAGCTCTAATATGGCCAAAACCATCACACCCATGGCATTGAACTCTTTGCTTTGACTTGACTTGACTTCAGCCTTTATGTTTGACTCAGTTGATCTGCTGATGTCAGAAGCAGTGTTCTTGACATTTGATCTTTACCCAAAATTCATCTTATTCATGACCTTGTTGAACTGTCTTCCCATTATGGCAACAACATCTTTCATACTTTCCTCATTCTCCACCTCACCTCTTTCTGCTCCCTCTTTAGTATTTAACATAAGAGTTATGTTTTTGTTCTTCTTTTCAGGCATATCACTGAGTCCCATGTCAAAAATCTGAAGGGATCTAATAAGGTCTTCTACCTTCATGTTGCAAATGTCCTGAGCTTCATCTATTGCAGTCACCTTCATAGCAAATCTCTTGGGAAGAGATCTAAGAATTTTCCTCACTAGCTTTTCATCAGACATATTTTCTCCTAATGCTCCCGAGGCATTAGAAATATCTAGAATGTTCATGTAAAAATCATGAACAATCTCATCTTCCTTCATTCTCAGATTTTCAAATTTGGTGGTAAGCATCTAAAGTCTTGACATCTTGACTTTAGAGGTTCCTTCATGAGTGGTTATGATAATGTCCCAATCTTCTTTGGCATTTTGACAATGATGCACGAGTCTAAATATATTTTTATCAATGACATTAAACAAAGCATTCAAGGATTTAGATTTCCATAGTGCCAACTCATCCTCCTCTTTGTTCCAATCATCCTCCACCTTCAAGGTAGTATTGCCATCTTTGTCAGTAATGGAAGTATTGCCATCTTTGTCAGTAATGGTAGGATGTTCCAGTAATCATAGTTAGAACCATTCAGAATGGGTAGTTTGTGTCCAAATCCTTCTTCCTTGTCCATAGTACTAGAATATTGTCCCTAGATCTCACCTAGAAAATAAAACAGGCAGGGTGCCTGCTCTGATGCGAATTGAAATTCTGGCAACAACCACACAATGTCGAACACGATGCATGACACTTAACAACAATAAAACTATAAATGACAAAGACAGAATATAAAAGACACATAATGTTGTTAACCTAGTTCGGTGCAATAACACCAACTCTGGGGGCTACCAAGCCAGGAAGGAACTTCACTATCAGTAGTATCAATTCAAAGATCCACAACAAACACCCACAGTTTGCAATCTTTTCACTTAATCCCTACCCAATGACAATTCTACCTAGGAACTCCTAGATATGAGACCCCTCTCACACCCTACACAATCACATTAAGTGATCTTAAATAACAACACAAAGAAAATGAAGACACTCTTTAAGGCAATCTTTGACGTGCTTAAAAGCTTCATTCAAATACAAACACTCTTGCTTGAAAGCTTAGAGTGGACAAAATACAAATGAACACCTAGTCCAAAATAATCATCAAAAGATAATTGATTGGCTCACAAAAAAAGCTAACACACGGGAAAAACTCTGATAATACAATCCTTATTTTCCACACGTTCATGTAAACACCCCAAATTTTCCCTCAACCATTCATACCATGGCTTGTGATCTTTTCATATGCATAAGTTCAATCATAGCATCTCATACCACATTTTTGATTCACTGCATTGGTTCAAAGTCATCTGCATCTAGGGTTTGTGATCTGAGCAATCCAAGAGCTTCTTGAGCCACTCCAAAGGTCATCTATCACTTCAAAGGGGTCCATATATATTCAAGCATCATATTATATCCTCTCAAAGTCAAGAAAGTTAAAGAATCACAAGAACTGAGAATGGCATGGAAGCAGAGCCAGGTTTAACTGCACAGATGACCTAGAATTAGGGTTTTGGTTTCAAACGCCATAACTCCAAATTTTTTGGTCATTCTTGTTTCTATTGGTCTCTATATGTTATAGGGATCATGCATATCAATTTTCATGAAGATATTCAATGGGGAAGTCATCTGATCAAGAGTTGACTTTTTAAGCAAGTCAGTGCAAAATCAGGGCATCTGAGGCCCTCAATGACCCAACCAATGGGTGTTCATCATAATTTTGATTATGTATGATCTTTATTTGATCATAAAAGATGTTAGAAGTTCACAAATTGGAAGAATTTCAAGCCATTTGCAAAGTTGACTTTTTGGGAAAATGACTTGTAATGGAAACTTGCCATTTTGGGAAACTTTTTCAACCCTTGCTTTTTGATTCAAAAATGCTTCAAATGAGAAAACTTTGGTCATGAAAGTTGTAAAATGGATCATTCCCTTTTCAAAAAGTACAAGAACTTGACCTAATTCATTTTGGATCAACAGTTATGGCCTTGCAAAGTTGGATAAAATCATTGAAATTTCACTATTGCACAAAATGGAAAACTTGCAATTTCTCATGGCAAGCCTTTATGTGACTTCAATATAACCTCTAATCATCATACCAATGCAATGCATGACCTAAAATCAGAATTGGCCCAAGGGATTTCTCATTTATTTGCTTTGATTTTCACATAACCATAAACCATTCTTCATGAAAGTGTAAAGAGGGATTTTTGGCAAAATCATTCTCAAAGGAATTGTATGATCTCTAGCTGGTTTTAATACATTGTCATGACCTAATGAGGCATCCCACATCAGAAATTCAGCAAGGTTTCTCACATTCACATAGCCAAAAGTCATGAAATGTCACAAGTGGGCAAGTTGCAAAAACTCTCTCAACTCATGATCCAAATGCAGTAGCCTCTCATGAACCATCTAAGGGTCATCCTTGACTCAAGCTGAGGCAGGACAAGCCTCTAGACAGCCTCTGCCATAGCCCATGCTTGAAGTACACCAACTATTGACTTTTTGGCCAATTGCTCCATACCATTCCCACAGTACATGTCAAGTCTTCTGACTCATTCCAATAGTTTAGGACTTGTATATGGATCATAAAACAAGCCTTACACAAGCCTGGAACACACACATTGTAGCACACTCCAAAAACTGTCAAAAACTTTCCTCTCTTCGAATCTCCTTCCACAGCCATCAAACATTCATTCTTTCTTCACCAATGAACCACAAATCCTCCATAGAACAAAAACCCACCATTAAAACAGCCTGAAACCCCCTAGAACTCAACTGTAAAATCTGCTACACCAGAACTCATCTTCACAAATCAGCCATCAACAAAAGTTTTGAAGCACTCCATTGAGCTCAGGGGGACCAGAGGAGTCAGTTTGCATAAGAGAAAGGCTCAGAAAGCTCCAGTTCAAATAACTTCAGTTCAGGTATCCATCAAGAACAAATTTTCCAGAACTTCATTTACTTGTTATAAATTGATTCTACATGTTATCCTGATCATCATGATATGTTTAAAAATGAAAATGAGTGGAAAATGAGTATGTATTGATGTTCTGAAGTTTTTCGCGTGAAAAATGTTTGCTTTGATTTGCTTGATTCATGTAGTTTAAATGTTGTTTGATGATTGATTCATGTTCCATGATGTTAGAGGATCATTTCCCTGTGTTCAATTTGATGAATGGTGGCCTGTAGCATGTTTTAGGGTTTTTGACCCGCCGGAGAAGACGACCGAAACCACTGTTCCGGCCGCCTGAAGTTAGTTTGCCCTAATTAGGGTTAGCTGAGTAATTAGTGTGTTTTTGAATCTGGGCCCTAGGATTAAGTTTCCCGTGTGTGGACCAATGGCTTAGATCATCTCATTAATTCATAATTTCCATTTAACTTAATTAATTAGGTTTAATTAGTTAATTAGCCTGATTTGAATATAGTCCCTTGGATTTGGCGCGTGGTCAACAGGCCTTTCCCCAGTTTCAATCTGATCCGTCCATTGCACATACTTCTCATTTAATTAATTTTATTTCACATTTTTCTCATTTAATTTGTACATTTAATTAAAAATAGCAAAAAATGTTTAAAAATTATGAAAATATTTGTCAAGATTTTCATTATTTTTCAGAACACAAAAATATTTTTATTTTTATTTTTTGCATTAAAAATTATTTTTAAATCATTTAAAAGTTTATTTTTAATTAATTAATGTGAATTAATTAATTAAAAATACTCTAAGGTATTTAAAAATCACAAAAAAATTCATGTAACATTTAAAAACATTTAGGAACATTGTCCAACTCTCAAACCAAATTTCGTTTTTGTTCTTGATGCCTTTTGATAATTTTCTTTGGATTTAATTTCATTTCAAGGCATTATTTTTATTCAAACTTCAAAAATTCATTTCTGCCTAACCCTTGAGAATTGGACAATGATTCTTTTTGCATTACATCTTGCATAGCATGTAGTTTATAGGATAAAATTGGCATGAATTGATCTTGCATTTTCAATTTGTTTTGCATTTTTCTTGACAAGGTACCTTCAAACCCTAGCAATCTTAGGAAATTCATAACTCTCACTAGGTTAAGAGTTGGATCTTCTCCTTTGGGCAGTGAGTTTGTATAGGTCTAAGGTTCCTTTGATTGAATTTTCAATTTTTTATCATGTCATTTGCTTCTGGTTTTGGATTTTTGCTTTGTATGTTGCATATAACCCTAATTCATGCCTTCCTTTGCATCCATCTTCCATTTGCTTTCATACCATGACTTGCCATGAAATTTTATGCTTTCATTTGATTCATAACACATCTTAAGACATATTAGAATCATGTTTGATCATTGCATCTTGCATTTTCCATGTTGTATGTCATTTGCATTCCATAAATTTTCATGTACATCCATGGTTCAAAACATGCTTATCTTGCATCCATATGTTTGTATGATCATTCTCATGCCTTGCCTCATGTTTGCATCATCTCTTAGCATCATTCACATCATACTTATGCTTCTGGTTTTGGTTTGCATCATGACATTGCATCTCATTTTGCATTGCATTCCATTTCTTTACTAACTTTTCAGGTGGTAAGTTGTATTGAGAAGTGAATTTGCCTTCACTTCTCACAATATCTTTTCATCTCTCTTATGCATCATTGCTGCATTTTTGTATGTGTATTGGATTGAGCTTGCTCATTCTTGTTCATCTCACTTTCTTTTTCAAGCAACTTGTCTTCTTAAGTGAAGCAAGTTGTCTTGCTTCTCTCTGCTCCTTCTTCCTTTCATCTGCTTCATTCCTGGTGGTTTCTCTGAAGATCTTTCTTGCAAACCTCACAAACCCTAGGGATAACCAAACATGATAATAATTAGGGTTTTATTAGTCCCCCACTTAGCTTTTACCTTTGTGTCTCTTTGAGTCTTCTCTTCTCATCTCATAATCAGGGACTAAACCCTAAAGGCTTTAAGGCTTTGTGATTAAGCTTATGCCTGCATCCTTCTATTAGGATGAAGTGTATAACTTTAATCCTAAGTGTTAAACCCTTAATGTGTTTAACTCCTTTAATCAATCCACTTAATAATCATCAAGACATCAAGCTTGTAACTTGGGCCTTGCATTAGGGTTCTAATTCTTCCTTAAATGGTTAAGAAGGACTAACCCTAGTGTTAATGGACAAGTCCCCCTCAAGTTGTCTTACCTACCATAAAATCCATTTCTTAATCTTACCATTAACTAAAATCCACTTTAATAAAGGCTTTGTTATGTCATGAGGTTAATCCCTAATCATGGATTAAGTGGAGGAGTCTTCCTCAGCTTAAACATTCTCATCAATTATCCTTCTATTAGGATTGTGTAATGAGTCTGTTTAATCCCTGATTATGGCTTAATCTCATTACTTAACACTAAACAAAAACAACAAAAACATCTAAATAATCACAAGTAGGTTAATGATCTTAATCCTACACCATGGTGATTAAGTGTGAGATGCTGACTTCACACTTAAGGTATTCTCATTACCCCTAATCAGAGGGAGGATGTGATGAGTTTACTAACCCATTGGTTTAGGCTTAAGCTCATTAACTTATGAAAAACACCAAAAAGCAATAAAAGACTGAAAACTCAAAAAACAAACAATAATCGTCTCCTCCGGGATTCTTTTCTCATCTCATTCACTCACAAACGAGAACTCGCTTCTTCCGTCTAATGCAAGACAGTTTGCACCTGAGCCAGACAGGTCATACACTTGAGCATAGACAAGCAAGCAGTTCACAAGTCAACTTATCTTTCATTCTCTTTGGGTCGAACTACGGTGTTCTGACTTCCTCATTCCACGAGAGGATGCGTAGGCATAACTTAACGGTTATCGAACAAAAGTCTCTGTAAATTCCCCCTCTTTCCAGCCTTATTTTTTAAGCCTCATAGTCTTGAGCATTTCATTCTTGTTCCTACACTGACACTTCACTTATACACTTCTCTTACACTGACACTTGCATTCTTTCCAGCTTTGATACACAAATTGCATTGACACTACCCCTTTAAAACACAAATCTTTTAAGATTGGATCCCGTCGAGTACGACGGACAATCTGGGTGCTAATACCTTCCCAGGTTGTAACCAACCCCCTTTCTCAGTCTCTCTGGTTCGCAACCGTCTTGTCCCTCTTTTCTTAGGTTTATGCAGCATTACCTTTCCTCCGGGATAAAAATGCCTAGCTGGCGACTTTTGTCTTTTGAGTTCACCCATGTGTGTTCTCTTTCTTTTCGCCGACCGTTCGCGTCTGTACCCCTTCTGACCCCGGTTGTCATTTTGGTGGGAGCGACAGCTTGGCGACTCTGCTGGGGAACCTTATACTGTAACCAGGGCTTCTAGTTCTTTTTGTGGGTTCCTCCTAGCGCTTGTTTGATTTGTGTTTACTGGGGTGTTTGGTGCTATTTGTGCTGGTATATTTGCTTTATTTACTGCTTTATGTACAGTTATTTATTGCTTTCTTTATAGCTTTATACATCATACTGTCATACTGTTATCTGGCTGGATCTGGTTTTGTTGCTTTGGTGGGTGGGGTTCTATTGAGAGTTTAAGGTCCTATACCTGGGACCTGAGTGACACCTAGGCTAGAGTGGTTCATGTTCTTTCCCATTCCATTTCGGCCTGGTGCGGGAATATGAAACACGGTTCAGATATGGGTTTCTTCTTGAGAACTCTGTGCTAAAGATCTCCTATAGTGCCAGGGCTATCTGGGAAGCCTGCTAAGTCTGAATGACCTTTACTATGACCTTCAGAAACTGAGGTGAATTAGAGGAGGATCTTTTATGATTATTGTAAACACTGTACCTCCGGGTTAGAAGTGTTTACACTTCTCATAACTGATCCAAGTCTGAGGATCCTTGTTCTAGAACACCACCTGTGAGGGGGTTGGGCTGTTTACAGGTTTGCAGGTATCCTTGGCCACAGCATACCTTGTTACTTTGTTTGATTAAGAGTACTCCATTTTGGGACAGTTCTTGTGATTTTAAACCCTGGACATGTGACTCTTTATTTGAGTCCCCCACCTTGGTTACTGGACTTCTGAACCTCCATCTGGACTTCTTGAACATACATGGACCTATATCAAGACAGTAATCAGATCCAGCTTGATCACAAACCCTTGCATATCATTTGCATACATCATCATTGCATCATTTCACATTTGCTTATTTGTTTTTCAGGGTATCCATATTACATTTGGCTTGGTTTTGACCCCTTCATTTGCATAGACCCCTGCTCATCAGTTATCTGCATCAGCTATCTGCTTCAGCTATCAGTTTCCTGCTTCAGCTACCTCCATCATCATCCTCAGCCTATCAGTGGCTCACTTCTAGTATCAGTCTTCATCATCAGCATCTGTCTCAGCTCTTCATCAGCAGTTATGGCACCCAAGAAGAGCAACATTTCATATCATTTCTTTGAGCCTGTGCTGATTGGTATCAGACAGGTCCAGGCACTTATCACTCCAGACCACATCCCATTATTCAGAGAACATTATGGAGGCATCCTAGATATGGTTATGGACTTGGACCCTTCTCAGAGGAGCTTGATCCACACCTGCCTACAGTTCTATGATCCTCCTTTGAGATGCTTCACTTTCCAGAATTTTCAATTGGGACCTCTACTGGAGGAGTTTTCATCTTTGATTGGAGTACCTGTCAGGGGTGGTATCCCCTTCAACCCAGAAATGGCTTCTCCCAACAATGAAGAAGTGGCAAAGGCACTGTATTTGGAACCTACTTTGATTGAGCAGAACATGACAACAAAGGCTGGAATTCCTGGCCTACACTTGGATTTCTTGACTTCTCAGGCCATCCTGAAGGCCTCCTTGGGAGAATGGAAGGCAGTTTGTGCATTGTTAGCCCTCAGTATATATGGGGTTATACTTTTTGCAGATGAGCCCAAGTTTATCAGCAAGCATGCTATTCATCTCTTCCTTTTGAGGAACCCAGTACCCACCTTGCTGTGAGATTTCTATTATCCTGTTCACCAAAGAAATGAGAAGCAAAGAGGGAGGTTGGTGAGATGCTGTGCTCCTCTATTTCATACCTGGCTGCTTAAACACTTACCCAGGACTGATGCCTTCCTGAACCCCCACCAACAGAAGAATTGGGCTAAAAGACTTATTGCTTTGACTTTAGATTACATCAGATGGTGTACCCAGAGCATCAAAGGCAGGGACATAATAACTAGCTGTGGGCAGTTCCCCAATGTGCCTCTTATAGGAGTGAAGGGTTGCATCAATTACAATCCTTTGCTGTTCAAGAGACAGCTAGGCTATGCTTTGGTTCACCCTCCAAGAGTGCAAGACTTGGCTGAAACCCTGTATTGTGAGATAAAGCCTAATCTAGCTGTTGTCAGACAAGCATCCTGGGCTTGGGACAACATCCAGACCAAGGGGATGGCCATTCTTGGGAGATGCAATAATGTGGCTTCAGCTCTGTATTATGAATGGTCTCATGCTAGGGCTCAGCTTTCTGGAATGCCTTTCACCATTGAGGATGCACCTGGACCATCCACAACACCACCTCTAGCCACTGTCAGCCTGGAAGAATTTGAGAAGCTGAAGGAAAGAAATGAGAATCTGTCTCAAGCACTGAAGAGGACCCTCTGGGAGAGGAGTGATGGTCGTCTAGACATTGAAAGGTTGGAAAAGCTTAAGGTGGAGCATCTAGCCAGGATTGAGAAAGCAGAGGACTACATCAAGAAATCAAGAGCTGGGGAGCAAATTTTGAAGAATGCCTGTAAAGAGGCCTAGTTTCAGAAGGCTAGGACTGATCTCTATCTGAAAGAAAGTCAAGCTAGGTGGGTCAGGATCACTGAAGTTCACACTCAAGAGGATAAGAGGACTCAAGCTAGGATTGAGTAGCTAGAGGCTAGTGAAAAGAAGCAACAAGAGGCTTTATTGGCAGCCCAGAAGGAAATTTCAGAGTTGAAGCTTAGGGCTGGTGTGAAGAGGTCAAAGGACCAAGACAGGCACAAGAAACTGACTGCTGCTATTTCCACCAGGAACCTTCTTATCAGAAACATTACAGAGCATCCTGCTGGTCCTGTAACTGAAGCACTTCTGAAGAAGGTTAAGGAGGATGAGTTTGGTCTTGGTGTCTGACTTTTTGCTTGTTGTTGCTTTCATTTCATGTACTTTTCTTTTTATGTTGTATTTTGACCCCTGAGGGGCATGTGTTGTAAAAAACAAACTATGTATGATCCACCTTTTGTAATGTATTTGTCAGTTTGTTCCATTTTAGCTTCTTTCCTCAAGCAACATCAAAGCATCTTCCTCAGGGTCTGGAAAGGTCAAAACCCAGTGCCAAGCCGGATACCTTGGAAAACAAATAAGCATACTGCATTGCATACTAACCTTTGTTTTGTTTGTAGGTTTTTGTTTTGTTTGTTACTAACTCTATTGTGGTTCAGGAATTATTGCTCGCCGTCGGGTGTTCCCTCTCAACCGTCCACACAGATATCCTACTCGCAACAATCTTCCTGGTATCCAGATGGATCAAGTACAGCAAGATCTGACAGAGGTCAGAACCCAGATGGCCAATGAAAGGCTGGAGATGAGAAACCAAATGACCCAGTTCATGGAAGTAATGAATGGCTTGGCTCAAAGCCAAGAAAGATTGAGGGCATTGGTAGAAAGACAGGCCCTAGAAGAACCTCCTCTGGGAACTGGAGGAACAAGTAACAATGAGAGGGGTCAACCCCATGTTAACCCACCAGTATATGGGCCTCATCTACATCAGGAAGTCCACATCCCAAGTAATGTGCAAGGAAATACCACTGCAGGCAAAATCTTACAAGAAAACCCCCAGGAAGAACAGTTCACTGTGATGGGAGCTGGGGATGAAGTTTATGATAGGAGGCTTGATGAAATTGCTGAGAAATTGAGATCTCTGGAGTCTCAAAACTCCTTGGGTTTTGATGTCATGGATATGGGGTTAGTGGATGGGGTAAGGATTCCCCACAAGTTTAAACCCCCGTGCTTCGAGAAGTACAATGGAACTTCCTGTCCACGAACTCACCTACAGTCCTTTCTGGGGAGACTTAAGGCATACACCATGGATGAAAAACTATGGATGTTCTATTTTGAAGATAGCTTGACTGGGGCTTCAAGGGAATGGTACTCTCACTTGACCAGAGCTACAATCAGGTGCTGGAAGGACTTAGCTGAAGCCTTCATCAAGCAGTACCAATACAATCTGGACATGGCTCCTAACAGAACCCTTCTGATGGGAATGTCTCAATCCTCCAGGGAAAGCTTCAGGGAATATGCCCAGAGGTGGAGACAGCTTGCTGCTGCTGTCCAGCCACCCATGTCGGAAAGAGAAATGGCCGACATGTTTATGAATACCCTGCAAGGAACATATATTGATAGGCTAGCTGCCTTTTCTTCCACCAGCTTCGCTGACGTAGTCATAGCTGGAGAAAGAATTGAGAGCCTTCTGAAGATGGGCAAAATTACTGATAATGGTGCAAGTTCGTCGAGTAATCCCAGGAAGCCTTTTGCGGGACCTAGAAGAACCGGTGAGACTAATGCTATTCATGCCAACAGGGGCAGACCTCAGTATGTTCATAGGTCAGTGGCAGCTGTCACTATTCCAGCTCCGATTCCTCAGCAACCAACATATCAACCACAACAACAACCACACTATCAACAGCAAGTTCAGTATCCGCCACAGAGAGCCTACAACAACAACAATAACAACAATCAACAGCAAAGAACTTTTCAGCAAAGACCGTCACAGGCAAATAGGGTAATTGATCCAATCCCTATGCCTTATGCCGCTTTATTGCCACAACTCCTGAAACTCAACTTGGTTGAGTTAAGGACATTGGCACCACCAGATCCCTCCAGTCTTCCAAGAAACTATGATGTCAACGCCAAATGTGCTTTTCACTCCAATGCACCTGGCCACAATATAGAGAAATGCAGGGCTTTACAAATGAAAGTGCAGGATCTGGTGGACTCTAAAGCCCTCAACTTTGCACCCCCTCCAAATGTCAACAAGAATCCCATGCCCAATCATGGAGGACCAAGAATTAATGCCATTGAGGAAGATAAGCCATCCTTCTTGATAACCAGTGTTGGACAGATTCGAACACCTCTGGTAGAAATTAAAGCTCAGCTCCTAGAATGCCAGATGTTCCCCGGGTGTGAGCTCGGTTGTGGTTATTGCAACATTTTGGTCAACGGGTGTGATAACTTGAGAAGCGGCATAGATGGTCTTATCAAAAGTGGTATACTTCAGATCACAACATCAGCTCCTACAAATCCAGCAATCCCTTTGACGACAATTCCTGACTATTCTACAACTGCAACAACAATCATTCAGACTAATTCATCAATATCATCAACAATGGCTCCATACATCACTTCAAAAAATCAGATGTCAACAACCATTTCTTCTACAACATCAACATCCCTTCATTCTGCAGAATCTTCTACAACATCAACATCCATTTATCCAGCAAGATCTCCTACAACGCCAACAGAAAATAGTGAAGATATTTCAGCAGTCACAATTTATTATGATCCAGCATATGTTCCTCCAAACAACAATTTTCAACAACAAACAGTGGCACCTCCTGCCAGGTCACCAGTCACCATCTACTACGATCCGCACACTATTTCAGTACCCTCCTCTGCTGCAGTCAGTCCAGTTACCATTACGGTGCCTGGACCAGTTCCATATGAAAGCAGTAATGCCATCCCTTGGCATTATGGCTCTGACCTCTACTGCAACGGGGAGAAAATCACCTTGGATTCTTCAACTTCTTCTCCACAAATTGATAATGTTGGGGGAGGCGGAGGCTTCACCAGAAGCGGACGCAATTTTGCCTCACAACTGCAAAGACCTAATGCCGAAGCAGAAGCTGCTGCAAAAGCAAAGGGGAAGAGTGTGGTGTTTGAAGAACCGGCTTTCAAAGAAACTCAGAAGACGTCTTTTGAACAAGAGGTAGACGAGTTTATGAGAATTATAAAGAGAAGTGATTACAAGGTGGTGGATCAGCTTCACCAAACTCCCTCAAAGATCTCCATATTATCCCTGCTGATGTGTTCTGAAGCTCACAGGAATGCATTATTAAAAGTCCTGCACGCAGCATACGTGCCAGAGGAGATCACCGTTAATCAGCTAGAAACTGTGGTGGCAAATGTCAACACCAGTCATGGACTGGGCTTTACCAATGCTGACTTAACAACTGAGGGACGTAACCACAACAAGGCTTTACACATCACTCTAGAATGTAAGGGTGCTGTTCTATCTCATGTACTGGTGGACACTGGGTCTTCACTCAATGTTCTACCAAAGAAAGCCTTGGTGAAGCTGGAGTATGATGGCTTGGCATTGCGTCCGAGTAATTTGGTGGTAAGAGCATTTGATGGCTCTAAAAGATCAGTGCTTGGGGAGATTGATCTGCCTGTGATGATTGGCCCGCAGACCTTCAAAATTACCTTTTATGTGATGGACATTCAGCCGGCCTACAGCTGTTTGTTGGGTAGACCTTGGATCCATGCCGCTGGCGCTGTTACGTCTACCCTTCACCAGAAGCTGAAATTCGAATGGGAAGGCCAGATCATCACCATCTGTGGTGAAGAAGATATCTTTGTTAGCCATCTGGCTACGTACAAGTATATTGAGATGGATGGAGAAATCCATGAAACCATGAGCCAGGGGTTTGAGGCCCTGAACATAAATGAAGCATCTGCTGTACTAGGAACCTCCATGACATCTTATCAGCAAGCCAGGAAGGTCGTTGAAGAGGGGACTGCCCAAGGCTGGGGCAAGCTGCTGCCTGTGGAGAAGAAGGAGGACAGATTTGGGTTGGGTTACAAACCAACTCAACAAGATCAATCAGAGGCTGCCGAGAAGCCCAATTTTGTCAGCGGGGGGATGCTCACCCCGGATGCAGTGAACAACTTGGAAGATGAGTCGGAAGATGAACGCAACCTGGAGAGCTGGATACGTCCAAGGACCCCGGGGAGCCATGTCTCGAACTGGTCTTCCCAGGAAATTATAAGGGTTACTCCTGCAGAGTAATTATTATTTCCTGTATATTTTTAAGCATGCATCAAGTCTTGCATCTTGCCCAAGATGACAAGACTCATTTTGTAATCGGGTCATCTTGTAATTTTGTGCAAACAGATCAATCAATGAATATCAGACATCTTTTGCAAATGAGTCTTTTTCTTTCCCGCTCACTGTTTTTCATTTTTCTTTTTGTACAAAAATAAAATGGCGATGTTTTCAAAATGATAACTTTACTTCACTTTTTCTAAACAAGATTAAAATCAATCACTAAAATGAACAATCTAAACCCTTGCAGAGAGTGCCTTTCAGACTGCACCGACAACAGCACAGCTATGGCTCTGTATGACTTTGACAACCCGATCAATCAAGCTGATGAAGGGGTTGAAGAAGATTATGAGCTTCCTGAAGAGCTAGCCAGGTTGTTAAGGCAAGAGGAGAAGGTTATTACTCCTCATCAGGAGGGGGTCGAAACGGTTAATCTTGGTACGGATGAAGATGTGAAAGAGGTTAAGATCGGGGCCTGCTTACAAGACTCAGTGAAAGAGAAACTGATTGACCTGCTTCGTGAATATGTGGATGTGTTTGCTTGGTCTTATCAGGATATGCCAGGGTTGGACACCGATATTGTTGTGCACAAGCTGCCTTTAAGAGAAGATTGCCCATCGGTTAAACAGAAACTGCGTCGTACTCGCCCAGACATGGCAATGAAGATCAAGGAAGAGGTACAAAAGCAATGGGACGCCGGGTTCCTTGCTGTGACTAGCTATCCGCCGTGGGTTGCTAATATAGTACCTTTGCCTAAGAAAGACGGCAAGGTGAGAATGTGTGTGGATTACCGAGATCTGAACAGAGCCAGTCCGAAAGATGACTTCCCTTTACCTCACATTGATGTATTGGTGGATAATACGACTCAGTTCTCAGTATTCTCCTTCATGGACGGATTTTTGGGATACAATCAGATCAAGATGTCACCTGAAGACATGGAGAAGACAACTTTCATCACACCCTGGGGCATGTTCTGTTACAAGGTGATGCCATTCGGACTGAAGAATGCCGGTGCAACGTATCAACGGGCCATGGTAACATTATTCCACGACATGATCCATAAAGAAATTGAATGTTATGTGGATGACATGATTGCCAAGTCCCTCACAGAAGAAGACCACCTGGTAAATCTGTTGAAGTTATTCAAGCGTCTGAGGAAATACCAACTGAAGTTGAACCCCAACAAGTGCACATTCGGGGTACGGTCTGGTAAGCTGCTGGGATTTATTGTAAGTGAGAAAGGGATTGAAGTTGACCCTGATAAAGTCAAAGCCATTCAAGAAATGCCTGCACCAAAGACAGAAAAAGAAGTTCGGGGGTTCCTAGGTAGATTGAACTACATTTCAAGGTTCATATCTCACCTTACAGCAACCTGTGAACCTTTGTTCAAGCTGTTAAGAAAAGAACAAACGGTCAGGTGGAACGAAGACTGCCAGAAGGCTTTTGACAAGATCAAGGAATACTCGCAAGAACCTCCAATCCTTATGCCTCCAGTTGAAGGAAGACCTCTAATCATGTACTTAACAGTATTAGAAGAGTCAATGGGGTGTGTGTTGGGCCAGCATGACGAGTCTGGTCGAAAAGAGTATGCAATATACTACCTAAGCAAAAAGTTTACCGACTGTGAACAACGTTATTCACTGCTCGAGAAAACTTGTTGTGCTTTAGCGTGGGCTGCTCGCCGACTAAGGCAGTATATGTTGACCCACACCACTTTATTGATCTCAAAGATGGACCCAGTTAAGTACATTTTTGAGAAGCCAGCACTTACCGGACGGGTTGCAAGATGGCAAATGATCCTCACAGAATATGACATTCAATACACATCTCAGAAAGCCATCAAGGGCAGTGTATTGTCTGATTATCTTGCTGAGCAACCTATTGATGATTACCAGCATATGAGATTTGACTTCCCTGATGAAGACATCATGTTCATAAAAGCAAAAGATCATGAAGAGCCTGTTCACACTGAAGGGCCTGACCCGGAAGAAGAATGGACTATGATGTTTGACGAGGCTGTCAACATGAATGGTCGTGGTGTTGGTGCAGTACTCATTACACCTAACAACGAAGCTGAATACGAAGCTTGCATTATGGGTCTTGAGGAAGCCATTGACCTCAGGATCAAGACTTTAACGGTATTCGGAGACTCAGCTCTGGTAATCAATCAAACCAACGGCAAGTGGTACACCCACCAGGATCATCTGATACCTTACAGGGATTATACAAGGAGGTTATTGACTTTCTTTACAACGGTCAAGCTTGAGTATATCCCTCGGGACGAGAATCAGTTTGCAGATGCTCTGGCTACCATTTCATCCATGATCAAAGTTCAAGCTGCCAACTTTGTACCTCGGATTTCAGTGTCCAGACTTGACAGACCAGCATATGTGTTCGCAGCAGATGTTGTTAAAGATGATAAGCCTTGGTTCCACGACATCAAATGCTTCTTGGAGGATCAAACATACCCACTTGGGGCATCTTCCAATGATAAGAAGACATTAAGAAGGCTAGCTGGTAGTTTCTTCCTGAATACTGATGGCTCCTTGTACAAGAGAAACTTTGATATGGTACTCCTCAGATGCGTTGATAGAACAGAAGCAGACTTATTAATGCACGAGATGCACGAAGGATCTTTTGGTACCCATGCCGGAGGGCATGCAATGGCAAAGAAGTTGCTAAGATCAGGTTATTACTGGATCACAATGGATGCCGACTGTTGTGCCTACGCCAGAAAATGCCATAAATGCCAGATCTATGCGGATAAGGTGCATGTGCCTCCGAATCCTTTGAATGTGATGTCTTCACCCTGGCCATTTGCCATGTGGGGCATTGATATGATTGGCAAGATTGAACCGACTGCTTCAAACGGCCACAGATTCATCCTGGTTGCTATTGACTATTTTACCAAGTGGGTTGAAGCAGCTTCATATGCAAATGTTACAAGGCAAGTGGTAGCCCGATTTCTGAAAAGAGATATCATCTGTCGGTATGGAGTGCCCGAGCGAATCATTACTGATAATGGTTCCAACTTGAACAACAAAATGATTGCAGAACTATGTCGGGACTTCAAGATCCAACACCACAATTCTTCTCCTTACAGGCCAAAGATGAATGGCGCTGTTGAGGCAGCAAATAAGAATATTAAGAAGATTGTGCAGAAGATGGCAGTCCTACCTGTTGAAGTTGAGTTATCCTCCCTACGGGTATTAATGGATGTTAAGCTAAACGAAGCAGAGTGGGTCCGATCCTGATACGAACAACTGAGTCTGATTGAAGAAAAGAGATTGGCTGCAGTCTGTCATGGGCAGTTATATCAGAAAAGAATGAAGAAAGCCTTTGATCAGAAAGTCAGGCTCCGAGAGTACCAAGTAGGAGATTTTGTGCTGAAAAGACTCCTCCCTCCTCATACAGACCACAGGGGCAAGTGGACTCCAAACTATGAAGGACCATTCGTAGTAAAGAAAGTTTTCTCCGGTGGAGCACTCATGCTCAGTACTATGGATGGTGAAGACTTCCCGTCCCCTGTGAATTCAGATGCAGTTAAAAAATACTTCGCATGAAAATGACCCGCTGGACATAAAAACAGAATGTAAGTCCAGGAAAAAATGGGGCATCCCGGTGAGTCAAAAACAAAATAAAAGACTCGGGCAAAAATAAGGGAAAATGAAAAAAATGTACACCCGCTGAGTTGAAAAGCCGCATTGGACAACTCAGGCAAAAATGGGTATCCCGATGGATTGAAAACCCGAAAGGGCGATCCATGCAAAATGAGGGAATAAGCGAACAACTGTACTCCGAATTCATCTGTATCACTTACAACTTGGTAAGCCCAAAAAGGATCAAGCGCCGGTCAGAATCAGCCTTCTTCAGAAAGCAAGACGAGAAGAACGTCAAATGTCATACGAGTCATAAGCAAAGGGAAGCTCCCTGAAGCGTCATCAACATTGCCAATACCTTTTGTTTCTCAATTTGTAACAATCTCCTCATTTTAGGGGATTTGTTTCTTTGACTGTATCTTGCCAACTCAGGGCACATGAATTAATAAAATCAGATTTTCAGTCATGTTTCGTCTCGTACATTTTATTTTCATTTGCAAAATGTCCGATGTCCTTAAGATATTGATTGCATAAATACAGATGCTTCTCTTCTAAAAATACGTGCTTGCAGGAAATATACTTACTCCCGGGGGTGTCTAAACTCCTATGATGGAATCCGGTAAGGGATACCTCAGGATCACTCGTGCGTTTCTCTGTCTTTTCAGGATTGCAGGTGTCCAAAGCGCGACATGGGGCATGAAAGCTTCACCCCAGAAAGTTGGCAAATCATTATCTACTCAGTCTATCTCCCAATTAGCACCGGAGACGGTTTTTCCCCCCAGCTGATTGTCAAGTATCATCCTTAACAGGACCCCTACAGAAATCTCCAGGAAGACCTTCCCATGGTCTTTCTTCTTCCCCAGCCGAGTTGCCATTTACTATTCCTCCAACGGCCAAGTGCAAAAGCCGGGGAACCATCTCCCCACAAAGTTTCAGCCTCTATCCAGAAGAGCAACGCCCGGAGGTCTCACAACAGAGTGAAGAATGCTTCTACGAACCCCTAGCTGGGTCCCTTATTGATGAGACAGGTCTATCAGTGACCTATTCCCCCAAGCAGAGTCATATATGCTAGATCTACCAGTGATCTTATCCCCAACTGGGATGTCCACTTCAAGCAGATCGGCCAGAGATCTTCGCAGTGACGGGATCCGAATCCCGGATGGTTACCTCTTGCATAATCATAGCATTCGCATCATTTTTCTCCCCATAGAGCGTAGCATTCCGTCTAATACGGAGCATTACGGCAAAAATCAAACATATTGCATAATCGTAAGCCATGATTCTGAAGCAAACACTTGTGAATATTGACAATCCATCAACAATATACAGAAAACTCCTCAGATTCCCCGGCAGAGAGCCAAGGAACTTTCCCTGAAGATACGGATGCGTCCTGACACCCGTCCGTGTCATATCCCCAGCGGAGAGCTAAAAGCTAAAGCATTGGCCTTACACTCACAAATACCTGATACACACTGCTTTTGGCACCCGTCCGTGTCACCATTCCCCAGTAAAGTCGCCCGAGCTGTCTGTACAAATAAACACTTGTATATTACAAATACTTCTTGACACTCGTCTGTGTCGTACCCCCAGTAGAAAGCCAAAGCGTCCCCTTTGCACCCACAGATACATATACATACGATTCCTTGACACCCGTCTGTGTCATCTCCCCAGCACAGTTGCCTAAACACTTTGTAAACCAAATACTTGTTTATAATACACTTCTTCCGACACCCGTCCGTGTCGTGCTCTCCACAGCAAGTTAAACACTCATCTGTACACCACTCATACTTATTACTCCTGTTTCACTCATACAGATACTCGTACGTATCCTGTATACACCATTTATATCCCTTCAGAATCGATACTCGTCCATGTTCTTTGTTAACCCGTTGATACTCGTCCGTATCATCATCTCAGAACATGCGTCAAGCGTTTGTTTCTACCTGATACTCGTCCGTATCATAGTCTTAGGGATGCTCATCCGCATCTTTAATCCATACACGTGTCAAACACTCATGTCTTCTTGAATTTAGACACTCGTCTATGTCTACTATTCCCCAGAAGAGTCCCCTCAGAAGCAACACTCGTCTGTGTTCTTTGTCAACATGTTGGTACTCGTCTGTATCGTCATCTCTAAACATGCGTCAGCGTTTGTTTCTACTGATACTCGTCCATATCACGGTCTTAGGGATGCTCGCCCGCATCTTTAATCTATACACAACGTTAAAACACTTATACCTTTTATTTCTTGGATGTAAACACTCGTCTGTGTTTACTATTCCCCAGTAGGTCGCCAGCAAAGCAACCTTTTTCTATCTGACATTCGTCCTATGTCATGATACTTCCGGCAGCCGTACCCTGCCAGGTGATCGTCCTTCACCTTTGGATGACCGTCCCTCATCCTTTCCCCAGCGGAGTCTCTATTCATTAGAACCCCTTTATCTATCCGACATTCGTCCTATATCGTGATATTTAGCAGCCGTCCCCTGCTAGGTGATCGTCCTTTTGATGATCGTCCTTCATCATTTTATCCGATGGCCGTCCCCATCGTTGATCTTGTTATCTGACATTCGTCCTATGTCATGATAAACCTTGAGAGCAGCCGTCCCCTGCTAGGTGATCGTCCTTCACCTCTTGATGATCGTCCTTCATCATGCTCATCCGATGGCCGTCCCCATCGTCTACCTTCTATCCGGCATTCGTCCTATGTCGCGATACTTCCGGCAGCCGTACCCTGCCAGGTGATCGTCCTTCACCTTAGATGACCGTCCCTCATCTTATCCCCAACAGAGCAGCCGTCCCCTGCTAGGTGATCGTCCTTCACCTTTGATGACCGTCCCTCATCATTATTTCATTTTTCTTTAACCCGATGGTCGTCCCCGTCGTGGTCCCTTTTTCCTTTTCCTGGTGATCGTCCTTCATCAGTTTAGCCCGATGGTCGTCCCCATCGTTGTTTACATTACTTTATGAACTTGATGGCCGTCCCCATCATAATCTCTCATATCCCCAGCATTTCGGCCGTCCCCGTCATTGCTTTATTTCCCGCATTTTTCCCAGCATGTCGGCCGTCCCCGTCATTGCTTTATTTCCCGCATTTTTCCCAGCATGTCGGCCGTCCCCGTCATTGCTTTATTTCCCGCATTTTTTCCAGCATATCGGCCGTCCCCGTCATTGCTTTATTTCCCGCATTTTTCCCAACATGTCGGCCGTCCCCGTCATTGCTTTATTTCCCGCATCTTCCCCAGCATGCCGGTCGTCCCCGTCATTGCTGTATTTCTCGCATATTCCCCAGCATGTCGGTCGTCCCCGTCATTGCTCTTTCCCCAGCAGTCGTCCTCTGCTCGACGGTCGTCCTCCGTCGCCCGCACTTTATAAACATACTTTATTTTCTTTTACAATCTATATCCCTTTTCTTCTTCATTCTGTGAGTGCAAATTTTGGACTGTCTTTGGTATTCAACCACAAGTTATCTTGTTTGCCTGTTAAGCCGTTGCTTACATCCTGCACAGCTAACTCATGCTTGAATAGGGGCAGCTGTAAACATCCCAAATTTTCCCTCATCCATTCATACCATGGCTTGTGATCTTTTCATATGCATAAGTTCAATCATAGCATCTCATACCACATTTTTGATTCACTGCATTGGTTCAAAGTCATCTGCATCTAGGGTTTGTGATCTGAGCAATCCAAGAGCTTCTTGAGCCACTCCAAAGGTCATCAATCACTTCAAAGGGGTCCATATATATTCAAGCATCATATTATATCCTCTCAAAGTCAAGAAAGTCAAATAATCACAAGAACTGAGAATGGCATGGAAGCAGAGCCAGGTTTAACTGCACAGATGACCTAGAATTAGGGTTTTGGTTTCAAAGGCCATAACTCCAAATTGTTTGGTCATTATTGTTTCTATTGGTCTCTATATGGTATAGGGATCAAGCATATCAATTTTCATGAAGAAATTCAATGGGGAAGTCATCTGATCAAGAGTTGACTTTTTAAGCAAGTCAGTGCAAAATCAGGGCATCTGAGGCCCTCAATGACCCAACCAAGGGGTGTTCATCATCATTTTGATTATGTATGATCTTTATTTGATCATAGAAGATGTTAGAAGTTCACAAATTGGAAGAATTTCAAGCCATTTGCAAAGTTGACTTTTTGGGAAAATGACTTGTAATGGAAACTTGCCATTTTGGGAAACTTTTTCAACCCTTGCTTTTTGATTCAAAAATGCTTCAAATGAGAAAACTCTGGTCATGAAAGTTGTAGAATGGATCATTCCCTTTTCAAAAAGTACAAGAACTTGACCTAATTCATTTTGGATCAAAAGTTATGGCCTTGCAAAGTTGGATAAAATCATTGAAATTTCACTTTTGCACAAAATGGAAAACTTGCAATTTCTCATGGCAAGCCTTTATGTGACTTCAATATGACCTCTAATCATCATACCAATGCAATGCATGACCTAAAATCAGAATTGGCCCAAGGGATTTCTCATTTATTTGCTTTGATTTTCACATAACCATAAACCATTCTTCATGAAAGTGTAAAGAGGGATTTTTGGCAAAATCATTCTCAAAGGAATTGTATGATCTCTAGCTGGTTTTAATACATTGTCATGACCTAATGAGGCATCCCACATCAGAAATTCAGCAAGGTTTCTCACATTCACATAGCCAAAAGTCATGAAATGTCACAAGTAGGCAAGTTGCAAAAACTCTCTCAACTCATGATCCAAATGCAGCAGCCTCTCATGAACCATCTAAGGGTCATCCTTGACTCAAGCTGAGGCAGGACAGGCCTCTAGACAGCCTCTGCCATAGCCCATGCTTGAAGTACACCAACTATTGACTTTTTGGCCAATTGCTCCATACCATTCCCAGAGTACATGTCAAGTCTTCTGACTCATTCCAATAGTTTAGGACTTGTATATGGATCATAAAATAAGCCTCACACAAGCCTGGAACACACACATTGCAGCACACTCCAAAAACTGTCAAAAACTTTCCTCTCTTCGAATCTCCTTCCACAGCCATCAAACATTCATTCTTTCTTCACCAATGAACCACAAATCCTCCATGGAACAAAAACCCACCATTAAAACAGCCTGAAACCCCCTAGAACTCAACTGTAAAATCTGCTACACCAGAACTCATCTTCACAAATCAGCCATCAACAAAAGTTTTGAAGCATTCCATTGAGCTCAGGGGGACCAGAGGAGTCAGTTTGCATAAGAGAAAGGCTCAGAAAGCTCCAGTTCGAAGAACTTCAGTTCAGGTATCCATCAAGAACAAATTTTCCAGAACTTCATTTACTTGTTATAAATTGATTCTACATGTTATCCTGATCATCATGATGTGTTTAAAAATGAAAATGAGTGGAAAATGAGTATGTATTTGTCGCTCCCACTAAATGAAGCCAAGTCAGATAGGGTACAGACGCGAACGGTCGGCGAAAGAGAACAATGAGAACACACAGCCGTGAACTCACTGAAGATGAAAAGAGTCGCCAGCTAGGCATTTTTATCCCGGAGGAAAGGCAATGCTGCATAGACCTAGAAAGACATGGATAAGACGGTTGCGAACCAGAGAGACTGAGAAAGGGGGTTGGTTACAACCTGGGAAGGTATTAGCACCCAGATTGTCCGCCGTACTCGACGGGATCCACGTTTGAAAGATTTGTGTTTTAAAGGGGTAGTTTCAGTGCAATTTGTGTAAAAGAGCTGGAAAACAAAATGTACAGGTGTCAGTGTAAGAGAAAAGTGAAGTATATAAGTGAAGTGTCAGTGTAAGAACAGGAGTGAAATGCTCAAGATCATGAGGCTAAAAGAATGAGGCTAGAAAGAGGGGGAATATACAGAGACTTTTGTTCGATAACTGTTAAGTTATGCCTACGTATCCTCTCGTGCAATGAGGAAGTCAGAACACCGTAGTTCTACCCAAAGAGACTGAAAGATGAATTGACTTGATGAACTGCTTACTTGTCTATGCTCAAGTGTATGATCTGTCTGGCACAGATGCAAACTGTCTTGCATTAGACGGAAGAAGCAAGTTCTCGTTTATGAGTGAATGAGATGAGAAAAGAATCCCGAAGGAGACGATTATTGTTTGTTTTTGTGTTTTCAGCCTTTTATTGCTTTTGAAAGTTTGTCATAAGTTAATGAGCTTAAGCCCAAACCAATGGGTTAGTAGACTCATCACATCTTCCCTCTGATTAGGGGTAATGAGAATACCTTAAGTGTGAAGTCAGATTCTCACACTTAATCACCTTTGGTGTAGGATTAAGATCATTAACCTACTTGTGATTATTTAGATGTTTTTTGTGTTTTTGTTTAGTTTTAAGTAATGAGGTTAAGCCATAATCAAGGATTAAACAGACTCATTACACCATCCTAATAGAAGGATAATAGATGAGGGTGTTTAAGCTGAGGAAAGCTCCTCAGCTTAATCCATGATTAGGGATTAAACTCATGACAAAACAAACCTTTATTAAGTGGATTTTATTTAATGGTGTGATGATGAAGTGGATTTTATGATTTGTAAGACAACTTGAGGGGGACTTGTCCATTAACACTAGGGTTAGTCCTTCTTAACCAATTAAGGAAGAATTAGAACCCTAATGCAAGGCCCAAGTTACAAGTGTGATGTCTTGATACTTATTAAGTGAATTGATTAAAGGAGTTAAACACATTAAGGGTTTAACACTTAGGATTAAAGTTAAACACTCCATCCTAAGAGAAGGATGCAGGCATAAGCTTAATCACAAAGCCTTAAAGCCTTTAGGGTTTAGTCCCTGATTATGAGTTGAGAAGAGAAGACTCAAAAGAGACACAAAGGTAAAACTAAGAGGGGAGACTAATCAAAACCCTAATCATTGTCATGCTTGGTTGTTCCTAAGGTTTGTTAGGTTTTCAAGAGAAATCTTCAAAGAGAACCACCAGGATGCAGATGAATAGGATCAAGAGGAGCAAAGAGACTTACTTCATTCAAGAAGTCAAGTCACTTGAAGAAAGAAAGTGGGAAGAAGAAGAATGAGCAAGATCAAACTCAAACACATATAAAAAATGCAGCAATGGATGCAAGAGAGATGGAAAGAAGAGTTATGAGAAGTGAAGGCAAATTCACTTCTCAAATCACTTACCACCTGAAAAGGTTAGAAAAGAAATGCAATGCAATGCAAGATGAGATGAGATGACATGATGAGAAACAAAACCAGAATCATGTTGATGATGATAATGATGCTATGAAGTGCTATGAACATGAGGCAGCACATGGAAATGATCATACAAGTTTATGAATGCAAATGAAACAAGTTTAGAAGCATGGACCTACATGAAAAGTTTATGAAGTGCACATGGCATACAACATGGCAAATACATGATGCAATGATCAAACATGCTTTCAATATGTCTTATGATGTCAAATGAAACAAATGGATGCTTGAAATGTCATGACAAGTCATGTTATGCAAGAGAATGCAAGAGGTATGCAAATGAAAGCCCAAATTAGGGTTTATGAACCAAACATCAAACAAAAACCCCAAACAGAAGCAAACCCTAAGATAAAAAATGGAAAATTCCACACAAAGGACCCCTAGTCCTATACTAAACCAATGCCCAAAGGGGAGGTCTCAACTCTTAACCAATCTCAAGTTATGATTTTTACAAGATATTAGGGTTTTTAGGGTTCCTAAACAAAAGAAATGCCAAACAAATTGAAAATGAGGAATCAAATCATGGCCATTTAATCCTAGAAACTTCATGCTAAACACAATGCAATGCAAGAAGAATCAATGTCCAATTCTTCATAGATAGGCAGAAATGATTTTTTGAACTTAGGATCAAAATAATGCACAAAAATGATCTTTATTCAATGAAAAATTCTCAAAATGCATCAAGATCAAAAAAGAAATTTGGTTTGAAGGTTGGACAATGTTTCTAAATGTCTTAGAACATTTCATGAATTTTTTGGTGATTTTTAAATACCTAAAAGTATTTTTAATAAATTAATTCTCATTAATCAATTAAAAATAACCTTTTAAATATTTAAAAATACTTTTTTAATGCTAAAAATAAAAATAAAAATATTTTTGTGTCCTAAAAATTAATAAAACTCTTAAGAAAAAGTTTCATAATTTTTAGACATTCTTAACTATTTTAAATAAATTGAACAAAACAAAATAAAATAAATGAATTAAAAATGAAATAAAGTGGAAGTATGCAGGATGGAGGGCCAGGATGCATTCTGGGTTTGAATTGGGTTGACTGCGCGGGCAGATCAAAGGCCCACATTCAAACTTCCTAATTACAATTAATTAAAAAATTAAACCTGATTATGAACTAATGACATGATCCAGACCACACACACGCGCGCGGGAAGCCAGATCCAAGGGTCCACGTTCAAACTTGGTGCCCTAACCCTAATTAGCAATTAATGACTTTCAGGCTGCCGGAGAAGACTTCCGGTCGTCTTCTCCGGCCAGCATCCTCCATGAAAAATGCCAACTCTCACCCTAGCCCTCTAAAACCTAGTTTTCATGCCCAGAAATCATCCCCACACATCATAGAGCAAGAATCCCCAGCCAAAACAAATTTATTTTACATAACAAAGCTGGATCGAAGCAAAAGGGGTTTAGGTCAAAAAATTTCAGAAACACCATACATGCTCAAAACTCAATGATTTTCGGAACCAAGCATACCATCATGATCAGTGGAACACAGAGAACCAATTAAGAACTTAAAATCAAGCTCCTGGGAAAAATGTTCATGAAGCTCACCTGAACTGAAGCTCTGGTCTCTGGCACTTTCTGGCTAGTTCTTTGGCTCAAACAGGTCCCAATGATCCCCCTTTGAAGCTTTGGATACTTGGTTGGAGTTTAAACAGCCTCCTGAGTGAGTTTGCAGAAGCTCTGACCAAGGGAGTGTGAAAATCGTATTTGTGATATGGAGGGTCTTAGGCCAAAACAAAGGTTGGTTTCTGGTCCATGAAGCAAGGTGAGTTGATTGGTGAAACTTGTTTGGATGTTTGTGAGTTGAGCAGAGAGATTCGAATGGTTTTGCTCTATGGAGTGAAAATGGAGAAGTGATGTTCTTGCTTGATTCAAGCCCAGGTCTTGTTGGTTTAGGCTCAGTGAAGCAAGGTGATTTGATCTATGGAAATGGTTTGTGTGTTTGTGTCTTGTAGAAGATGATTCGAAGGCTTTTGCTTGAGAGAGTGTTTTTGTGAATGTGATGTTGTGAAGAGTTTCAGCCTTGCTTCTTCATGTGTTTGGCTTGCCAAAGGATAGTATATTTTAATCCCATAGGTCAGATGATGTGACCTGGCCCCTATTGATTGGTAAGTTTGCTTTTGCAAAAAAGTCCACTTTGTGTAAGGAAGGCATGGCTTGAGCTATAGCTTGGTACAAGAAGCATGGGCTGTGCAGCATGATGTGTGTGTGATGCTAGGAAGGTTCAGCAGCCAATGCATCAAGTGGTGAGAAGCATCATGATGGTTTTGCAAGTTGGCACACTTTTGAAACTTCATGGAAAAGTCTTGTTACATGAACCATGAACATGTGATTTTTGGTTCAATTCTGATTTTTGGGACATATGGAATGTTTGTGTCATGGTTTGATGTGAATTGGAAGTTACAAAAGCCTTGGTTCATGATTTTGCAAAATTCACATTTGAAGCATGTCTTGAAAATCAATGATTTTTGCCAACTTTGTCACACCATAACTTTTGATCCAAGAAGAATTAGATCATGTTCTTGTACTTTTTGAAAAGGGAAAGATGTATTCTACAACTTTCATGACCAAAGTCTTTCCATTTGAAGCATTTTTGGATCAAGAATCAAGGCTTGAAAAATGACCTAAAATGGAGCATTCTTGAAAAGTCAACTATGCCCAAAAAGTCAACATTTGCAAAAACTCCAAATTCTTGATTTTTGTGGACTTCAACCTTCTTCCATGATCAAATAAAGATCATATACACTCAAAATGATGAAAATCACCCATTGGTTGGGTCATTGGGGGCCTCAGATGCCCTGATTTTGCACTGACTTGTCTGAAAAGTCAACTCTTGATCAGATGACTTCCCCATGGAATTTCTTCATAAAAATTGATATGCATACTCCCTATACCATATAGAGACCAATGGAAACAAGAATGACCAAAAAATTTGGAGTTATGGCCTCTGAAACCAAAACCCTAATTTTAGGTCAACTGTGCAGTCAAACTTGGCTCTGCATCCATACCAAACTCAGTTCTTGTGATTCCTTTGCATTCTTGACTTTGAGAGGATGTAATAGGATACTTGAACACACATGGATCCCTTTGAAATGATTGGTGTCCTTTGGAGTGGCTCAAGAGGCCCTTGGATTGCTCAGATCACAAACCCTAGGTGCAGATGACTTAGAATCTATGCAGTGAGTCAAAAATGTAATATGAGGTGATATGATTGTGTTTATGCATATGAAATGATCACAAGCCATGGTGTGAATGGGTGAGGGCAAATTTGGGGTGTTTACAGCTGCCCCTATTCAAACATGAGTTAGCTGTGCAGGTTGTAAGCAACGGCTTAACAGGCAAACAAGATAACTTGTGGTTTGAATACCAAAGACAGTCCAAAATTTGCACTCACAGAATGAAGAAGAAAAGGGATATAGATTGTAAAAGAAAATATAGTATATTGTAAAGTGTGGGCGACGGAGGACGACCGTCGAGCAGAGGACGACTGCTGGGTAAAGAGCAATGACGGGGACGGCCGACATGCTGAGAAAAGTGTGGGAAGTAAAGCAATGACGGGGACGGCCGACATGCTGGGGATAAAAGGTAAAGCCAAGACGGGGACGGCCGACTAGCTGGGAAAAAGTAAGAAATTATGATGGGGACGGCCATCAAGATAAAGCTGTAAAATTCTCTGGGGATTAATGAAACATGACGGGGACGGCCATCAAGTTCATAAAGCAAAGTAACCAACGATGGGGACGGCCATCGGGCTAAAGAAAAGGAAAAGGGACCACGACGGGGACGGCCATCGGGTTAAAGAATAAACAGATGATGGGGTACGACCACCAAAAGTGAAGGACGATCACCTAGCAGGGGACGGCTGCTCTGTTGGGGAATAAAGGAATTATGATGGGGACGGCCATCAAAGGTGGAGGACGACAACCTGGCAGGGTACGGCTGCCGAAAATATCAACGATGGGGACGGCCATCGGATGAGCATGATGGAGGACGACCATCAAGAGGTGGAGGACGACCACCTAGCAGGGGACGGCTGCTCTCAGGGTTTATCATGACATAGGACGAATGCCAGATAACCAAAATCAACAATGGGGACGGCCATTGGATAAAATGATGAAGGACGATCATCAAGAGGTGGAGGACGACCACCTAGCAGGGGACAGCTGCTAAAATATCAACGATGGGGACGGCCATCGGATGAGCATGATGGAGGACGACCATCAAGAGGTGGAGGACGACCACCTAGCAGGGTACGGCTGCTCTCAGGGTTTATCATGACACAGGACGAGTGTCAGATAAGAAGGAAAATTTGCTTTGTTGGCGATCTACTGGGGAGTAGTAAACACGGACGAGTATTTATATCCAAGAAACAAAAGGTACGAGTGTTTGGTATTAAATATGCGGACGAGCATCCTTAAGACTACGATACGGACGAGTATCGGATAGAAACAAAAACTGACGCGCGTTCAAAGATGATGATACGGACGAGTATCAACTGGTTAACAGAGAACACGGACGAGTGTTGAATCTGAGAGGGTTCTTCTGGGGAATGATAGACACAGGCGAGTATCTATATTCAAGAAGACAAAAGTGTTTTACATGGTGTATGGATTAAAGATGCGGACGAGCATCCTTAAGACCATGATACAGACGAGTATCATGTAGAAACAAACGCTTGACGCATGTTCTGAGATGATGATACGGACGAGTACCAACTGGTTAACAAAGAACAAGGACTAGTGTCGAATCTGTGGGGATATATAAGTATATACAAGATACGGACGAGTATCTGTATAGGTAGTATGAGTATGAGTGTTTATCTGCTGGGGAAGGTGACACGGACGAGTGTCAAAAGGAGAAGAGTATAATAATATCAACAAGTATATGGGTTGTAAAAGTGTAGACGACTGCGCTGGGGATATGACACGGACGGGTGTCAAGGAATTGTATATATAAGTAGGTGAGTGCAAAGATGCTGTCTTTGGCTTTCTGCTGGGGTATGACACGGACGGGTGTCAGGAAGTATTTGTAATACGAGTGATATTGTTGTAAAGAGTGTTCAGGCGGCTTTACTGGGGAAAGATGGCACGGACGGGTGCCAAAAGGAGTACATACTGGTGTTTGTGATTTGTAAGGCAACTGCTTTTGCTGGGGACTTTGGGGGATTTTCTTGTACGTTGATGGACTGTCATTATTCACAAGTGTTGGATTCATATCATGGCTTATGATTATGCTATATGTTTGATTTTTGCCGTAATGCTCCGTCCTTAAGACGGATTGTTACGCTTTGTGGGTGAATATGATGCAAATGCCATGATTGTGCAAAGATACCAAACCGGGATCCGGGTCCCGTTGCTGCGAAGATCTTCGATCGATCCATTTGAAAGTGGACATCCCAGCTGGGGATGAGATCATTGATAGACCTGGAGAGATGTATCTGCTTGGGGATATAGGTCACTGATTGACATATCCTTGTAATATGAGACCCAGCTGGGGTTTGTAGGAGTCTTCTGTACTCTGTTGTGACTCCTTCATGCGTTGCTCTTCTGAATAGAGGCTGAGGATTCTGTGGGGAGATGATTCCCTGACTTCTGCCTTCTGCTGAGGAAGAATAAATGGTACTATAGCTGGGGAATGTTGTTGGCCACTCAGCCGGGGAGAGTAATGAGAGGCAACTCAGCTGGAGAGCAAGCACTTGGGTGCTAAGACTGAGTGAGTGTTGATTCGTCAACTTGCTGGGGTGAAGCTTTCATGCCCCATGTTGCGTGCTGGATACCTGCAATCCTGCAAAGATAAGGAAACGCACAAATGGTCCCGAGGTATCCTTTGTTGGATTCCGTCATAGGAGTTAAGTACTCTCGAGAGCAATTACATTCCCTGCGAGCATGTGCTTTTATTTTTTAGAGAAGAGCATCTGTACTTATGCAATAAGTTTTTCTTTTAAGACATCAGACATTTTTTGCAAATAAAATGTACAAGATATGACTGAAAATCTGGTTTTATTAATTCATATGCCCTGAATTGGCGAGATACAGTCAAAGAAACAAATCCCCTGAAAAGAGGAGATTGTTACAAATTGAGAAACAAAATGCTGGCAATGTTGATGACGCTTTAAAGAGCTTCCTCTTCTACTATGACTCGTATGACAGTGACGTTCTTCTCGTCTTGCTTTCTGAAGAAGGCTGATTCTGATTGAAGCTTGATCCTTTAGAGCTTACCGAGTTGTAGATAATACAGACGAATTCAGAATGCAGTTGTTCGCTTATTCCCTTATTTTGCATGGATCGCCCTTTCGGGTTTTCAATCCATCGGGATACCCATTTTTGCCCGAGCTGTCCAATGCGGCTTTTCAACTCAGCGGGTGTGCATTTTTTGTCTATTTTCCCTTATTTTTTCCCGAGTCTTTTATTCTGTTTTTGACTCGCCGGGATGCCCTATTTTTGCCTGGACTTACATTCTGTTTTTGTGTCCAGCGGGTCATTTTTATGCGAAGTATTTTTTAACTGCATCTTAATTCACAGGGGACGGGAAATCTTCACCATCCATGGTGCTGAGCATCAGTGCTCCACCAGAGAAAACTTTCTTTACCACAAATGGTCCTTCATAATTTGGAGTCCATTTGCCCCTGTGGTCTGTATGAGGAGGGAGGATTCTTTTCAGCACAAGATCTCCCACTTGGTACTCTCGGTGCCTGACTTTCTGGTCGAAGGCTTTCTTCATTCTCTTCTGATACAACTGCCCATGACAGATTGCAGCCAATCTCTTCTCTTCGATCAGACTCAGTTGTTCGTATCGGGACCTAACCTATTCTGCTTCATTCAGCTTAACATCCATCAATACTCGTAAAGAGGGTAGTTCAACTTCAACAGGTAGGACTGCCTCCATACCATACACAAGTTGATACGGTGTTGCCCCAGTGGATGTTCTGATTGACGTGCGGTACCCATGCAAGGCAAATGGTAGCATTTCATGCCAGTCTTTGTAGGTGACTACCATCTTTTGCACAATCTTCTTGATATTCTTATTTGCTGCCTCAACAGCGCCATTCATCTTTGGCCTGTAAGGAGAAGAGTTGTGATGTTGAACCTTGAAGTCCCGGCACAGTTCTGCCATCATTTTGTTGTTTAGATTGGAACCATTATCAGTAATGATTCGCTCGGGTACTCCATATCGACAGATGATATCTCTCTTCAGAAATCTGGCTACCACTTGTCTTGTGACGTTTGCATATGAGGCTGCTTCGACCCACTTAGTGAAATAGTCAATGGCGACCAGGATGAATCTGTGGCCATTTGAAGCAGTCGGCTCAATCTTGCCGATCATATCAATGCCCCACATGGCAAAGGGCCATGGTGAAGACATGATGTTCAAAGGATTGGGAGGCACATGCACTTTATCTGCATAGATCTGGCATTTGTGGCATTTTCTGGCATAGGCACAACAGTCTGCATCCATTGTGATCCAGTAGTAACCTGACCTTAGCAACTTCTTAGCCATGGCATGCCCTCCTGCATGGGTACCAAAAGATCCTTCGTGCACTTCATGCATCAACAAATCTGCTTCCGTCTTGTCAACACATCTGAGGAGTACCATATCAAAGTTCCTTTTGTATAAAGACCCATCAATATTCAGAAAGAAACTACCAGCAAGCCTTCTCAAAGTCTTCTTATCATTGGAAGATGCCCCAGGTGGGTATGTCTGATCCTCCAAGAAGCATTTAATGTCGTGGAACCAAGGCTTATCGTCTTTGACAACTTCTGCTGCGAACACATATGCTGGTCTATCAAGTCTGGACACTGAAATCTGAGGTACAAAGTTAGCAGTTTGAACTTTGATCATGGATGAAATGGTAGCGAGAGCATCTGCGAACTGATTCTCGTCCCGAGGGATATACTCAAGCTTGACTGTTGTGAAGAAAGTTAATAACCTTCTTGTATAATCCCTGTAAGGTATTAGATGATCCTGGTGAGTGTACCATTTTCCGTTGGTTTGATTAACTACCAGAGCTGAATCTCCGAATACAGTCAAAGTCTTGATCCTGAGGTCAATGGCTTCCTCAAGACCCATAATGCAAGCTTCGTATTCAGCTTCGTTGTTAGTGCAGTTGAAAGTGAGTTTTGCCGAGAAAGGCATGTGAACTCCTTTGGGTGTAATGAGTACTGCACCAACACCACGACCGTTCATGTTAACAGCCCCGTCAAACATCATAGTCCATTCTTCTTCCGGGTCAGGCCCTTCAGTGTGAATAGGCTCTTCGTGATCTTTTGCTTTAATGAACATGATGTCTTCATCAGGGAAGTCAAATCTCATAGGCTGGTAGTCATCAATGGGTTGCTCAGCAAGATATTCAGACAATACACTGCCCTTGATGGCTTTCTGAGATGTGTATTGGATATCATATTCTGTGAGAATCATTTGCCATCTTGCAACCCGTCCGGTAAGAGCTGGCTTCTCAAATATGTACTTGACTGGGTCCATCTTTGAGATCAACAAAGTAGTGTGGGTCAACATATACTGCCTCAGTCGGCGAGCAGCCCCCGCTAAAGCACAGCAAGTTTTCTCGAGCAGTGAATAACGCTGCTCACAGTCGGTAAACTTTTTGCTTAGGTAGTATATTGCATACTCTTTTCGACCAGACTCGTCATGCTGGCCCAGCACACACCCCATTGACTCTTCCAATACTGTCAGGTACATTATCAGAGGTCTTCCTTCTACTGGAGGCATAAGGATTGGAGGTTCTTGTAAGTACTCTTTGATCTTGTCAAAAGCCCTTTGGCAGTCTTCGTTCCACCTGACCGTTTGTTCTTTCCTTAGCAATTTGAACAAGGGCTCACAGGTTGCTGTAAGGTGAGATATGAACCGTGAGATGTAGTTCAATCGACCCAAGAACCCTCGAATTTCTTTCTCAGTTTTCGGTGCAGGCATCTCTTGAATAGCTTTGACTTTGTCAGGGTAAACTTCAATCCCCTTCTCGCTTACAATAAAGCCCAGCAGCTTACCAGATCGCACCCCGAATGTGCACTTGTTGGGGTTCAGCTTCAACTGGTACTTCCTCAGGCGCTTGAATAACTTCAGTAGATTCACCAGGTGATCTTCCTCAGTGAGGGACTTGGCAATCATGTCATCCACATAACACTCGATTTCCTTATGGATCATATCGTGGAATAACGTTACCATAGCCCGTTGATATGTCGCACCAGCATTCTTGAGCCCAAATGGCATTACCTTGTAGCAGAACGTGCCCCAGGGTGTGATGAAGGTTGTCTTCTCCATGTCTTCAGGTGACATCTTGATCTGATTATATCCTGAAAATCCGTCCATGAAGGAGAATACCGAGAACTGAGCCGTGTTATCCACCAATACATCAATGTGAGGTAATGGGAAGTCATCTTTCGGGCTGGCTCTGTTCAGATCCCGATAGTCAACACACATTCTTACTTTGCCGTCCTTTTTAGGCACAGGTACTATGTTAGCAACCCACGGTGGATAGCTAGTTACAGCAAGGAACCCGGCGTCCCATTGCTTTTGTACCTCTTCTTTGATCTTCATAGCCATGTCTGGGCGAGTACGGCGCAGCTTCTGTTTGACCGGTGGGCATTCTTCTCTCAAAGGAAGCTTGTGCACAACAATGTCGGTGTCCAACCCTGGCATATCTTGATAAGACCAAGCAAACACGTCCACATATTCTCGAAGCAGATCAATCAATTGTCTCTTCACTGAGTCTTGCAGGCAGGCCCCGATTTTAACCTCTTTCACGTCCTCATATGTACCAAGATTAATCACTTCAACCTCCTCCTGGTGAGGAGTAATAACCTTTTCCTCTTGTCTTAACAACCTGGCTAGCTCTTCAGGAAGCTCATATCCTTCTTCAACCCCTTCATCAGCTTGATTGATCGGATTGTCAAAGTCATACGAAGTCATAGCCGTGCTGTTGTCGGTGCTGTCAGGAAGGCGCTCTCTGCAAGGGTTCAGTTTGTTCATTTTAGTGATTTGATTTTAATCTTTGTTTTAGAAAAGTGAAATAAAATTGTCATTTTGAAAACACTGCCATTTATTTTTTGTACAAAAAGAAAAATGGAAAAACAGTGAGCGGGAAAGAAAAAGACTCGTTTGCAAAAAGATGTCTGATATTTCATTGATTAATCTTGTTTGCACAAAAAGTACAGATGGCCCGATTACAAAATGAGTCTTGTCATCTTGGGCAAGATGCAAGACTTTGATGCATGCTATAAAAATACAGGAAATAATAATTACTCTGCATGAGTAACTCTTATAATTTCCTGGGAAGACCAGTTTGAGATACTGCTCCCCGGGATCTTTGGACGAATCCAGCTTTCCAGGTTGTGTTCTTCCTCCAGCTCGTCTTCCAGACAGTTGATAGCGTCAGGGGTAAGCACCCCTCCACTCACAAAATTGGGCTCTTTCGCAGCCGCTGCTTGACCTTGTTGAGTTGGTTTGTAACCCAACCCAAATCTGTCTTCTTTCTTCTCCACCGGTAGCAATTTGCCCCAGCCTTGGGCGTTTCCTCCTTCAACAACCTTCCGGGCTTGTTGGTATGATGATATTGAAGTACCAGGAACAACAGATGTTTCATTGACATTCAAAGCTTCAAACCCCTGGCTCATTGTTTCATGGATCTCCCCGTCCATCTCAATGTACTTATAAGTAGCCAGGTGGCTGACAAAAATGTCCTCCTCTCCGCAGATTGTAACGATTTGACCCTCCCACTCATATTTTAACTTCTGGTGAAGGGTAGAGGTCACGGCGCCAGCAGCGTGAATCCATGGCCTACCCAATAGACAGCTGTAGGCGGGCTGTATATCCATCACGTAGAAGATAGTTTTAAAGGTTTGCGGGCCAATCGTCACGGGTAACTCAATCTCTCCCAGAACCGATCTCTTTGAACCATCAAAGGCTCTCACCACCAGGTTGCTGGGTCTCAATGCCAATCCGTCATATTCTAGCTTCACCAGGGCCTTCTTAGGTAAGACATTGAGGGATGACCCCGTGTCTACCAGCACATGGGAAAGGACAGCACCTTTGCATTCCATGGTTATGTGCAAGGCTTTGTTATGGTTGCGGCCTTCCGTTGTCAAATCAGTATTGGTGAACCCTAGTCCGTGACTAGCATTAACATTCCCCACTACAGCTTCCAGCTGATTGACAGTGATCTCTTCAGGCACGTAAGCTGCGTGCAAGACTTTGAGTAGTGCATTCCGATGGGCTTCGGAGCACATAAGCAATGATAGGATTGAGATCTTGGAAGGCGTTTGATGAAGCTGATTCACTATTTTATAATCACTCTTTTTGATGATTCGCATGAACTCATCAACCTCTTGATCGAATGGTGTCTTCAAAGCTTCCTTAACAGCTTGATCTTCCTGCACAGGGCTCTTCCCTTTTGCCTTGGCAGCAGCTTCTGCTTCGGCTGTGGGTTTCTGAATTTGTGGAGCGAAAAGACGTCCGCTTCGAGTGAAGCCTCCACCTCCGCCCACATTGTCTACTTGCAGTGCAGGGGTTGATGATTCAAAAGTGATTCTTTGTCCTTCACAGTACAAGTCAGAGCCGTAATGCCAGGGGATGGCATTACTGCTTTCATAAGGTACGGGTCCAGGCACCGTGACGGTGACTGGACTGACTGCAGCTGTTGAAGGAACTGTGATAGTCTGTGGATCATAATAAATTGTCACTGGTGCCCTGATGGGAGCAGCACTTTCTGAGTTGTAGGCGGAGTTGTTTTCAGGATCGTAGAATATGGTGACAGTTGAGACATCTTCATGATTTGTTGCTGGTGTTGTAGGAGACATTGTCGGGAGTGTTAATGTTGTTGTTGTAGGAGCTTCATAATGGAGTGGTGCTGGAGTTGTAGAAGGAACATTCATTGATATCTGATCAGTTGAAATGACAGATGAAGTACTCGTCGATGAAACCGAAGAATTGTCAGGAACAATAGTTGTTGCAGTTGTAGGAGGTTCTGAAGCCGTTGCTGATGAGATTGATGGATTTGTTGGAAATGATGTGGTGATCTGAAGCTGGCCACTCTGAATTAGGCCATCTATGCCATTCCTCAAATTGTCGCACCCATTTATCGAGATATTGCAGTAAGCACAACCCAACTCACACCCCGGGAACATTTGACATTCCAGGAGTTGAGCCTTGATTTCTACCAACGGTGTCCGGATCTGACCCACACTGGTTATTAAATAAGATGATTTGTCTTCTTCAATAGCGTTAATTCTAGGACCACCGTGGTTCGGCATCGGGTTCTTATTGACATTGGGTGGTGGTGCGAAATTCAGAGCTTTTGAGTCTACCAGGTCTTGTACCTTCATATGCAGGGCTCTGCACTTTTCTGTACTGTGGCCAGGTGCGTTTGAATGAAAGCACACCTAGCATTGGAGTCATAGTTCCTGGGTAGACTGTTGGGATCTGGAGGTGCCAGCGTCCTTAGCTCAACTAGGTGGAGTTTTAGGAGTTGTGGCAGCAAGGTAGCATACGACATAGGGATCGGATCGATCACCCTGTTAGCTTGAGAAGGCCTCTGTTGAAATGGCCTTTGTTGACTGTTGTTATTGGTGTTGCTGTTGTTGTAATTCCTTGGAGGATACTGAGATTGCTGGTGGTACTGAGGTTGTTGCTGATAGTTTTGTTGTGGAGGTTGATAGACTGGTTGAGGATGTGCTGGAGCAGGAATGGTAACTGCTGCTATTGACCTGCGAACATATTGGGGCCTGCCCCTGTTGGTGTGGATGGCATTGGTCTCGCCAGTTCTTCTCGGGCCTGCAAAAGGCTTTCTTGTACTACTGGACGAGCTTGCACCGTTGTCTGAGATCTTACCCATCTTCAATAGGCTTTCAATTCTCTCCCCAGCTATGACAACATCCGCAAAGCTAGTGGAAGAGAAATCAGCCAGCCTGTCAATATAAGTTCCCTGAAGGGTGTTCATAAACATATCTGCCATTTCCCTTTCAGACATAGGTGGTTGAACAGCAGCAGCCAGTTGCCTCCATCTCTGGGCATATTCTCGGAAACTTTCCCTTGACGACTGTGACATTCCCATCAGGAGGGTCCTGTTGGGTGCCATGTCTAAGTTATACTGATACTGTCTGATGAAGGCCTCTGCCAGGTCCTTCCAGCACCTAATAGTTGCCCTTGTCAAGTGAGAGTACCATTCTCTTGACGCTCCAGTTAAGCTGTCTTCGAAATAGAACATCCAGAGCTTCTCATCCATAGTATAGGCCTTCAGCCTCCCCAGAAATGATTGCAAGTGAGTCTAGGGGCATGAAGTCCCGTTGTATTTTTCAAAACAAGGAGGCTTAAACTTATGGGGGATCCTGACCCCGTCTACCAAGCCCATGTCCATGACGTCGAAACCTAGAGAGTTTTGAGACTCTAAGGATCTCAATTTCTCAGCTATCTCATCCAACCTTCTATCATAAGCTTCTTCCCCAGCACCCATTACTGTAAACTGGTCCTCTTGGGGGTCTTCTTGAAGTACCCTGGCTGCAGTGGCAGTCCCTTGAACATTTGCAGGGATGTTGACCTCAGGATGGAGGTGTGGTCCAAATACAGGGGGGTTAACATGAGGTTGGAACCTTTCATTGTTGCTGGTGCCGGCAGTCCCTATATGTGGATCTTCTTGATTCTGCCTTTCCACCATGGCTCTCAATCTTTCCTGGCTCTGAGCCATGTTGTTCATCACTTCCATAAACTGAGTCATTTGATTCCTCATCTCTAGCCTTTCATTTGCCATTTGATTTCTGACCTCAGTAAGGTCCTGCTGCATCTGATCCATTTGAATGCCCGGAAGGTTTCTACGGGTCGGATAACGGTGCGGACGGTTGAGGGGAAAAACTCGGCGCCGAGCAATAGTTCCTGAACATCACAACAGAGTTAGTGGCAATAAAACAAAAACCTACAAAACAAACAAAAGTGTTAGCATGCAATGCAGTTATGCTCATTTGTTCTCAAGGTATCCGGTTTGGCATTCAGTTTTGACCCTTCCAGACCCCTGAAGATGTTGTTGTTGTTGCTTTGAAGAAAACTCAGATGAAGCAAACTAACACAAATATATTACAGAAGGTGAAATAATACAACTTGTTCATTTTACAACACAAGCCCTCTAAGGGGTCAAAATACATTATAAGAAAATAAAAGTACATGGAAAGAAAGCAACAACAAACAAATGATCAAACACCAAGACCAAACTCATCCTCACGAACTTCCTTGAGAAGTGCTTCGGTCACAGGATCAGCCGGACGCTCCGTGAGATTCCTGATGAGGAGATTCCGGGTGGTAACAGCTGCTGTTAGCTTCTTGTGCTGAGTTTGGTCCTTTGACCTCTTCACTCCGGCCTTGATCTTTAGCTCCGATATCTCCCTCTGGGCTGCTGCCAGGGCTTCTTGCTGTTCTTTTGCACTAGCTTCCAGTTGCTCTATCTTGTCTTGAACTTTTTTGTCCTCCAGGGTACGAGCCTCGGTGATCCTGACCCACCGGGCTTGACTCTCCTTCAAATACAAGTCTGTCCTTGCTCTCTGGAACTGGGCTTCCTTGCAAGCATTCTTCAGAATTTGTTCTCCAGCCTTAGACTTTTTGATATAATCTCCAGACTTCTCAATCTTAGTCAGATGCTCTACTCTCAACTTCTCCAACCTCTCAATTTCCCTCATACCCTCACTCCTCTCCCGGAGGGTCTTCTGCAAAGCCTGGGTTAACTTCTCATTTCTTTCCTTCAAACTCTCAAACTCCTCCAAACTGACAGTGGCAGGTGGTGGTGTTGAAGATGACTCAGGCATGTCTTCTATTGTAAAGGGCATCCCAGAGAATTGAGCCCTGGCACGAGACCACTCATAATATTGTGCTGATGCCACATTGTTGCACTTCCCCAGAATGGTTACTCCCTTGGTTTGAACATTATCCCAGGCCCAGGCAGCCTGCCTAACAACAGTCAAATTAATCTTGTTCTCACAATAAAGAGTCTCCACCAAGTCCTGTGCCTTAGGAGTATGGACCAGTGCATAGCCCAGTTGCCTTCTGAACAGCAGAGGGTTGTAATTAATACTACCCTTAACTCCTATTAGGGGCACATTGGGAAAATGCCCACAGCTGGTGATGATATCCCTGCCCTTGGTGCTTTGAGTGCACCATCTGATATCTGCTGTAGTTAGAGCAGTGAGTCTCTTAGCCCAGTTGCTCTGCTGATGAGGGTTCAGAAATGCATCTGTCCTGGGCAAATGCCTGAGAAGCCAAGTGTGGAACAATGGAGCACAACACCTCACTAACCTTCCCCTCTGCTTTTCATTCCTCTGATGCACTGAATAGTAGAGATCCCCCAATAAAGTGGGCACTGGGTTCTTCAGGATGAACAGATGGATTGCATTCTTGCTAATGAATCGAGGCTCGTCTGCAAACAATACAATTCCATATATGCTCAAAGCCAACAAGGCACAGACAACCTTCCACTCTCCTAAAGAAGCTTTCAGGGTAGCTTGAGAGATCAAGAAATCCAGATGAAAACCAGGGATTCCAGCTTTAGAGGTCATATGCTGCTCAATCAAAACAGGTTCCAGATGCAAAGCTTTTGCTACTTCTCCATTAGCAGGAAAGACCATCTCAGGGTTGAAAGGGATTCCACCCCTGATAGGCATACCAACTAATGAAGAGTACTCTTCCAATAAGGGGCCCAACTGAAAGTCTTGAAAGGTGAAACATCTCAGTGGGGGATCATAGAACTGAATGCAAGTGTGAATGAGGCTCCTCTGTGAGGGATCCAGATCCATAACCATGTCAAGTATATCTCCATAATGTTCCCTGAACAAAGGTATGTGATCTGGAGTGATCAGGGTCTGAATCCTCCTGATGTCAGATAGTTCTGGCTGGAAAAAGTGATAGGTGATGTTGCTCTTTTTAGGAGCCATGATGCTGAGACTGAGTAGAGACGGGTGCTGATGATAACACTGAAGAAAAGGGGCCACTGATTGGCTGGTGCAGGTGATAGCTGAAGCAGATAGCTAAGCTGAAGCAGGTGCTGATGAAGATAGGTCAATACTGAAGATGGGGTCAAAACCAAAACCAAAGATGAAAGTGGATACCCTGAAACACAAATAAGCAAATGTCAATATGATGCAATGTTTATGTATGTAAATGATATGCAAGGGTCTGTGACTGAGCTGGATCTGATCAAAAGCCCTGATATAGGTCCATGTATGTGAGAAATCCAGAAGGAGGTCTAAAAATCCAGTAACCAAGGTAGGGGGACTCAAATAAAGAGTCACATGTCCAGGGTTTTAGAATCACAAGAATTGTCCCAACATGGAGTATTCTTAATCAAGTCAAAGTAACAGGGTATTCTGAGGTCAAGGTACCTGCAATCCTGTAAACAGCCCAACCCCCTCACAGGTGGTGTTCTAGAACAAGGATCCTCAGACTCGGATCAGTTATGAGAAGTGTAAACACTTCTAACCCGAAGGTACAGTGTTTACAATAACCATAAAAGTTCCTCCTCTAATTCACCTCAGTTTCTGAAGGTCAATACTAAAGGTCATCCAGACTTAGCAGGCTTCCCAGATAGCCCTAGCATTGCAGGAAATCTGCAACACAGAGTTCTCAAGAAGAAACCCATATCTGAACCGTGTTTCATATTCCCGCACCAGACCGAAACGGAATGGGAAAGAATATGATTCACTCTAGCCTAGGTGTCACTCAGGTCCCAGGTATAGGACCTTAACTCTCAATGAATCACCCACCCACCAAAACAAAGACCAGATCCAGCCAGCAGCATGACAGTATGATATATACAAAAGCAATAAAGAAAGCAGTAAAGCAACTGTACATAAAGCAAAAATAAAACATATACAAACACAAATAAACACAAAACACCCCAGTAAACACAAATCAAACAAGCGCTAGGAGGAACCCACAAAATGAACCAGAAGCCCTGGTTGCAATATAACCATCCCCAGCAGAGTCGCCAAGCTGTCGCTCCCACTAAATGAAGCCAAGTCAGATAGGGTACAGACGCGAACGGTCGGCGAAAGAGAACAATGAGAACACACAGCCGTGAACTCACTGAAGATGAAAAGAGTCGCCAGCTAGGCATTTTTATCCCGGAGGAAAGGCAATGCTGCATAGACCTAGAAAGACATGGATAAGACGGTTGCGAACCAGAGAGACTGAGAAAGGGGGTTGGTTACAACCTGGGAAGGTATTAGCACCCAGATTGTCCGCCGTACTCGACGGGATCCACGTTTGAAAGATTTGTGTTTTAAAGGGGTAGTTTCAGTGCAATTTGTGTAAAAGAGTTGGAAAACAAAATGTACAGGTGTCAGTGTAAGAGAAAAGTGAAGTATATAAGTGAAGTGTCAGTGTAAGAACAGGAGTGAAATGCTCAAGATCATTAGGCTAAAAGAATGAGGCTAGAAAGAGGGGGAATATACAGAGACTTTTGTTCGATAACTGTTAAGTTATGCCTACGTATCCTCTCGTGCAATGAGGAAGTCAGAACACCGTAGTTCTACCCAAAGAGACTGAAAGATGAATTGACTTGATGAACTGCTTACTTGTCTATGCTCAAGTGTATGATCTGTCTGGCACAGATGCAAACTGTCTTGCATTAGACGGAAGAAGCAAGTTCTCGTTTATGAGTGAATGAGATGAGAAAAGAATCCCGAAGGAGACGATTATTGTTTGTTTTTGTGTTTTCAGCCTTTTATTGCTTTTGAAAGTTTGTCATAAGTTAATGAGCTTAAGCCCAAACCAATGGGTTAGTAGACTCATCACATCTTCCCTCTGATTAGGGGTAATGAGAATACCTTAAGTGTGAAGTCAGATTCTCACACTTAATCACCTTTGGTGTAGGATTAAGATCATTAACCTACTTGTGATTATTTAGATGTTTTTTGTGTTTTTGTTTAGTGTTAAGTAATGAGGTTAAGCCATAATCAAGGATTAAACAGACTCATTACACCATCCTAATAGAAGGATAATAGATGAGGGTGTTTAAGCTGAGGAAAGCTCCTCAGCTTAATCCATGATTAGGGATTAAACTCATGACAAAACAAACCTTTATTAAGTGGATTTTATTTAATGGTGTGATGATGAAGTGGATTTTATGATTTGTAAGACAACTTGAGGGGGACTTGTCCATTAACACTAGGGTTAGTCCTTCTTAACCAATTAAGGAAGAATTAGAACCCTAATGCAAGGCCCAAGTTACAAGTGTGATGTCTTGATACTTATTAAGTGAATTGATTAAAGGAGTTAAACACATTAAGGGTTTAACACTTAGGATTAAAGTTAAACACTCCATCCTAAGAGAAGGATGCAGGCATAAGCTTAATCACAAAGCCTTAAAGCCTTTAGGGTTTAGTCCCTGATTATGAGATGAGAAGAGAAGACTCAAAAGAGACACAAAGGTAAAACTAAGAGGGGAGACTAATAAAAACCCTAATCATTGTCATGCTTGGTTGTTCCTAAGGTTTGTTAGGTTTTCAAGAGAAATCTTCAAAGAGAACCACCAGGATGCAGATGAACAGGATCAAGAGGAGCAAAGTGACTTACTTCATTCAAGAAGTCAAGTCACTTGAAGAAAGAAAGTGGGAAGAAGAAGAATGAGCAAGCTCAAACTCAAACACATATAAAAAATGCAGCAATGGATGCAAGAGAGATGGAAAGAAGAGTTATGAGAAGTGAAGGCAAATTCACTTCTCAAATCACTTACCACCTGAAAAGGTTAGAAAAGAAATGCAATGCAATGCAAGATGAGATGAGATGACATGATGAGAAACAAAACCAGAAGCATGTTGATGATGATAATGATGCTATGAAGTGCTATGAACATGAGGCAGCACATGGAAATGATCATACAAGTTTATGAATGCAAATGAAACAAGTTTAGAAGCATGGACCTACATGAAAAGTTTATGAAGTGCACATGGCATACAACATGGCAAATACATGATGCAATGATCAAACATGCTTTCAATATGTCTTATGATGTCAAATGAAACAAATGGATACTTGAAATGTCATGACAAGTCATGTTATGCAAGAGAATGCAAGAGGTATGCAAATGAAAGCCCAAATTAGGGTTTATGAACCAAACATCAAACAAAAACCCCAAACAGAAGCAAACCCTAAGATAAAAAATGGAAAATGCCACACAAAGGACCCCTAGTCCTATACTAAACCAATGCCCAAAGGGGAGGTCTCAACTCTTAACCAATCTCAAGTTATGATTTTTACAAGATATTAGGGTTTTTAGGGTTCCTAAACAAAAGAAATGCCAAACAAATTGAAAATGAGGAATCAAATCATGGCCATTTAATCCTAGAAACTACATGCTAAACACAATGCAATGCAAGAAGAATCAATGTCCAATTCTTCATAGATAGGCAGAAATGATTTTTTGAACTTAGGATCAAAATAATGCACAAAAATGATCTTTATTCAATGAAAAATTCTCAAAATGCATCAAGATCAAAAAAGAAATTTGGTTTGAAGGTTGGACAATGTTTCTAAATGTCTTAGAACATTTCATGAATTTTTTGGTGATTTTTAAATACCTAAAAGTATTTTTAATAAATTAATTCTCATTAATCAATTAAAAATAACCTTTTAAATATTTAAAAATACTTTTTTAATGCTAAAAATAAAAATAAAAATATTTTTGTGTCCTAAAAATTAATAAAACTCTTAAGAAAAAGTTTCATAATTTTTAGACATTCTTAACTATTTTAAATAAATTGAACAAAACAAAATAAAATAAATGAATTAAAAATGAAATAAAGTGGAAGTATGCAGGATGGAGGGCCAGGATGCATTCTGGGTTTGAATTGGGTTGACTGCGCGCGCAGATCAAAGGCCCACATTCAAACTTCCTAATTACAATTAATTAAACAAATTAAACCTGATTATGAACTAATGACATGATCCAGACCACACACACGCGCGCGGGAAGCCAGATCCAAGGGTCCACGTTCAAACTTGGTGCCCTAACCCTAATTAGCAATTAATGACTTTCAGGCTGCCGGAGAAGACTTCCGGTCGTCTTCTCCGGCCAGCATCCTCCCTGAAAAATGCCAACTCTCACCCTAGCCCTCTAAAACCTAGTTTTCTTGCCCAGAAATCATCCCCACACATCATAGAGCAAGAATCCCCAGCCAAAACAAATTTATTTTACATAACAAAGCTGGATCGAAGCAAAAGGGGTTTAGGTCAAAAATTTTCAGAAACACCATACATGCTCAAAACTCAATGATTTTCGGAACCAAGCATACCATCATGATCAGTGGAACACAGAGAACCAATTAAGAACTTAAAATCAAGCTCCTGGGAAAAATGTTCATGAAGCTCACCTGAACTGAAGCTCTGGTCTCTGGCACTTTCTGGCTTGTTCTTTGGCTCAAACAGGTCCCAATGATCCCCCTTTGAAGCTTTGGATACTTGGTTGGAGTTTAAACAGCCTCCTGAGTGAGTTTGCAGAAGCTCTGACCAAGGGAGTGTGAAAATCGTATTTGTGATATGGAGGGTCTTAGGCCAAAACAAAGGTTGGTTTCTGGTCCATGAAGCAAGGTGAGTTGATTGGTGAAACTTGTTTGGATGTTTGTGAGTTGAGCAGAGAGATTCGAATGGTTTTGCTCTATGGAGTGAAAATGGAGAAGTGATGTTCTTGCTTGATTCAAGCCCAGGTCTTGTTGGTTTAGGCTCAGTGAAGCAAGGTGATTTGATCTATGGAAATGGTTTGTGTGTTTGTGTCTTGTAGAAGATGATTCGAAGGCTTTTGCTTGAGAGAGTGTTTTTGTGAATGTGATGTTGTGAAGAGTTTCAGCCTTGCTTCTTCATGTGTTTGGCTTGCCAAAGGATAGTATATTTTAATCCCATAGGTCAGATGATGTGACCTGGCCCCTATTGATTGGTAAGTTTGCTTTTGCAAAAAAGTCCACTTTGTGTAAGGAAGGCATGGCTTGAGCTATAGCTTGGTACAAGAAGCATGGGCTGCGCAGCATGATGTGTGTGTGATGCTAGGAAGGTTCAGCAGCCAATGCATCAAGTGGTGAGAAGCATCATGATGGTTTTGCAAGTTGGCACACTTTTGAAACTTCATGGAAAAGTCTTGTTACATGAACCATGAACATGTGATTTTTGGTTCAATTCTGATTTTTGGGACATATGGAATGTTTGTGTCATGGTTTGATGTGAATTGGAAGTTACAAAAGCCTTGGTTCATGATTTTGCAAAATTCACATTTGAAGCATGTCTTGAAAATCAATGATTTTTGCCAACTTTGTCACACCATAACTTTTGATCCAAGAAGAATTAGATCATGTTCTTGTAATTTTTGAAAAGGGAAAGATGTATTCTACAACTTTCATGACCAAAGTTTTTCCATTTGAAGCATTTTTGGATCAAGAATCAAGGCTTGAAAAATGACCTAAAATGGAGCATTCTTGAAAAGTCAACTATGCCCAAAAAGTCAACATTTGCAAAAACTCCAAATTATTGATTTTTGTGGACTTCAACCTTCTTCCATGATCAAATAAAGATCATATACACTCAAAATGATGAAAATCACCCATTGGTTGGGTCATTGGGGGCCTCAGATGCCCTGATTTTGCACTGACTTGTCTGAAAAGTCAACTCTTGATCAGATGACTTCCCCATGGAATTTCTTCATAAAAATTGATATGCATACTCCCTATACCATATAGAGACCAATGGAAACAAGAATGACCAAAAAATTTGGAGTTATGGCCTCTGAAACCAAAACCCTAATTTTAGGTCAACTGTGCAGTCAAACTTGGCTCTGCATCCATACCAAACTCAGTTCTTGTGATTCCTTTGCATTCTTGACTTTGAGAGGATGTAATAGGATACTTTAACACACATGGATCCCTTTGAAATGATTGGTGGCCTTTGGAGTGGCTCAAGAGGCCCTTGGATTGCTCAGATCACAAACCCTAGGTGCAGATGACTTAGAATCTATGCAGTGAGTCAAAAATGTAATATGAGGTGATATGATTGTGTTTATGCATATGAAATGATCACAAGCCATGGTGTGAATGGGTGAGGGCAAATTTGGGCTGTTTACAGTATTGATGTTCTGAAGTTTTTCCCGTGAAAAATGTTTGCTTCGATTTGCTTGATTCATGTAGTTTAAATGTTGTTTGATGATTGATTCATGTTCCATGATGTTAGAGGATCATTTCCCTGTGTTCAATTTGATGAATGGTGGCTTGTAGCATGTTTTAGGGTTTTTGACCCGCCGGAGAAGACGACCGAAACCACTGTTCCGGCCGCCTGAAGTTAGTTTGCCCTAATTAGGGTTAGCTGAGTAATTAGTGTGTTTTTGAATCTGGGCCCTAGGATTAAGTTTCCCGCGTGTGGACCAATGGCTTAGATCATCTCATTAATTCATAATTTCCATTTAACTTAATTAATTAGGTTTAATTAGTTAATTAGCCTGATTTGAATATAGTCCCTTGGATTTGGTGCGTGGTCAAAAGGCCTTTCCCCAGTTTCAATCTGATCCGTCCATTGCACATACTTCTCATTTAATTAATTTTATTTCACATTTTTCTCATTTAATTTGTACATTTAATTAAAAATAGCAAAAAATGTTTAAAAATTATGAAAATTTTTGTCAAGATTTTCATTATTTTTCAGAACACAAAAATATTTTTATTTTTATTTTTTGCATTAAAAATTATTTTTAAATCATTTAAAAGTTTATTTTTAATTAATTAATGAGAATTAATTAATTAAAAATATTCTTAGGTATTTAAAAATCACAAAAAAATTCATGTAACATTTAAAAACATTTAGGAACATTGTCCAACTCTCAAACCAAATTTCTTTTTTGTTCTTGACGCCTTTTGATAATTTTCTTTGGATTTAATTTCATTTCAAGGCATTATTTTGTTTCAAACTTCAAAAATTCATTTCTGCCTAACCCTTGAGAGTTGGACAATGATTCTTTTTGCATTGCATCTTGCATAGCATGTAGTTTATAGGATAAAATAGGCATGAATTGATCTTGCATTTTCAATTTGTTTTGCATTTTTCTTGACAAGGTACCTTCAAACCCTAGAAATATTAGGAAATTCATAACTCTCACTAGGTTAAGAGTTGGATCCCCTCCTTTGGGCAGTGAGTTTCTATAGGTCTAAGGTTCCTTTGATTGCATTTTCATTTTTTTATCATGTCATTTGCTTCTGGTTTTGGATTTTTGCTTTGTATGTTGCATATAACCCTAATTTATGCCTTCCTTTGCATCCATCTTCCATTTGCTTGCATACCATGACTTGCCATGAAATTTTATGCTTTCATTTGATTCATAACACATCTTAAGACATATTAGAATCATGTTTGATCATTGCATCTTGCATTTGCCATGTTGTATGTCATTTGCATTCCATAACTTTTCATGTACATCCATGGTTCAAAACATGCTTATCTTGCATCCATATGTTTGTATGATCATTCCCATGCCTTGCCTCATGTTTGCATCATCTCTTAGTATCATTCACATCATACTTATGCTTCTGGTTTTGGTTTGCATCATGACATTGCATCTCATTTTGCATTGCATTCCATTTCTTTACTAACTTTTCAGGTGGTAAGTTGTATTGAGAAGTGAATTTGCCTTCACTTCTCACATTCTCTTTTCATCTCCCTTATGCATCATTGCTACATTTTTTTATGTGTATTGGATTGAGCTTGCTCATTCTTGTTCATCTCACTTTCTTTTTTAAGCAACTTGTCTTCTTAAGTGAAGCAAGTTGTCTTGCTTCTCTCTGCTCCTTCTTCCTTTCATCTTCTTCCTTCCTGGTGGTTTCTCTGAAGATATTTCTTGCAAACCTCACAAACCCTAGGGATAACCAAACATTATAATAATTAGGGTTTAAGTAGTCCCCCACTTAGCTTTTACCTTTGTGTCTCTTTGAGTCTTCTCTTCTCATCTCATAATCAGGGACTAAACCCTAAAGGCTTTAAGGCTTTGTGATTAAGCTTATGCCTGCATCCTTCTATTAGGATGAAGTGTATAACTTTAATCCTAAGTGTTAAACCCTTAATGTGTTTAACTCCTTTAATCAATCCACTTAATAATCATCAAGACATCAAGCTTGTAACTTGGGCCTTGCATTAGGGTTCTAATTTTTCCTTAAATGGTTAAGAAGGACTAACCCTAGTGTTAATGGACAAGTCCCCCTCAAGTTGTCTTACAAACCATAAAAATCATTTCTTCATCTTATCATTAACTAAAATCCACTTAATAAAGGCTTTGTTTTTTCATGAGGTTAATCCCTAATCATGGATTAAGTGGAGGAGTCTTCCTCAGCTTAAACATTCTCATCTATTATCCTTCTATTAGGATGGTGTAATGAGTCTGTTTAATCCCTGATTATGGCTTAATCTCATTACTTAACACTAAACAAAAACAACAAAAACATCTAAATAATCACAAGTAGGTTAATGATCTTAATCCTACACCATGGTGATTAAGTGTGAGATGCTGACTTCACACTTAAGGTATTCTCATTATCCCTAATCAGAGGGAGGATGTGATGAGTTTACTAACCCATTGGTTTAGGCCCAAGTCCAACTTTCACCTGCTGGTCCACCCCACAATACCTTTACTAAAGAAATCTCTTTCCATCGTAATTGCTTCATTTCTCGGCCATCTATCTGCAATGGTAAAACTTCAACAGTAAGATTATCTCTTACGTGTAAAAACCCCAAATTTGCCCTCACTAAGTTCACACCATGGTTTGTGATCTTTTCATTTTCATAAGTTCAATCATATCACATCATGTTGCATTTTTGCTTCATTGCATTGGTTCAAAGTCATCTGCATCTAGGGTTTGTGATCTGAGCAATCCAAGATCCCCCTGAGCCACCCCAAAGGTCTCCAATCATATCAAGAGGGTCCATGTACGTTCAATCATCATATTATGTCCTCCCAAGATCAAGGAAGTCATAAAATCACAAGAATTTTGCAAGGCATGGAAGCAGAGCCAGGTTTAACTGCATATATGACCTAAAATTAGGGTTTTGGTTTCAGAGGCCATAACTCCAAATTTTTTGGTCATTCTCGTTTCTATTAGTCTCAATATTATATAGGGATCATGCATACCAAGTTTGATGGAAAAATTCATTGTGGAAGTCATCTGATCACTGGGTAACTTCCTGAGCAAGTCAGAGCCAAATCAGGGCATCTGAGGGCCCCCAACATGGAACCAAAGTGGATTTTTCATCAAAGTGAAGTTATATGGTATTTATTTGACCATTTAAGTGCTTAGAAGTTCACAAATTTGAATAAAAATGAGCTAAACCAAAAGTTGCCAAAAATGGAAATGACTTGTAATGTAAACTTTCCATTTTGGGAAAGTTTTTCAACCTCCTCTTTCTTAACCAAAAATGCTTCAAATGAAAAATTCTTGGTCATGAAAGTTGTATATTGGATCATTCCCTTTTCAAAACGTACAAGAACAAGATCTAATTCATTTTGGAACTTAAGTTATGGCTTTCCAAAGTTGGCAAAAATCACATAATTTCATGTTTCATGCCAAAGAGCATTTTTTGCAAAACCTCATGCCAAGTTATTTTATGACTTCAAATGGACTTCTACACATCATAACATCATATTACAATGCCTAAAACTCATAATTGCCCAAATAATTTCACATTTCCATGACTTGTACATGAAGAAATCAAGAAAGGGCCAAACTTTGCCAAAATTGCAAAACCCCCCACAACTTCCCAAAGCTTGCCAAATTGCCTCAAACTGATTTCTATGGACCTCCTTGAATCAAGTTGCGCCAGACACCCCCTTGTCCTTGGCCTGAAATAGCCCATACCTCAAAGGACACATAACCTTGACTTTTTGCAAAATAAGCCATACCAATCAGCATAGCCCACACCAACTCCACAGGCCTATCACAGCTTGATACATGGACCAAATACAAGCCATTTTACACAAGAGCACATCCAGAATCATCAGCATCACCATAGTTCACAAAAAACTCCCTCTTTGCATTTTCTATCGAATCTCACAACTCAACCATTCATTCTTCAAACCAACACCACCATTCATCTCAGCTTCACTCACTGATCATTTCCCACCCTTCATTTTTCCCTAAAAGCCATCATACACAAAACACGATTTTCTCCCCCTTTGAACTGAACTTCATCAAACTTCAGAAGGAGATCACAAACACTTCAGCAAAGCATTCTAGAAGCATAAAGGGGTCAAGAGGAGGGGAAAAGCACCAAAGGAGAGCCCAGAGTGCCATTTTCGAAAGCTCCATTTCAAGTAACTTCAAGAACACACTTTCCAGAAGTTTGATTTTAGGTTATAGAATTGTTCCTCATGTTATGCTGGTCATGCTGATGCTTTTCTTTTTGAAAATGGTTGAGTTTTAAGGATTTTATGAAAATATTTTTATTTTTATTTTTGGCATTAAAAATATATTTTTAAATCATTTAAATGTTATTTTTAATTAGTTAATGAGAATTAATTAATCAAAAATAAATTTAGGTATTTAAAAATCCCAAAAAAATTCAGAGAGCTTTTTCAAACATTTAGAAGCATTTACAAACTCACCACACAAATTTCTTTTTGGTTTTGATCACACTTTTAACCCTAATTTCAAAAATTTCATAACTTTTGAACCAAAGTAAGTTTGTGAATGATTCTTTTTGCATTGTGCTATGCATGGTTTCAAGCATATAAAAACATTTTTGTTTCATTTTTATAATGTATTTTCAATTTGTTTGGCATTTTACCTTTAGGATCACCCTTAAAACCCTAGAAACTTAGAAAAATCATAAGTCCTTCTAGGTTAAGCTTCTGACCTCCCCCTTTGGATGGTAACTTAGTATAGGTTTAGGATTCCTTTGCTTTCATTTTCAATTTTTTGTCTTATGTTTTTCTTCTGTTTTTGAATTGTGCATATCACATGATCATATAACCCTAATTTGCATCTTCATTTGCATCCATCTTGTATAAACTTGCATACATGAATTTTCCATGTCATTTTGTTTATCCACATAACATATAAGACATCTTAGGATACATTAGATTCATGTTTAATCATTGCATCATTCATTTTCCATGTTATGCTTTTATTACATTCCATATGCATTCATGAACTTTCATGCTTCTTATATGCTTCATTTGCATTCCCATCCTTTGTATGATCATCTGCATCTCATGACATACATTCATATCATCCTTTTGCATCATTATAATCATGAACATGCTTCTAGTTTTGGCTTTCATCTTTGCATTTCATTTCATTTTATTTCATCTCATTTCCTTTTGCTAACTTTTCAGGTGGTAAGTCTTTGAGAAGTGAATTTGCCTTCACTTCTCACAATCTCTTCTCACCTCTCTTATGCATTCATTGCTGCATTTTACTTTTGTATTGGAGTGAGCTTGCTCATTCATGTTCTCTCCTCACTTTCCTTCTTCAAGCAACTTATCTTCTTAAGTGAAGTAAGTTGTCTTGCTTCTTTCTGCTTCTCCTCTTTACATCTTTCTTCTTCCTTGGTGGCTCTTCCTGAAGATCTTCTTGCAAGCCTGATAAACCCTAGGAATACCCAAGCATGATAACAATTAGGGTTTGATTAGTCCCCCATTTAGTTTTACCTTTGTGTCATCTTTGTGTCTTCTCTCCTCATCTCATGATCAGGGACTAAACCCTTAAGGTTTTAAGACTTTGTGATTAGGGTTATGCCTGCATCCTTCTATTAGGATGGAGTGTATAACTTTAATCCTAAGTGTTAAACCCTTAATGTGTTTAATTCCTTTAATCAATCCACCTAATAATCACTAAGACATCAAGCTTGTAACTTGGGCCTTGCATTAGGGTTCTAATTCTTCCTTAATTGGTTAAGAAGGACTAACCCTAGTGTTAATGGACAAGTCCCCCTCAAGTTGTCTTACAAACCATAAAATCCATTTCTTAATCTTACCATTAACTAAAATCCACTTTAATAAAGGCTTTGTTATGTCATGAGGTTAATCCCTAATCATGGATTAAGTTGAGGAGCCTTCCTCAGCTTAAATGTTCTCATCTATTATCCTTATATTAGGATGGTGTAATGGGTCCATTAAATCCTTGATTATGGCTTAAACTTATTACTTAACACTAAAGACAAGGGCCTAACTGGAAGTCTAGAAAGGTGAAACATCTGAGAGGAGGGTCATAGAACTAAAGACAAGTGTGGATCATACTCCTCTGTGATGCATCCAAGTCCATGATCATGTCCATAATTCCACCATAATGTTCCCTGAATAAAGGGACATGATCAGGAGTGATGAGTGCCTGAATCTGTCTGATGCCTGTCAGAGTGGGCTCAAAGAAATGATAGGTGATGTTGCTCTTCCTGGATGGGTCCATGTTGACAATGGATGCTGGTGAAGAAGACTGAGAAGAAGTACTAGAGAAAATTGCTGAAGATAATTGGAGAAGATACTGAAGAGGATCTCTGATGAAGATAACTGATGAAGAAGGCTGATGCGGATAGCTGAAGGAATCTTAGCAGTAGAACAGGTCAAAACCAAACCAAAGATAAAATGTGGATACCCTGTAAAACAAATAGACAAATGTTAAATGATGCAAAATGATGTATGCAGAATGATATGCAAGGGTTTGTGATCAAGTGTTGGATCTGTTATCTGCCTTGATAGGGTCCATGTGTGCTCATAAGTCCGGATGAAGGCTTAGAGAACCAGTAACCAGGTGGGGGACTCAAATAAAGAGTCACAAGTCCATAGTTTCACAAGAACAGTCCAAAATGATGCGATCATAAAACAAAACTGGTAACAGGGTATGATGAGGCCAAGGGTTCCTGCAAACCTGTAAACATCCCAACCCCCTCACATGTATTGTTCTAGAACAAGGATCCTAAGACTTGGATCAGTTATGAGAAGTGTAAACACTTCTAACCCAGAGGTACAGTGTTTAAAATAATCATAAAGGATCCTCCTCTAATTCACCTCAGATGCTGAAGGTCTTAAAAAGGTCATCCAGACTTGGCAGGCTTCCCAGATAGCCCTAGTACTACAGGAAATCCGTAGCACAGAGTTCTCAAGCAGAAACCCATGTCTGAACCGTGTTTCATATTCCCGCACCAGACCGAAATGGAATGGGAAAGAATATGAAGGCACTCTATCTTATGTGTCACTCAGGCTCCCGGTATGGGACCCTACTCACTCAATATCCCTGCCACCAAGGCAAACCAAAGATCCAGCACAATGATATGATGATAACAGTATGAAATGCATATAAATAGTAAATGAAAGCAATAAATAAAGCTGTACAGAAAGCAATAAATAAAGCAAATAAAAAACAAACACAAGTTACACATAACACCCCCATAAACACAAATCAAACAAGCGCTAGGAGAAACCCACAAAAAGAACCAGAAGCCCTGGTTGCAAGATAAGATTCCCCAGCAGAGTCGCCAAGCTGTCGCTCCCGAAGATTTGCATCCAGGTACAAGCGCGAACAGTCGGCGAAAGGAGAAAAAGGAATTAACTGAATAGAGTCGCCAGCTAGGCATTTTTATCCCGAAGGAAAGGTAATGTTGCATAAACCTAGAAAAAAGATGGATAAGACAGTTGCGAACCAGAGAAACTGAGAAAGGGGGTTGGTTACAACCTGGGAAGGTATTAGCACCCAGATTGTCCTTCGTACTCGACGGGATCCACGCTTATAAGTTTGTGTTTAAAAGGGGTAGGTGTATGTGCTATTTGTGTGCAAAAAGCTAAGAAAAGAATATACAAGTGCCAGTGCAAAAGAGGAATGCTCAGGACTGAGGCTTTTAAAAGAATGCTGAAAGAGGGGGATGACAAAGAAACTTTTGTTCGATAACAGCTAGGTTATGCCGTAGTTCGACTCAAAGAGAACGAAAGATAAATTGACTATGAACTGCTTGCTTGTCTATGCTCAAGTGTACGACTCGTCTGGCTCGAGTGCTAACTGTCTTGCATTAGACGGAAGAAGCAAATTCTCGCCTATGAATGAGAGTGATGAGAAAAGAATCCCGAATGAGAAGATTATTGTGTGTTTTTGTGTTTTCAGTTTTGTTATTGTTTTTGGTATTTTGCATAAGTTAATGAGCTTAAGCCTAAATCAAAGGCTTGTAGACTCATTATATCCTCCCTGATTAGGGATAATGAGCCTACTTAAGTATGAGATAAACATCTCAACTTAATTACCATGATGATGTACGATCAATATCATTAACCTACTTGTGATTATTTAGATGTTTTTGGTTTTTTTTTTAGTGTTAAGTAATGAGTTTAATCTCTAATCACAGATTAGTGAACTCATTACACCATCTTAATAGAAGGATAATAGATAAGAACACTTAAGCTGAGGAAGATACCTCAACTTAATCCATGGTTAGGGATTAAATTAATTATATAACAAGCCTTTATTAAATGGATTTTAATTAAGGGATGAGATTAAGAAGTGGATTTTAAGTTTGTAAGACAACTTGAGGAGGACTTGTCCATTAAACACTAAGGTTAGTCCCTCTTAACCATAAGGAAGAGTTAGAACCCTAATGTAAGGCCCAAGTTACAAGATAAAATCTTGATGATTATTAAGTGGTTTGATTAAGAGGTTTAAACAAATTAAAGGTTTAACACTTAGGATTAAAGTTATACACCCCATCCTAAGAGAAAGATGCAGGCATAACCCTAATTTCAAAGTCCTAAAACTTTAAGAGATTAGTCTCTGATTATGGAGATGAGAAGAGAGACTCAAGGAGACTCAAAGGCAAAAAGCTAAGGGGGAATAACTACAACCCTAATCATTATCATGCTTGGATATCCTATGGTTTGTGAGGCTTAAGAAAGATCTTCAAGGAAGCCACCAATGGAAGAAGCAGATGAAAGGAGGAGGAAGCAGAAGAATAAGTTATTTACTTCCTAAGAAAATAAGTAACTTAAAGGAAGAAAGTGAGAGATATGGAACATAAGTGAATTAGATTCACTTTAAAGACAAGCAAAATTCAAATGAAAGAGATAATAAGAGGTGAGAGGTGAAGGAAAATCCACCTCTCAAGGTAACTTACCAAAAGTACCTGAAAGTGTTTGCATAAATGCATAAGATATAAGGCATGAAGAAATGAATTTAAATGAGATGAAATGAGATGAAAAGACCAAATTAAGAAGTGCTTATGCTGTGTAAAAGTCATATGAGATGATGCAATGTCATACAAGATTCACATGAATGATCATACAAGAATGAGATGTTATGAAAGCATGCTTTGAAGTTTGAAAACACATGAAAGTTTATGAAATGAAATGAATGTAAAAACATGGAAAATGAATGAAGAAATGGTCAAGAAAGGTTCTAACATGCCTTAAGATGTCTAAGATGACATATGAATGCATGAAATGTCATGGCAAGTTCATATGATGATGATTATGCAAGGTGAATGCAAATGAACATGAGAAATTAGGGTTTTATGGACATGTGAGATGCAAATGACTAAAACAGAAGCAATCAACATGATAAAAATTTGAAATCAAGCTCAAACAAACCCTAATCCCATATTAGGTCACACCCCAACGGAGAAGGTCATAAGCCTAACCTATCAAAAGTTATGATTTTCCTAAGTTTTCTAGGGTTTTTGGGTGATTCAAAAGGAAAAATGAAAATCAATTTGAAAATGCAAGATAAATTCATGATGAAAATGACCTATAAACTAAATGAAATATTTAACACAATGCAAAAAGAATCGAGTTCAAACTCTTCTTGGTTGGGCAGAAATGATTTTTCAAAGTTAGGGTTTAAAAATGTGATTTTAATGACCCTTAATTCAAAGAAAATTTGGAAACTATGATCTAACATAAAAAGAAATTTGTGTGAAGGGTTTGAAATTGTTTCTAAATGTATTGGAATGGTTCATGATTTTTTGGTGATTTTTAGAAACCTAAATGCATTTTTAATTAATTAAAATACTTTAATTAATTAAACATAACATTTAAATATTTTAAAAATACCTTATTTATGCAAAAAATAAAATAAATTATTTTTGGATTGAGAAAAATATTTAAAGTCAGAATGCAAAAGAAAATATTTTTTTTGAAGTTTTTTTATCTATTTTTAATAATTTTGTGAAATAAAATGCAATGAAAAATAAAATAAAAACAAAAGTATGCAAGATGAAAGGCTGTGATTGGAAGTTGAGGGATCCAGTGGTCAGGATGGAAAGTCCACATGACTTGTGGTAATCTAATCCTAGGGCCATGATTTAAACTTATTAATTAAATGAGATCCAATGGTCACGTTTTAATCTGACTTAAATTAAATAATTAATTAGGTTTAGGGTTTTAATGATCAATCCTGGCCATCCAAAATGCGCGGCAAACACACATCCAAGGGTCTACATATAAACTCAACTAATTAAATGAAATTAGCCCTAATCACTTTAAGACGGCCGGAACAGTGTTTCGGTCGTCTTCTCCGGCAAGGTCTCTACCCTATCTCTCTCCACAGGCCATAAAAACCTCCCAAACTCTCCAGAATCACTCCCCAAGCATCAATAAGCAAGAATCAACCATCAAAAACAATTTATTTCACGCATACATGATGAAACAAAGCAAGAACAAATTCACGGGCAAAGTTTCAGAAGAAAAATACATGCACATTTCTCAATCATTTTAAAAAATAAACATGTCACAATGATCAGCTAAACATGTATAATCATTTAGAAACTTAAAACAAGAGTTCTAGAAAAAATGTTCATCATGGCTACCTGAGTTGAAGCTTTGCAAACTGGAGCTTTCTGACCTCTTCCTTTGTGCAAAATGCCTCCAATGATCCCTCTGATGCTTCTGGAAAGCTTGAATAGGGTTTAAATGGCCTCCTTTGTGAGTTTCAGTTCTGAGGAGTGAGAAATCGTGTTTCTGTTGTGGGGTGTTTCAGGCTTTGGTGAGGGGTGGAAAATGATCCTTGGGTGTTTTTGAGTTGATTGGTGAAGAAAGAAACAAAGTTTGTTGGTTGTGCAGTGTGATTCGAAGAGATGAAGGTATGAGGTGATTTTTGGCAATCTGAGTGTTGAGAGGTTTTCAAGCTTGTGTCTTGTGATGTTTGAGGTCCATGAGGTTCACATAAGTCATGCTGATTGTTTCAGAGAGTTGGTGTGGCATAGTTTGATTGATATGGGCAAAAATGCAAAAAGTCAAGATTATGTGTACTTGAAGCATGGCACGGGTCAGAGGTGTTTTCATGGGGTGTCTGGCCTTAGCTTGCATCAAGGATGGCCATGGGATTGAATTTGATGAGCTGGAAGGCTTGGATCATGAGATGGCATAGATTTTGCAACTTTCCCTCTTTGGTGTTTCTTGGATCACAAGCCATGAAAACCCTAGATTCAAAGTCCAATTCTGATCTTTTGAAGCTTCTTTGACATGTTAGAACATATTTGTGCACATTAAGGGTCATTAGAATGCTTGGCAAGTGAAATTGCAAAATTCCCTCTTTGGCATGAACTTGAAAATTATGTGATATTTGCCAACTTTGAAAGGTCATATCTTGAGTTCTAGGATGAATCAAGACATGTTCTTGTACTTTTTGAAAAGGGAAAGACCTAATCTACAACTTTCATGCCCAAGAATTTTTCGTTTGAAGCATTTTTGGTCATGAAAGAGGAGGTTGAAAATCTTTCCCAAAATGGAAAGTTTGCATTTCAAGTCATTTCCAAAAATGGCATGTTTGCAATTGGCTCAAAATTCTTCAATCTTGTGAACTTCCAACCACTTCTAAGATCAAATAAAGATCATTAAACTTCAATTTGATGAAAATACCCCTTTGGTTCCATTGTTGGGGGTCTCAGATGCCCTGATTTTGACTTAACTTGCTCAAGAAGTTACCCAATGAACATATGACTTCCACAATGAATTTCTTCATCAAACTTGGTACATATGATACTTATAACATATTAAGACTATTAGAAACAAGAATGACCCAAATATTTGGAGTTAAGGCCTCTGAAACCAAAACCCTAATTTTGGTCATCTGTGTAGTGAAAACCTTGGCTCTGCTTCCATGCATTTTCCAGTTCTTGTAATCTCTTAACTTTCATGAACTTTGGGGAGCATATTATGAATATAGAACACACATGGACCCTATTGGAAAGCTTCAAGACCATTAGGATGACTCATATTGATTCTTGGATTGTTCAGATCACAAACCCTAGATGTAGATGAAATTGAACTATGCAGTGAAACAAAAATGCAATATGAGATAGTATGCTTATGTTAAAACAAAAATGAAAGATCACAAGTCATGGTGTGATAAAGAGTTAGGGAAAATTTGGGGTGTTTACAAGTGGCAACACTCTTTGTCGAGGGTAAGGCATCGTTAGTTTGATTGCTCTAGTTTGTACCCATTGGAGATAAGGATCCAAAGAGATACATTTTGGTTTTCCTAGAGATTTTATTCCTTTCTTGAGTACATGTTTCCAAGCATGCACAATATCTTCTCTGATAGTCTTGTGTTCTCCTCCTTCATCAAAGAAAATACCTTCCATATGAGTGATGACGTTGAGCTAACTTTGAGTGATAATTGATCCCTCCATTGGTACCAATGAGAGGTACATTGGGGAAATTACCACAACTGGTTATGATCCTGATTTCGTCGTAGACTGGATTGGACTAATTGATGTCTGAATTGGTCAAAGACATGATCTTCTGAGACCATTGCATTCCACTTTTAGTTTCCCAAAATGCTGATGACTTGGGTAAGTGGGAAGTGAACCATTTATAGAAAATTGGTACACAACAAGTGATCATTCCTCTACTGCGTAAATTCCTCAGGTGAACTGAGTAATAAGCATCTGCAAGCAGTGTAGGAACTGGATTTCTGATGAGAAAGATCTTTATTGTATTGATGTCGACAAAGTTTTCTACATTGGGAAATAGGAATATCCCATAGATGAGAAATATGAAGATGACTTATGATGCAACAGTATTTCCAGTGCTGGTGAACTATAGTGCTCTCTCAATTAGAAATTTGGAGGGCAGACCCTTGACTCCTCATTTGGTAGTCCAATGAGCCTTAACTTCCGACTCTTCCAAAGAAAGATTCATGGCAATTGTCGATTCTCCCGACATTTCTTCCAATCTGGAGAACGATACTTTCTCATTAATAGGGATTCCTATCATTTGAGAATACTCTTCCAATGTTGGGCAAAGATGATAGTCAGGAAATGTGAAGCAACGATATACCGGGTCATAGAACTGGACCAGTGTAGCAAGAACAACTTTTACCATGCTGACCTTGAGCAGAGACAAAAGTTCTCCAAAAATTGCCCTGAATGCTTCTAGATCTGTGACAAGCTTTCCTATCTTTCTCAGATCGTCCAATCTCGGATTCTTGAATGTAAACTTATGGGTTTTCCGTTGCCCAAAGTCCATTTTGAAAAGACTGATATTGTGAAATAGACTTTCGTTCAATTCTTTTAAAAGAGAAAATTATGATGATTATTTTTTTGAAAAAAATGATTTTCTTTAGATGAATGCATGAATGCAACACACAAACACATGGTGAAATCATGGGTTCAAAGGTTCATCGTCATTAGGCCATAGCTCTACCCATTCCCATTTTGTATACTACAGTAAAGATTTTTGTACCTGTAGATCATGTAAGTCAAGGTCAAGGGGTAAATGTTTACTAAATCCTCAATGTTGTGAGTATCCGATTGGAAATCGCCATTTTTTCATGGAGTATGTTATAAACATCAATTTCACACCAAATACCTAGACTAATTTAGGGACTTTTGAGGTTTCACCTAGTCGGGATTGAACTCCCTACAAGCTATCTCAATTATGACTTACCTATCTTAGAGTGCACTCGAGCTCACTTAGATGCAGATTAATCACATAACCGTTTTGAGAGACCACGCCAAAGGATTTCAATTGAACATATATTTTGCGGAAATATAAACATAAAGCAGTATAAAAGATGTTTATAAAAGTAGTATATATACATGTTCCTAAACCTAAGGTTTTCTATCTAAAAGGTGGAATTCCCACAGACGACACCATTTTCCTGTAGCTCAATTTTTGTGGTCTTTAATCACTATCACATTTTTGCTACTTTCTGATTTCTATATATTTCTTGATGAAGTTGGTTATGGAAGGGAACATATATCTTAAACTAACCCCGCTTTACATACTGTTGATTGACAGATTCCCACATGGTTTTGGATTTTTTCATAGATTATTTCTTCTTGATATTGGAGAGTTCTCTTCAATTTGGGTCTAGGATGAGGTGAGTGTTTATAAGATAGGGTCATGTTAATGTTTTTGGTATTTGGATATTTCTGATTTTTTTGATTTAGATCCGGGGGCCTAATTATGTTTTTTGTATTATGTGCTCGCAAAGATCTTACGACTTTTTGCCTACGTACCCCCAAAAAGAGAATTGAGGGATCAGAGCATCGTAGTTACTCTTAAAAGGCTAGAGCTAGGAGGAGAGGTTGATTTTGTATCCTGGTTAAAGCACATGATGATGATGCTCAAATGGTTTATACTTGTGTCTTGATCAAAGCCCAAGATTAAAGCTGAAAAAGTTGTATTTTTGTGTCTTGATCAAAGCCCAAGATTGAAGCTGAAAAGGGTTTGTTATAACTGATAGGGGTGCTTGAATTGCACAGCTTAAGGCATAAGCTGAATATGGTATCTTGATTTGCATAGCTCAAGAAAGGCTAAATAGGTACCCTGAATTGCATAGCTCAATGAGGACTGAATGGTTGACCTGAATTGCATAGCTCAGGAAAGCTGAATTTGGGTGGAAATATGACGGGAGGAAAGTGATCTTAGTTATAGTCCAAGTATATGACTAAAAGAAATTAGCTTAGTTAGAGTCCAAGACTATGAGTTTAATGTTGAATTAGCTTAGTGAAAGTTCAAGACTATGACTATAATGAATTAACTTAGTTGAAGTCCAAGACTATGACTATATTGTTTTGGGGATTAGCTTAGTTAAAGTCCAAGACTATGACTATAATGTTATTAGCTTAGTTAAATTCCAAGACTATGACTATTATGTTTGATTAACTGTAAAGTGTCTGACTTTTGTTCCTTGATTGAAGCCCATGGTTGAAGCTAAAAGAGACTCAGTAGAGAGAATTTGTCATCTCTAGATAGGAAATATTGATTTATACGTGCCTTGATTGAAGCCCAAAGTTGAAGCTAAACAAAGGAAACTGACTCTTTGAGGAAAGTTTTTATGTGTCTTGATTTAGAATCCCATGTGTGAACCTTATTTGGTGAGATACTGACTCTTGATTTATTTATATCCTGTATGAAGCCCAGGATGGTAGGTTAACTTTTGATGGGAGACTGACTTTGTATGAAAAGTGTTTTGTCTGTTTGTTTGATAAAAGGTTGGAGGTCATCAAACATTCCTTTGTCAGGGGAGGTTCAATTGTATAAAGCCTAAGAGGAGGCTATCTTGGTCATCCATAGGGGAGAGGGAGACTACTGTATGGGTTTGATTTTATGGATATGTTCCTATGATTTTAGGAAGCTTTTGAGAATCATTGCATTTGAGCCCAAGAGGAGGCTAGGTTACCTTTAGGAGGCCCATGGGTCCTTGGACAAACCCCAAGAGGAGGCTGGGGATGGTTTACAAATAAGCACTTCATCGGGAAGCTTCTTATCTATGTAAACCCCTAGTAAGTTGTAAAGAAATATCCTAAGTGTTTTGAATGGTGTATCTGTTTGGATGAAAATAACCTGACTACTTAGAGATTCTAGAAGATGCAAATATATACAAATGAGATGCATGTAGAAAAATAAATATGTCAGTGAATGTGTTGAGCATTTTTTAGTATGTGTAATACCCCAAAATTTTCCCTCTTGTTTTCCATATCTCATCTAGCAAGAACATCTCCATTGGATCAAAATTGAGAGAGATATGATCAATAAAAGTTGAAGGTTTTCAGCAAAACTTGACTGGTTAGCCATGTGATGGGCAAGCCAGCATGCAGTTATTTTCACAAATACCTTGAGTGCATACAGTGACCAAGTTCCAGACCATTTTTCTCTATGAGGGGAGCATCGAATAAAACAATGTTCAACATCAATCTTTTTTCCCTTGATCCCCTCTCCAACTTTCATGTTTGGCAATTTTTCATATGATCAACCATTTGAGAGATATAGTGGATCAAATTAAGGAATTCAAACTGATCATCTCATGTGCATGGGCTAGGCACAAAGACAAGTGTGACACGCCCAAAAGTCAATTTTTACCAAGTGAAATTGTTGTCACTTTAGAGCATCTTAAAGGCTTCATTTCCTTTATTTTTGAACATCAACATTGTTCTCCAATGTGTTATCATTCCAAACATACCAAGAGTTCCTCATTCCATCGACCATGCATAGAGAATTTCTTCATTAACGTCACCATCTTCACATATGTTCTTGGCTGACCAAAATTAGAAATTTAATGCATTGCTGTTATTTTATTCACGTTCACACACAAAAACCATTCAATCTTTGCCCTATTTAGCCAAAACAAATTATGTACACTCGTGTATACACCACATGCCATGCATAAGAGAGGAAAAGTTTCAAAAGCAACTTGTATGACATGTTATTGTTGTTGCAACCATTATACATCATCAACATCACTACCATTCATCACCTAAGCTCCACCATAATGTCATGTACCCTCTATACACAAGCATAACATGAGCTCATTCATTCTTCTCACTCCGTTCTTATTCCACCCTCTCCATTGCTCAAAGCATGCTCATTCAACTTAACCAAAGTTATAATTGTTAACCAAGGTGGTTAACAGTTAACCAATGGTATAAGAGCTCATTCTAACAGAATTTTGGATCCAACTTAATAGTACACAATCTCACTCTCATACTCTCTGATTTTTCTATAAATTTCTCTCTCTCGAATCTTCTTCTTCACATCTTCACCTTTTGTTCTTCAATCCTCATCAAGCATCACTGGAGTGAATGGAATAAATATTGAACTCTCTTCTTCAGCTTCTATATTTTTAATTTCTCATCAACAATAAGAATTGCAATAGCCTGTATTTGGATTAGTGAATCTCCAAAATCAAGCATTGTACCTCTGGTTTTCTTACAACACAAGATTCATCAAGTTCAGTTTCTTGCTCATCAAACCTTTCCTTGCGAATCTCACTAATTTAAGCTATTTTTCATTTGATTTGGAGCTTATTAGAAGCTCTTGTGGATCTGGCTAGTTGATTGGCACCATAGGTGCTTAGTTGCAGAACTTAGGGCAAACATTAATGGTTAGATTCTCTCTGTGTGTACATTGTATGTGTTTTTTGAGCTTAGATTCATGATCTATGAAGCATAAAGAGTAGATTGGTATAGGTCTTGAGCATTTCTTGTGACTTGCAAATTTTGCTACGGCGGAGAGTGACCGGAGAAGGTTATTGGAGTCTTCTCTGGCCGATGACATTCACGTGAGTTCATAAACCCTAGGATCCCTCTAGTTTATAACCCAACCATCTGATCCTTTTTGCATCAACGTCCATGATCTTTCCAGCGAATAAATGAGGAGCATGCCAATCACGTATTTCATTTTCACATGATTTTTTACCTGAGTGATCCTATGCGTGTGCTTCATCATAATTATCATATGCGTGCACTGTGAGTCCTTTGATTGTGTTAATTAATTGATCATCGTGCATTGACCTGATCCATTGGCCCAGGAAGAGTTAACTTGTTGACTAACATCCATAGCATAGAGCCTAGTCTTCAGCGTGTATTTGGAATGGGTTCTAATTGATATCCATACACCTAGTTTCAGACCCAATGTCTTTTTTAAATGCGCTTTTGCTTGTGTTACACCCCCTCTCTCATTTTCTCTTTTTTTCATTTTCTTTTGGATGATTGCTTGAGTTTTAATTTTTAAAATTAGTGCTAGGCATGAAAAAATTCCAATTTAATTCATGATGCATTATCATTCATTTAAATAATTTTTTCATATTTTTAATTCTGATTTTAGCATATTTTGATATTTTTCCATAATTTTATTTTAATTTCTTTTGTTTGATCATCCTTTGTGATACTTGCTTCATTCTTGATTTGTTTGGTCTAGTTGTGACTTGAATTTTCTTATGATCATTAATAGATGATAGTAGGACATCTTGAGGCATCTAATTCATATTTTTCTGTATTTTTAATAACATTTTATCCTAGGGTTTTAATATCATCTTTGTGCATCTTTGTTGAGTGATTTGTATGAAATTTTAAACCACATTTGAATTTGATCCTCAATGATTCTTTGCCTATCCTTTTGTTACATGTTTACATACTAATTACACTTCAATTGACTTACATATTTTAATTTTTTTCATCCTTTTAATTTGACTTTTGACTCATTCTTATTGCATCAATGCATGTGTGTTCATTACAAGACTTGTGCTAGGATTTTGGTATGAGTTGAACATGTTTCTTTATGATCATTATTGATTTGTTTTGACATCATTTGTTAGACATATTATAGGTCATTCATATTTCATTATAGGTCATTCATCTTTATCTTACATGAATTATGTGAACTTGTTTACACTTTCATTCAATCCTAAACTTGTGCATCCTTACATACGAATCTTTTATCACTTGTTTGGATTCATACTTATATGTCATTGTACATTCATCCACACTCTTTTAGCTAATGTATGAGATCATTTCCATTCATCTTACATGACTTGTAATTTCATCTTTACATGTTTATTAAGTCCATAAACACTTGGTACTTGTTTGAACTTGTTTAGACCTAGTTTGCTTTTCTTCTTCAATATGCTTCAACATGTCCCGTGTATGAACCTTGTATGATAATTATTGCATCCTAACATCATCATATATGTCATATACTACTGAATTTCATTCATTTATGTAGATGTTTAGAATTGGCAGAATTTTTGACCAACAAGAAATGTTGAATTCAGTTCAGAATGTCCTATCAGATGTTGGGACATTATCAAACAGAGTATAAGAACTTAATTCAGGATGTTACACCAGATGTTGGGACATTATGTAAATGATTTAAGTTAAGTTTTTCAGGATGTCCCAACAGATGTTGTGACATCTCAAACCTGCTACCAGAATTAATTAATGACTAACTGATCTGAGTAATTTAAGGAAAGTTATCTAGAATTAATTATGGATGGACAAAAACAGAACAAGGCGCATCTGTAGGGAGTGTTGTTATGAGACTTCAGCATAATCAGAAGAACTAAATCACCTAGAATCTAGGAAGTAACAAACCCTAATTCAAGGTGGAAGCTGCATGCGTTTTAGGACTGGATTAACCTACAGAAAGCCCAAAATACAAACACCTATTTAAGCAACAGAATATCTCAGAATTGAGTACGAATTTCAGAAGACAAAATAGGGTGTTTTGAGTTTTAATAGCAGGTTGTTTTATTGTACCACTTTATGAGCTTTTAAGCAAAAGTGTATTTGTGTCTTGATTGAAACTGTGAAGTAAGATCAAGCTGTTTTGTTTGAAGGATGACTTCAATTTTATTAAACTTGTAAACAAGATCACTGTGTGATTGAGGGGGGGTGAGTTGGTACTCATATCTAAGTTGTGTCTTAGGTAGAAATTGCATTGGGTAGATATTAAGTGAAAGATTAAACTGGGTGGTTTAAGTCTAGAATTAATATTACTTATAGTGGATTTCCTCTTGGCTTGGTAGCCTCCAGATGTAAGTGTGGTTATACACTGAACTGGGTTAACAAACTACTGTGTTGTTTAATTTTCTTGCACTTTCAGTTTTGGTTAAATCTGTCAAGTGTTGGAACATCTCATAGGACATCTCATACCTGATCACAGAATTTCAATTGGCATCAGAGCAGGCACCCTGCCTGTTTATACTGGGTGAGATCTAGGGAATACAAATTCTGGAAACATGGACAGAGATATAGGATCAGTAAATAGACCACCTATACTGTATGGATCTAATTATGACTACTGGAAACCAAGAATGATTGCATTCTTAAGATCACTTGACAACAGGGCCTGGAGAGCAGTCAACATTGGATGGGAACATCCTGTCCAAGACACCAAAGATGGATCAAAAGTGTTGAAACCTGAAGAAGAATGGAGTAAGGAGGAAGAAGATTCAGCACTAGGCAACTCCAAGGCCTTAAATGCTTTATTCAATGGCATTGATAGGAACATCTTTAGACTTGTGCATCACTGTGAGCTGGCCAAAGATGTTTGGGACACTCTCAAAACAACTCATGAAGGAACATCAAAGGTAAAGATGTCAAGACTTCAACTTCTCACCACCAAGTTTGAAAACTTGAGAATGAAGGAAGATGAGACAATTCATGAATTTTACATGAACATCTTAGAAATAGCCAATACTTCTGGAGCCTTGGGAGAAAAGATGATTGATGAAAAGCTTGTAAGAAAGATTCTCAGATCTTTGCCAAAAATATTTGACATGAAAGTCACAGCAATAGAAGAAGCTCAAGACATATGCAAAATGAAAGTTGAAGAGCTCATTGGTTCCCTTCAAACATTTGAGATGGGAATGAATGACACAAATGTTAAGAAGAACAAAAGCATAGCCTTGGTGACAAATACTGATGAAAAAGAAGATGATGAATTAGAAACTGGTGAAAGCTTATCAGACAACATTGCTATGCTTGGAAGACAATCCAAAAAGATTCTCAGAAGGATGGAAGACAAATCCAAACCAAGTGGAAGATACATAAACTCTTCTGAGAACAAAAGACCTTATGATGCTAATAGAAGGTCAAATTATGATGAAAAGACCAGTCAAGAAAAAGGAATTAAATGCCATGGATGTGAAGGATATGGACACATCAGGAATGAATGTCCTACCTACTTAAAAAGGCAAAAGAAAGGACTCTCTGTAACCTGGTCTGATGAAGACTCAGGAGGTGATTCTGAAGAAGAATCAGCTAAGCATATCACTGCTCTAGCTGGATTATGTGAATCTGAAAGTGAATCCAGTGATGGGGAGCTTACTTTTGAAGAACTTGAGCAATCATACAGAGAACTATTCAAAAGAAGCACTGAAATATGCAGTGAGAGTATAAAGCTAAAGAAGAAGATTAAGGCACTAAAGGATGAAAAAGCAAGTGATCTAGAGATCATTGACACCTTGAAAAGTGAAGTAAGCCTTCTCAACTCCAAGTTGGAACACATGTCCAAATCTGTTAGAATGCTGAACAGTAGCTCAAGTACACTAGATGTTATTCTCAACAACAATAAGCATTCAGGGGATAAAAGTGGACTTGGATTTAATAGAGTTCATAAGGATGAAGCTAGCTCTAGCAACACTACTCCAAAGTCCATACAGTCAAACAAAATGTCCCAACAGATGCCTCAACATCATAAGAACACAAAGTCAAACATAATGTTCCAACAGATGTCTCAACATTCTGAAAAGAACATAATGAAGAAGAAGTATCAAAGATGGAGATGTCATCATTGTGGAAGATTTGGACATATCAAACCTCATTGCTACAAGTTGCATGGATATCCAAATCAGATGTATCAGCAACCTCCTAAGCAGAAGATAGAAGTCATCAAGAAAGTGCTGCATAGACATCAAAGAGATCAGCAACCCCCTAAGCAGAAGACAGAGGTCATCAAGAAGGTATGGAGACCAAAAGCTAGTCTTCATGCTGATCAAAGCTACATGCCCAAGAACAAGATCAACAAACAACCTTGGAGCTCTACTGATGAACAATACACAGGGCAGAGGTATCTAAAGAAATCTCAACTCAAATGGTCAAAGAAAGGTGTTGCATATATAGCTCATACATCATTAAGAGTATCAGCTAAAGAAGACTGGTACTTTGACAGTGGATGTTCAAGACACATGACTGGATTGAAGAATCTGCTAGTAGACTTAAAATCATATTCATCCAGATATGTAACCTTTGGAGATGGAGCTAAAGGAGAAATCAAGGGAGTTGGGACCTTGGATTGTCCAGATGTACCAAGACTAGATGATGTGCTGCTGGTTAAAGGTTTAACTGCTAACCTGATCAGCATAAGTCAATTATGTGATCAAGGGTACAGTGTAAACTTTACCAAAACTGAATGCATAGTGTCTAACAAAGAACAAAAGGTTGTCATGAAATGAGCCAGATCTAAAGACAACTGTTACATGTGGGAACCTCAAGACTTCAGTCTCACTTCAACTTGCTCTTTAGCTAAAGAAGAAGAAGTGAAACTATGGCACCAAAGACTAGGTCATCTTCATTTCAGAGGCATAAAGAAAATCATATCTATGGATGCTGTGAGAGGTATTCCTAAACTGAAGATTGATGATGGCAAAATATGTGGTGAATGTCAAATAGGCAAGCAAACCAAGATGTCCCATCCAAAGCTCCAACATCTGACAACTTCCAAAGTTTTGGAACTATTGCATATGGATCGTATGGGACCTATGCAGGTTGAGAGCCTTGGTGGTAAGAGGTATGCCTATGTGGTGGTTGATGATTTTTCAAGGTATACATGGATAAATTTCATCAAAGAAAAGTCTGATGTATTTGATGTATTCAAAGACTTATGCCAAAGAATACAAAGGGAAAAAGCCAGCTGTGTGATCAGAATAAGAAGTGATCATGGAAAAGAATTTAAGAATTAAAAATTCTTAGATTTCTGTTCTTCAGAAGGAATCAATCATGAATACTCTTCACCAATCACTCCTCAACAGAATGGGATTGTTGAGAGGAAGAATAGAACTATTCAAGAATCAGCAAGAGCCATGATCCATGCTAAAAAGTTACCTTTGTACTTCTGGGCTGAAGCTATGAACACAGCTTGTTACATCCATAACAGAGTTACTCTAAGGAAAGGAACTTTGTCCACAATCTATGAAGTCTGGAAGGGCAGAAAACCTACAGTTAAGTACTTCCATGTGTTTGGAAGTAACTGTTATATTCTGGCAGATAGGGAGCAGAGAAGAAAAATTGATCCTAAAAGTGATGAAGGGATCTTTCTTGGATACTCTATAAACAACAGAGCATATAGAGTATTTAATTCTAGAACCAAGGTTATCATGGAATCCATAAATGTGATAATTGATGATGCTCCTACAGATGTTCCAGAAGATGTTGGAACATCTGCTGATATCAAAACTGAAGCTGAAGAAAAGAGTGATCATTCTGACTTCACTCAAACTGATACAAGGACAGAACAATCCAGCAAACCTCCCTCCATCAGAATCCAGAAGGATCATCCCAAAGATTTGATAATTGGTGATCCCAACAGAGGTGTAAGCACTAGATCAAGAGAAGTAATTTCAGGTTCCTGTTTTGTTTCTAAAATAGAACCTAAAAACATCAAGGAAGCTCTTACTGATGAATACTGGATTTGTGCTATGCAAGAGGAATTAGGTCAATTCACAATGAATGAAGTGTGGAACCTTGTTCCTAGACCTGATGACATAAATGTGATTGGAACTAAATGGGTGTATAAGAACAAGTCAAATGAGCAAGGAGTTGTTACAAAGAACAAAGCTAGACTTGTAGCTCAAGGATACACACAAACTGAAGGAGTAGACTTTGATGAAACCTTTGCACCAGTAGCAAGGCTTGAATCAATCAGATTACTTTTGGGAATTGCTTGTATCTTAAAGTTCAAGCTATTTCAAATGGATGTGAAAAGTGCCTTTTTAAATGGATATCTTAATGAAGAGGTATATGTAGAACAACCTAAAGGATTTGTTGATCCAAGCTGTCCAAATCATGTATACAAACTAAAGAAGGCTCTTTATGGTCTGAAGCAAGCTCCAAGAGCATGGTATGAAAGGCTGACTACTTTTCTTATCAAGCAAGGATACAGGAAAGGTGGAATTGACAAAACCTTGTTTGCTAAAGATGAAGAAGGAAATGTCATGATTGCTCAAACATATGTAGATGACATTGTCTTTGGTGGGATGTCAGACAGGATGGTTAAACATTTTGTCAACCAGATGGAATCTGAATTTGAAATGAGTCTAGTAGGAGAATTAACCTACTTTCTTGGACTGCAAATAAAGCAAATGGAGGACTCCATGTTCATTTCCCAAAGAAAGTATGCTAAGAACATAGTCAAGAAATTTGGGATGGACAGTGCTACTCATAAGAGAACTCCTGCCCCCACACATTTAAAGCTAACTAAAGATGACAAGGGTGAGAATGTAGATCAAAGCCTATACAGAAGTATGATTGGAAGCTTGTTATATCTGACTGCTAGCAGACCAGACATAGCATTTGCAGTAGGTGTATGTGCAAGATATCAAGCTGATCCAAAAGTTAGTCATCTTAATCAAGTCAAGAGAATTCTGAAATATGTTAATGGTACTTGTGACTATGGCATAATGTACTTTCATGGATGCAAACCAATTCTCACTGGCTTCTGTGATGCTGATTGGGCTGGAAGTGCTGATGACAGAAAAAGCACTTCAGGAGGATGCTTCTTTCTAGGAAACAATTTGATTTCTTGGTTCAGTAAGAAACAAAATTGTGTATCCTTATCTACAGCTGAAGCTGAATATATAGCAGCTGGAAGCAGTTGTTCACAGTTGGTTTGGATGAAGCAAATGCTCACTGAGTACAATGTCCCAAAAGATGTCATGACATTGTACTGTGACAACTTAAGTGCAATTAACATATCAAAGAATCCTATCCAACATAGCAGGACCAAGCATATCGATATCAGACATCATTTCATCAGAGATCTTGTAGAAGAGAAAGTGATTTCATTGGAACATGTAACTACAAATCTGCAGTTGGCTGATATATTTACCAAAGCCTTGGATGCTACTCAATTTGAAAACTTAAGGGGTAAATTGGGAATCTGCTTATGTGAAATTTAGCAGTTATGGAGATGTGCCAACATGTCATATGACATTGTGTGGCATAAGCACCAGATGGCAACACCAGTCTGGTCAAACACCTTGGGTATTCCACTCCTAAAAATTCTCAAAGTAACGGCTACTTATAAAATATCAGCTTGTGTTCAGCTATCCATCTTCTCATCATTCTCTCAAAAACGAATTGCATTCTCTAACTGTTTTTCAGAACTCATCAACCCTAAAACTCTTCATCCACCTCCTTCGAAAATGTCTCAAAACCTTAACATTTCTGAAGAAATCCTCAACAAGGAAGATGTGGTGCATGCAACCCCCATTTTTGTGGTACCCATGGATTCAACTCCAATGGACGAAATCAGAGGAAGTGTTCCTCTTGCTAAAAAGCCAAGAACTCCAAAAAGAACAAAAGATCAAGTTTTCAGCAAGACCAAAGGCATACCTTCACCATTATACAACACTCCAAAAGCTTCTGAATACGTGGATGATTCCATAAAGGAGTTAGTAACCAAGATCCTATCTGAGCAAAGAGTGGTAAGTGGCATATCTATCCCTCTGAACACCATGCCAGCTCCACAAGAAGATCAACAAACTCAGGCTGAAAAGGACACTCCTGCTCAACAGGATGTCCCAATAGATGTTGAAGCATCTGAAGACCAGCAAAAGGTCTCATCTGATACTGCTGATGATATATCTGAGGACCAGAAAAGGCCTCCACAGATAGTGATGAAGAAGCATCTGAGGACCAGCACAAGGCCTCCACTGAAGAGCACATCTCTGTTGATCAACCAGCTGAAGAGGAGACTGCTCAACCTCCTCCTGTTGTGAACCTAGAGCATGATTCTGATACAGAAATCATTGCTTCTGTAAAACCTAGCATAGCCAAAAGGCTTAGGACTAGGAAAGAAAAGATGAATGCAGGACATGCAATTCCTGAGAAGAAGCAAGCTACACCAAAGAAGGACAAAGCTAAAGTTGTCTTTGGTCCTACAAAACAATGGAGCAAGGTGCAAACACAAAAGAGGAAAGCTGTCACTCCTCCAGATTCAGATGTTGAAGAAGATGTCCTAACATCTCCTCCAAAGAAGAAATCATCACCCTCAAGGTCATCAACTGCTGTTCCAGAAGCTCCCTTGGACAACCTCTCCTTTCATCATGTTTCTAGTGTGAATAGATGGAAGTTTGTTTATCAAAGAAGGGTAGCACTTGAAAGAGAGCTGAGCAGTAATGCACTTGAGTGCACAGAGTTAATTGATCTCATCTCTTCTGCTGGCCTCTTCAAAACTGTCTCCAACTTCTCTCCCTGCTATGAGCTGCTTGTCAAGGAATTCATAGTCAACCTCCAAGAAGATTGTGCCAATGGTAAGTCTGCTGACTTTAGAAAAGTATATGTAAGAGGCAGGTGTGTAGAATTCTCTCCTAGGGTTATCAACCAATACCTTGGAAGAGAATCAGATGGTCCAAATGAGTTAGGGAAGACTGATAACCAGGTTTGCAAGGTTATCACTGCTAATCAGGTCAAGGCTTGGCCAGTTAAAGGGAAGCTCTCAGTTAGCATGCTGACAAGGAAATATGCCATGCTGAACAGGATTGGTACAGCAAACTGGGTCCCTACCAACCATACATCCTCAATATCTACTGGATTGGGCAGGTTCATATTTGTTGTGCGCACCCAAACAAAACTGGATTATGGAGCTTATATATTTGATCAGACATTGAAGCATGCTGGATCATCTGCAACAAAGCTGCCAATTGCCTTCCCTTCCTTGCTGTGTGGAATAGTGTTGAGTCAGTACCCTGGTATCCTCAATGAGAAGGACACAATTTGCAAAAGAGAAAGCCCTCTGGCCTTCCACTACAAGCTGTTCCTGAGTCATCATGCAGCTGATGTTGAAGCACCCTCTGGGACATCTACTGGTCCTTCAAAGGCAAAGTCTCCAATCTCCAAAGCTGCATTGATTGCTGAACTGAAGAGCACTTGCAAAGAACTGGATGCAAGGAAGAAGAAGCTTGAGGAGATTATCCAAAGGCTGGAGATTGAAGAAAGTGCTCAGAAAGCTGCTACTTCTGATGAGGAGACTGAGGGAGATGAAGAAACTGAATATGAGGAGTCTGAGTGAAAAACTGTATGTGAGGAAAAATGTAATGACTGCTGCATTGTAATTTTGAATTAGTAACTTTGGCCCCAAATTTATGTCTAACAAGGGGGAGAACAACAACAACAACAATGTATGATGTTGTTTAGCTATTAATGAAAAACTTATGTTTGGCTCTGAACTGAATCAGTGTGTTTTAATGAAAATTTTTGTTGCAACAAATCTAAATACATGTATGTTTGAGGGGGAGTAAACTCACACATGACTCAACAGAAAAGAACTGCTATACTTTGATAAAAGAACTTCTGCTGCACTCTGAAAATCAGAAAAGAATGTTAGCCAAAAATTAGCCAAAGGGGGAGTTTGTAGATGTTTAGAATTGGCAGAATTTTTGACCAACAAGAAATGTTGAATTCAGTTCAGAATGTCCTATCAGATGTTGGGACATTATCAAACAGAGTATAAGAACTTAATTCAGGATGTTACACCAGATGTTGGGACATTGTGTAAATGATTTAAGTTCAGTTTTTCAGGATGTCCCAACAGATGTTGTGACATCTCAAACCTGCTACCAGAATTAATTAATGACTAACTGATCTGAGTAATTTAAGGAAAGTTATCTGGAATTAATTATGGATGGACAAAAACAGAACAAGGCGCATCTGTAGGGAGTGTTGTTATGAGACTTCAGCATAATCAGAAGAACTAAATCACCTAGAATCTAGGAAGTAACAAACCCTAATTCAAGGTGGAAGCTGCATGCGTTTTAGGACTGGATTAACCTACAGAAAGCCCAAAATACAAACACCTATTTAAGCAACAGAATATCTCAGAATTGAGTACGAATTTCAGAAGACAAAATAGGGTGTTTTGAGTTTTAATAGCAGGTTGTTTTATTGTACCACTTTATGAGCTTTTAAGCAAAAGTGTATTTCTGTCTTGATTGAAACTGTGAAGTAAGATCAAGCTGTTTTGTTTGAAGGATGACTTCAATTTTATTAAACTTGTAAACAAGATCACTGTGTGATTGAGGGGGAGTGAGTTGGTACTCATATCTAAGTTGTGTCTTAGGTAGAAATTGCATTGGGTAGATATTAAGTGAAAGATTAAACTGGGTGGTTTAAGTCTAGAATTAGTATTACTTATAGTGGATTTCCTCCTGGCTTGGTAGCCTCTAGATGTAAGTGTGGTTATACACTGAACTGGGTTAACAAACTACTGTGTTGTTTAATTTTCTTGCACTTTAAGTTTTGGTTAAATCTGTCAAGTGTTGGAACATCTCATAGGACATCTCATACCTGATCACAGAATTTCAATTTCCATTCATATTCATCTTTCTCCTTTCATCTTTGACTTGCATTACAAGTATGTTTACTTTGTTTGAACTAGAACAATGTTTGTGCATTTCTTCTTGATTCCTATTCTTGAATATGTGAATACATGACTTGTATGATCATTCAATGACATTCATATGCATTCAAAAATAATATTCACTTCATACATTGATGATTGTTCACGCATTCATACTTTTTTGTACTTCATAAGCATTCATCTTTCATATTTGTTACATAACTTGCATTTGTGTGAAATTTTGGTTCATAGTTCAACCTATTTTGAATTTGTATGATACCTTTACAGGGACCTTTAAATATTAACTACTGACTTTGTAGAGTTCTCAATCCTTCATACACTTTCTTTTTGGTTTCAAGTTTGTTTGTTGCTTAGAACTCTTTCTTAGAATGTTTGACATTTGTTTGCTTACTTTCTTTTGTTTGTACTTCAATATTTGAATTGTTTTGGTACTAACCTTTTGTGTAGGGGATATGGTAATTCTTGAGTATGTGGATGCTTACCCATACTCATACCTCTTCTCCTTTCTCTTTTATCTTTCTCTTGTTTGTTTGTGACAATCATAAGAATGCTTCTTTGATATTAACTTCAGCTATTACCTTTAGGTTCATAACTCAACTTCTATCCTTGAAGTGAGTTAGTGTTATCCCTCTTCTCTCTTATTCCTTTTAGACTTAGGTCTTTCTTATACCTCAATTCAAACCTTAGAAACAACCATGCATGTTAACACTTAGGTTTTGGTAGTTTCCCTCTTAGACTTTTACCTTTCCTTATCCTTTGAGTCCTCTATCTTCTCATCTCAAAACAAAAACATATAATAAATTCCATTTGCTTTCATGTGTTACGAGTCTTAAGGCATGGGGTACTTACATTCCGTCTTGGGGTAAGTTTTAAGTCGCCCATCATGTAACAAGTGTTTAGCATGAAAGTGTATCACAAAGAAAATTCAAAACACTTCTTCATCTAATCCAACCAAAAACACTTCATAAATAAAGCAAGTCAAGTGTGATACAAGCCTTGAGTACATCGGAAATAGGTAAGATTGAGGGTTTTCCTCAACTTTCTTAGTGTGCTTCATTATCATCCTGTCTTTGGGAGATGTATGAAGTATACGCTTATGCAAATTGTGACACCCATTTTACCCCACAAAAAAAATCAAACATATTATTTAAGAGAATCAGAGTTCAACACAAAAAGGGTGTCAGATATTCAACATGATCATCAATTAAACAACATGTATGTGTTCTGTCCCGTAACACGGGTTGCAACATTTGTCATTAATAAAACAAATCCTCAATTCATGGCAGCGAATCAATATTTAACTTCTTAAAATCATCATAAAGGAAAGGGTACAACTCTAAACCAAAGCATCGTCAACAAGTGTTAAAATTAAACAAAAAAAACAAAATAAACCAAGTGTTCCCCAATGTTACATGACTCAGAGCAGGACACCACCCAGACTCTATAAATAACGAGAGACGCACTCCCAGCTACTTCCGAATCACCGAACTATTCTTGAAAACCTGCAGGATGGCATAATATACATAATATAAAGGCAGAATTATAAGACACAAGCAATCATACATCATGAAATTCTGGCAACAACCATATAATGTCGAACACAATGTCACAACACTTAACAACAATAAAACTATAAATGACAAAGACAAAATATAAAAGACACAAAATTTGTTAACCCAGTTCGGTGCAATCACACCAACTCTAGGGGCTACCAAGCCAAGAAGGAACTTCACTATCAGTAGTATTAATTCAAAGATCCACAACAAACACCTACAGTTTGCAATCTTTTAATTTAATCCCTACCCAATGAGAGTTATACCTAGGAACTCCTAGTTATGAGACCCCTCTCACTCCTTACACAATCACAGTTAGTGATCTTAAATAACAACACAAAGAAAACGAATACACTCTTCAAGACAATCTTTGACCTATTTAAAAGCTCTAGTCAAATAAAAACACTCTTGCTTAAAACCTTCGAGTGGACAAAATACAAATGAACACCTAGTTCAAAAAAATTATCAAAAGACAATTGTTTGGCTCACAAAACAAAAAATTAACACACGGGAAAAACTCTTATAAAACTATCCTTATTTTCCACACGTTCACACTAGGGTTGAGTAGCCTTAAATAGAAACTCCAATGGGCATTGGGCCTGCTGAACTTGCACAAAACTCAGAATAAATAGTTCCTAAATTATAGGAACAAAAATAGCAAGAACAAATGTTCTTCTATGACAATTCCAATTTGAATTCTTCTTTCCCTTATGAAACAACCGCGCTAAAACCATAATAAAATCTCAGCAATAAAGACAACAAGATGCGCACACAAAATAGGATTCAACTAGGTCTTTAGGCTCAGTCACACATGCCATAACATCAGTCTTGACATCCTGAAAGCAAACAACTGAAAATATAAACTACACACCTACATAATGCTTAAATCACATGTCATAACATTGCTTATGACATCCTGAAACACAAGAGTTTTACCACAAAATATAGCCAATCAAAACATATAAAAACTCCCCCTTTGGAAGATTTTTGGCTAAACTAATTTAAGCATTATCAGCTAAAACAAATCAGAAAACAATAAACACAATAGCCAGCAGAAGCACACATTTGAGGACTCCCCCTCAACAGAAGCTGTAAGAGCACAACATAAGAAACATCATCAATAACAGCAGAAGCATCAGAACAAAGGCTATGCACACACCAAAAAACTCATCAGAACAAAATAGTACCAGTAGATACATCACATCAGCTGCAAACAAAAGATATATTTCATCTCCCCATCAACCTGTAAATACCAGTCCTGCAACACACCATCTGAGGATATTAAAATAAATAGTATTCATCAGCACACAGGAAAGCCTTTGAAAGCCTTTCTAAATACTCCCCCATTTTAGTCATAAAATTGGCCAAACAGGAACATAATCATAGAGCAAAAGGAGCAGATAGAACCGCAAGTACACAAAGAGCAAATAGGCTAGGTAACTAAGAGTCCCAACAACCAAAAACAACAACTTGTTCTTAATCACCATCCTTAGGTTCTTCCTGATATCTAGTACATACTCCAACAACAAAGGCAATGTTAGGTCTATTAGCAGTAAGATACAAAAGATTTCCTATCATGCTTCTATACAAGCTTTGATTAACACTTACACCTTTCTCATCTTTAGTCATCTTACAATGAGTGGGAGCATGTGTTATTTTGTGGCTGACACTCTCCATTCCAAACTTCTTAACAATGTTTCTGGCATATTTAATCTGAGAGAGAAAAATTGAGTCTTCTATTTGTTTAACTTGCAGGCCAAGAAAAAAATTTAATTCCCCAACAAGATTCATTTCAAATTCATACTGCATTTGTTTGACAAAATGTTGAACCATTTCATTTGAGAATTCACCAAACACTACGTCGTCCACATAGATCTGGGCAATCATGATTTTGCCTTCTTCATATTTGACAAATAAAGTTTTCTTAATTCCACCTTTCCTGTATCCATTCTTGAGAAGGAACTTTGTTAGTCGTTCATACCAAGCTCTTGGAGCTTGTTTTAATCCATACAAGGCCTTTTTCAACCTGTAGACATGATCTGAAAGGTTTGGATCTACAAATCCCTTAGGCTGTTCCACATAAACTTCTTCATTCAAGTGTCCATTAGAGAAGGTACTCTTTACATCCATTTGGTACAACTTAAACTTCAGAATGCAAGCAACTCCCATAATTAATCTTACAGATTCAAGTCTTGCCACAGGAGCAAACATTTCATCAAAGTTAATACCTTCAATTTGATTGTATCCTTGAGCAACAAGTTTGGCTTTATTCCTTGTCACAACTCCTTGTTCATCAGACTTATTCTTGTATACCCATTTTGTACCAATGACATTGGTTCCTTCAGGTCTAGGTACCAGCTCCCATACTTCATTTCTCTTGAAATGTTGTACCTCATCTTGCATAGCATTAATCCAAAACTCATCAGTTATGCTTCTTTGACGTTATTAGCCTCAATCTTGGATAAAAACACGAATTAGATACAATTTCCCTTGATCTGGTTACAACTCCACTGTTTGGATCGCCTATAATAAGATCTTTAGGATGATCCTTCTGAATCCTGATTGACATAGCTTTGTTCACTAGTTTTGGATCAGCAACATATGTAGTTGAATTGGTATCATCTTCTTTTTCAGCAGCTTCTATAGGAGTATCATAGAATGTTCTGATATCATATATGACATTTGGTTCTTTGAACATATCATCAATAACCACATTTATGGTTTCCATCATGACTCTAGTTATAGAGTTGAACACTCTGTAGGCTCTACTGTTAGTAGAGTAACCTAAAAATATGCCTTCTCACTTTTAGGATCCATCTTTCTTCTTTGCTCTCTATCTTCCAGAATGTAGCATTTATTCCCCAAAACATGAAAGTATTGGACATTAGGCTTCCTTCCCTTCCAGAGCTCATAAAGAGTGGTAGGTGTTCCCTTTCTTAGAGTGACTCTATTATGAACATAACAGGTAGTGTTCATAGCTTCAGAAGAGCATAATTTAGAGATTTGTTTTTCTCAAATTCTTTACCATGAACACTTCTGATTCTGATCACACAAATTTCTTTTTCCCTTTGAATCCTTTGACATAGATCTTTGAACACCTCAAAGACATCGAATTTTTCTCTGACAAAGTTTATCCATGTAAACCTTGAGTAGTCATCCACCACCACATAGGCATATCTTTTTCCTCCCAGACTTTCAACCTGCATAGGACCCATCATGTCCATGTGAAGTAACTTCAAAACCATGGAGGTTGTGAGATGTCGAACCTTTGGATGCAACGTCTTGGTTTTCTTGCCTACTTGATATTCACCATACACCTTACCTTCATCAATCTGCAGCTTAGGAATTCCTCTTACTACTTCCAAAGTTAAGACTCGTTTCATCCCTCTTAGATGAAGATGACCCATCTTTTGATGCCATAGATTTACTTCATCTTCTTTGGACAGATAGAAAACATAAGTATAGCTGATGTCTTCATTTATCCAAAAATATAAATTATCTCTAGACTTGACTCCCCTCATTATTACTTCATTCTCTTCATTTGTGACAATGCACTCTGCCTTTGTGAAGTTGACTCTGAACCCTTGATCACACAGCTGACTGATACTGATAAGATTAGCAGTCAAACCTTTCACCAGTAGAACTTCATCAAGGTTTGGAACACTTGAACAAACTAGTTTTCCTACCCCTTTTATTTCTCATTTTGCTCCATCACCAAAAGTGACACAACTAGTGGAATGTGGTTTGATGTCAACCACTAGATTTTTTATTCTAGTCATATGTTTAGAACATCCATTATCAAAGTACCAATCCTCTTTAGATGAAACTTTAAGAGTTATATGAGCTATCAAGGCCATATTCTTGGGAGTCCATTGCTGTTTCTTGATGACAAAATTTTACTTCGGTTTGGGATGTGAGTTTTGTGCAGGATATCCATGAAGTATGAAGAAAAAAGCTTTTATATGACCAAACCTGCCATAGTGGTGACATCTCCATCTTTGATACCTTCTCCTTTGTTGAGCAGGTCTTCTAGGTTCATGATGTTGAGATACATGTTTTATCATCTGTTTAGAAGCATCATCCTTAGCCTCAGGTTTGTTACTTATGAAGAACTCATTTTTAAAGCCAACAAATCCAATCCCTGATAGGTCTTTAGCACTTCTTCTCATCTGATGAATTTCGTCAAGTTTTTCAGATCCATTGTTCAACAATCTGATTGACTTAGTCATTTGATCAAGCTGGAAATTCAGTAGAGATACTTTATAATTCAAAAGGGTATAGTTGAGATTTTTTGTCCTTTCAGCCTCGAGAGTTGCAATAATATCCTGTTGTTTTTCTCCTTCTAGCAGTATTTGTTCACATCTCATGCATAACTTGTTATAAATATCAATAAGTTCTTCAAACGTCATCTCTTCTTCCTTGGAGTCTTCATCAGGCATACATGTCCATGTCAAGAGAGTGATATGTTTAGCCGATTCTTCTTCAAAATCACTCTCAGAATCTCCATCAGACCATATAACGGATAGGACTTTCTTTTTCCCCTTCAGGTAGGTAGGACATGCAGCTCTAATATGGCCAAAACCATCACACCCATGGCATTGAACTCTTTGCTTTGACTTGACTTCACTTCAGCCTTTATGTTTGACTCAGTTGATCTGCTGATGTCAGAAGCAGTGTTCTTGACATTTGATCTTGACCCAAAATTCATCCTATTCATGACCTTGTTGAACTGTCTTCCCATCATGGCAACAACATCTTTCATACTTTCCTCATTCTCCACCTCACCTCTTTCTGCTCCCTCTTTAGTATTTAACATAAGAGTTATGTTTTTGTTCTTCTTTTCAGGCATATCACTGAGTCCCATGTCAAAAATCTGAAGGGATCTAATAAGGTCTTCTACCTTCATGTTGCAAATGTCCTGAGCTTCATCTATTGCAGTCACCTTCATAGCAAATCTCTTGGGAAGAGATCTAAGAATTTTCCTCACTAGCTTTTCATCAGACATATTTCTCCTAATGCTCCTGAGGCATTAGAAATATCTAGAATGTTCATGTAAAAATCATGAACAATCTCATCTTCCTTCATTCTCAGATTTTCAAATTTGGTGGTAAGCATCTAAAGTCTTGACATCTTGACTTTAGAGGTTCCTTCATGAGTTGTTATGATAATGTCCCAATCTTCTTTGGCATTTTGACAATGATGCACGAGTCTAAATATATTTTTATCAATGACATTGAACAAAGCATTCAAGGATTTAGATTTCCATAGTGCCAACTCATCCTCCTCTTTGTTCCAATCATCCTCAGCCTTCAAGGTAGTATTTCCATCTTTGTCAGTAATGGAAGTATTGCCATCTTTGTCAGTAATGGTAGGATGTTCCAGTAATCATAGTTAGAACCATTCAGAATGGGTAGTTTGTGTCCAAATCCTTCTTCCTTGTCCATAGTACTAGAATATTGTCCCTAGATCTCACCTAGAAAATAAAACAGGCAGGGTGCCTGCTCTGATGCGAATTGAAATTCTGGCAACAACCACACAATGTCGAACACGATGCATGACACTTAACAACAATAAAACTATAAATGACAAAGACAGAATATAAAAGACACATAATGTTGTTAACCTAGTTCGGTGCAATAACACCAACTCTGGGGGCTACCAAGCCAGGAAGGAACTTCACTATCAGTAGTATCAATTCAAAGATCCACAAAAAACACCCACAGTTTGCAATCTTTTCACTTAATCCCTACCCAATGACAATTCTACCTAGGAACTCCTAGATATGAGACCCCTATCACACCCTACACAATCACATTAAGTGATCTTAAATAACAACACAAAGAAAATGAAGACACTCTTTAAGGCAATCTTTGACGTGCTTAAAAGCTTCAGTCAAATACAAACACTCTTGCTTGAAATCTTAGAGTGGACAAAATACAAATGAACACCTAGTCCAAAATAATCATCAAAAGATAATTGATTGGCTCACAAAAAAAGCTAACACACGGGAAAAACTCTGATAATACAATCCTTATTTTCCACACGTTCATGTAAACACCCGAAATTTTCCCTCATCCATTCATACCATGGCTTGTGATCTTTTCATATGCATAAGTTCAATCATAGCATCTCATACCACATTTTTGATTCACTGCATTGGTTCAAAGTCATCTGCATCTAGGGTTTGTGATCTGAGCAATCCAAGAGCTTCTTGAGCCACTCCAAAGGTCATCAATCACTTCAAAGGGGTCCATATATATTCAAGCATCATATTATATCCTCTCAAAGTCAAGAAAGTCAAATAATCACAAGAACTGAGAATGGCATGGAAGCAGAGCCAGGTTTAACTGCACAGATGACCTAGAATTAGGGTTTTGGTTTCAAAGGCCATAACTCCAAATTGTTTGGTCATTATTGTTTCTATTGGTCTCTATATGGTATAGGGATCAAGCATATCAATTTTCATGAAGAAATTCAATGGGGAAGTCATCTGATCAAGAGTTGACTTTTTAAGCAAGTCAGTGCAAAATCAGGGCATCTGAGGCCCTCAATGACCCAACCAAGGGGTGTTCATCATCATTTTGATTATGTATGATCTTTATTTGATCATAGAAGATGTTAGAAGTTCACAAATTGGAAGAATTTCAAGCCATTTGCAAAGTTGACTTTTTGGGAAAATGACTTGTAATGGAAACTTGCCATTTTGGGAAACTTTTTCAACCCTTGCTTTTTGATTCAAAAATGCTTCAAATGAGAAAACTCTGGTCATGAAAGTTGTAGAATGGATCATTCCCTTTTCAAAAAGTACAAGAACTTGACCTAATTCATTTTGGATCAAAAGTTATGGCCTTGCAAAGTTGGATAAAATCATTGAAATTTCACTTTTGCACAAAATGGAAAACTTGCAATTTCTCATGGCAAGCCTTTATGTGACTTCAATATGACCTCTAATCATCATACCAATGCAATGCATGACCTAAAATCAGAATTGGCCCAAGGGATTTCTCATTTATTTGCTTTGATTTTCACATAACCATAAACCATTCTTCATGAAAGTGTAAAGAGGGATTTTTGGCAAAATCATTCTCAAAGGAATTGTATGATCTCTAGCTGGTTTTAATACATTGTCATGACCTAATGAGGCATCCCACATCAGAAATTCAGCAAGGTTTCTCACATTCACATAGCCAAAAGTCATGAAATGTCACAAGTAGGCAAGTTGCAAAAACTCTCTCAACTCATGATCCAAATGCAGCAGCCTCTCATGAACCATCTAAGGGTCATCCTTGACTCAAGCTGAGGCAGGACAAGCCTCTAGACAGCCTCTGCCATAGCCCATGCTTGAAGTACACCAACTATTGACTTTTTGGCCAATTGCTCCATACCATTCCCACAGTACATGTCAAGTCTTCTGACTCATTCCAATAGTTTAGGACTTGTATATGGATCATAAAATAAGCCTCACACAAGCCTGGAACACACACATTGCAGCACACTCCAAAAACTGTCAAAAACTTTCCTCTCTTCGAATCTCCTTCCACAGCCATCAAACATTCATTCTTTCTTCACCAATGAACCACAAATCCTCCATGGAACAAAAACCCACCATTAAAACAGCCTAAAACCCCCTAGAACTCAACTGTAAAATCTACTACACCAGAACTCATCTTCACAAATCAGCCATCAACAAAAGTTTTGAAGCATTCCATTGAGCTCAGGGGGACCAGAGGAGTCAGTTTGCATAAGAGAAAGGCTCAGAAAGCTCCAGTTCGAAGAACTTCAGTTCAGGTATCCATCAAGAACAAATTTTCCAGAACTTCATTTACTTGTTATAAATTGATTCTACATGTTATCCTGATCATCATGATGTGTTTAAAAATGAAAATGAGTGGAAAATGAGTATGTATTGATGTTCTGAAGTTTTTCCCGTGAAAAATGTTTGCTTCGATTTGCTTGATTCATGTAGTTTAAATGTTGTTTGATGATTGATTCATGTTCCATGATGTTAGAGGATCATTTCCCTGTGTTCAATTTGATGAATGGTGGCCTGTAGCATGTTTTAGGGTTTTTGACCCGCCGGAGAAGACGACCGGAACCACTGTTCCGGCCGCCTGAAGTTAGTTTGCCCTAATTAGGGTTAGCTGAGTAATTAGTGTGTTTTTGAATCTGGGCCCTGGGATTAAGTTTCCCGCGTGTGGACCAATGGCTTAGATCATCTCATTAATTCATAATTTCCATTTAACTTAATTAATTAGGTTTAATTAGTTAATTAGCCTGATTTGAATATAGTCCCTTGGATTTGGTGCGTGGTCAAAAGGCCTTTCCCCAGTTTCAATCTGATCCGTCCATTGCACATACTTCTCATTTAATTAATTTTATTTCACATTTTTCACATTTAATTTGTACATTTTGTAGATGTCTTGAATTGGCAGAATTTTTGACCAACAAGAATTATTGAATTCAGTTCAGAATGTCCTATCAAATGTTGGGACATTATCAAACAGAGTATATGAACTTATTTCAGGATGTCTTACCAGATGTTGGGACATTGTATCAATGACTTAAGTTCAGTTTTTCAGGATGTCCCAACAGATGTTGAGACATCTCAAACCTGCTACCAGAATTAATTATTGACTAACTGATCAGAGATATTTAAGGAGAGTCATCTGGAATTAATTAATGATGGATAAAAACAGAACAAGGCGTATCTGTAGGGAGTTTTATATTGAAGATTCAGATTAAAACAGAAGACCTAAATCACCTAGAATCTAGGAAGTAACAAACCCTAAATTCAAGGTGGAAGCTGCATGCGCATTAGGGCTGGATCATCCTACAGAAAGCCCAAATTACAGATACCTATTTAAGCAACAGAAACTCATAGAATTGAGTACGAATTTCAGAAGACCAAATAGGGTGTCTAGTGTTTTAATAGCAGGTTGTTTTTATTGTACCACTTGATGAGCTTTTAAGCATAAGTGCATTTGTGACTTGATTGAAACTGTGAAGTAAGATCAAGCTGTTTTGTTTGAAGAATGTCTTCAATTTTATTAAACTTGTAAATTTGATCACTGTGTGATTGAGGGGGAGTGAGTAGGGTACTCTTATCTAAGTTGTGACTTAGGTAGAAATTGCATTGGGTAGTTATTAAGTGATAGATTAAACAGGGTGGTTTAAGTCTAGAATTAATATTACTTATAGTGGATTTCCTCCTGGCTTGGTAGCCTCCAGATGTAAGTGTGGTTATACACTGAACTGGGTTAACAAACTTCTGTGTTGTTTACTTTCCTTGCTATTTAAGTTTTGGTTAAATCTGTCAAGTGTTGGGACATCTCTTAGGACATCTCATACCTGATCACAAAATTTCAATTGGCATCAGAGCTGGCACCCTGCCTGTTTATACTGGGTGAGATCTAGGGAATACAAATTCTGTAACATGGACAGAGATATAGGGTCAGTAAATAGACCACCTATTCTGGATGGATCTAATTATGACTACTGGAAGCCAAGAATGATTGCATTCTTAAGATCACTTGACAACAGGGCATGGAGAGCAGTCAACATTGGATGGGATTATCCTGTCCAAGATACCAAAGATGGATCAAAAGTACTGAAACCTGAAGAAGAATGGAGTAAGGAAGAAGAAGATTCAGCACTAGGCAACTCAAAGGCCTTAAATGCTTTATTCAATGGCATTGATAGGAACATCTTCAGACTTGTACATCATTGTGAGCTAGCCAAAGATGTATGGGATACTCTCAAAACAACTCATGAAGGAACATCAAAAGTAAAGATGTAAAGACTTCAACTTCTCACCACAAAATTTGAAAACTTGAGAATGAAGGAAGATGAGACAGTTCATGAATTCTACATGAACATTTTAGAAGTAGCTAATACTTCTGGAGCTTTGGGAGAAAAAATGACTGATGAAAAGCTTGTAAGAAAAATCCTCAGATCTTTGCAAAAAAGATTTGACATGAAAGTCACAGCAATAGAAGAAGCTCAAGACATATGCTCTATGAAAGTTGAAGAACTCATTGGTTCCCTTCAAACTTTTGAGATGGGAATGAATGACACAAATGTTAAAAAGAACAAAAGCATAGCCTTGGTGTCAAATACTGATGAAGAAGAAGATGATGAATCAGAAAATGATAAAAGCTTATCAGACAACCTTGCTATGCTTGGAAGACAATTCAAACAGATTCTCAGAGGAATGGAAGGCAAATCTAAACCCAGTGGAAGATACACAAACTCTTCTGAGAACAGGAGACCTTATGATGCTAACAGAAGGTCAAATTATGCTGAAAAGACCAGTCAAGAAAAAGGAGTCAAATGCCATGGATGTGAAGGATATGGACACATCAGGAATGAATGTCCTACCTACTTAAAAAGGCAAAAGAAAGGACTCTCTGTGACCTGGTCTGATGAAGACTCAGGAGGTGATTCAGAAGAGGAATCAGTTAAGCATATCACTGCTTTAGCTGGATTATGTGACTCTGAAAGTGAATCCAGTGATGGAGAACTTACTTATGAAGAACTTGAGCAAGCATTCAAAGATCTATACAAAAGAAGCTCTGAAATATGCAGTGAGGTTATAAAGCTAAAGAAGCAGAATGAGGCATTAGAAGATGACAAAGCAAATGATCAGGAGATCATTGACACCTTAAAAAGTGAAGTAAGTCTTCTCAACTCCAAGTTGGAACATATGTCCAAATCTGTTAGAATGTTGAACAGCAGCTCAAATACACTGGATGTGATTCTCAACAACAATAAGCACTCAGGGGATAAAAGTGGACTAGGATTTAACAGAGTAAATAAAGATGAAGCTAGCTCTAGCAAAACAACTTCAAAATCCATACAGTCTAACAAGATGTCCCAACAGATGCTTCAACATCAGGAAAAGAACACAAAGTCAAACATAATGTTCCAACAGATGTCTCAACATTCTGAAAAGAACAAAATGAAGAAGAAGTATCAAAGATGGAGATGCCATCACTGTGGAAGATTTGGACATATCAAACCTCATTGTTATAAGTTGCATGGATATCCAAATCAGATGTATCAGCAACCTTCCAAAAAGAAAATAGAAGTTACCAAGAAAGTGCTGCATAAACATCAAAGAAATCAGCAACCTCCTAAGCAGAAGACAGAAAACATCAAGAAGGTATGGAAACCAAAAGCTAGCCCTGAAGCTGATCAAAGCTACAAGAACAAGATCAACAATCAAGCTTGGAGATCAGCTGATAAACAACACACAGGGCAGATGCATCAAAAGAAATCTCAACTCATCTGGTCAAAGAAAAGTACTGCATACATAGCACATACATCACTAAGAGTATCAGCTAAAGAAGACTGGTACTTTGACAGTGGATGTTCAAGACACATGACTGGATTGAAGAATCTGCTAGTAAACTTAAAATCACATTCATCCAGGTATGTGACATTTGGAGATGGAGCTAAAGGAGAAATCAAGGGAGTTGGAACCTTGGATTGTCAAGATGTTCCCATACTAGATGATGTGCTGCTAGTTAAAGGTTTAACTGCTAACCTGATCAGCATAAGTCAATTATGTGATCAAGGGTACAGTGTAAACTTTACCAAAACTGAATGCATAGTGACTAACAAAGAACAAGAGGTTGTCATGAAAGGAGACAGATCTAAAGACAACTGTTACATGTGGGAATCCCAAAATCTCAGTCTCACTTCAACTTGCTCTTTAGCTAAAGAAGAAGAAGTGAAACTATGGCACCAAAGACTAGGTCATCTTCATTTCAGAGGCATAAAGAAGATAATATCCATGGATGCTGTAAGAGGTATTCATAAACTGAATATTGATGATGGCAAAATATGTGGTGAATGTCAAATAGGCAAGCAAACCAAGATGTCCCATCCAAAGCTCCAACATCTGACAACTTCCAATGTTTTGGAACTTTTGCATATGGATCTGATGGGACCTATGCAGGTTGAAAGTCTTGGTGGTAAGAGGTATGCCTATGTTGTGGTTGATGACTTTTCAAGATATACATGGATAAATTTCATCAAAGAAAAGTCTGATGTATTTGATGTATTCAAAGATTTATGTCAAAGATTGCAAAGGGAAAAATCCAGCTGTGTGATCAGAATAAGAAGTGATCATGGAAAAGAATTTGAGAACCAAAAGTTCTTAGATTTCTGCTCTTCAGAAGGAATCAATCATGAATATTCTTCACCAATCACTCCTCAACAGAATGGGATTGTTGAAAGGAAAAATAGAACTATTCAAGAATCAGCAAGAGCTATGATCCATGCTAAAAAATTACCTCTGTACTTCTGGGCTGAAGCTATGAACACTGCCTGTTACATTCATAACAGAGTTACTTTAAGGAAAGGAACTTTGTCCACAATATATGAAATCTGGAAGGGCAGAAAACCCACAGTTAAGTACTTCCATGTATTTGGAAGTAACTGTTATATTCTGGCAGATAGGGAGCAAAGAAGAAAAATGGATCCTAAAAGTGATGAAGGGATTTTCCTTGGATACTCCATAAACAGCAGAGCATATAGAGTATTTAATTCTAGAACCAAGGTTATCATGGAGTCCATAAATGTGATAATTGATGATGCTCCTACAGATGTCCCAGAAGATGTTGGAACATCTGCTGATATCAAGATTGAAGCTGAAGAAAAGAATGATCATTCTGACTTCACTCAAACTGATACAAGGACAGAACAATCCAGCAAACCTCCCTCCATCAGAATACAGAAGGATCATCCCAAAGATCTGATAATTGGTGATCCCAACAGAGGTGTGAGCACTAGATCAAGAGAAGTGATTTCAGGTTCTTGTTTTGTTTCCAAAATAGAACCTAAAAACATCAAGGAAGCTCTTACTGATGAATACTGGATTTGTGCTATGCAAGAGGAATTAGGTCAATTCACAAGGAATGAAGTGTGGAATCTTGTTCCTAGACCTGATGACATAAATGTGATTGGTACAAAATGGGTGTATTAGAACAAGTCAAATGAACAAGGAGTTGTTACAAAGAACAAAGCTAGACTTGTAGCTCAAGGATACACTCAAATTGAAGGAGTAGACTTTGATGAAACCTTTGCACCAGTAGCAAGGCTTGAATCAATTAGACTACTTTTGGGAATTGCTTGTATCTTAAAGTTCAAGCTATTTCAAATGGATGTGAAAAGTGCCTTTTTAAATGGATATCTTAATGAAGAGGTATATGTAGAACAGCCCAAAGGATTTGTTGATCCAAGCTGTCCAAATCATGTATACAAACTAAAGAAGGCACTTTATGGTTTGAAGCAAGCTCCAAGGGCATGGTATGAAAGACTGACCACATTTCTTATCAAGCAAGGGTACAGAAAAGGTGGAATTGACAAAACCCTGTTTGTTAAAGATGAAGAAGGAAATGTCATGATTGCTCAAATATATGTTGATGACATTGTCTTTGGTGGGATGTCTGACAAGATGGTCCAACATTTTGTCAAGCAGATGGAATCTGAGTTTGAAATGAGCCTAGTAGGAGAGTTAACCTACTTTCTTGGTCTGCAAATAAAGCAAATGGAAGACTCAATGTTCATTTCCCAAAGCAAGTATACCAAGAACATAGTCAAGAAATTTGGAATGGAAAATGCTACTCATAAGAGAACTCCTGCCCCCACACATTTAAAGCTGACTAAAGATGAAAAGGGTGAAAATATAGATCAAAGCTTATACAGAAGCATGATTGGAAGCTTGTTATACTTGACTGCTAGCAGACCTGACATAGCATTTGTAGTAGGTGTATGTGCAAGATATCAAGCTGATCCAAAAGTCAGTCATCTCAATCAAGTCAAGAGAATTCTTAAATATGTTAATGGTACTTGTGACTATGGCATAATGTACTTTCATGGATGTAAACCAATTCTCACTGGCTTTTGTGATGCTGATTGGGCTGGAAGTGCTGATGACAGAAAAAGCACCTCAGGAGGATGCTTCTTTCTAGGAAACAATTTGATTTCTTGGTTCAGTAAGAAACAAAATTGTGTATCCTTATCTACAGCTGAAGCTGAATATATAGCAGCTGGAAGCAGTTGTTCTCAGTTGGTTTGGATGAAGCAAATGCTCACTGAGTACAATGTCCCACAGGATGTCATGACATTGTACTGTGACAACTTAAGTGCAATCAACATATCAAAGAATCCTATCCAACATAGCAGGACCAAGCATATTGATATCAGACATCATTTCATCAGAGATCTTGTAGAAGAAAAGGTGATTTCATTGGAACATGTAGCTACAAATCTGCAGTTAGCTGATATCTTTACCAAAGCATTGGATGCTACACAATTTGAGAACTTAAGGGGCAAACTTGGAATCTGTTTATGTGATATTTAGCAGTTAATGAGATGTGCCAACATGTCATATGACATTGTATGGCATAAGTTCCAGATGGCAAAACCAGTCTGGACAAGATCCTTGGGAATTCCATCTCTAATCATTTGCTCTGTAACGGCTACTTATTTAGTAACTGTTTATAATCAGCTATCAAGATTCTCATCATACTATCACAAGCGAATCACATTAACTAGCTATTCTTCAGAAATCATAAACTCTAAAGCTTTTCATCCATCTTCCTCAACAATGTCTCAAAACCCTAACACTCCTGAAGAAGTTCTCAACAAAGAAGACGTAGTTCATGCCACTCCCATCTCTGTGGTACCAATGAAATCAACTCCATTGGACGAACTCAGAGGAAGTGCTTCTCACACTAAAAAGCCAAGAACTCCAAAGAGAGCTAAAGATCAAGTCTGCAGCAAAGCCAAAGGAGGCATTCCTTCTCCTGCTAACATGCCCCCAAAATCTTCAAAATATGTGGATGATTCCATCAAGGAGATTGTCAACCAAATTCTTTTTGAACAGAGAGTGGTGAGTGGGATCTCTGTTCCTCTGAACACCATGCCTGCACCTCAAGAAGAACAAGCTCAAGCTACAGAGGACACTCCTGCAGAACAAGATGTCCCAATAGATGTTGGAACATCTGAAGATGAGAACAAGAACTCATCTGATGCTGATTTGGAACAAACTGAGGACCAGAAGAAGGCCTCAAATGAAAATGATGAAGAAGTCTCTGAGGATCAGACCAAAGCCTCAAATGAAGATCAAATCCCTGCTGATCAACTAGCTGAAGAGGAGACTGCTCAATCTCCTCCAGTGGTCAACCTGGAGCAGGACTCTGATACAGAGATCATAGCCTCTGTTAGACCTAGCATAGCCAAAAGGCTCAGGTCCAGGAAAGGAAAGATGCAAGCTGAAGATGAAATTCCTGAGAAGAAGAAAGCTTCCCCAAAGAAAGGCAAAGCTAAAGCTGCTTTTGGCCCAACAAAACAATGGAGTAAAGTTCAAACTCAGAAAAGAAAAGCTGTCACCCCATCAGACTCAGATGTTGAATCAGATGTCCCAACATCTCCTCCCAAAAAGAAACCAACACCATCTAGGGCTTCATCTGCTGTTCCAGAAGCCCCCTTGGACAACATATCATTCCATCATGTCTCTAGTGTCAACAAATGGAAGTTTGTGTACCAAAGAAGGGTTGCCCTAGAAAGAGAGCTGAGCAGCAATGCACTTGAGTGCACTGAACTGATTGACCTCATCTCTGCTGCAGGACTATTCAAAACAGTCTCAGATCTCTCTCCCTGCTATGAACTTCTTGTCAAAGAGTTCATTGTTAATCTTCAGGAGGATTGTTCCAATGGTAAGTCCTCTGAGTTTAGAAAAGTTTTTGTTAGAGGTAAATGTGTAGAGTTTTCTCCTCAATTCATCAATCAGTACCTAGGAAGAGAAACAGATGGTCCCAATGAGCTAGGTAAGACAGATAACCAAGTCTGCAAGGTTATCACTGCAAACCAGGTCAAGGCATGGCCTGTGAAGGGAAAGCTCTCAGTGAGCATGCTTACAAGAAAATATGCCATGCTAAACAGGATTGGTACAGCTAACTGGGTGCCTACCAACCACACTTCTTCAATCTCCACTGGTCTAGCCAGGTTTATCTATGCTGTGGGAACTCAAACCAAGATGGACTTTGGAGCTTACATTTTTGATCAGACCTTGAAGCATGCCAGCTCTTCTGCAACAAAGCTGCCAATAGCTTTTCCATCATTGCTGTGTGGTATAGTGCTCAATCAATACCCTGGAATTCTCACTGACAAGGATACAGCCTGCAAAAGAGAAAGCCCCCTGGCTTTTCACTACAAATTATTCCTCAGTCATCATGCTGCAGATGTTGAAGCACCTTCTGGGACATCTGCAGGTCCTTCAACTGCTAAGACTCCAATCTCCAAGAAGGCTTTAATTGCTGAGCTTAAAAGCACATGCAAAGAACTTGAAGCAAGGAAGCTGAAACTTGAAGAAATAATCCAAAGGCTGGAGTGTGAAGGAGATCAGAAAGCTACCTCTGATGAAGAAAGTGAAGCTGATGAAGAAACAGAAGTTGAGGAAGAAACTGAGAGTGATGAATCTGAGTGATCATTGTATGTGAGGCAAATGTAATGACAGCAATGTATTTCTGAAATAGTGTCTTTGGCCCTAAATTTTGTGTCTACCAAGGGGGAGAACAACAACAAATTGTATTGCTGTTTTATTATGAATGAAAAAATTCTGTTTGTTTGCTTCTGAACTGAATAAGTTTTTCTGTTGCAACAAGACTGGATACATATATGTTTGAGGGGGAGTAATCTCAAATAAGAATCAACAGAAAAGTAATGCTATACTCTGATAAAAAGAACTTCTGCTGCACTCTGAAAACCAGAAAAGATGTTAGCCAAAAATTAGCCAAAGGGGGAGTTTGTAGATGTCTTGAATTGGCAGAATTTTTGACCAACAAGAATTATTGAATTCAGTTCAGAATGTCCTATCAAATGTTGGGACATTATCAAACAGAGTATATGAACTTATTTCAGGATGTCTTACCAGATGTTGGGACATTGTATCAATGACTTAAGTTCAGTTTTTCAGGATGTCCCAACAGATGTTGAGACATCTCAAACCTGCTACCAGAATTAATTATTGACTAACTGATCAGAGATATTTAAGGAGAGTCATCTGGAATTAATTAATGATGGATAAAAATAGAACAAGGCGTATCTGTGGGGAGTTTTATATTGAAGATTCAGATTAAAACAGAAGACCTAAATCACCTAGAATCTAGGAAGTAACAAACCCTAAATTCAAGGTGGAAGCTGCATGCGCATTAGGGCTGGATCATCCTACAGAAAGCCCAAATTACAGATACCTATTTAAGCAACAGAAACTCATAGAATTGAGTACGAATTTCAGAAGACCAAATAGGGTGTCTAGTGTTTTAATAGCAGGTTGTTTTTATTGTACCACTTGATGAGCTTTTAAGCATAAGTGCATTTGTGACTTGATTGAAACTGTGAAGTAAGATCAAGCTGTTTTGTTTGAAGAATGTCTTCAATTTTATTAAACTTGTAAATTTGATCACTGTGTGATTGAGGGGGAGTGAGTAGGGTACTCTTATCTAAGTTGTGACTTAGGTAGAAATTGCATTGGGTAGTTATTAAGTGATAGATTAAACAGGGTGGTTTAAGTCTAGAATTAATATTACTTATAGTGGATTTCCTCCTGGCTTGGTAGCCTCCAGATGTAAGTGTGGTTATACACTGAACTGGGTTAACAAACTTCTGTGTTGTTTACTTTTCTTGCTATTTAAGTTTTGGTTAAATCTGTCAAGTGTTGGGACATCTCTTAGGACATCTCATACCTGATCACAGAATTTCACATTTAATTAAAAATAGCAAAAAATGTTTAAAAATTATGAAAAATTTTGTCAAGATTTTCATTATTTTTCAGAACACAAAAATATTTTTATTTTTATTTTTTGCATTAAAAATTATTTTTAAATCATTTAAAAGTTTATTTTTAATTAATTAATGAGAATTAATTAATTAAAAATACTTTTAGGTATTTAAAAATCACAAAAAAATTCATGTAACATTTAAAAACATTTAGGAACATTGTCCAACTCTCAAACCAAATTTCTTTTTTGTTCTTGATGCCTTTTGATAATTTTCTTTGGATTTAATTTCATTTCAAGGCATTATTTTGTTTCAAACTTCAAAAATTCATTTCCGCCTAACCCTTGAGAGTTGGACAATGAATATTTTTGCATTGCATCTTGCATAGCATGTAGTTTATAGGATAAAATTGGCATGAATTGATCTTGCATTTTCAATTTGTTTTGCATTTTTCTTGACAAGGTACCTTCAAACCCTAGCAATCTTAGGAAATTCATAACTCTCACTAGGTTAAGAGTTAGATCCCCTCCTTTGGGCAGTGAGTTTGTATAGGTCTAAGGTTCCTTTGATTGCATTTTCAATTTTTTATCATGTCATTTGCTTCTGGTTTTGGATTTTTGCTTTGTATGTTGCATATAACCCTAATTCATGCCTTCCTTTGCATCCATCTTCCATTTGCTTGCATACCATGACTTGCCATGAAATTTTATGCTTTCATTTGATTCATAACACATCTTAAGACATATTAGAATCATGTTTGATCATTGCATCTTGCATTTTCCATGTTGTATGTCATTTGCATTCCAAAACTTTTCATGTACATCCATGGTTCAAAACATGCTTATCTTGCATCCATATGTTTGTATGATCATTCTCATGCCTTGCCTCATGTTTTCATCATCTCTTAGCATCATTCACATCATACTTATGCTTCTGGTTTTGGTTTGCATCATGACATTGCATCTCATTTTGCATTGCATTCCATTTCTTTACTAACTTTTCAGGTGGTAAGTTGTATTGAGAAGTGAATTTGCCTTCACTTCTCACAATCTCTTTTCATCTCTCTTATGCATCATTGCTGCATTTTTGTATGTGTATTGGATTGAGCTTGCTAATTCTTGTTCATCTCACTTTCTTTTTTAAGCAACTTGTCTTCTTAAGTGAAGCAAGTTGTCTTGCTTCTCTCTGCTCCTTCTTCCTTTCATCTGCTTCCTTCCTGGTGGTTTCTCTGAAGATCTTTCTTGCAAACCTCACAAACCCTAGGGATAACCAAACATGATAATAATTAGGGTTTGATTAGTCCCCTACTTAGCGTTTACCTTTGTGTCTCTTTGAGTCTTTTCTTCTCATCTCATAATCAGGGACTAAACCCTAAAGGCTTTAAGGCTTTGTGATTAAGCTTATGCCTGCATCCTTCTATTAGGATGAAGTGTATAACTTTAATCCTAAGTGTTAAAACCTTAATGTGTTTAACTCCTTTAATCAATCCACTTAATAATCATCAAGACATCAAGCTTGTAACTTGGGCCTTGCATTAGGGTTCTAATTCTTCCTTAAATGGTTAAGAAGGACTAACCCTAGTGTTAATGGACAAGTCCCCCTCAAGTTGTCTTACAAACCATAAAAATCATTTCGTCATCTTATCATTAACTAAAATCCACTTAATAAAGGCTTTGTTTTTTCATGAGGTTAATCCCTAATCATGGATTAAGTGGAGGAGTCTTCCTCAGCTTAAACATTCTCATCTATTATCCTTCTATTAGGATGGTGTAATGAGTCTGTTTAATCCCTGATTATGGCTTAATCTCATTACTTAACACTAATCAAAAACAAAAAAAACATCTAAATAATCACAAGTAGGTTAATGATCTTAATCCTACACCATGGTGATTAAGTGTGAGATGCTGACTTCACACTTAAGGTATTCTCATTACCCCTAATCAGAGGGAGGATGTGATGAGTTTACTAACCCATTGGTTTAGGCTTAAGCTCATTAACTTATGAAAAACACCAAAAAGCAATAAAAGACTGAAAACTCAAAAAACAAACAATAATCGTCTCCTCCGGGATTATTTTCTCATCTCATTCACTCACAAACGAGAACTCGCTTCTTCCGTCTAATGCAAGACAGTTTGCACCTAAGCCAGACAGGTCATACACTTGAGCATAGACAAGCAAGAAGTTCACAAGTCAACTTATCTTTCAGTCTCTTTGGGTCGAACTACGGTGTTCTGACTTCCTCATTGCACGAGAGGATACGTAGGCATAACTTAACGGTTATCGAACAAAAGTCTCTGTATATTCCCCCTCTTTCCAGCCTTATTTTTTAAGCCTCATAGTCTTGAGCATTTCATTCTTGTTCCTACACTGACACTTCACTTATACACTTCTCTTACACTGACACTTGCATTCTTTCCAGCTTTGATACACAAATTGCATTGACACTACCCCTTTAAAACGCAAATCTTTTAAGCGTGGATCCCGTCGAGTACGACGGACAATCTGGGTGCTAATACCTTCCCAGGTTGTAACCAACCCCCTTTCTCAGTCTCTCTGGTTCGCAACCGTCTTGTCCCTCTTTTCTTAGGTTTATGCAGCATTACCTTTCCTCCGGTATAAAAATGCCTAGCTGGCGACTTTTGTCTTTTGAGTTCACCCCTGTGTGTTCTCTTTCTTTTCACTGACCGTTCGCGTCTGTACCCCTTCTGACCCCGGTTGTCATTTTGGTGGGAGCGACAGCTTGGCGACTCTGCTGGGGAACCTTATACTATAACCAGGGCTTCTGGTTCTTTTTGTGGGTTCCTCCTAGCGCTTGTTTGATTTGTGTTTACTGGGGTGTTTGGTGCTATTTGTGCTTGTATATTTGCTTTATTTACTACTTTATGTACAATTATTTATTGCTTTCTTTATAGCTTTATACATCATACTGTCATACTGTTATCTGGCTGGATCTGGTTTTGTTGCTTTGGTGGGTGGGGTTCTATTGAGAGTTTAAGGTCCTATACCTGGGACCTGAGTGACACCTAGGCTAGAGTGGTTCATGTTATTTCCCATTCCATTTCGGTCTGGTGCGGGAATATGAAACACGGTTCAGATATGGGTTTCTTCTTGAGAACTCTGTGCTACAGATCTCCTGTAGTGCTAGGGCTATCTGGGAAGCCTGCTAAGTCTGAATGACCTTTACTATGACCTTCAGAAACTGAGGTGAATTAGAGGAGGATCTTTTATGATTATTGTAAACACTGTACCTCCGGGTTAGAAGTGTTTACACTTCTCATAACTGATCCAAGTCTGAGGATCCTTGTTCTAGAACACCACATGTGAGGGGGTTGGGCTGTTTACAGGTTTGCAGGTACCCTTGGCCACAGCATACCCTGTTACTTTGTTTGATTAAGAGTACTCCATTTTGGGACAGTTTTTGTGATTTTAAACCCTGGACATGTGACTCTTTATTTGAGTCCCCCACCTTGGTTACTGGACTTCTGAACCTCCATCTGGACTTCTTGAACATACATGGACCTATATCAAGACAGTAATCAGATCCAGCTTGATCATAAACCCTTGCATATCATTTGCATACATCATCATTGCATCATTTCACATTTGCTTATTTGTTTTTCAGGGTATCCATATTACATTTGGCTTGGTTTTGACCCCTTCATCTGCATAGACCCCTGCTCATCAGTTATCTGCATCAGCTATCTGCTTCAGCTATCAGTTGCCTGCTTCAGCTACCTCCATCATCATCCTCAGCCTATCAGTGGCTCACTTCTAGTATCAGTCTTCATCATCAGCATCTGTCTCAGCTCTTCATCAGCAGTTATGGCACCCAAGAAGAGCAACATTTCATATAATTTCTTTGAGCCTGTGCTGACTGGTATCAGACAGGTCCAGGCACTTATCACTCCAGACCACATCCCATTATTCAGAGAACATTATGGAGGCATCCTAGATATGGTTATGGACTTGGACCCTTCTCAGAGGAGCTTGATCCACACCTACCTACAATTCTATGATCCTCCTTTGAGATGCTTCACTTTCCAGAATTTTCAATTGGGACCTCTACTGGAGGAGTTTTCATCTTTGATTGGAGTACCTGTCAGGGGTGGTATCCCCTTCAACCCAGAAATGGCTTCTCCCAGCAATGAAGAAGTGGCAAAGGCACTGTATTTGGAACCTACTTTGATTGAGCAAAACATGACAACAAAGGCTGGAATTCCTGGCCTACACTTGGATTTCTTGACTTCTCAGGCCATCCTGAAGGCCTCCTTGGGAGAATGGAAGGCAGTTTGTGCATTGTTAGCCCTCAGTATATATGGGGTTATACTTTTTGCAGATGAGCCCAAGTTTATCAGCAAGCATGCTATTCATCTCTTCCTTTTGAGGAACCCAGTACCCACCTTGCTGGGAGATTTCTATTATTCTGTTCACCAAAGAAATGAGAAGCAGAGAGGGAGGTTGGTGAGATGCTGTGCTCCTCTATTTCATACCTGGCTGCTTAAACACTTACCCAGGACTGATGCCTTCCTGAACCCCCACCAACAGAAGAATTGGGCTAAAAGACTTATTGCTTTGACTTCAGATGACATCAGATGGTGTACCCAGAGCATCAAAGGCAGGGACATAATAACTAGCTGTGGGCAGTTCCCCAATGTGCCTCTTATAGGAGTGAAGGGTTGCATCAATTACAATCCTTTGCTGTTCAAGAGACAGCTAGGCTACGTTTTGGTTCACCCTCCAAGAGTGCAAGACTTGGCTGAAACCCTGTATTGTGAGATAAAGCCTAATCTAGCTGTTGTCAGACAAGCATCCTGGGCTTGGGACAACATCCAGACCAAGGGGATGGCCATTCTTGGGAGATGCAATAATGTGGCTTCAGCTCTGTATTATGAATGGTCTCATGCTAGGGCTCAGCTTTCTGGAATGCCTTTCACCATTGAGGATGCACCTGGACCATCCACAACACCACCTCCAGCCACTGTCAGCCTGGAAGAATTTGAGAAGCTGAAGGAAAGAAATGAGAATCTGTCTCAAGCACTGAAGAGGACCCTCTGGGAGAGGAGTGATGGTCGTCTAGACATTGAAAGGTTGGAAAAGCTTAAGGTGGAGCATCTAGCCAGGATTGAGAAAGCAGAGGACTACATCAAGAAATCAAGAGCTGGGGAGCAAATTTTGAAGAATGCCTGTAAAGAGGCCCAGTTTCAAAAGGCTAGGACTGATCTCTATCTGAAAGAAAGTCAAGCTAGGTGGGTCAGGATCACTGAAGCTCGCACTCAAGAGGATAAAAGGACTCAAGCTAGGATTGAGCAGCTAGAGGCTAGTGAAAAGAAGCAACAGGAGGCTTTATTGGCAGCCCAGAAGGAAATTTCAGAGTTGAAGCTTAGGGCTGGTGTGAAGAGGTCAAAGGACCAAGACAGGCACAAGAAACTGACTGCTGCTATTGCCACCAGGAACCTTCTTATCAGAAACATTACAGAGCATCCTACTGGTCCTGTAACTGAAGCACTTCTGAAGAAGGTTAAGGAGGATGAGTTTGGTCTTGGTGTCTGACTTTTTGCTTGTTGTTGCTTTCATTTCATGTACTTTTCTTTTTATGTTGTATTTTGACCCCTCAGGGGCATGTGTTGTAAAAAACAAACTATGTATGATCCACCTTTTGTAATGTATTTGTCAGTTTGTTCCATTTGAGCTTCTTTCCTCAAGCAACATCAAAGCATCTTCCTCAGGGTCTGGAAAGGTCAAAACCCAGTGCCAAGCCGGATACCTTGGAAAACAAATAAGCATACTGCATTGCATACTAACTTTTGTTTTGTTTTGTAGGTTTTTGTTTTGTTTGTTACTAACTCTATTGTGGTTCAGGAATTATTGCTCGCCGTCGGGTGTTCCCTCTCAATCGTCCACACAGATATCCTACTCGCAACAATCTTCCTGGTATCCAGATGGATCAAGTACAGCAAGATCTGGCAGAGGTCAGAACCCAGATGGCCAATGAAAGGCTGGAGATGAGAAACCAAATGACCCAGTTCATGGAAGTAATGAATGGCTTGGCTCAAAGCCAAGAAAGATTGAGGGCATTGGTAGAAAGACAGACCCTAGAAGAACCTCCTCTGGGAACTGGAGGAACAAGTAACAATGAGAGGGGTTAGCCCCATGTTAACCCACCAGTATATGGGCCTCATCTACATCCGGAAGTCCACATCCCAAGTAATGTGCAAGGAAATACCACTGCAGGCAGAATCTTACAAGAAGACCCCCAGGAAGAACAGTTCACTGTGATGGGAGCTGGGGATGAAGTTTATGATAGGAGGCTTGATGAAATTGCTGAGAAATTGAGATCTCTGAAGTCTCAAAACTCTTTGGGTTTTGATGTCATGGATATGGGGTTAGTGGATGGGGTAAGGATTCCCCACAAGTTTAAACCCCCGTGCTTCGAGAAGTACAATGGAACTTCCTGTCCACGAACTCACCTACAGTCCTTTCTGGGGAGACTTAAGGCATACACCATGGATGAAAAACTGTGGATGTTCTATTTTGAAGATAGCTTGACTGGGGCTTCAAGGGAATGGTACTCTCACTTGACCAGAGCTACAATCAGGTGCTGGAAGGACTTAGCTGAAGCCTTCATCAGGCAGTACCAATACAATCTGGACATGGCTCCTAACAGAACCCTTCTGATGGGAATGTCTCAATCCTCCAGGGAAAGCTTCAGGGAATATGCCCAGAGGTGGAGACAGCTTGCTGCTGCTGTCCAGCCACCCATGTCGGAAAGAGAAATGGCCGACATGTTTATGAATACCCTGCAAGGAACATATATTGATAGGCTAGCTTCCTTTTCTTCCACCAGCTTCGCTGACGTAGTCATAGCTGGAGAAAGAATTGAGAGCCTTCTGAAGATGGGCAAAATTACTGATAATGGTGCAAGTTCGTCGAGTAATCCCAGGAAGCCTTTTGCGGGACCTAGAAGAACCGGTGAGACTAATGTTATTCATGCCAACAGGGGCAGACCTCAGTATGTTCATAGGTCAGTGGCAGCTGTCACTATTTCAGCTCCGATTCCTCAACAACCAACATATCAACCACAACAACAACCACACTATCAATAGCAAGTTCAGTATCCACCACAGAGAGCCTACAACAACAACAACAATAACAACAATCAACAGCAAAGACCTTTTCAGCAAAGACCGTCACAGGAAAATAGGGTAATTGATCCAATCCCTATGCCTTATGCCGCTTTATTGCCACAACTCCTGAAACTCAACTTGGGTGAGTTAAGAACATTGGCACCACCAGATCCCTCCAGTCTTCCAAGAAACTATGATGTCAACGCCAGATGTGCTTTTCACTCCAATGCACCTGGCCACAATACATAGAAATGCAGGGCTTTACAAATGAAAGTGCAGGATCTGGTGGACTCTAAAGCCCTCAACTTTGCACCCCCTCCAAATGTCAACAAGAATCCCATGCCCAATCATGGAGGACCAAGAATTAATGCCATTGAGGAAGATAAGCCATCCTTCTTGATAACCAGTGTTGGACAGATTCGAACACCTCTGGTAGAAATTAAAGCTCAGCTCCTAGAATGCCAGATGTTCCCCGGGTGTGAGCTCGGTTGTGTTTATTGCAACATTTCGGTCAACGGGTGTGATAACTTGAGAAGCGGCATAGATGGTCTTATCAAAAGTGGTATACTTCAGATCACAACATCAGCTCCTACAAATCCAGCAATCCCTTTGACGACAATTCCTGACTCTTCTACAACTGCAACAACAATCATTCCGACTAATTCATCAATATCATCAACAATGGCTCCATCCATCACTTCAACAAATCAGATGTCAACAACCATTTCTTCTACAACATCAGCATCCCTTCATTCTGCAGAATCTTCTACAACATCAACATCCATTTATCCAGCAAGATCTCCTACAACGCCAACAGAAAATAGTGAAGATATTTCAGCAGTCACCATTTATTATGATCCAGCATATGTTCCTCCAAACAACAATTTTCAACAACAAATAGTGGCACCTCCTGCCAGGTCACCAGTCACCATCTACTACGATCCGCACACTATTTCAGTACCCTCCTCTGCTGCAGTCAGTCCAGTTACCATTACGGTGCCTGGACCAGTTCCATATGAAAGCAGTAATGCCATCCCTTGGCATTATGGCTCTGACCTCTACTGCAACGGGGAGAAAATCACCTTGGATTCTTCAACTTCTTCTCCACAAATTGATAATGTTGGGGGAGGCGGAGGCTTCACCAGAAGCGGACGCCTTTTTGCCTCACAACTGCAAAGACCTAATGCCGAAGCAGAAGCTGCTGCAAAAGCAAAGGGGAAGAGTGTGGTGTTTGAAGAACCGGCTGTCAAAGAAACTCAGAAGACGTCTTTTGAACAAGAGGTAGACGAGTTTATGAGAATTATAAAGAGAAGTGATTACAAGGTGGTGGATCATCTTCACTAAACTCCCTCAAAGATCTCCATATTATCCCTGCTGATGTGTTCTGAAGCTCACAGGAATGCATTATTGAAAGTCCTGCACGCAGCATACGTGCCATAGGAGATCACCGTTAATCAGCTAGAAACTGTGGTGGCAAATGTCAACACCAGTCATGGACTGGGCTTTACCAATGCTGACTTAACAACTGAGGGACGTAACCACAACAAGGCTTTACACATCACTCTAGAATGTAAGGGTGTTGTTCTATCTCATGTACTGGTGGACACTGGGTCTTCACTCAATGTTCTACCAAAGAAAGCCTTGGTGAAGCTGGAGTATGATGGCTTGGCATTGCGTCCGAGTAATTTGGTGGTAAGAGCATTTGATGGCTCTAAAAGATCAGTGCTTGGGGAGATTGATCTGCCTGTGATGATTGGCCCGCAGACCTTCAAAATTACCTTCTATGTGATGGACATTCAGCCGGCCTACAGCTGTTTGTTGGGTAGACCTTGGATCCATGTCGCTGGCGCTGTTACGTCTACCCTTCACCAGAAGCTGAAATTCGAATGGGAAGGCCAGATCATCACCATCTGTGGTGAAGAAGATATCTTTGTTAGCCATCTGGCTACGTACAAGTATATTGAGATGGATGGAGAAATCCATGAAACCATGAGCCAGGGGTTTGAGGCCCTGAACATAAATGAAGCATCTGCTGTACTAGGAACCTCCATGACATCTTATCAGCAAGCCAGGAAGGTCGTTGAAGAGGGGACTGCCCAAGGATGGGGCAAGCTGCTGCCTGTGGAGAAGAAGGAGGACAGATTTGGGTTGGGTTACAAACCAACTCAACAAGATCAATCAGAGGCTGCCGAGAAGCCCAATTTTGTCAGCGGGGGGATGCTCACCCCGGATGCAGTGAACAACTTGGAAGATGAGTCGGAAGATGAACGCAACCTGGAGAGATGGATACGTCCAAGGACCCCGGGGAGCCATGTCTCGAACTGGTCTTCCCAGGAAATTATAAGGGTTACTCCTGTAGAGTAATTATTATTTCCTGTATATTTTTAAGCATGCATCAAGTCTTGCATCTTGCCCAAGATGACAAGACTCATTTTGTAATCGGGCCATCTTGTAATTTTGTGCAAACAGATCAATCAATGAATATCGGACATCTTTTGCAAATGAGTCTTTTTCTTTCCCGCTCACTGTTTTTCATTTTTCTTTTTGTACAAAAATAAAATGGCGATGTTTTCAAAATGATAACTTTACTTCACTTTTTCTAAACAAGATTAAAATCAATCACTAAAATGAACAATCTAAACCCTTACAGAGAGTGCCTTTCAGACTGCACCAACAACAGCACAGCTATGGCTCTGTATGACTATGACAATCTGATCAATCAAGCTGATGAAGGGGTTGAAGAAGATTATGAGCTTCCTGAAGAGCTAGCCAGGTTGTTAAGGCAAGAGGAGAAGGTTATTACTCCTCATCAGGAGGAGGTCGAAACGGTTAATCTTGGTACGGATGAAGATGTGAAAGAGGTTAAGATCGGGGCCTGCTTACAAGACTCAGTGAAAGAGCAACTGATTGACCTGCTTCGTGAATATGTGGATGTGTTTGCTTGGTCTTATCAGGATATGCCAGGGTTGGACACCGATATTGTTGTGCACAAGCTGCCTTTAAGAGCAGATTTCCCACCGGTTAAACAGAAACTGCGCCGTACTCGCCCAGACATGGCAATGAAGATCAAGGAAGAGGTACAAAAGCAATGGGACGCCGGGTTCCTTGCTGTGACTAGCTATCCGCCGTGGGTTGCTAATATTGTACCTGTGCCTAAGAAAGACGACAAGGTGAGAATGTGTGTGGATTACCGGGATCTGAACAGAGCCAGTCCGAATGATGACTTCCCTTTACCTCACATTGATGTATTGGTGGATAATACGACTCAGTTCTCAGTATTCTCCTTCATGGACGGATTTTTGGGATACAATCAGATCAAGATGTCACCTGAATACATGGAGAAGACAAATTTCATCACACCTTGGGGCACGTTCTGTTACAAGGTGATGCCATTCGGACTGAAGAATGTCGGTGCAACGTATCAACGGGCCATGGTAACATTATTCCACGACATGATCCATAAAGAAATTGAATGTTATGTGGATGACATGATTGCCAAGTCCCTCACAGAAGAAGACCACCTGGTAAATCTGTTGAAGTTATTCAAGCGTCTGAGGAAATACCAACTGAAGTTGAACCCCAACAAGTGCACATTCGGGGTACGGTCTGGTAAGCTGCTGGGATTTATTGTAAGTGAGAAAGGGATTGAAGTTGACCCTGATAAAGTCAAAGCCATTCAAGAAATGCCTGCACCAAAGACAGAAAAAGAAGTTCGGGGGTTCCTAGGTAGATTGAACTACATTTCAAGGTTCATATCTCACCTTACAGCAACCTGTGAACCTTTGTTCAAGCTGTTAGGAAAAGAACAAACGGTCAGGTGGAACGAAGACTGCCAGAAGGCTTTTGACAAGATCAAGGAATACTTGCAAGAACCTCCAATCCTTATGCCTCCAGTTGAAGGAAGACCTCTAATCATGTACTTAACAGTATTAGAAGAGTCAATGGGGTGTGTGTTGGGCCAGCATGACGAGTCTGGTCGAAAAGAGTATGCAATATACTACCTAAGCAAAAAGTTTACTGACTGTGAACAACGTTATTCACTGCTCGAGAAAACTTGTTGTGCTTTAGCGTGGGCTGCTCGCCGACTAAGGCAGTATATGTTTACCCACACCACTTTATTGATCTCAAAGATGGACCCAGTTAAGTACATTTTTGAGAAGCCAGCACTTACCGGACGGGTTGCAAGATGGCAAATGATCCTCACAGAATATGACATTCAGTACACATCTCAGAAAGCCATCAAGGGCAGTGTATTGTCTGATTATCTTGCTGAGCAACCTATTGATGATTACCAGCCTATGAGATTTGACTTCCCTGATGAAGACATCATGTTCATAAAAGCAAAAGATCATGAAGAGCCTGTTCACACTGAAGGGCCTGACCCGGAAGAAGAATGGACTATGATGTTTGACGGGGCTGTCAACATGAATGGTCGTGGTGTTGGTGCAGTACTCATTACACCTAAGGGAGTCCACATGCCTTTCTCGGCAAAGCTCACTTTCAACTGCACTAACAACGAAGCTGAATACGAAGCTTGCATTATGGGTCTTGAGGAAGCCATTGACCTCAGGATCAAGACTTTAACGGTATTCGGAGATTCAGCTCTGGTAATCAATCAAACCAACGGCAAGTGGTACACCCACCAGGATCATCTGATACCTTACAGGGATTATACAAGGAGGTTATTGACTTTCTTTACAACGGTCAAGCTTGAGTATATTCCTCGGGACGAGAATCAGTTTGCAGATGCTCTGGCTACCATTTCATCCATGATCAAAGTTCAAGCTGCCAACTTTGTACCTCAGATTTCAGTGTCCAAACATGATAGACCAGCATATGTGTTCGCAACAGATGTTGTTAAAGATGATAAGCCTTGGTTCCACGACATCAAATGCTTCTTGGAGGATCAAACATACCCACCTGGGGCATCTTCCAATGATAAGAAGACATTAAGAAGGCTAGCTGGTAGTTTCTTCCTGAATACTGATGGCTCCTTGTACAAGAGAAACTTTGATATGGTACTCCTCAGATGCGTTGATAGAACAGAAGCATACTTGTTAATGCACGAGGTGCACGAAGGATCTTTTGGTACCCATGCCGGAGGGCATGCAATGGCAAAGAAGTTGCTAAGATCAGGTTATTATTGGATCACAATGGATGCCGACTGTTGTGCCTACGCCAGAAAATGCCATAAATGCCAGATCTATGCGGATAAGGTGCATGTCTCTCCGAATCCTTTGAATGTGATGTCTTCACCCTGGCCATTTGCCATGTGGGGCATTGATATGATTGGCAAGATTGAACCGACTGCTTCAAACGGCCACAAATTCATCCTGGTTGCTATTGACTATTTTACCAAGTGGGTTGAAGCAGCTTCATATGCAAATGTTACAAGGCAAGTGGTAGCCCGATTTCTGAAAAGAGATATCATCTGTCGGTATGGAGTGCCCGAGAGAATCATTACTAATAATGGTTCCAACTTGAACAACAAAATGATGCCAGAACTATGCCGGGACTTCAAGATCCAACACCACAATTCTTCTCCTTACAGGCCAAAGATGAATGGCGCTGTTGAGGCAGCAAATAAGAATATTAAGAAGATTGTGCAGAAGATAGTAGTCACCTATAAAGACTGGCATGAAATGCTACCGTTTGCCTTGCATGGGTACCGTACGTCAATCAGAACATCCACTGGGGCAACACCATATCAACTTGTGTATGGTATGGAAGCAGTCCTACCTGTTGAAGTTGAGTTACCCTCCCTACGGGTATTAATGGATGTTAAGCTAAACGAAGCAGAGTGGGTCCGATCCCGATACGAACAACTGAGTCTGATTGAAGAAAAGAGATTGGCTGCAGTCTGTCATGGGCAGTTATATCAGAAAAGAATGAAGAAAGCCTTCGATCAGAAAGTCAGGCTCCGATAGTACCAAGTAGGAGATCTTGTGCTGAAAAGACTCCTCCCTCCTCATACAGACCACAGGGGCAAGTGGACTCCAAACTATGAAGGACCATTCGTAGTAAAGAAAGTTTTCTCCGGTGGAGCACTCATGCTCAGTACTATGGATGGTGAAGACTTCCCGTCCCCTGTGAATTCAGATGCAGTTAAAAAATACTTCGCATGAAAATGACCCGCTGGACATAAAAACAGAATGTAAGTCCGAGCAAAAATGGGGCATCCTGGCGAGTCAAAAACAGAATAAAAGACTTGGGCAAAAATAAGGGAAAATGAAAAAAATGTACACCCGCTGAGTTGAAAAGCCGCATTGGACAACTCAGGCAAAAATGGGTATCCCGATGGATTGAAAACCCGAAAGGGCGATCCATGCAAAATGAGGGAATAAGCGAACAACTGTACTCTAAATTCATCTGTATCACTTACAACTTGGTAAGCCCCAAAAGGATCAAGCGCCTGTCAGAATCAGCCTTCTTCAGAAAGCAAGACAAGAAGAACGTCAAATGTCATACGAGTCATAAGAAAAGGGAAGCTCCCTGAAGCGTCATCAACATTGCCAATACCTTTTGTTTCTCAATTTGTAACAATCTCCTCATTTTAGGGGATTTGTTTCTTTGACTGTATCTTGCCAACTCAGGGCACATGAATTAATAAAATCAGATTTTCAGTCATGTTTCGTCTCGTACATTTTATTTTCATTTGCAAAATGTCCGATGTCCTTAAGATATTGATTGCATAAATACAGATGCTTCTCTTCTAAAAATACGTGCTTGCAGGAAATATACTTACTCCCGGGGGTGTCTAAACTCCTATGATGGAATCCGGTAAGGGATACCTCAGGATCACTCGTGCGTTTCTCTGTCTTTTCAGGATTGCAGGTGTCCAAAGCGCGACATGGGGCATGAAGGCTTCACCCCAGCAAGCTGGCAAATCATTATCTACTCAGTCTATCTCCCAATTAGCACCGGAGACGGTTTTTCCCCCCAGTTGAGTTGTCAAGTATCATCCTCAACAGGACCCCTACAGAAATCTCCAGGAAGACCTTCCCATGGTCTTTCTTCTTCCCCAGCCGAGTTGCCATTTACTATTCCTCCAACAGCCAAGTGAAAAAGCCGGGGAACCATCTCCCCACAAAGTTTCAGCCTCTATCCAGAAGAGCAACGCCCGGAGGTCTCACAACAGAGTGAAGAAAGCTTCTACGAACCCCCAGCTGGGTCCCTTATTGATGAGACAGGTCTCTCAGTGACCTATTCCCCTAAGCAGAGTCATATATGCTAGATCTACTAGTGATCTTATCCCAAGCTGGGATGTCCACTTCAAGCAGATCGGCCAGAGATCTTCGCAGTGACGGGATCCGAATCCCGGATGGTTACCTCTTGCATAATCATAGCATTCGCATCATTTTTCTCCCCATAGAGCGTAGCATTCCGTCTAATACAGAGCATTACGGCAAAAATCAAACATATTGCATAATCATAAGCCATGATTCTGAAGCAAACACTTGTGAATATTGACAATCCATCAACAATATACAGAAAACTCCCCAGATTCCCCGACAGAGAGCCAAGGCACTTTCCCTGAAGATACGGATGCGTCCTGACACCCGTCTGTGTCATATCCCCAGCGGAGAGCTAAAAGCTAAAGCATTGGCCTTACACTCACAAATACCTGATACACACTCCTTTTGGCACCCGTCCGTGTCATCATTCCCCAGTAAAGTCGCCCGAGCTGTCTGTACAAACAAACACTTGTATATTACAAATACTTCTTGACACTCGTCTGTGTCGTACCCCTAGTAGAAAGCCAAAGCGTCCCCTTTGCACCCAAAGATACATATACATACGATTCCTTGACACCTGTCCGTGTCATCTCCCCAGCACAGTTGCCTAAACACTTTGTAAACCAAATACTTGTTTATAATACACTTCTTCCGACACCCGTCCGTGTCGTGCTCTCCACAGCAAGTGAAACACTCATCTGTACACCACTCATACTTATTACTCCTGTTTCACTCATACAGATACTCGTACGTATCCTGTATACACCATTTATATCCCTTCAGAATCGACACTCGTTCGTGTTCTTTGTTAACCCGTTGATACTCGTCTGTATCATCATCTCAGAACATGCGTCAAGCGTTTGTTTCTACCTGATACTCATCTGTATCATAGTCTTAGGGATGCTCATCCGCATCTTTAATCCATACACGTGTCAAACACTCATGTCTTCTTGAATTTAGACACTCGTCTGTGTCTACTATTCCCCAGAAGAGTCCCCTCAGAAGCAACACTCGTCCGTGTTCTTTGTCAACCAGTTGGTACTCGTCTGTATCGTCATCTCTAAACATGCGTCAGCATTTGTTTCTACTGATACTCGTCCATATCACGGTCTTAGGGATGCTCGCCCGCATCTTTAATCTATACACAACGTCAAAACACTTATACCTTTTATTTCTTGGATGTAAACACTCGTCCGTGTTTACTATTCCCCAGTAGGTCGCCAACAAAGCAACCTTTTTCTATCTGACATTCGTCCTATGTCATGATACTTCCGGCAGCCGTACCCTGCCAGGTGATCGTCCTTCACCTTTGGATGACCGTCCCTCATCCTTTCCCCAGCGGAGTCTCTATTCATTAGAACCCTTTTTTCTATCCGACATTCGTCCTATGTCGTGATATTTAGCAGCCGTCCCCTGCTAGGTGATCGTCCTTCACCTTTTGATGATCGTCCTTCATCATTTTATCCGATGGCCGTCCCCATCGTTGATCTGGTTATCTGACATTCGTCCTATATCATGATAAACCTTGAGAGCAGCCGTCCCCTGCTAGGTGATCGTCCTTCACCTCTTAATGATCGTCCTTCATCATGCTCATCCAATGGTCGTCCCCATCGTCGACCTTCTATCCGGCATTCGTCCTATGTCGCGATACTTCCGGCAGCCGTACCCTGCCAGGTGATCGTCCTTCACCTTAGATGACCGTCCCTCATCTTATCCCCAACAGAGCAGCCGTCCCCTGCTAGGTGATCGTCCTTCACCTTTGATGACCGTCCCTCATCATTATTTCATTTATTCTTTAACCCGATGGCCGTCCCCGTCGTGGTCCCTTTTTCCTTTTCCTGGTGATTGTCCTTTATCAGTTTAGCCCGATGGTCGTCCCCATCGTTGTTTACATTACTTTATGAACTTGATGGCCGTCCCCATCATAATCTCTCATATCCCCAGCATGTCGGCCGTCCCCGTCATTGCTTTATTTCCCGCATTTTTCCTAGCATGTCGGCCGTCCCCGTCATTGCTTTATTTCCCGCATTTTTCCCAGCATGTCGGCCATCCCCGTCATTGCTTTATTTCCCGCATTTTTTCCAGCATATCGGCCGTCCCCGTCATTGCTTTATTTCCCGCATTTTTCCCAACATGTCGGCCGTCCCCGTCATTGCTTTATTTCCCGCATCTTCCCCAGCATGTCGGCCGTCCCCGTCATTGCTGTATTTCCCGCATATTCCCCAGCATGTCGGTCGTCCCCGTCATTGCTCTTTCCCCAGCAGTCGTCCTCTTCTCGACGGTCGTCCTCCGACGCCCGCACTTTATAAACATACTTTATTTTCTTTTACAATATATATCCATTTTCTTCTTCATTCTGTGAGTGCAAATTTTGGACTGTCTTTGGTATTCAACCACAAGTTATCTTGTTTGCCTGTTAAGCCGTTGCTTACATCCTGCACAGCTAACTCATGCTTGAATAGGGGCAGCTGTAAACACCCCAAATTTGCCCTCACCCATTCATACCATGGCTTGTGATCTTTTCATATGCATAAGTTCAATCATAGCATCTCATACCACATTTTTGATTCACTGCATTGGTTCAAAGTCATCTGCATCTAGGGTTTGTGATCTGAGCAATCCAAGAGCTTCTTGAGCCACTCCAAAGGTCATCAATCACTTCAAAGGGGTCCATATATATTCAAGCATCATATTATATCCTCTCAAAGTCAATAAAGTCAAAGAATCACAAGAACTGAGAATGGCATGGAAGTAGAGCCAGGTTTAACTGCACAGATGACCTAGAATTAGGGTTTTGGTTTCAAAGGCCATAACTCCAAATTTTTTGGTCATTCTTGTTTCTATTGGTCTCTATATGGTATAGGTATCATGCATATCAATTTTCATGAAGAAATTCAATGGGGAAGTCATCTGATCAAGAGTTGACTTTTTAAGCAAGTTAGTGCAAAATCAGGGCATCTGAGGCCCTCAATGACCCAACCAAGGGGTGTTCATCATCATTTTGATTATGTATGATCTTTATTTGATCATAGAAGATGTTAGAAGTTCACAAATTGGAAGAATTTCAAGCCATTTGCAAAGTTGACTTTTTGGGAAAATGACTTGTAATGGAAACTTGCCATTTTGGGAAACTTTTTCAACCCTTGCTTTTTGATTCAAAAATGCTTCAAATGAGAAAACTTTGGTCATGAAAGTTGTAGAATGGATCATTCCCTTTTCAAAAAGTACAAGAACTTGACCTAATTCATTTTGGATCAAAAGTTATGGCCTTGCAAAGTTGGATAAAATCATTGAAATTTCACTTTTGCACAAAATGGAAAACTTGCAATTTCTCATGGCAAGCCTTTATGTGACTTCAATATGACCTCTAATCATCATACCAATGCAATGCATGACCTAAAATCAGAATTGGCCCAAGGGATTTCTCATTTATTTGCTTTGATTTTCACATAACCATAAACCATTCTTCATGAAAGTGTAAAGAGGGATTTTTGGCAAAATCATTCTCAAAGGAATTGTATGATCTCTAGCTGGTTTTAATACATTGTCATGACCTAATGAGGCATCCCACATCAGAAATTCAGCAAGGTTTCTCACATTCACATAGCCAAAAGTCATGAAATGTCACAAGTGGGCAAGTTGCAAAAACTCTCTCAACTCATGATCCAAATGCAGCAGCCTCTCATGAACCATCTAAGGGTCATCCTTGACTCAAGCTGAGGCAGGACAAGCCTCTAGACTGCCTCTGCCATAGCCCATGCTTGAAGTACACCAACTATTGACTTTTTGGCCAATTGCTCCATACCATTCCCACAGTACATGTCAAGTCTTCTGACTCATTCCAATAGTTTAGGACTTGTATATGGATCATAAAACAAGCCTCACACAAGCCTGGAACACACACATTGCAGCACACTCCAAAAACTGTCAAAAACTTTCCTCTCTTCGAATCTCCTTCCACAGCCATCATACATTCATTCTTTCTTCACCAATGAACCACAAATCCTCCATGGAACAAAAACCCACCATTAAAACAGCCTGAAACCCCCTAGACTCAACTGTAAAATCTGCTACACCAGAACTCATCTTCACAAATCAGCCATCAACAAAAGTTTTGAAGCATTCCATTGAGCTCAGGGGGACCAGAGGAGTCAGTTTGCATAAGAGAAAGGCTCAGAAAGCTCCAGTTCGAAGAACTTCAGTTCAGGTATCCATCAAGAACAAATTTTCCAGAACTTCATTTACTTGTTATAAATTGATTCTACATGTTATCCTGATCATCATGATGTGTTTAAAAATGAAAATGAGTGGAAAATGAGTATGTATTGATGTTCTGAAGTTTTTCCCGTGAAAAATGTTTGCTTCGATTTGCTTGATTCATGTAGTTTAAATGTTGTTTGATGATTGATTCATGTTCCATGATGTTAGAGGATCATTTCCATGTGTTCAATTTGATGAATGGTGGCCTGTAGCATGTTTTAGGGTTTTTGACCCGCTGGAGAAGACGACCGGAACCACTGTTCCGGCCGCCTGAAGTTAGTTTGCCCTAATTAGGGTTAGCTGAGTAATTAGTGTGTTTTTGAATCTGGGCCCTAGGATTAAGTTTCCCGCGTGTGGACCAATGGCTTAGATCATCTCATTAATTCATAATTTCCATTTAACTTAATTAATTAGGTTTAATTAGTTAATTAGCCTGATTTGAATATAGTCCCTTGGATTTGGCGCGTGGTCAACAGGCCTTTCCCCAGTTTCAATCTGATCCGTCCATTGCACATACTTCTCATTTAATTAATTTTATTTCACATTTTTCTCATTTAATTTGTACATTTAATTAAAAATAGCAAAAAATGTTTAAAAATTATGAAAATTTTTGTCAAGATTTTCATTATTTTTCAGAACACAAAAATATTTTTATTTTAATTTTTTGCAATAAAAATTATTTTTAAATCATTTAAAAGTTTATTTTTAATTAATTAATGAGAATTAATTAATTAAAAATACTCTTAGGTATTTAAAAATCACAAAAAAATTCATGTAACATTTAAAAACATTTAGGAACATTGTCCAACTCTCAAACCAAATTTCTTTTTTGTTCTTTATGCCTTTTCATAATTTTCTTTGGATTTAATTTCATTTCAAGGCATTATTTTGTTTCAAACTTCAAAAATTCATTTCTGCCTAACCCTTGAGAGTTGGACAATGATTCTTTTTGCATTACATCTTGCATAGCATGTAGTTTATAGGATAAAATTGGCATGAATTGATCTTGTATTTTCAATTTGTTTTGCATTTTCTTGACAAGGTACCTTCAAACCCTAGCAATCTTAGGAAATTCATAACTCTCACTAGGTTAAGAGTTGGATCCCCTCCTTTCGGCAGTGAGTTTGTATAGGTCTAAGGTTCATTTTATTGCATTTTCAATTTTTTATCATGTCATTTGCTTTTGGTTTTGGATTTTTGCTTTGTATGTTGCATATAACCCTAATTCATGCCTTCCTTTGCATCCATCTTCCATTTGCTTGCATACCATGACTTGCCATGAAATTTTATGCTTTCATTTGATTCATAACACATCTTAAGACATATTAGAATCATGTTTGATCATTGCATCTTGCATTTGCCATGTTGTGTGTCATTTGCATTCCATAACTTTTCATGTACATCCATGGTTCAAAACATGCTTATCTTGCATCCATATGTTTGTATGATCATTCTCATGTCTTGCCTCATGTTTGAATCATCTCTTAGCATCATTCACATCATACTTATGCTTCTGGTTTTGGTTTGCATCATGACATTGCATCTCATTTTGCATTGCATTCCATTTCTTTACTAACTTTTCAGGTGGTAAGTTGTATTGAGAAGTGAATTTGCCTTCACTTCTCACAATCTCTTTTCATCTCTCTTATGCATCATTTCTGCATTTTTGTATGTGTATTGGATTGAGCTTGCTCATTCTTGTTCATCTCAATTTCTTTTTCAAGCAACTTGTCTTCTTAAGTGAAGCAAGTTGTCTTGCTTCTCTCTGCTCCTTCTTCCTTTCATCTGCTTCCTTCCTGGTGGTTTCTCTGAAGATCTTTCTTGCAAACCTCACAAACCCTAGGGATAACCAAACATGATAATAATTAGGGTTTGATTAGTCCCCCACTTAGCTTTTACCTTTGTGTCTCTTTGAGTATTCTCTTCTCATCTCATAATCAGGGACTAAACCCTAAAGGCTTTAAGGCTTTGTGATTAAGCTTATGCCTGCATCCTTCTATTAGGATGAAGTGTATAACTTTAATCCTAAGTGTTAAACCCTTAATGTGTTTAACTCCTTTAATCAATCCACTTAATAATCATCAAGACATCAAGCTTGTAACTTGGGCCTTGCATTAGGGTTCTAATTCTTCCTTAAATGGTTAAGAAGGACTAACCCTAGTGTTAATGGACAAGTCCCCCTCAAGTTGTCTTACAAACCATAAAAACCATTTCTTCATCTTATCATTAACTAAAATCCACTTAATAAAGGCTTTGTTTTTTCATGAGGTTAATCCCTAATCATGGATTAAGTGGAGGAGTCTTCCTCAGCTTAAACATTCTCATCTATTATCCTTCTATTAGGATGGTGTAATGAGTCTGTTTAATCCCTGATTATGGCTTAATCTCATTACTTAACACTAAACAAAAACAACAAAAACATCTAAATAATCACAAGTAGGTTAATGATCTTAATCCTACACCATGGTGATTAAGTGTGAGATGCTGACTTCACACTTAAGGTATTCTCATTACCCCTAATCAGAGGGAGGATGTGATGAGTTTACTAACCCATTGGTTTAGGCTTAAGCTCATTAACTTATGACAAACACCAAAAAGCAATAAAAAACTGAAAACTCAAAAAACAAACAATAATCGTCTCCTCCGGGATTCTTTTCTCATCTCATTCACTCACAAACGAGAACTCGCTTCTTCCGTCTAATGCAAGACAGTTTGCACCTGAGCCAGACAGGTCATACACTTGAGCATAGACAAGCAAGCAGTTCACAAGTCAACTTATCTTTCAGTCTCTTTGGGTCGAACTACGGTGTTCTGACTTCCTCATTGCACGAGAGGATACTTAGGCATAACTTAACGGTTATCGAACAAAAGTCTTTGTATATTCCCCCTCTTTCCAGCCTTATTTTTTAAGCCTCATAGTCTTGAGCATTTCATTCTTGTTCCTACACTGACACTTCACTTATACACTTCTCTTACACTGACACTTGCATTCTTTCCAGCTTTGATACACAAATTGCATTGACACTACCCCTTTAAAACACAAATATTTTAAGCGTGGATCTCGTCGAGTACGACGGACAATCTGGGTGCTTATACCTTCCCAGGTTGTAACCAACCCCCTTTCTCAGTCTCTCTGGTTCGCAACCGTCTTGTCCCTCTTTTCTTAGGTTTATGCAGCATTACCTTACCTCCGGGATAAAAACGCCTAGCTGGCGACTCTTGTCTTTTGAGTTCACCCCTGTGTGTTCTCTTTCTTTTCACCGACAGTTCGCGTCTGTACCCCTTCTGACCCCAGTTGTCATTTTGGTGGGAGCGACAGTTCACACTAGGGTTGAGCAGCCTTAAATAGAAACTTCAATGGGCATTGGGCATGCTGAACTTGCACAAAATTCAGAATTAATAGTTCCTAAATTATAGGAACAAAAGTAGCAAGGACAAATGTTCTGCTATAACAATTCCAAATTGGATCCTTCTTTTCCTTCTGAAACAACAATGCTAAAACCACAATACTACCTCAGCAATAAAGACTATAAGATGCACGCACAAAATAGGATTCAACTAGGTCTTCAGGCCCAGTCACAGATGTCATGACATCAGTCTTGACATCCTGAAAGCAAACAGCTACACAAACAAACTACACACCTACATAATGCTTAAATCACATGTCATAACATTACTTATGACATCCTGAAACACACAAGAGTTTTACCACAAAATATAGCCAATCAAATCCTCTACACATCATTTCATCAATTCTCACCCACATAAAACATCAACAAGTCACTTCATCATACAACTATTGCAATCATGTTATGCCACATAGAATGAAATGCGACTTCTTAAATGCATGTGGTACCGATTTTCAACATGTGATGGACACTGGCCAACTACCCTCCACAAGGGAGCACAACATAATTAGCAACACCTCAATCCACACAATGGAATTGAAGCCTCAATCAACATAAGTATGCCATGAATGCACGATGCAACAACAACAACATAATCATCTTCTTCAACATTTACATTAACATTCATCATTATATATTTACTTCGCCTATTCATATTACTAATACTACATGGAATCATTTTACAACATATTCATCCTAACATCATCTCATCATCATTATTATAACACATTTAGCCTAATATAGCATGGTAATAACTCACAACAACAATACAACAACATGGCACAACAAAACAAAGCATCACAAAATACTCGCTAAGTGAGCAACTCTCTATTTGTGAACTTCCAAAATACTCATTTGCTCGCTAATCCAGCTCCTACTTGCTAAGAGAGAAGGCAATTTTTCTGAGAAAACCTTACGATTTTCTGCTCATCACAACCACGCCCCAAAACCCTCAAAACATCACATAACAACAGAAAATGACCAAACAACTCATTATCATCATATAATCATCACTTATGACATCTAACAACAACTAAATCATCATAATCTACTAACAAATTACCCAACCCTAAGGTTTCCCTCAAAAACCCCTTTTTCTCATAAGGCAATCTAATAGTATGAACATTGAAAGAGACTACTCCCCATACCTTAATTGATTGAGTTTTCTCTTTCACTTCCTGAGCAAATTCCTCTTTGGGTCTCCTTCTCCTTCAGAGAATACCTTCACATCCACCAAAACACGATTATGAGAATTTTGATCGTAGTATCCTCTTTCTCATAAACTACTCAAAACAGAACCTTACCCCTTAGATCTCCAACTTCTTTTATTTTTTATTTTTAATAATAATATTTAAATAATACCCAATTATTATCATATCATTATTTTAATAAAATAATTCCTTCTTCTTAATATTCCACAAAATATCATTTATTCATAAATAATTATATAAATAATTAAATTATGAAATTGGGGTGTTACAATTCTCCCCCACTTTAGGAATTTTCGTCCTCGAAAATCTTACTTGAAACAAACTGAGTCGGGTACGACTCCTTCATCTGATATTCAAGTTCCCAAGTCCAACTTTCACCTGCTGGTCCACCCCACAATACCTTTACTAAAGAAATCTCTTTCCATCGTAATTGCTTCATTTCTCGGCCATCTATCTGCAATGGTAAAACTTCAACAGTAAGATTATCTCTTACGTGTAAAAACCCCAAATTTTCCCTCACTAAGTTCACACCATGGTTTGTGATCTTTTCATTTTCATAAGTTCAATCATATCACATCATGTTGCATTTTTGCTTCATTGCATTGGTTCAAAGTCATCTGCATCTAGGGTTTGTGATCTGAGCAATCCAAGATCCCCCTGAGCCACCCCAAAGGTCTCCAATAATCTCAAGAGGGTCCATGTACGTTCAATCATCATATTATGTCCTCCCAAGATCAAGGAAGTCATAAAATCACAAGAATTTTGCAAGGCATGGAAGCAGAGCCAGGTTTAACTGCACATATGACCTAAAATTAGGGTTTTGGTTTCAGAGGCCATAACTCCAATTTTTTTGGTCATTCTTGTTTCTATTAGTCTCAATATGATATAGGGATCATGCATACCAAGTTTGATGGAAAAATTCATTGTGGAAGTCATCTGATCACTGGGTAACTTCCTGAGCAAGTCAGAGCCAAATCAGGGCATCTGAGGGGCCCCAACATGGAACCAAAGTGGATTTTTCATCAAAGTGAAGTTATATGGTATTTATTTGACCATTGAAGTGCTTATAAGTTCACAAATTTGAAGAAAAATGAGCTAAACCAAAAGTTGCCAAAAATGGAAATGACTTGTAATGTAAACTTTCCATTTTGGGAAAGTTTTTCAACCTCCTCTTTCTTAACCAAAAATGCTTCAAATGAAAAATTCTTGGTCATGAAAGTTGTAGATTGGATCATTCCCTTTTCAAAACGTACAAGAACAAGATCTAATTAATTTTGGAACTTAAGTTATGGCTTTCCAAAGATGGCAAAAATCACATAATTTCATGTTTCATGCCAAAGAGGATTTTTTGCAAAACCTCATGCCAAGTTATTTTATGACTTCAAATGGACTTCTACACATCATAACATCATAGTACAATGCCTAAAACTCATAATTGCCCAAAGAATTTCATATTTCCATGACTTGTACATGAAGAAATCAAGAAAGGGCCAAACTTTGCCAAAATTGCAAAACCCCCCACAACTTCCCAAAGCTTGCCAAATTGCCTCAAACTGATTTCTATGGACCTCCTTGAATCAAGTTGCGCCAGACACCCCCTTGTCCTTAGCCTAAAATAGCCCATACCTCAAAGGACACATAACCTTGACTTTTTGCAAAATAAGCCATACCAATCAGCATAGCCCACACCAACTCCACAGGCCTATCACAGCTTGATACATGGACCAAATACAAGCCATTTGACACAAGAGCACATCCAGAATCATCAGCATCACCATAGTTCACAAAAAACTCCCTCTTTGCATTTTCTATCGAATCTCACAACTCAACCATTCATTCTTCAAACCAACACCACCATTCATCTCAGCTTCACTCATTGATCATTTCCCACCCTTAATTTTTCCCTAAAATCCATCATACACAAAACACGGTTTTCTCCCCCTGTGAACTGAACTTCATCAAACTTCAGAAGGAGATCACAAACACTTCAGCAAAGCATTCCAGAAGCATAAAGGGGTCAAGAGGAGGGGAAAAGCACCAAAGGAGAGCCCAGAGTGCCATTTTCGAAAGCTCCATTTCAGGTAACTTCAAGAACAAATTTTCCAGAAATTTGATTTTAGGTTATAGAATTGTTCCTCATGTTATGCTGGTCATATTGATGCTTTTCTTTTTGAAAATGGTTGAGTTTTAAGGATTTTATGAAAATATTTTTATTTTTATTTTTGGCATTAAAAATATATTTTTAAATCATTTAAATGTTATTTTTAATTAGTTAATGAGAATTAATTAATCAAAAATAAATTTAGGTATTTAAAAATCCCAAAAAAATTCAGAGAGCTTTTTCAAACATTTAGAAGCATTTACAAACTCACCACACAAATTTCTTTTTGGTTTTGATCATACTTTTAACCCTAACTTCAAAAATTTCATAACTTTTGAACCAAAGTAAGTTTGTGAATGATTCTTTTTGCATTGTTCTATGCATGGTTTCAAGCATCTAAAAACATGTTTGTTTCATTTTTATAATGTATTTTCAATTTGTTTGGCATTTTACCTTTAGGATCACCCTTAAAACCCTAGAAACTTAGAAAAATCATAAGTCCTTCTAGGTTAAGCTTCTGACCTCCCCCTTTGGATGGTAACTTATTATAGGTTTAGGATTCCTTTGCTTTCATTTTCAATTTTTTGTCTTATGTTTTTCTTCTGTTTTTGAATTGTGCATATCACATGATCATATAACCCTAATTTGCATCTTCATTTGCATCCATCTTGTATAAACTTGCATACATGAATTTGCCATGTCATTTTGTGCATCCACATAACATATAAGACATATTAGGATACATTAGATTCATGTTTGATCATTGCATCATTCATTTTCCATGTTATGCTTTTATTACATTCCATATGCATTCATGAACTTTCATGCTTCTTATATGCTTCATTTGCATTCCCATCCTTTGTATGATCATCTGCATCTCATGACATACATTCATATCATCCTTTTGAATCATTAGAATCATGAACATTCTTCTAGTTTTGGCTTTCATCTTTGCATTTCATTTCATTTTATTTCATCTCATTTCCTTTTGCTAACTTTTCAGGTGGTAAGTCTTTGAGAAGTGAATTTGCCTTCACTACTCACAATCTCTTCTCACCTCTCTTATGCATTCATTGCTGCATTTTACTTTTGTATTGGAGTGAGCTTGCTCATTCATGTTCTCTCCTCACTTTCCTTCTTCAAGCAACTTATCTTCTTAAGTGAAGTAAGTTGTCTTGCTTCTTTCTGCTTCTCCTCTTTACATCTTTCTTCTTCCTTGGTGGCTCTTCCTGAAGATCTTCTTGCAAGACTGATAAACCCTAGGAATACCCAAGCATGATAACAATTAGGGTTTGATTAGTCCCCCATTTAGTTTTACCTTTGTGTCATCTTTGTGTCGTCTCTCCTCATCTCATGATCAGGGACTAAACCCTTAAGGTTTTAAGACTTTGTGATTAGGGTTATGCCTGCATCCTTCTATTAGGATGGAGTGTATAACTTTAATCCTAAGTGTTAAACCCTTAATGTGTTTAATTCCTTTAATCAATCCACCTAATAATCACTAAGACATCAAGCTTGTAACTTGGGCCTTGCATTAGGGTTCTAATTCTTCCTTAATTGGTTAAGAAGGACTAACCCTAGTGTTAATGGACAAGTCCCCCTCAAGTTGTCTTACAAACCATAAAATCCATTTCTTAATCTTACCATTAACTAAAATCCACTTTAATAAAGGCTTTGTTATGTCATGAGGTTAATCCCTAATCATGGATTAAGTTGAGGAGCCTTCCTCAGCTTAAATGTTCTCATCTATTATCCTTCTATTAGGATGGTGTAATGGGTCTATTAAATCCTTGATTATGGCTTAAACTCATTACTTAACACTAAATAAAAGCTCCAAAAAACATCTAAATAAATACAAGTAGGTTAATGATCTTAATCCTACATCATGGTGATGAAGAGTGAGGTGTTTACCTCATACTTAAGGTATTCTCATTACCCCTAATCAGAGGGAGGATGTGATGAGTTTACTAACCTTTGGTTTAGGCTTAAGCTTATTAACTTATGACAAACACAAAAAAGAAATAAAAGATTGAAAACATCAAAAAACAAACAATAATCGTCTCCTCCGGGATTCTTTTCTCACCTCATTCACTCACAAACAAGAACTTGCTTCTTCCGTCTAATGCAAGACAGTTTGCACCTGAGCCAGACAGGTCATACACTTGAGCATAGACAAGTAAGTAGTTCACCGGTCAATTTATCATTCAGTCTCTTTGAGTCGAACTACGGTGTTCTGACTTCCTCATTGCATCGAGAGGATACGTAGGCATAACTTAACTGTTATCGAACAAAAGTCTCTGTATATTCCCCCTCTTCCAGCATTATTCTTTTAAGCCTCATTGTCTTGAGCTTTGCACTCTTTCCTTGCACTGACACTCTTTACTTCACTTCACATTTCTTTTGCACTGACACTTGCATTCTTTTCCAGCTTTTGCACACAAAATAGCACTGACACTACTCCTTTAAAACACAAATCTTTCAAGCGTGGATCCCGTCGAGTACTGCGGACAATCTGGGTGCTAATACCTTCTCAGGTTGTAACCAACCCCCTTTCTCAGTTTCTCTGGTTCGCAACCGTCTTATCCATCTTTTCTTAGGTCTATGCAGCATTACCTTTCCTTCGGGATAAAAATGCCTAGCTGGCGACTCTTTTCAGTTCATTTTCATGTTCTCTCCTTTCGCCGACCGTTCACGTCAGTACCCCTCTTAGCTAGGTGTCATCAGGTGGGAGCGACAGCTAGGCGACTCTACTGGGGACCCCTTATACTGCAACCAGGGCTTCTGGTTCTTTTTGTGGGTTCCTCCTAGCGCTTGTTTGATTTGTGTTTACTGGGGTGTTATGTGCTATGTGTGTTTATTTATTTTGCTTTATTTATTGCTTTATGTACAACTTTATTTATTGCTTTCTTTACAGTCTTATGCATATTTCATACTGTCATTGCTGGATCTGGTTTTCTTTGGTGGGTGGGGCTCCTTTGAGAGATTAAGGTCCTATACCTGGGACCTGAGTGACACCTAGGCTAGAGTGGTTCATGTTCTTTCCCATTCCATTTGGGTCTGGTGCGGGAATATGAAACACGGTTCAGATGTGGGTTTCTTCTTGAAAACTCTGTGCTACAGATTTCCTGTAGTGTTAGGGCTATCTAGGAAGCCTGCTAAGTCTGGATGACCTTTATTATGACCTTCAGAATCTGGGGTGAATTAGAGGAGGATCTTTTATGGTTATTGTAAACACTGTACCTCCGGGTTAGAAGTGTTTACACTTCTCATAACTGATCCAAGTCTGAGGATCCTTGTTCTAGAACATTACATGTGAGGGGGTTGGGTTGTTTACAGGTTTGCAGGAACCCTTGGCCACATCATACCTTATTACTGTATTGTTTAAAGAGTACTCTACTTTGGACAGTTCTTGTGATTAACCCTGGACATGTGACTCTTTATTTGAGTCCCCCACCCTGGTTACTGGATTTCTAAGCCTCCATCTGAACCTTTGAACATACATGGACCCTGTATCAAGACAGATAATCAGATCCAGCTCCTGATCACAAACCCTTGCATATCATGTGCATATATCATCATTGCATCATTTGACATTTGTTTATTTGCTTTTCAGGGTATCCACTTCATTATCTTGGTTTTGGTTTTGACCCCTTCTTCTGCTTAGACCTCAGTTTTAGATATCTTCTTCAGCATCTGCTTCAGTTATCTCCATCCTCACAAGCATCAGTCTGCCAGAGACTTACTTCCAACTTCTCAGTTTGTGATCTTCATCAGCATTTATCTTTAGATTCTTCAGCAACACTCATGGCTACTCCCAGGAAGAGCAACATATCTTACCACTTTTTTGAGCCTGTATTGACTGGTATCGGGCAGGTCCAGTCACTCATCACACCTCACCACATCCCACTGTTCAGAGAACACTATGGGGGTATCTTGGATATGGTTATGGACCTTGATTCCTCTCAGAGAAGCATGATCCACACATGCTTGCAGTTCTATGACCCTCCACTCAGGTGCTTCACCTTTCCTGATTTTCAGATAGGACCCCTGTTGGAAGAGTTTTCTTTATTGATTGGAGTACCTATCAGAGGAGGGATCCCCTTCAACCCAAAGATGACTGCTCTCAGAAGTGAAGAGATAGCAAGGTAATTGTACTTAGAGCCTGCCCTTATTGAGCAAAGCATGACAACAAAAGCTGGGATCCTTGGTTTACATCTGGACTTCTTGATTTCTCAAGCCATCCTGAAGGCTGCAGTGGGAGAATGGAGGGTAGTTTGTGCACTTTTAGCCCTCAGCATATATGAGGCTATATTGTTTGCAGATGAGCCTAAATTTGTCAGTAAGAATGCCATCCATTTGTTTCTTCTGAGGAACCCAGTACCTACACTATTAGGGGATTTTTACTACTCCATCCATCAGAGGAATGAAAAACAAAGGGGGAAGTTGGTCAAATGTTGTGCTCTCTTGTTCTATTCTTGGCTACTCAGACACCTACCTAAATCAGATGCTTTCTTGAACCCACACCAGCAGAAGAATTGGGCCAAGAGGTTCATTGCCTTGACTTCAGATGATATCAGATGGTGCACCCAGTGCACCAAACGCAAGGACATTATCACCAGTTGCAGACAATACCCAAATGTGCCTCTGATAGGAGTAAAAGGTTGCATCAACTACAACCCTTTGCTGTTTAAGAGACAATTGGGCTATGCCTTAGTTCACCCTCCCAGAGGACAGGATATAGCTGAGACCCTATATTGTGAAGTTCAACCTAATTCAGCTATTGTCAGGCAAGCTGCCTGGGCTTGGGACAACATCTAGACAAAAGGGGTAGCTATCCTTGGAAGATGTAATAATGTTGCTTCAGCTCAATATTTATACTGGTCCTGTACTAAAGCTCAGATTACCAGAATTCCTTTCATCTTGGAAGACATGCCCGGACCATCCACAGTACAGCCTGCAGCAACAGTTAGCCTGGAGGAGTTTGAAAAGTTGAAGGAAAGGAATGAGAACTTATCTCAAGCCTTGAAGAAGACTCTTTGGGAAAGAAGTGATGGTCGTCTGGATATTGAGAGATTGGAAAAGCTCAGGATTGAGCATCTGACCAAGATTGAAAAGACAGAGGACTACATAAGGAAAGCAAGGGCTGGGGAACAAATATTGAAGAATGCCTGCAAGGAGGCCAAGATTCAGAAAGCTAGGGCTGAGCATTATCTGCAAGAGAGCCAGGCTAGGTGGGTCAGGATCACCGAAGCCCGTGCACAAGAAGACCAGAAGACTCAAGCCAAGATTGAACAGCTGGAGGCCAATGAGAAGAAGCAGCATGAAGCTTTGTTGGCTGCATAGAAGGAAATTTCAGAATTGAAGCTTCGAGCAGGGTTAAAGAGATCAAAAGACCAAGACAGGAATAAGAAGCTGACTACTGCCATTGCCACTAGGAACCTCCTCATTAGGACCATTACAGAGCACCCAGCTGGTCCGATGACTGAGGCACTCCTGAAGGAGGTCAGAGAAGATGATTATGGATTGGATGTCTGATTCCTCTTTGTTTGTTGTTCTTTCCTTTTGATGTACTTTTCCTTTTGTTGTATTTTTGACCCTCCATGGGCATGCATTGTAAACAGACTATGTATTTTTCACCATTTGTAATATATTTAGTTTGTTTTCATTGGGCTTCCTCTCAACATCAAGCATCTTCCTCGAGGTCTGGAAAGGTCAAAACCAATAACCAAACCGGATACCTTGGAAAACAAATAAGCATACTGCATTGCATACTGCCTTTTTTCTTTGTTTTGTAGGTTTTGCTTATTATTATTGTGTCTAACTTTGTGATTTCAGGAAACATTGCTCGTCGCCGAGTGTTCCATGTCAACCGCACACACCATTACCCTACACGTAATAACCTTCTAGGCATTCAGATGGAGCAGGTACAATAGGACATGAATGAGGTCAGAAATCAGATGGCAAACGAAAGGGTCGAGATGAGAAACCAGATGTCTCAGTTCATGGCTGTCATGACTGGCTTAGCCCAGAGTCAAGAAAGACTGAGAGAGCTGGTAGAAAGACAAACACCTGAGGAGCCCCATCTTGGAACAGGGGAACCTACAATAATGAACAAGGGTAGCCTCGTATCGACCCTCCAGAGTATGGGCCTCATTTGAATCCGGATGTTAATATCCCAAGAAACGTCCAAGGTAATACTGCTGGGAGCAGAATCCTGCAAGAGGATCCCCAAGAAGAACAATTTACTGTTATTGGGGCTGGAGATGAGGTATATGATAGAAGATTGGATGAGATTGCTGAAAAGTTAAGATCTTTGGAATCTCAGAATTCTTTGGGCTTCGACGTAATGGATATGGGGCTAGTAGATGGGCTGAGGATTCCCCACAAATTCAAACCCCCTTGCTTTGAGAAGTATAATGGTACCTCCTGCCCGCGTACTCATCTGCAATCTTTTATAGGAAGACTCAAGGCTTATACCATGGATGAGAAGTTATGGATGTTCTATTTTGAGGACAGCCTGACTGGTGCTTCAAGAGAATGGTATTCGCATCTGACAAGGGCCACCATAAGATGTTGGAAGGACTTGGCCGAGGCTTTCATCCGGCAATACCAGTACAACCTAGACATGGCTCCCAATAGAACTCTTCTAATCGGCATGTCTCAGTCTTCAAGGGAGAGCTTCCAGGATTATGCTCAAAGGTGGAGACAACTTGTTGCTGCTGTCCAGCCACCCATGTCAGAAAGGGAGATGGCTGACATGTTCATGAACACCTTACAGGGAACTTATATTGATAGACTTGTTGCTTTCTCCTCTACCAGTTTTGCTGATGTAGTTATAGCCGGTGAGAGAATTGAAAGTCTTTTGAAGATGGGCAAAATCTCTGACAATGGTGCAAGTTCCTCCAGCAATCCCAGAAAACCTTTTGCAGGACCCCGTAGGGCGGGTGAAACGAATGCAATCCATGCAAGCAGGGGCAAACCCCAATATTCTCACAGATCAGTAGCAGCTGTTACCATCCCGGCTCCAGTTCCACAACAACCATTATATCCTCAACAACAACAACAACAACATCACTATCAGCAACCATCTCATTTTCCGCAACAAAGAACCTACAACAACAACAATAGCAACCAACAACATCATCACTTTCAACAGAGGCCATCTCAGGAAAATAGGGTGATTGACCCTATCCCTATGCCTTATGCTGCTTTATTGCCACAACTCCTGAAGCTTAACTTGGTTGAATTAAGGACGTTGGCACCACCGGATCCTCTTAATCTCCCGAAGAATTATGATGTTAATGCTAGGTGTGCCTTTCACTCCATCGCACCTGGTCACAATACTGAGAAATGCAGAGCCTTACAGATGAAGGTTCAAGATTTGGTCGATTCCAAAGCTCTCAATTTCGCACCTCCTCCGAACATTAACAGAAATCCTATACCTAATCATGGTGGGCCTAGGATTAATGCCATTGAAGAGGACCAACCATCTACGCTAATTGATAATGTTGCACAGATTCAAACACCACTGGCTGAAGTTAAAGTTCAACTTTTAAGATGCCAAGTGTTCCCGGGTTGTGGGGCCTGCTGTGAATTGTGCAAAACAGCTAGTAATGGTTGTGAGAAGCTAAGGTTTGGCATAGATGGCCTCATCAAAGAGGGAATCTTGCAAATTACTTCAACAGCTCCTTCAACAACTCTTGTTTCAACAACAATGGATTCTCCTACAACACCAACAATTCTTCCTTCAACAGTTTCTCCTACAACCGCAACAACTATCATTCCTACTGATTCATCAACAACACTAGCAATTACTCCATCCATCATCTCAACAGATCAGAGTTCAACAACTTTTTCTTCTACAACGTCAGCACCCATTTTATCAACGGAATCTTCTACAACGCCAACAAACATTAATGAAGATGTCTCAACGGTCACAATGTATTATGACCCAGCAAATGTTCCTCCCAGCAATAATTTCCAACAACAAACTGTGACACCTCCTGCCAGATCTCCAGTCACAATCTACTACGATCTGCACACCATCACAGTTCCTTCCGCTGCAGCAATCAGTCCGGTCACCATTACGGTGCCTGGACCTGTTCCTTATAAAAGCAGTAATGCCATACTTTGGCACTACAGCTCTGATCTCTACTACAATGAGGAGAAAATCACTCTGGATTCATCAACCTCTTCACCACAAATTGACAATGTTGGGGGAGGCGGAGGCTTCACCAGAAGCGGATGCCTTTTTGCCTCACAATCACAAAGACCTAATGCTGAAGCAGAAGTTGCTGCTAAGGCAAAAGGAAAGAATGTGGTATCCGAAGAGCCAACTGCCAAAGAAAATCAGAAGACATCTTTTGAACAAGATGTAGACGAGTTCATGACAATAATAAAAAGGAGTGATTACAAGGTGGTGGACCAGCTTCACCAAACACCCTCCAAAATCTTCATATTATCATTATTAATGTGTTCCGAAGCTCACAGGAACGCGTTGTTGAAGGTCCTGCACGCAACATACGTGCCGGAGGAGATTACTGTCAATCAGTTAGAAACTGTGGTTGCAAATGTCAACACCAGTCATGGACTGGGCTTTACAAATGTTGATTTAACAACGGAGGGGCGCAACCAAAACAAGGCTTTGCACATCACCTTGGAATGCAAAGATGTTGTTCTTTCCCACGTACTGGTGGACACTGGGTCTTCACTCAATGTTCTCCCAAAGAAAGCCCTGGTGAAGTTGGAGTATGATGGCTTGGCACTGCGTTCGAGTAATTTGGTGGTGAGTGTATTTGATGGCTCTAAAAGATCGGTGCTTGGAGAGATCGATCTGCCTGTGTTGATTGGCCCGCAGACCTTTAAAACTACCTTCTTTGTGATGGACATACAGCCGACCTACAGCTGTCTGTTGGGTAGACCCTGGATCCACGCCGCTGGCGCTGTTACGTCTACCCTTCACCAGAAGTTAAAATTCGAGTGGGAGGGCCAAATCATCACCATCTGTGAGGAGGAGGATATTTTTGTTAGCCAGCTGGCTACGTACAAGTACACAGAGATGGATGGGGAGATCCATGAGAGCATGAGTCAGGGGTTTGAGGCCCTTAACATCAATGAAGCATCTGTTGTGTCTGGGACTTCCATCACATCATATCAACAAGCCCGAAAGGTTGTTGAAGAGGGTACCTCTCAAGGCTGGGGCAAGCTGCTGCCAGTTGAAAAGAAAGAAGACAGATTCGGGTTGGGTTACAGACCAACTCGACAAGATCAACCAGAGGCTGCAATGGAGCCCAAATTTGTCAGCGGGGGAATGTTAACCCCGGATGCTGTGAACAGTTTGGAAGATGAGGAAGAAGACGAGCGCAACCTGGAAAACTGGATACGTCCAAGGATCCCGGGGAACCAAGTCTCAAACTGGTCTTCCCAGGAAATTATAAGAGTTACTCCTGCAGAGTAATTATTATTTCCTGTCTTTAAGCATGCATCAAGTCCTACATCTTGCCCAAGATATCAGGGCTCATTTTGTAATCGGGCCATCTTGTATTTTGTGCAAATGATCAATTGATGAATATCAGGACATCTTTTGCAAATGAGTCTCTTTTTTCTCGCTCACTGTTTTTCATTTTTCATTTTTTGTACAAAAATAAAATGGCAATGTTTTTCAAAATAATAACTTCATTTTCACTTTTTTCTAAACAAGATAAAATTGATCACTAAAATGAACAAATATAAACCCTTGCAGATAATGCCCTCTAGACTGCACCGACAACAACACCGCTATGACTTCGTATGACTTTGACAATCCGATTAATCAAGCCGATGAAGGGGTTGAAGAAGATTATGAGATACCTGAGGAACTAGCCAAGTTGTTGAGACAAGAGGAGAAGGTTATCACTCCTCATCAGGAGGAAGTTGAGACGGTTAATCTTGGTACAGAAGAAGACTTGAAAGAAGTTAAAGTAGGGGCCCGTCTTCAAGATTCAGTAAAAGAGCAACTTATTGCCATGCTTCGGGAGTATGTGGATGTTTTTGCTTGGTCTTATCAGGACATGCAAGGTCTGGATACCGACATTGTTATGCACAAGCTGCCTCTAAAAGTAGTTTGTCCTCCAGTGAAACAGAAGCTGCGCCATACTCGTCCAGATATGGCCATGAAAATTAAAGAAGAAGTGCAAAAACAGTGGGACGCCGGTTTCCTTGTTGTGACTAGTTACCCGCCGTGGGTTGCTAACATTGTACCTGTGCCTAAGAAAGATGGCAAAGTACGGATGTGTGTGGACTACCGGGATCTGAATAGAGCTATCCCAAAAGATGACTTCCCATTACCTCACATTGATGTATTGGTCGACAATACGGATCAGTTCTCGGTATTCTCCTTCATGGACGGATTTTCAGGATATAATCAGATCAAGATGTCACCTGAAGACATGGAGAAGAATACTTTCATCACACCCTGGGGCACATTCTGTTATAAGGTAATGCCATTCGGGCTGAAGAATGTTGGTGCCACTTATCAACGGGCTATGGTAACATTATTCCATGACATGATCCATATAGAAATTGAATGTTATGTGGATGAAATGATTGCCAAGTCCCTCACTGAAGAAGACCACCTGGTGAATCTGTTGAAGCTGTTCAAGTGTCTGAGGAAGTACCAATTGAAGTCAAACCCCAACAAATGCACATTCGGGGTGCGATCCGGTAAGCTGCTGGGATTTATTGTAAGTGAAAAAGAGATTAAAGTTGTCCCTGATAAAGTCAAAGCCTTCCAAGAGATGCCTTCACCAAAGATTGAAAAAGAAGTTCGGGGGTTTCTAGGTAGATTGAACTACATTTCACGGTTCATCTCTCATCTTATAGCAACCTGTGAGCCTTTGTTCAAGCTGTTAAGAAAAGAACAAACGGTCAGGTGAAATGAAGACTGCCAAAGGGCTTTTAACAAAATCAAGGAATACTTACAAGAGCCTCCAATCCTTATGCCTCCAGTTGAAGGAAGACCTCTAATAATGTACTTGACAGTATTAGAAGAGTCAATGGGGTGTGTGTTGGGCCAACATGACGAGTCTGGTCGAAAAGAGTATGCAATATACTACCTAAGCAAAAAGTTTACCGACTATGAACAACGTTATTCACTGCTCGAGAAAACTTGATGTGCTTAGCGTGGGCTGCTCGCCGACTAAGGCAGTACATGTTGACCCATACTACCTTATTGATCTCAAAGATGGATCCAGTCAAGTATATATTCGAGAAGCCAGCACTTACCGGACGGGTAGCAAGATGGAAAATGATCCTCATAGAATATGACATTCAGTACACATCTCAGAAAGCCATCAAGGGCAGTGTACTGCCTGACTATCTAGCTGAGCAACCCATTGATGATTACCAGCCAATGAGATTTGACTTCCCCGATGAAGACATCATGTTCATAAAAGCAAAAGATCATGAAGAGCCTATTCACACTGAAGGGCCTAACCCCGAAGAAGAGTGGACAATGATGTTCGATGGGGCTGTTCATATGAATGGTCGTGGAGTTGGTGCAGTGCTCATCACACGTAAGGGAGTTCACATTCCTTTCTCGGCAAAACTCACCTTTAACTGCACTAACAACGAAGCTGAATATGAAGCCTGCATCATGGGTCTTGAGTAAGTCATTGACCTCAGGATCAAGACTTTAACTGTGTTCGGAGATTCAGCTCTGGTAATCAATCAAACCAACGGCAAATGGTACACTCACCAGGAGCATCTGAATCCATACCGGGATTATACCAGGAGATTACTGACATTCTTCACCACGGTCAAGCTTGAGTATATCCCTCGAGATGAAAATCAGTTTACAGATGCTCTGGCTACCATTTTATCCATGATCAAAGTTCAAGTTGCCAACTTTGTGCCTCGGATTTCAGTATCCCGACATGACAGACCAGCATACGTATTCTCAGCAGACCTTGCTAAAGATGATAAGCCTTGGTTCTATGACATCAAATGCTTCTTGGAGGATCAAACATACCCACCTGGGGCATCTTCCAATGATAAGAAGACATTAAGAAGGCTAGCTGGTAGTTTCTTCTTGAATGTTGATGGCTCCTTGTACAAGCGAAACTTTGATATGGTACTTCTCAGATGTGTTGATAAGGCAGAGGCAGACTTGTTGATGCACGAGGTGCATGAAGGATCTTTCGGTACCCATACTGGACGACATGCAATGGCTAAAAAGTTGTTAAGATCAGGCTACTACTGGATCACAATGGATGCAGACTGTTGTGCTTATGACAGAAAGTGCCACAAATGCCAGATTTATGCAGACAAAGTGTATGTACCCCGAACCCTTTGAATGTGATGTCTTCACCTTGGCCCTTTTGCCATGTGGGGCATTGATATGATTGGAAAGATCGAACTGACTGCTTCAAATGGTCGCAGATTCATCCTGGTAGCCATTGACTATTTTACCAAGTGGGTCGAAGCAGCCTCGTATGCGAACGTCACCAGGCAGGTGGTAGCCAGATTCCTAAAGAGAGACATCATTTGTCGGTATGGAGTGCCCGAGCGAATCATTACTGATAATGGTTCCAACTTGAACAACAAAATGATGGCAGAACTGTGTCGGGACTTCAAAATCCAACACCACAATTCTTCTCCTTACAGGCCAAAGATGAATGGCGTTGTTGAGGCAGCTAATAAGAACATTAAGAAGATTGTGCAAAAGATGGTGGTCACCTACAAAGACTGGCATGAAATGCTACTATTTTCCTTGCATGGGTACCGTACATCAATCAGAACATCCATTGGGGCAACACCATATCATCTTGTGTATGGTATGGAGGCAGTCCTACCTGTCGAAGTTGAACTACCCTCCTTGCGGGTACTGATGGATGTCAAATTGAATGAAGCAGAATGGGTCCGATCCCGGTACGAACAACTAAATCTGGTCGAAGAAAAGAGATTAGCTGCAATTTGTCATGGGTAGCTGTATCAGAAGAGAATGAAGAAAGCCTTCGATCAGAAAGTCAGGCTTCGGGAATACCAAGTAGGAGATCTTGTGCTGAAAAGACTCCTTCCTCCTCATACAGACCACAGGGGCAAATGGACTCCGAACTACGATGGTCCGTTCATAGTAAAGAAGGTTTTCTCTGGTGGAGCACTGATGCTCACTACTATGGATGGTGAAGATTTCCTGTCCCCTATGAATTCATATGCAGTTAAAAAATACTTCGCATAAAATGACCCGCTGGACATAAAAACAGAATGTAGGTCCTGGCAAAAATAGGGCATCCCGGCGAGTCAAAAACAGAATAAAAGACTCGGGAAAAAGTAAGGGAAAATAATCAAAAAAATGTACACCCGCTGAGTTGAAAAGCCGCATTGGACGGCTCAGGCAAAAAATGGGTATCCCGGTGGATTGAAAACCCGAAAGGGCAATCCACGCAAAATAAGGGAATAAGCGAACAACTGCATTCTGAATTCGTCTGTATCATTCACAACATGGAAAGCTTCGAAAGGTTCAAGAATCGGTCAGAATCAGCCTTCTTCCGATAGCAAGATGAGAAGAACGTCAATGTCATACGAGTCATAGCAAAAGGGAAGCACTGAAGCATCATCAACATTGCCAGCACTTCCATTTTTTCAATTTGTAACAATCTCCTCATTTCAGGGGATTTGTTTCTTTGACTGTACTTGCCAATTCAGGGCACACAAATTAATAAAAACAGAATTTTCAGTCATATCTCGTCTTGTACATTTTTATCTCATTTGCGAAAAATGTCCGATATCCCTGATATAATGTTTGCATAAAAACAAATGTACCTTTCTAATCACATGCTTGCAGGAAATATATTACTTACTCCTGGGGTCTCTAAATTCCTATGATGGAATCCAGTAAGGGATGCCTCGGGGTACTTGTGCGTTTCTTTGTCATAACAGGATTGCAGGTACTCAAAGCGCAACATGGGACATGAAAGATTTCTCCTAGCAAAGTTGCCAAATCATTAGTTCCTCAGCACATCTTTCAAACAGCACCAGAGTTATTTTCTCCCCATCAGAGCTGCCAGGCATCACTTCTCCAGCACTCTCTTCAGAGAAGCATCAGAAGGTGTTCATTTCCCCAGCTGAGTTGTCAAGATATTATCATCCTTAGCAGGATCCCTATAGAAATCTCTAGGAAGATCATTCAGTGATTGTTTCTCCCCAGCCGAGTGCTAGATAGGGAACCATCTCCCCACAGAACGCCAGCCTCTCCCAGATGAGCAATGTCTGAATTTCTCACACAACAAAGTGACGGAAGCTTCCACAGTCCCCAGTTGGGCTCCTCATTACCAAGATTGGTCTACCAATGACCTATTTTCCTAAGCAATATCATCTGTATCAGATCTACCAATGATCTCATCCCCAGCTGGGATATTCTTCCAAGCAGATCAGTCCGAGATCTTCGCAGCAACGGGATCCAAATCCCGGATTAGTATCTTTTGCATGATCATAGCATTTACATCATATTTCCCCTCAGAGCGTAGCATTCCGTCTAATACGGAGCATTACGGCAAAAATCAAACATATTGCATAATCACAAGTCATGTTTTGAATCAAACACCTGTATATACCAACATTTCGTCAGCAATGTATACAAGGACTCACAGTCCCAGCAAAAAGTCAAAGTATCCCCTTTGCACTCACTAATACATATTAATATATATACTCATTTGACACTCGTCCGTGTCATATCATCCCCCTACAGATATAAACCACAAACAGATATCTATACACTCCTTTGACACTCGTCTGTGTCACCTTTCCTCAGCATGGTTGCCAAACACTTGTTTATAATACACATCTTCCGACACCCGTTCGTGTTACCTTATCCCCAAAGATCGCCAGATATCTTTTACAATTATAAGTTCATAACTTATGATACTCGTCAGTGTCATACTCTCCCCAGCAAGTTGAACACTCGTCTGTGTCTCACTCTTGCTTACTTTTACTCATACAGATACTCGTCCGTATCTTGTATACACTACTTATCTCTCCTCATATTTGACACTCGTCCGTTTTCTTTGTTAACCAGTTGATACCCGTCCGTATCATCATCTCTAAACATGCATCAACGTTTGTTTCTACTGATACACGTCCGTATCATAGTCTTAAGGATGCTCGTCTGCATCTTTAATCTATACACAACGTCAAACATTTATACCTTTCCTTTCTTGAATGTAGACCCTCGTCTATGTCTACCATTCCCCAGAAGAGTCCCCAGCAAATCCCCAGTAAGAAGCAAAGCTTCCTTTTTATCTGACATTCGTCCTATGTCATGATACTTTCGGCAGCCGTACCCTGCCAGGTGATCGTCCTTCACCTTTTAGATGATCGTCCCTCATCTTTCTCCCAACGGAGTCTCTATTATTGGAACCCTTTCCTATCCGACATTCGTCCTATGTCGTGATATTTTAGCAGCCGTACCCTGCTAGGTGATCTTCCTTCACCTCTTGATGATCGTCCTTCATCATTTTATCCGATGGCCGTCCCTATCATTGATTTTTTTATATGACATTCGTCCTATGTCGTGATAAACCCCGAGAGCAGTCGTACCCTGCTAGGTGATCGTCCTTCACCTCTTGATGATCGTCCTTCATCATGCTTATCCGATGGCCGTCCCCATCTTCGACCTTTTCTATCCGACATTCGTCCTATTTCGCGATACTCTCGGCAATCGTACCTTGACAGGTGATCGTCCTTCACCTTAGATGACCGTCCCTCATCTTATCCCCAACGGAGCAGCCGTCCCCTACTAAGTGATCGCCTTTCACCTTTGATGACCGTCCCTCATCATTTATTTCATTAACCTGATGGTCGACCCCATCATGACCTTTACCTTTAATTCCCAGAGAATCTTGTTTCTTTGTTTGATGGTCGTCCCCATCATAATCTCTTTATTTCCCCAGCATGTCGGTCGTCCCCGTTATTGCTTTATCCCCAGCAGTCGTCCTCTGCTCGATGGTCGTCCTCCATCGCCCGCACTTTATAATCATATTATACTTTCTTTTACAATCTATATCCCTTTTCTTCTTCACCCAGTGAGTGCAAATTTTGGACTGTCTTTGGTATTCAACCACAAGTTATCTTGTTTGCCTATTAAGCCGTTGCTTACATCCTGCACAGCTAACTCATGTTTGAATAAGGGCAGTTGTAAACACCCCAAATTTTCCCTCACTAAGTTCACACCATAGCTTGTGATCTTTTCATTTGCATAAGTTCAATCATATTACATCATGTTGCATTTTTGCTTCATTGCATTGGTTCAAAGTCATCTGCATATAGGGTTTGTGATCTGAGCAATCCAAGATCCCCCTGAGCCACCCAAAGGTCTCCAATCATCTCAATAGGGTCCATGTATGTTCAATCATCATATTATATCCTCCCAAGATCAAGGAATTCAGAAAATCACAAGAATTTTGCAAGGCATGGAAGCAGAGCCAGGTTTAACTACATAGATGACCTAAATTTAGGGTTTTGGTTTCAGAGGCCATAACTCCAAATTTTTTGGTCATTCTTGTTTCTATTAGTCTCAATATGATATAGGTATCATGCATACCAAGTTTGATGGAAAAATGCATTGTGGAAGTCATCTGATCACTGGGTAACTTCCTAAGCAAGTCAGAGCCAAATCAGGGCATCTGAGGGCCCCCAACATGGAACCAGAGTGGATTTTTCATCAAATAGAAGTTATATGGTCTTTATTTGTCCATTTAAGTTCTTATAAGTTCACAAATTTGAAGAAAAATGAGCTAAACCAAAAGTTGCCAAAAATGGAAATGACTTGTAATGTAAACTTTCCATTTTGGGAAAGTTTTTCAATCTCCTCTTTCTTAACCAAAAATGCTTCAAATGAAAAAATTTTGGTCATGAAAGTTGTAGATTGGATCATTCCCTTTTCAAAAAGTACAAGAACAAGATCTAATTCATTTTGGAACTCAAGTTATGGCTTTCCAAAGTTGGCAAAAATCACATAATTTCATGTTTCATGCCAAAGAGGGTTTTTTGCAAAACCTCGTGCCAAGCTATTTTATGACTTCAAATGGACTTCTACACATAGTACAATGCCTAAAACTCAGAATTGCCCAAAGAATTTCACATTTTCCATGACTTGTACATGAAGAAATCAAGAAAGGGCCAAACTTTGCCAAAATTGCAAAACCCCCCACAACTTCCCACAAGCTTGCCAAATTGCATCAAACTGATTTCTATGGACCTTCTTGAATCATGTTGCGCCAGACACCCCCTTTTCCTTGGCCTGAAACAGCGCATACCTCAAAGGACACATAACCTTGACTTTTTGCAAAACAAGCCATACCAATCAACATAGCCCACACCAACTCCACAGGCCTATCACAACTTGATACATGGACCAAATACAAGCCATTTGACACAAGAGCACAACCAGAATCATCAGCATCACCATAGTTCACAAAAAACTTCCTCTTTGCATTTTCTATCGAATCTCACAACTCAACCATTCATTCTTCAAACCAACACCACCATTCATCTCAGCTTCACTCGTTGATCATTTCCCACCCTTCATTTTGCCCTAAAAGCCATCATACACAAAAAACGATTTTCTCCCCCTTTGAACTGAACTTCATCAAACTTCAGAAGGAGATCATAAACACTTCAGCAAAGCATTCAAGAAGCATAAGGAGGTCAAGAGGAGGGGAAAAGCACCAAAGGAGAGCCCAGATAGTGCCATTTTCGAAAGCTCCATTTCAGGTAACTTCAAGAACAAATTTTCCAGAAGTTTGATTTTAGGTTATAAAATTGTTCCTCATGTTATGTTGGTCATGCTAATGCTTTTCTTTTTGAAAATGGTTGAGTTTTAAGGATTTTATGAACCTCTGAAACTTTGCCCGTGAAATGTGTTTTGATTCGATTTGCATGATTCACGAAAAATAAATGAGTTTTGTTGTGTGGTTTGTGTTTATTGATGTTCAAGGATTGATTCTGGAGAGTTTAGAGAGTTTTAGTGGCGTTTTGAGAGAGATTGAGTGAGAGAGCTGCCGGAGAAGATGACCGGAACACTGTTCCGATCATCTGAAAGTCATTAGGGTTCAAATTAGGGTTTAATTACGTAATTAGGGCAAGTTTGAATATCAGTCGTCCAGATGCGCGCGTGGTCTTTCCCTCCCTTTCCAGATTTGAATTCCAGCCCTTAGATCAACATACTTTTCCTTTTATTAATTTTTATTTCATTTGTTTCCATTTAATTTGCACGAATTTTTAAAAATAAAAAAAAGCATCAAAAAATTCTGAAATATTTTATTCAACCTTTAATTAATTTTCAGAACCCAAAAATATTTTTATTTTTATTTTTTGCATTAAAAATATATTTTTAAATCATTTAAATGTTATTTTTAATTAGTTAATGAGAATTAATTAATTAAAAATACATTTAAGTATTTAAAAATCCCAAAAAAATTCAGAGAGCTTTTTCAAACATTTAGAAGCATTTACAAACTCACCACACAAATTTCTTTTTGGTTTTGATCATACTTTAACATTTTTCAATTGAATTAGGGTTCTTAAACTTGAATATTTTTAACCCTAACTTCAAAAATTCATAACTTTTGAACCAAAGTGAGTTTGTGAATGATTCTTTTTGCATTGTGCTATGCATGGTTTCAATCATCTAAAAACATTTTTGTTTCATTTTTATAATTTATTTTCAATTTGTTTGGCATTTTACCTTTAGGATCACCCTTAAAACCCTAGAAACTTAGAAAAATCATAAGTCCTTCTAGGTTAAGCTTCTGACCTCCCCCTTTGGATGGTAACTTAGTATAGGTTTAGGGTTCCTTTGCTTTCATTTTCAATTTTTTGTCTTATGTTTTTCTTCTGTTTTTGAATTGTGCATCTCACATGATCATATAACCCTAATTTGCTTCTTCATTTGTATCCATCTTGTATAAACTTGCATACATGAATTTGCCATGTCATTTTGTGCATCCACATAACATATAAGAAATCTTAGGATACATTAGATTCATGTTTGATCATTGCATCATTCATTTGCCATGTTATGCTTTTATTACATTCCATATGCATTCATGAACTTTCATGCTTCTTATATGCTTCATTTGCATTCCCATCCTTTGTATGATCATATGCATCTCATGACATACATTCATATCATCCCTTTGCATCATTAGCATCATGAACATGCTTCTGGTTTTGGCTTTCATCTTTGCATTTCATTTCATTTTATTTCATCTCATTTCCTTTTGCTAACGTTTCAGGTGGTAAGTCTTTGAGATGTGAATTTGCCTTCACTTCTCACAATCTCTTCTCACCTCTCTTATTCATTCATTGCTGAATTTTACTTTTGTATTGGAGTGAGCTTGCTCATTCATGTTTTCTCCTCACTTTCCTTCTTCAAGCAACTTATCTTCTTAAGTGAAGTAAGTTGTCTTGCTTCTTTCTGCTTCTCCTCTTTCCATCTTTCTTTTTCCTGGGTGGCTCTTCCTGAAGATCTTCTTGCAAGCCTCATAAACCCTAGGAATACCCAAGCATGATAACAATTAGGGTTTGATTAGTCCCCCATTTAGTTTTACCTTTGTGTCATCTTTGTGTCTTCTCTCCTCATCTCATGATCAGGTACTAAACCCTTAAGGTTTTAAGACTTTGTGATTAGGGTTATGCCTGCATCCTTCTATTAGGATGGAGTGTATAACTTTAATCCTAAGTGTTAAACACTTAATGTGTTTAATTACTTTAATCAATCCACCTAATAATCACTAAGCCATCAAGCTTGTAACTTGGGCCTTGCATTAGGGTTCTAATTCTTCCTTAATTGGTTAAGAAGGACTAACCCTAGTGTTAATGGACAAGTCCCCCTCAAGTTGTCTTACAAACCATAAAATCCATTTCTTAATCTTACCATTAACTAAAATCCACTTTAATAAAGGCTTTGTTATGTCATGAGGTTAATCCCTAATCATGGATTAAGTTGAGGAGCCTTCCTCAACTTAAATGTTCTCATCTATTATCCTTCTATTAGGATGGTGTAATGGGTCCATTAAATCCTGGATTATGGCTTAAACTCATTACTTAACACTAAACAAAAGCTCCAAAAAACATCTAAATAAATACAAGTAGGTTAATGATCTTAATCGTACATCATGGTGATTAAGAGTGAGGTGTTTACCTCATACTTAAGGTATTCTCATTACTCCTAATCAGAGAGAGGATGTGATGAGTTTACTAACCTTTGGTTTAGGCTTAAGCTCATTAACTTATGACAAACACAAAAAAGAAATAAAAGATTGAAAACATAAAAAAACAAACAATAATCGTCTCCTCCGGGATTCTTTTCTCACCTCATTCACTCACAAACGAGAACTTGCTTCTTCAGTCTAATGCAAGACAGTTTGCACCTGAGCCAGACAGGTCATACACTTGAGCATAGACAAGTAAGCAGTTCACCAGTCAATTTATCTTTCAGTCTCTTTGAGTCGAACTACGGTGTTCTGACTTCCTCATTGCACGAGAGGATACGTAGGCATAACTTAACTGTTATCGAACAAAAGTCTTTGTATATTCCCCCTCTTCCAGCATTATTCTTTTAAGCCTCATTGTCTTGAGCTTTGCACTCTTTCCTTGCACTGACACTCTTTACTTCACTTCACATTTCTTTTGCACTGACACTTGCATTCTTTTCCAGCTTTTGCACACAAAATAGCACTGACACTACCCCTTTAAAACACAAATCTTTCAAGCGTGGATCCCATCGAGTACGGCGGACAATCTGGGTGCTAATACCTTTCCAGGTTGTAACCAACCCCCTTTCTCAATTTCTCTGGTTCGCAATCGTCTTATCCATCTTTTCTTAGGTCTATGCAGCGTTACCTTTCCTTCGGGATAAAAATGCCTAGCTGGCGAATCTTTTCAGTTCATTTTCATGTTCTCTCCTTTCGCCGACCGTTCGCGTCAATACCCCTCTTGGCTAGGTGTCATCAGGTGGGAGCGACATTACGTGAACGTCATCCGTCTGAATCACATGTGATGGATCGCAGACATACTTTCTCAACTGCGACACAAGAAACATGTCATGCAAATTCGAAAGAGATGGCGGTAATGCAATCCGACATTCTACCTCTCTGATCCTTTTTGAAATCTGACACGGACCAACAAAACACGAAGTGAGATTTCTAGACTTCAAAGCTCTCCCGACACCATTCACTAGAGTAACTCTAAAGAACACATGGTCTCCCTCTTGGAACTCAAGTACATTTCTTATCTTATCATGATAACTCTTCTGTCAACTCTGACAAGCTTTCATTCTTTCTTGTATCATCTTAATCTTCTCAGTCGTCTCTTGCACAATCTCAGGTCCAAATACTGCATTCTCGCCTGATTCATACCAACACAACGGAGTCCGACATCTTCTACCATACAACGCCTCATACAGTGTCATTCCAATACTAGCAGGATAACTATTATTGTAAATAAACTCAATCAACGACAAATGACTATCCCAAGATCCTCCTTGATCCAACACACAAGCCCTCAACAAATCCTCTAGAGATTGGTTAGTCCACTCTGTCTGACCATCTGTCTGTGGATGATAAGGATAGCTCATCCTCAACTTAGTACCCAAAACATCTTGTAAACTCTTCCAAAACCTCGAAGTAAATCGCAGATCTCTATCTGATACGATACTCAACGGTATCCCATGAGACTTTGCAATCTCTTCAATATACAACCCATCTAACTTCTACATAGAATGATTAATCTTCATCGGCAAGAAATGGGCCGACTTAGTCAATCTATCTACAATTACCCAAATACAATCATTTCCCTTAGCAGTCTTCGGAAAACCTATCACAAAATCCATGGAAATGCTATCCCACTTCCATTCTGGAATATTCAATGGCTGCATCATACCTAACAGTTTCAGATGTTCAATTTTCGACTTCTGACAAGTCAAGCATGCATACACAAATTTAGAAACTTCCTTTTTCATACCGGACCACCAAAACAATTTCTGCAGATCATGGTACATCTTCGTATCACTAGGATGGCTACTCAAACGACTATGATGTCCTTCTTCTAAGAAACTCTTCTTAATTCCCGGAACATCGGGAATACACACTCTTTCCCGGAATCTCATCACATCATTCTCATCATCTAGGAATTCACCTCTATTACCTTGGTTAATCAAAGTCAACTGATCAACCAACTTCAACTTAGATTGTTGTCCTTCACGGATCCTTTCCATGATTTCAGTGGTCAACTTTAGCATTCCCAACTTCACACACTCAGATGTAGCTTCACACAACAAACTCATATCTCGGAACTGTTCAATCATTTCAAGTTCTCTCACCATCAGCATTGACATATGCAATGTCTTTCTACTCAAAGCATATGCAACCACATTTGCCTTACCAGGATGGTAATTCAAATCAAAATTAAAGTCTTTCAACAATTCTAACCATCTTCTCTGCCTCATATTCAGTTCCTTCTGATCAAACATATATTTCAAACTCTTGTGATCACTGAATACTTCAAATTTCACACCAAAGAGATAATGTCTCCAGATCTTCAACATAAATACCATAGCTGCTAACTCCAAATCATACGTATGATAATTCATTTCACGAACTCTCAATTGTCTAGAAGCATAAGCAACCAATTAACCATTTTGCATCAAAACTCCTCCAAGTCCCATCTTCGACGCAACACAATACACCATGAACAACTCATTCAGATTCGAAAAAATCAACACTAGAGCAGTTGTCAACTTCTTCTTCAACTCTTTAAAACTATTTTCACATGCAACATCCCACACATAAGCTTGGTTCTTTCGAGTCAACTGAGTCAAAGATAGCGCCAACTTCGAAAAAACTTCAATAAACTTCTTGTAATAACCTGCTAAACCCATAAAACTTCTAATCTCAGTAGCAGGCTTAGGAGTCTCCCACTGTAACACTGCATCAATCTTCGACGGATCTACAAAATTCCACTACTGGAAATTACATGTCCCGAAAAACTTACTTCTTGCAACCAGAACTCACACTTTGACAGCTTCACATACAACTTCATCTCTCACAACAATTGCAATACAATTCTCAAATGCTTTACATGTTCCTCCTCTGTCTTGGAATAAATTAGAATATCATCAATAAAGACTACCACAAATTTATCCAAGTACTAATGAAATATTCTATTATCTACTCCTTGAACACACCGGGTGCATTGGATACATTGAACGAAAACACTAAATACTCATAATGACCATACCTCGTTCTGAAAGCTATCTTCGGAATATCATCAGACTTAACATGAATCTAATGGTAACCAAACCTTAAATAAATCTTGCTGAATACACAAGCTCCCACCAAATGATTCATCAAATAGTCGATTCTTGGAAGGGGATACTTATTCTTTATAGTAACCTTGTTCAACTGCCGAGAATCAACACACAACCTCATGCTACCATCTTTCTCCTTAACCAACAACACTGAAGCACCCCACAGAGAAACACTAGGTCGAAAATAATTCTTCTCTAACAAATCTTCTAGTTGCTTCTTCAACTCACTCAATTATATAGCAGACATCTGATATGGAGCCATAGACACAAGACTAGTACCAGGTAATAAATCCACTGCAAACTCAACTTCAAGCTCAAGAGGTAAATAACTTATATCCTTCGGAAATACATTAGGAAACTCTTGGACAACTGATAATTCAATACTCAAAGTCTTCCCTTCGACTTGCATGGATACAAACATTGCAAACATCTAAGCTTCGTCTTCTAACAATTCATCTACTTCCTCAGTCGTCAAGAACATCAATTCACCATGATCACTAATTTCAGGGAACTCAACAGTCTTCGCATAGCAATTGATATGCACAAAATTGAACTCTAGCCAGCTCATTCCAAGAATAACATCAATTTGGTGTAAAGGAAAGCACACTAGATCCATCAAGAAATCTTTCTCAAAAATAGTCAAAGGACACTTCAGACACACAAATGTAGTAGTAACATAACCATTAGCTGGCGTTTCTATTACCATACTATCATTCATACTAGAAAACTTCAAACCCAACTTATTAGCACATTCAAGAGAAATAAAAGATGCGTAGCACCAATATCAATAATTGCAATCAACTCAACACCATTAATAAAACATGTACCTCGAATCAAGTTATCCTTCTTAGGAGCTTCAGAACCACTCAAAGCAAACACTATGCCATTTGTCTGAGCAGTAGTAGCGGTCTCTTAGGCTTCTGGAATTGAATGCTGATATGTCCCTATTCAATACAATTAAAACAAGTTGGACCTTAATTCAGAAAATCACCAACCCGATGACCTCTCTTGCCACACTTGTAGCATCGCACCACTGTATTATTGCACACATCTGAATTGTGATCGGGTTCACCATTCTTATGAAACTTGGGAGGAAATGAACCTGCTCCCCCACTTGGCTTCTTCCCATCTGAAACCTCATGCTTCCCCATCTCAGCTGGAGTCACGTAAGGCTTTCCTCTAAACCAACCTTTCTCTTTCTTCTAACCCAGTTTCTTGTAGTGAGTAGATCAAGATCGACTATCTTCATCATAAATTCTACTCTTGTCCATCAATTCAGCATACCTACGGATTTATTGACATCCAATCCCATGTTTGATCTCTGGTCTCAGACCATTCTCAAACTTGAGACACTTTGACAGTTCAGGATCAACATGATTGTAGTGAGGACAATATTTCACCAACCTCTCAAACTTAGCAACATACTCTACTACCTTCCTACTTCCTATTGGATTTATTAATTCAGCGTCACCCTTAGGGATTCGATGGGCTTAACATCCCAACCCATGGCGCTTAATAGGCGCAGCCCCTTGAAAGACTCTATACTATAAGGAAATAAAGTTGCGCCTTCACTAACAGCAATTGCTTTTAGTGCAGTGGTAAGCGCTTGATCCTACAAGTGGTATCAGAGCCCGGTCATGGGTTCGAACCCCCCCGGATGACACTGGGGGGGAGATTGTTGGATTTATTAATTCAGCGTCACCCTTAGGGATTCGATGGGCTTAACATCCCAACCCATGGCGCTTAATAGGCGCAGCCCCTTGAAAGACTCTATACTATAAGGAAATAAAGTTGCGCCTTCACTAAAGCAATTGCTTTTAGTGAAGTGGTAAGCGCTTGATCCTACACTTCCTTGCTTCAACTCAAGGAATTCTACCTCCATATTGCCACGAGCATCTTCCGGAAAATAATTTCCCATAAACTCTCTCTTGAACACTACCCAGGTCATTACAGTACCAACATCCTCTAAACGCTGACGAGTATTATCCCACCAGTCTTCAGCCTCTTCAGACAACATATGGGTACCAAATTGTACCTTCTATGCATTCATACACTCCATCACCCTAAATATATTCTCAATTTCCTTAAGCCGCTTATGTGTATTATGTGGTTCATGGTCACCTTCAAACACCGGTGGACTGTTACTCTGGAACCTCTCCAAAGCACAAAACTCATCCTGTTCATTGTTCCTAGACGTAGCATCAGTCAACTCCGCAACAGATTCCACAAGAGCACACATGTTGTTACCAGCCATTCTGCACAACACTAACAACATCATAAAGAATAATTGTTAACAAATAACAACCGACACAAACCGACAACAATGACACACTACCAGACAGACCGACCTGCTTTGATACCACTTATGTAACACCCTTTTTATCCCACAAAAAATTCAAACATATTATTTAAGAGAATGAAAGTTCAACATAAAAAGGGTATCACATATTCAACATGATCATCAATTAAACAACATGTATGTGTCCTGTCCCGTAAAACGGGTAGCAACTTTTGTCATTAATAAAACAAATCATCAATTCATTGTAGCGGATCAATATTCAACTTCTTAAAATAATCATAACGGAAAGGGTACAACTCTAAACCAAAACATCGTCAACAAGTGTTAAAATTAAACAAAAACAACAAAATAAACCAAGCGTTCCCCAGTGTTACACGACTCAGAGCAGGACACCACCTAGACTCTATAAATAACGAGAGACACACTCCAACCTACTTTCGAATCACCAAACTATTCTTGAGAATAAGAAGGATGGCATGATATACCATCACAGATGGAAGGCAAGGTGAGTAATCCACATTCAATATACATAATATAAAGACAGAATTATAAGACAACAAGCAATCATACATCATTTTATCAATTCTCACCCACATACAACATCAACAAGTTACATTGTCATACAACAAATGCAATGATGCTATGCCACATAGAATTAAATGCAACTTCGTAAATTCATGTGGTATCGATTTTCTACATGTGATGGACACTGACCATCTACCCTCCATAGGGGAGCACAACATAATCAACAATACCTCAATCCACGCAATAGGATTGAAGCCTCAGTCAACATAAGTATGCCATGAATGCACAATGCAACAACAACAACAAAATAATTTTCATCAACATTTGCATCAACACTCATCATTATTCATTTACTTCGTCTATTCATATTACGAATAATACATGGTATCATTTTACAACATATTCATCCTAACATCATCTTTTCATTATTATTACACATTTAGCCTAATATAGCATGGTAATAACTCACAGCAACAATACAACAACATGCAGATCATCTTATAATCATCACTTATGACATCTAAACTACAACTCAATCATCATAATCTACCAACAAATTAACCAGCCTTAAGGTTTCCCTCAAAAACCCCTATTTCTCATAAGGCAAACCAGTATTATGAACATTGAAAGAAACTAGTCCCCATACCTTAATTGATTGAGTTTTCTCTTTCACTTCCTGAGCAAACTCTTCTTTAGGTCTCCTTGTTCTTCAGAGCAAACCATCACCTTTACCAAAATACGATTATGAGAATTTTTATCATAGTATCCTCTTTCTCATAAACTACTCAAAAGACAACCTTACCCCTTAGACCTCTAACTTCTTTTATTTTATTTTTTAATAATAATATTTAAATAATATCCAATTATTATCATATCATTATTTTAATAAAATAATTCCTTCTTCTTAATATTCCATAAAATACCACTTATTCATAAATAATTACATAAATAATTAAATTATGAAATTGGGGTGTTACACAAACACCTCAAATTCAAAACTCTTAAAAAATCAAAACAAGCAAACACGTCTTTCCTTCGAAAATTCTTTTCTCATCTCACCAACTCTCATCGTAAGAACATGCTTCTTCTTGTTCTATTGCAAATGGTAAACGCACTCGATTCAGCGAGCCTGCAACACCCGATCTAGAGCATTAGCCATTCAATTAAAGACACAAACAAGTTATGTCAACCCTAGTTAGCAGAACTATAGTGTTTTGACTCTCCCATTACATAAAGGGAATACATAGGCACAAGCGCGACACTTGGAGAACACAAATGCCTATTCATTCCTGAACGATGACAGCTCTGATTCTCTTTCAAGATATGTAGGCACAAGTGCAATGCTTGTCAATACTTCTTCGAGCCACTTCCCTCATTCATCCCTTTTTCATCTCTTTTCTTTCTCGTTCCAACATGCATATCACAACACCCTTTGAGCAGTGCAAGCAAGCGTGGATCCCATCGAGTACGACGGACGTGAAGGGGTGCTAATACCTTTTTTTCACGTAACTGATTCCCTTACCTGTTCTCTCTGGTTCGCAGTACCTTATTCTTTCCTTTCCCCCAAGTTTGTGCAACATTACCTTTCCCTTTTCTTAGGATAAAAATGCATGGTTGGTGAATCTTATTCTTTTTCCTTACCACTTTCGCGTTTGTACTTGGATGAAAATCCCGGGAGCAACAACTAGCAACTCTTTCGGGGACCCTAGTTCCCTATGCAAGTCTCTTCTAGCGCTTGTGTGTTTCTGTTTTATGGTGTGCTTTTGTTTGCTCTAGTTTATCTTTATTGCTTTCAGTTATAGCTTTATCGCGTTACTTTACTGCTTTTATCAAATTTAATTTACTTTATTTATATCATGCATCATATTTATATATTGTACTGGACTGTTGTAGTTTTCTGTTTGGCGGGATGGGAGATAATGAGAGATGAGCCCACTACCCAGGCTCGAGAATACCTTTAGACTTTATAGTGGATAGTCCCTTTGCTTTCATGGTATCTTACCATAGGAGTATTGCAAGTTCCACAACCAGATTACAATTTTCTTGGAAATATCTTGTTGTGGGGATGTTCCTCATTCAGGATATGACCTTGAGAGTTATGTGTATCTAGTGACTCATCATTGAAGACCTTAGTGGAAACACGCCTCTCCAGTGGTGACAGTGGCAGATCATATTTAATGGCATAGGATGACCTTTGTTTGTAGAACACACATGTGAGATGAGGGGTTGTTTACATGTTTACAGGTAACCTTGACATTCTTCATACTCGTTTGTATGGTTGTCCTATGAGCAATGATATTGTTACTCTTGGTCTGGTGTTCTTGATATGGTTCTATATAGATACTTGGCTCACAGTCCTACATTGTCACAGAAGCACTGACACAGTAGCATTGGCATAGTAGACTTTGGCTCTGATCGCATGTTTAGCTGCATTGCATCATTCAACATTAACATTTATGTCTTTTTATTCTCAGGGTTTCTTTTTTTACCTTTGATTCCGGTGGGTGTTCTTGTTCAAGATGGAGGGTTCCATAAAGAAGAATATATCATACTTGTTTCCAGAGCCTGAGGAGAAATTAATCAAAGTTGGTCAAGATGATGGACAATGACGTGCTTGACAAATTCCGAAAGAGATATGGGTGGATATTGAGTTTTATGGACAAGATCAACAAGGATTAACATGTTGCTCTGCATGCTCTCCTTCAGTTTTATGATCCACCGCTTTGTTTCTTCACTTTCAATAACTACATCCTAGTTCTCACTTTGGAAGAGATCTCAAATCTCCTGAGGGTTGCTATCAAAGAAATACCACCTTTCTACAGCTCCAAGCGAACTCCTCGAAGCATTGTTATTGCCAAGGAAGTACATTTTGGAAAATCGGTGATTAAAGCTAATGTTAATGAGAAAGGGGGTTATGAAGGCTTTCATTTGAGTTTCCTTGTGGAACAAGCTAAGAAATGTGCTACAAAAAAGGAGTGGACCACTTTTAGTTCTATCTTGGCCTTATGTGTGTATGGGATTTTTATGTTCTCTAATATGTCAGATTTCGTTGACATGGATGTTGTAGTTATCTTTATCAAGAGGAATCCAATTCCAAATTTTTTGGGCAACCTTTTCCATTCATTCCATTACAGGAATGAGACGAAAAGGGGAAATCTGGTGGTTTGTTGTGAACCTTTGTTTTATGCTTGGTTTTCTCACCATCTCCGAAGACTAGAGCTTTTGTTGATCTTAAAGGGACTGTCAAATGGTCTAAGAGGCTGATGGGTCTAACATTTAAGGATATCTCTTGGCGGTATGATCGTGTCAAATGTTCCTTTGTTGGGGAGAAGAGGAGGGATTAATTGCAACCTTGTTCTTGCAATCAAACAGTTCAGGTATCCGCTGAAAAAGCCTCCGGTAAAGAGTGACGTGGTGGAGTCTCTGTATTTTCATGCTAAGGATAATGAAGATTTGTCCTTCATAATTTATGAGGCTTGGAATGTTAGGACCAAGAAAGGAAATATTGAATTTGAGAAGCCAAATCCCAAGACTTATTCTCTATATGATGAATGGCTGCAGAATAGAGTAGCAACTACTAAACTTTCGTTCTTTGTAGAACCCCCTTTGTATCCTAAAGTGGTGGAGCCCATAAACATTGTTCCTATTGAGGAGTATCACAAGCTAGAAGCTTTGGTTCATGAGCTCAGGGTAGATGTAAACACCCAAAATTTGCCCTCTCTTTTTCTCACACCATGGCTTGTGATCTTTTCATACTGCATTGCATAAGCATACCATCTCCCACTGCATATTTATTTCACTGCATAAGTTGCATAAGTTAGGGTTTGTGATCAGATGAATCCCAAAAGTGATTTGAGCTATCTCAAAGGTCTTGAATCATGCCAAGATGGTCCATGAGTGTTCTATGATCATCTTATGCTCCCCATAGTTCATTAAAGTCAAGAGATCGCAAAGCATTGCCAGGGTGTTCAAGCAGACTGAGCAGTTTCTACACAGATGACCTAAAATTAGGGTTTTGGGTTTGAGGCCCTTAACCTAAAATTTTTGGTTATTCTTGATTCTAATGGTCTTAATATGTTATAAGGAGAATGTGTACCAAATTTGATGAATAAATTCATTGTGGAAGTCATCTGATCAACTGGTAACTTATTGTGCAAGAAAAGTCAGAATCAGGGCATCTGAGGACACCACCAATGGTACCAAAGGATCATCTTCATCATTTTGAGGTTCTATGATCTTTATTTTATCTTAGAAGTGGTTAGAAGTTCACAAGATTGAAGAATTTCAAGCCATTTGCAAACTTTCCATTTTTGGACATGACTTGTAATGAAAACTTTCCATTTTGGGAAAGATTTTCAAACTCCTCTTTCTTGATGAAAAAGGCTTCAAATGAAAAATCTTTAAACATGAAAGTTGTAGATTGGATCTTCCCATTTTCAAAAAGTTCAAGAACTCCTCTTGATTCATCCTACAACTCAAGTTATGATGATTCAAAGTTGGCAAAAATCTTATAATTTTCAAGTATGTGCCAAAGAGGGAATTTCGAAAATTTGATTTCCAAGACTTCTAATGTCCTCTAATTGACTTCTACACTTCATAACATGTTCACACAACATTGCAAGATCAAAATCATGCCTTGGATCACAAGTTTCTATGAGCAATCTTCACAAAATTTCCAAAGAGGGAAAATTGCAAAAGCCATGCAATCTTGCAATCCAAGTGGTACGGATCCTCAAAATCAATCCAAGGGCTCTCCACAATGCTAGCTGAAGCAGATCCACCCTTTGGATCTCCTCTGACCCGTGTCATGCTTGTGGTACAACAACTTTGACTTTTTTTGCAAAATCACCCCTACCAATCAAGCTGTGCCACCACCCACTTTCTGATCAATCCTATTGGCTTATACTAACCCTAAGGACTCAAAACAACATAACACACAAGCCTGAAAGCTCTCATACAAGCAGAATCACAAAAACTTGCAAAAACTTCATTCCTTCGAAACTCTTTGCACAACCACTAAAACTCTAACCTCTCTTCACCATTCAATCATACACACCATAAGGATCACAAAGTACCCATTACAATGGCCTGAAAACCCCCACAACCAAAACACGATTCCTGCACTATCAGAACTGAATCTTCCAAACCAACCCATTTAAACTTCATTCAAGCTTTCCATAAGCTTCAGGGGATCAATTGGAGTGGTTTTGCATAAGAGAGGAGGCCAGAAAGCACCAAACTGAAAAGCTTCATCTCAGGTAGTCATCTCAAATCATTTTTCTAGAACTCCTATTTTAAGTTCCAATGTGAAAGAGCATGCTCCACTAATCATACTGTGTTTTGTATTTTCGAAAATGGTTGAGAAACAAGAATGTATGCTTGCTCTGAAATTTTTGACCTAAAAATGTTCTTGTTCGATTCATGTTGTTCATGCAAAATAAATTGTTTTTGTTGTTTGATTCTTGCTCTATGATGTTAGATTATTGATTCTAGAGATTTTGGGATGTTTTTATGTCGGAGAAGACGACCGGAGCTCTTCTCCGGTCGCCTGAGTTTGTTTAGCCCTAATCTCAATTAATTTGCCAGTTTGAATTAAAAACCTTGGATCTTGTGTTTACCGCGCACATGAACGGTCCAGATGCTTCACTTAAACCCTAATCCATTTTAATTAATATAATTAATTTAATTTAATCAGAATCAGTGACAACCCTTGGATCACAAGCGAGATGAGAGTTTGAACCTATGCCATCAGATTTGTTTACCCTAAGTCACCCTGACTTTGCATCTGGACCACAGATTCCTTCAACTTGCAATCACAGCCCTTCATTTAGCATACTTTCATTTTGATTTTATTTTCTTCACATTTATTTTCATATATTTATTAAAAATAGCAAAAATAATTTTAAAATCATCATTTTCTGCTTTTTCATTTTAAATATTTTTCTAAACTCAAAAACATTTTTATTTTTAATTTTTACATTAAAAATATATTTTTAAATCATTTAAATGTTTTATTTAATTAATTAATTCATTTTAATTAATTAAAAATACATTTAGGTATTTAAAAATCACAAAAAAATTCATGAAGCATTCTCATACATTTAGAAAAATTTACAAACTCACCGTACAAATTTCTTTTTAGGTTTGATCATGTTTGCACAATTTTCTTTGAATTAGGGTTTCTAAATTTGCCTATTTTCTAACCCTAACTTGAAAAAATTGATTTCGGATCAACCATGATGAGTTTGCATTTGGTTATTTTTGCATTGTTTCATACTTTGCATCTAGTATCTAGGATATTTAACTCTTAAATTTGCATTGCATTTTCAAATTGTTTTGCATTTTTCATGAAGAACCACCCAAAAACCCTAGTTAACTTAGAAAATTCATAACTTCCTTTAGGTTTAGCTTCTGACCTCCACCTTTGGGGAGTGATCTTGTGTGTGTTTAGGGTTTGTTTGAGTTCATTTTCAAATTTTATCATGATGTATGCTTCTGTTTTGATCATGTGCATCTCATACATTCATAAAACCCTAATTTTCTATGTTCATTTGCATTCATCTTTGCATATCTCCATCATGTGATCTTGTCATAGCATTTCATTCATTTGTATGTCATCTTAGACATCTTAGGACATGTTAGAAAATTTCTTGATCATTTCTTCATTCATTTGGTATGCTTTGCATTCACTGCATTTCATGTATGTTCATGCATTCTTCAAGCTCCTGACATGTTTATTTTGCATCTCATCCCTTGTATGAACATTCATAAGCATCTCACATGTCTTTGCATCATTCCATAACAAATTTACATTGCATGATTGCTTCTGGTCTTGGTCATTGCATCATTACCTCTTGCATTTCATTTTATTTCTTTCCTTATGCATCTCATTCTAACCTTTCAGGGGCTCATGTAAGTTGTTTGGGATGTGGATTTGCCTCCACATCCTACCTTCTTCTTATCTCTTCATTTGCATATTCTATTTGTCTTTAAAGTGAACTTGCTTCACTTGTGCTCTCTTGCTCCGTTTCTTCTCTCTTAGGTTACTTAACTTCTTCAGGAAGTAAGTAACATATTCTCCTTTCTCTTATCTTTTCATCTGCTTCTCTTCCTTTGGTGGCCTTCCTGAAGAACTTTCTTTAAGCCTCACAAACAATAGGAACATCCAAGCTTGATAATCTTAGGGTTGTACATAGTCTCCCCTAGTCTTTTACCTTTGAGTCTCCTTGAGTCTATCTTCTCATCTCATAATCAGAGGCTAAACACTTAAAGCTTTAGGACTTTGAATTATGGTTATGCCTGCATCCTTATCTTAGGATGGAGTGTATAACTTTAATCCTTAGTGTTAAACCTTTAATTTGTTTACACCTCTTAATCAAAAACACCTAATAATCACTAAGACTTAAGCTTGTAACTTGGGCCTTATATTAGGGTTACATTTCTTCCTCTTGGTTAAGAGGGACTAACCCTAGTGTTTAATGGACAAGTCCCCCTCAAGCTAGTCTTACAAATATAAAATCCACTTCTTAATCCCACCTTTAATTAAAATCCACTTTAATAAAGGCTTGTTATCTAATGAATTTAGTCCCTAACTATGGATTAAGTTTAAGAGTCTTCCTCAGCTTAAATGTTCTCATCTATCATCCTTCTCTTAGGATGGTGTAATGGGTTCATTAATTCCTGATTGGAGATTAACCTCATTACTTAACATAAAACCCAAAAACACTTAATAATTACCAAAGTAGGTTAATGCTCTTAATCCTATATCATCATGGTAAGTAAGTTGAGATCTTCATCTCATGCTTAAGTAGGCTCATTATCCTTAATCAGGGAGGATATAATGAGTTTACAACCCTTGATTTAGGATTAAGCTCATTATCTTACGCAAAACACCAAAACAATAAAAAACTGAAAACACAAAAACAAACAATAAACGTCTCCTCCGGGATTCTTTTCTCATCACACTCATTCTAAAAACGAGAACTCGCTTCTTCCGTCTAATGCAAGACAGTTAGTACTCGAGCCAGACGAGTCACACACTTGAGCATAGACAAGTAAGCAGTTCACAACAAAAAAAACCAGTCTCTTTGAGTCGAACTACGGTGTTATGACTTCCTCATTGCATGAGAGGATACGTAGGTATAACTTAACAATTATCGAACAAAAGTCTCTTTGTCATCCCCCTCTTTCAGCTTTCTTTTTTAAGCCTTAGTCTTGAGCATTTCACCCCTTTCTTTTGCACTAACAATCTGTACATCCATTTCTCCCTAGATTTTATGCATGGTCAGCTTATACACTACCCCTTTTAAACACAATCAAGTAAGCGTGGATCCCGTCGAGTACGACGGACGATCTGGGTGCTAATACCTTCCCAAGACGTAACCAACCCCCTTTCTCAGTTTCTCTGGTTCGCAACCGTCTTATCCACACCCTTCCAGGTTTATGCAGCATTACCTTTCCTTCGGGATAAAAATGCCTAGCTGGCGACTCTATTCAACCTCAACCTCCAACATCGCCGACCGTTCGCGTTAGCATCGGGACAAAAGTTTGGGGAGCGAACGGTCGGTGAAAGGAAAGAGAACACACAAGGGTGAGCTCAAAAGACAAGAGTCGTCAGCTAGGCATTTGTATCCCGAAGGAAAGGTAATGCTGCATAAACCTATAAAAGAATGGATAAGACGGTCGCGAACCAGAGAAACTGAGAAAGGGGGTTGATTACAACCTGGGAAGGTATTAGCACCCAGATTGTCCGCCGTACTCGACAGGATCCACGCTTAAAAGTTTGTGCTTAAAGGGGTAGTGTCAGTGCAATCTGTGTATCAAAGCTGGAAAAGAATGCAAGTGTCAGTGTAAAAGAAGTGTGAAGTGTATAAGAAGAGTGTCAGTGTAAGAACAATAGTGAAATGCTCAAGACTATGAGGCTTAAAGAATGGGGCTGGAAGGAGGGGGAATATACAAAGACTTTTGTTCGATAACTTTTAAGTTATGCCTACGTATCCTCTCGTGCAATGAAGAAGTCAGAACACCGTAGTTCGACTCAAAGAGACTGAAAGGTAAATTGACTTGTGAACTGCTTGTTTGTCTATGCTCAAGTGTATGACCTGTCTGGCTCAGGTGCAAAATGTCTTGCATTAGACGGAAGAAGCAAGTTCTCGTTTGTGAGTGAATGAGTTGAGAAAAGAATCCCGGAGGAGACGATTATTGTTTGTTTTTGGTGTTTTCAGTCTTTTATTGCTTTTTGAATGTGTCATAAGAAAATGAGCTTAAGCCTAAACCAAGGGTTAGTAAACTCATCACATCTTCCCTCTGATTAGGGGTAATGAGAATACCTTAAGTGTGAAGTAAGCACCTCACACTTAATCACCATGATGTAGGATTAAGATCATTATCCTACTTGCATTTATTTAGATGTTTTTTGGAGTTTTTTTTTTGTTTAGTGTTAAGTAATGAGTTTAAGCCATAATCAAGGATTTAATGGACTCATTACACCATCCTAATAGAAGGATAATAGATGAGAACATTTAAGCTGAGGAAGGCTCCTCAACTTAATCCATGATTAGGGATTAACCTCATGACAAAACAAAGCCTTTATTAAAGTGGATTTTAGTTAATGGTAAGATTAAGAAATGGATTTTATGGTTTTTAAGACAACTTGAGGAAGACTTGTCCATTAACACTAGGGTTAGTCCTTCTTAACCAATTAAGGAAGAATTAGAACCCTAATGCAAGGCCCAAGTTACAAGCTTGATGTCTTAGTGATTATTAAGTGAATTGATTAAAGGGTTTAAACACATTAAGGGTTCAACACTTAGGATTAAAGTTATACATTCCATCCTAATAGAAGGATGCAGGCATAAGCTTAATCACAAAGCCTTAAAACCTTTAGGGTTTAGTCCTTGATTATGAGGTGAGAAGAGAAGACTCAAAGATGACACAAAGGTAAAAGCTAAATGGGGGACTAATCAAACCCTAATTGTTATCATACTTGGAGATCCTAGGGTTGGTGAGGCTTAAGAGAGAAATAATCTTCAAAGAGCCACCAAGGGAAGAAGCAGATGAAAGGAGAAAGAAACAGAGAGAAGCAAGACAACTTGCTTCACTTAAGAAGACAAGTTGCCAGAAGGAAGAAAGTGGGAAAGAACATGAATGAGCAAGCTCACTCTAATACAAAGATAAAATGCAGCAATGATGCATAAGAGAGATGAGAAGATATTGTGAGAAGTGAAGGCAAATTCACTTCTCCAAACAACTTACCACCTGAAAAGTTAGCAAAAGAAATGAAATGCCATGAAAATGAGATGAAATGCCATGATGCAAGACAAAGTCAGAAGCATAAACATGATTTCAATGATGCTAAGAGATGATGCAAACACATGTCAAGAGTTGTGGATGATCATACAAGGATGAGGATGCAAATGAAGCTGGCTTTGAACCATAAAGATTCATGAAAGTTTATAAAATGGTATGGATGCATAACATGGAAAATGAGTGATGCAATGATCAAACATGATTCTAATATGTCCTAAGATGTCTTATGAATCATGTGGATGCACAAAATGTCATGGCAAGTTCTTGAATGCAAACATATGAGAGATGGATGCAAAGGGAAGCAAGAATTAGGGTTTATGAACAACATGCAACACAAAAATTCAAAACCAGAAGCAAATGACATGACCAAAAATTGAAAATGGGATCAAAGTAACCCTAACCCTACACAAGTTCACTTCCCAAAGGAGGGGACCTAACTCTAAACCTAATGGAAGTTATGATTTTTCTAAGTTAATTAGGGTTTCAAGGCACCTCAAAAGGAAAAATGCTCATTAAATTGAAAATGAATGATAAATTCAAACCAAATTTAACCTAAAAACTACATGTTATGAAGGATGCAATGCAAGAAGAACCATTATCAAACTCTTCACGGTTAGGCAGAATGAATTTTTTCAAGTTAGGATCAAAATATTGCCTTTAAACAACTTTAATTCCAATGAAAATTGTCAAAATAGGTCAAGAACCAAAAAGAAATTTGTTTTGAGAGTTTGATAATGTTTCTAAATTTTTTAAAATGCAATGTGAATTTTCTTGTGATTATTAAATACCTAAATGTATTTTTAATTAATTAATTTCCATTAACTAATTAAAAATAAACATTTAAATGATTTAAAAATAATTTTTAATGCAAAAAATGAAAATAAAAATATTTTTGGGTTGTGAAAATTAATAAAAGGTTTGACAAAACATTTGAGAATTTTTCAATGCATTTTTCTATTTTTAAAAATTCGTAGAAGTTTAATGTAAAACAAATAAAATAAAAATGAAATTAAAAGGAAAATGAGAAAGTCAAATGATCTGAAGGCCCAGATTCAAACTCAAGGGGGCGGGAATTGACTTAGCACGCAAACGAACGACTGGAATTCAAACTCACTTAATTATGATTAAGCCCTAATCCTGAGCCCTAATCACTCTCAGATGACCGGAACAATGTTCCGGTCATCTTCTCCGGCCAGCCAAAACTCCAATCTCACTCAATACGCATCAAAACTTCATCAAACTCTCCAGAATCAACCCTTAAACATCACTGAATCTAAACCCCAACACAAAAATCATTTATTTTCCATGAATCAAGAGAATCAAATCAAAACGCATTTCACGGGCAAAGTTTCAGAACAACATAACATTCTCAAAACTCAATCATTTTCAAAAATAAAAGCATCAACATGATCAGGGCAACATGAGGAACAAGTTTATAACCTAAAATCAAGCTTCTGGAAAATTTGTTCGTAAGGTTACCTGAGTTGAAGCTTTCGAAAGTGGCACTGTTTGGCTGCTTCTTTGCTTCAAAACTTCTCCAATGATCTCCCCCAAGTGTTTGTGATGCTTAGCTGAAGTTTTTGTGGCCTCAAAATGAAGATTGCAGAAGCTCAGTTCAAAGGGGGGAAAATCGTATTTGGTGTGTGATGGCTTTTAAAACAAAGTAGAGGGTGGTTTATGATCAGTGATGCATTCTAAGATGAATGGTGGAAGAAGTTTTAAGTTTGAGTTGTTGAGTTGAGAGATTAGATAGAAAATGCAAAGGGAGGGATTTTTGTGTATGCTGACTTGTGGGAGAACTCAGGCTGTGTTGTGTGGTGTGTTGAGTTGCTTTTGGTCCATGTATCAAGTGGTGTTAGGTCAGAGAGTTGTTGTGGGCTATGTTGATTGGTATGGCTTGTTTTGCAAAAAGTCAATGTTAGGTGTCCTTTGAGGTATGGGCTGTTTTAGGGCCAGAGAAAAGGCATGTCTGCTGCAGCTTGATTCAAGGATGACCATGGAAATGAGATTGAGGCAAATCAGCAAGTGGATCAAAGCTTATGTGTGGTTTTGCAAATTTGTGAACTTTTGGCCCTTTTAAAGTTTCTTAATGCACAAGTCATGAAACTTGAGAATTCTTTGGTGCATTATGAATTTTAGGTCATGACTTATGTTTGTGGAATGCTTAGAAGTTGACTTGAAGTCACAATTGGCCTTGGCATGAAGTTTTGCAACTTTCCTCCTTTGGTGCATAAGTGAAATTTCATGATTTTTCCCAACTTTGCAAGGCCATAACTTTTGATCTAAAATGAATTAGAATGAGTTCTTGTACTTTTTGAAAATGGGAGGATCCATTCTACAACTTTCATGACCAAAGTTCTTTCATATGAAGCATTTTTGAATTAAAATGAGGAGGTTGAAAAACTTTCCCAAACTGGCAAGTTTTCATTACAAGTTACTTTCCCAAAAAGGCAACTTTGCAAATGGCTTGAATTTCTTCAATTTTGTGAACTTCTAACATCTTCTATGATCAAATAAAGATCATACACATTCAGAATGATGGAGAACACCCTTTGGTTGTGTCATTGGGGGCCTCAGATGCCCTGATTTTGCACTGACTTGCTCAAGAAGTCACCTTTTGATCAGATGCCTTCCCCATTGAATTTCTTCATGAAAATTGATATGCATGATCCTCATAACATATAGAGACCGATAGAAACAAGAATGACCAAAAAATTTGGAGTTATGGCCTCTGAAACCAAAACCCTAATTCTAGGTCATCTGTGTAGTTAAACCTGGCTCTGCTTCCATGCCTTTCTCAGTTCTTGTGATTTCTTGACCTCCTTGATCTTTTGAGGATATAATATGATGATTGAACATACATGGACACCTTTGAAGTGATTGATGACCTTTGAAGTGGCTCAAATAGATCTTGGATTGCTCAGATCACAAACCCTAGATGCAGATGACTTAGAAACAAAGTAGTGAAACAAAAATGCAGTATGAGATGCTATGATTGAACTTATGCACATGAAAAGATCACAAGCCATGGTGAAATGGGTGAGGGCAAATTTGGGGTGTTTACAGCTGCCCCTATTCAAACATGAGTTAGCTGTGCAGGATGTAAGCAACGACTTAATAGGCAAACAAGATAACTTGTGGTTGAATACCAAAGACAGTCCAAAATTTGCATCACTGAAATGAAGAAGAAATGGGATATAGATTGTAAAAGAAAATAAAGTATGATTATAAAGTGCGGGCGACGGAGGACGACCGTCGAGCAGAGGACGACTGCTGGGGATAAAGCAATGACGGGGACGGTCGACATGCTGGGGAGATAAAGAGATCATGATGGGGACGGCCATCAAGTAAAGAAATAAGACTTTCTGGGGATTATAGATAGAGTCAATGATGGGGACGACCATCGGGTTAATAAAATAAATGATGAGGGACGGTCATCAAAGGTGAAGGACGATCACCTAGCAGGGGACGGCTGCTCTGTTGGGGATAAGGATGAGGGACGGTCATCCAAGGTGAAGGACGATCACCTGGCAAGGTACGATTGCCGAAAGTATCACAACATAGGACGAATGCCGGATAAGAAGGTCGACGATGGGGACGGCCACCGGATAAGCATGATGAAGGACGATCATCAAGAGGTGAAGGACGATCACCTAGCAGGGTACGGCTGCTCTCGGGGTTTATCATGACATAGGACGAATGTCAGACAACGAGATCAACGATGGGGACGACCATCGGATAAAATGATGAAGGACGATCATCAAGAGGTGAAGGACGATCACCTAGCAGGGGACGGCTGCTAAAAACATCACGACATAGGACGAATGTCGGATAGGAAGAGGTTCTAATGAATAGAGACTCCACTGGGGGTGATGAAGGAAGATCATCAAAAAGGTGAAGGACGATCACCTGGCAGGGTACGGCTGCCGAAAGGTATCATGACATAGGACGAATGTCAGATAGAAAAGGTAATAAATCAATGGGGTTTGCTGGGGACTCTTCTGGAGAAGGGTAGACACAGACGAGTGTCTAAATTCAAGAAGACATAAGTGTTTGACACGGTGTATAGATTAAAAATGCGGACGAGCATCCTTAAGACTATGATACGGACGAGTATCAGTAGAAACAAATGCTTGACGCATGTTCAGAGATGATGATACAGACGAGTATCAACTGGTTAACAAAGAACACGGACAAGTGTCGAATCTGACGGGTTTTAAGTGGTATATACAAGATACGGACAAGTATCTGTATGAGGGACGGGTGAGACATAGACAAGTGTCCAACTTACTAGGGAGAGCATGACACGGACGAGTGCCGGAAAAAGTGTATTATAAACAAGTATATGGTTCCCAAAGCGTTTGATTAGGCAACTATGTTGGGGAAGGTGACACGGACGGGCATCAGGGAAGTGTGTAGGTATATATAAACATGTGTTGTGAGTGCAAAGGGGACGCTTTGGCTTTCTGTTGGGAATATGACACAGACGAGTGTCAAGAAGTATCTGTTTGCTCGGGCAATTTACTGGGGAATGATGACACAGACGAGTGCCGAAAGGAGCATGTATATGTATTTGTGAGTGTAAAGGAAATGTTTTAACATTCTCCCGGGGAGTTTAAGAGATATTTGTATTCTGCTGATGTGGCATTGTTGGTATTTATAAGTGTTTGTTTCAGATCGTGGCTTATGATTATGCAATATGTTTGATTTTTGCCGTAATGCTCCGTATTAGACGGAAGGCTACGCTTTGTGGGGAAAATATGATGCGAATGCTATGATTATGCAAAGATACCGATTCGGGATTCGGATCCCGTTGCTGTGGAGATCTCTGGCTGATCTGCTTGAAATGGATATCCCAGCTGGGGATGAGATTATTGGTAGATCTGACATATATGACTCTGCTTGGGGAAATAGATCACTGATAGACCTTTCTTAGTAATGAGGGACCAACTGGGGTCTGCAGAAGCTTTTGTCACTCTGTTGTGAGATCTTCAGGCATTGCTCTCCCGGATAGAGACTGAAATTTTGCGGGGAGATAGTTCCCTGTCGAACACTTGGCTGAGGAGGGATGATGATTGGCAACTTAGATGGGGAGAAAGCATCTCTGGTGCCATATGGGAGATGTGCTGAGTAGATAATGATTTGACAACTTGCTGGGAAGAAACTTTCATGCCCCATGTTGTGCTTTGGACACCTGCAGCCCTGTAAAGACAAAGAAACGTACAAGTACCCCGAGGTATCCCTTATTGGATTCCGTCATATGAGTTTAGACACTCCCGGGAGCAAGTATATTTCCTGTAAGCACGTAACTTAGAAAAAGCGCATCTGTACTTATGCAATCAACATCTTAAGGACATCGAACATTTTGCAAATGAAAATAAATGTTCGAGACAAAATATGACTGAAAATCTGATCTTATTAAATTGTGTGCCCATAATTGGCAAGATACAGTCATAGAAACAAATCCCCTAAAATGAGGAGATTGTTACAAATTGAGAAACAACAAGATGCTGGCAATGTTGACGACGCTTCAGTGAGCTTCCCTTTTGCTATGACCCGTATAACAACACTCTTCTCATCTTGCTTTCTGAAGAAGGCTGATTCAGACCGAAGCTCGAACCCTTCGAAGCTTACCATGTTGTAAGTGATACAAACGAATTCAGAATGCAGTTGTTCGCTCATTCCCTTATTTTGCGTGGATCGTCCTTTCGGGTTTTCAATCCACCGAGATACCCATTTTTTGCCTGAGTTGTCCAATGCGGCTTTTCAACTCAGCGGGTGTACATTTTTTATTCATTTTCCCTTATTTTTGCCCGAGTCTTTTATTATGTTTTTGACTCGCCGGGATGCCCTATTTTTGCATGGACTTACATTCTGTTTTTTATGTCCAGCGGGTCATTTTATGCGAAGTATTTTTTAACTGCATCTGAATTCACAGGGGACAGGAAGTCTTCACCATCCATAGTACTGAGCATCAGTGCTCCACTGGAGAAAACTTTCTTTACTACGAACGGACCATCATAATTCGGAGTCCACTTGCCCCTGTGGTCTGTATGAGGAGGGAGGAGTTTCTTCAGCACGAGATCTCCTACTTGGTATTCTCGGAGCCTGACTTTTTGATCGAAGGCTTTCTTCATTCTTTTCTGATATAGCTGCCCATGACAAATTGCAGCCAATCTCTTCTCTTCAATCAGATTCAGTTGTTCATATCGGGATCGGACCCACTCTGCTTCATTTAGCTTAACATCCATTAGTACCCGCAAGGAGGGTAATTCAACTTCAACAGGTAGGACTGCCACCATACCATACACAAGCTAATACGGCGTTTCCCCAGTGGATGTTCTGATTGACGTACGGTACCCATGCAAGGCAAATGGTAGCATTTCATGCCAGTCTTTGTAGGTGAACACCATCTTCTGCACAATCTTCTTGATATTCTTGTTAGCCGCCTCCACAGCGCCATTCATCTTTGGCCTGTAAGGAAAAGAATTGTGGTGTTGGATCTTGAAGTCTCGGCATAGTTCTGCCATCATTTTATTGTTCAAGTTGGAACCATTATCAGTAATGATTCGCTCGGGAACTCCATACCGACAGATGATGTCTCTCTTTAGAAATCGGGCTACTACCTGCCTTGTAACATTTGCATATGAAGCTGCTTCAACCCACTTGGTAAAATAGTCAATGGCTACCAGGATGAATCTGTGGCCATTCGAAGCAATCGGTTCAATCTTGCCAATCATATCAATGCCCCACATGGAAAAGGGCCAGGGTGAAGACATCACATTCAGAGGATTCGGAGGCACATGCACTTTATCCGCATAAATCTGGCATTTATGGCATTTTCTGGCATATGCACAACAGTCCGCATCCATTGTGATCCAGTAATAGCCTAATCTCAACAACTTTTTAGCCATCGCATGCCCTCCTGCATGGGTACCAAAGGATCCTTCGTGCACCTCGTATATCAACAAGTCTGCTTCTGTCTTATCAACATATCTGAGGAGTACCATATCAAAGTTTCTCTTGTACAGGGAACCATCAGTATTCAGGAAGAAACTACCAGCTAGCCTTCTTAATGTCTTTTTATCATTGGAAGATGCCCCAGACGGGTATGTTTGATCCTCCAAGAAGCATTTGATATCATGAAACCAAGGCTTATTGTCTTTGACAACATCTACTGAGAACACGTATGCTGGTCTGTCAAGTCTGGACATTGAAATTCGAGGCATAAAGTTGGCAGCTTGAACTTTGATCATGGATGAAATGGTAGCTAGAGCATCCTCAAACTGATTTTCGTCTCGAGGGATATACTCAAGTTTGACTGTTGTGAAGAAAGTTAATAACCTCCTTGTATAATCCCGGTAAGGTATCAGATGATCTTGGTGGGTGTACCATTTGTCGTTGGTTTGATTGATTACCAGAGCTGAATCTCCGAATACCGTCAGAGTCTTGATCCTGAGGTCAATGGCTTCCTCAAGACCCATAATACAAGCTTCGTATTCAACTTTGTTGTTAGTGCAGTTAAAGGTGAGTTTTGCCGAGAAAGGCATGTGAACTCCCTTAGGTGTAATGAGTACTGCACCAACACCACGACCATTCATATTAACAGCCCCATCAAACATCATAGTCCATTCTTCTTCCGGGTCAGGCCCTTCAGTGTGAACAGGCTCTTCATGATCTTTTGCTTTTATGAACATGATGTCTTCATCAGGAAAGTCAAATCTCATAGGCTGGTAATCATCAATAGGTTGCTCAGCAAGATAATCAGACAATACACTGCCCTTGATGGCTTTTTGAGATGTGTACTAAATGTCATATTTTGTGAGGATCATTTGCCATCTTGCAACCCGTCCAGTAAGTGCTGGCTTCTAAAATATATACTTGACTGGATCCATCTTGGATATCAATAAAGTGGTGTGGGTCAACATATACTGTCTTAGTCGGCGAGCAGCCCACGCTAAAGCACAACAAGTTTTCTCGAGCAGTAAATAACGTTGTTCACAGTCGGTAAACTTTTTGCTTAGGTAGTATATTGCATACTCTTTTCGACCAGACTCGTCATGCTGGCCCAGCACACACCCCATTGACTCTTCTAATACTGTCAAGTACATAATTAGAGGTCTTTCTTCAACTGGAGGCATAAGGATTGGAGGTTCTTATAAGTATTTCTTGATTTTGTCAAAAGCCCTTTGGCAGTCTTCATTCCACCTGACCGCTTGTTCCTTTCTTAACAGCTTGAACAGAGGCTCACAGGTTGCTGTAAGGTGAGATATGAACCTTGAAATGTAGTTCAATCTACCTAGAAACCCCCAAACTTCTTTTTCAGTCTTCGGTGCAGGCATTTCTTGAATGGCTTTAACTTTATCAGGGTCAACTTCAATCCCTTTCTCACTTACAATAAATCCCAGCAGTTTACCGGATCGCACCCCAAATGTGCATTTGTTGGGGTTTAACTTCAGTTGGTACTTCCTCAAACGCTTGAATAACTTTAACAGGTTTACTAGGTGGTCTTCTTCTGTGAGGGACTTGGCAATCATGTCATCCACAAAACATTCAATTTCTTTGTGGATCATGTCATGGAATAATGTTACCATAGCCCGTTGATAAGTGGCACCCGCATTCTTCAGTCCGAATGGCATCACCTTATAACAGAACGTGCCCCAGGGTGTGATGAAAGTTGTCTTCTCCATGTCTTCAGGTGACATCTTAATCTGATTATATCCTGAAAATCCATCCATGAAGGCGAACACCGAGAACTGAGCCGTATTATCAACCAATACATCAATGTGAGGTAAAGGGAAGTCATCTTTCGGGCTGGCTCTGTTCAGATCCCGGTAGTCTACACACATCCTCACCTTGCCGTCTTTCTTAGGCACAGGTACAATATTAGCAACCCACGGCGGGTAACTAGTCACAGCAAGGAAACCGGCGTCCCACTGATTTTGTACCTCTTACTTTATCTTCATTGCCATGTCTGGGCAAGTACGGCACAGTTTCTATTTTACTGGTGGACAATATTCTTTCAAAGGCAGCTTGTGCATGACAATATCGGTGTCCAACCCTGGCATATCCTGATAAGACCAAGCAAAAACATCCACATATTCTCGAAGCATGTCAATCAGTTGTTCTTTTACTGAATCTTGCAGGCAGACCCCGATCTTAACCTCTTTCACGTCTTCTTCCGTACCAAGATTAACCGTTTCAATCTCCTCCTGATGAGGAGTGATAACCTTCTCCTCTTGCCTCAACAACCTGGCTAGCTCTTCAGGTAGCTCATAATCTTCTTCAACCCCTTCATCAGCTTGATTGATTGGATTGTCAAAGTCATACGAAGTCATAGCAGTGTTGTTGTCGGTGCAGTCTGGAGGGCACTTTCTGCAAGGGTTTAAATTGGTTCATTTTAGTGATTAGTTTTATCTTATTTAGAAAAAGTGAAAAATGAAGTTATTTTGTTCTGAAAAACATTGCCATTTTATTTTTGTACAAAAAGAAAAATGAAAAACAGTGAGCGGAAAAGAAAAGACTCATTTGCAAAAGATGTCCTGATGTTCATTAATTGATCTTTGCACAAAATACAAGATGGCCCGATTATAATAATGATTCTTGACATCTTGGGCAAGATGCAAGACTGGATGCATGTGTCGCTCCCACTAAATGAAGCCGGGTCAAATAGGGTACAGACGCGAACGGTCGGCGAAAGGGACAATGAGAAACACACAGCCGTGAACTCACTGGAGATGAAAAGAGTCGCCAGCTAGGCATTTTTATCCCGGAGGAAAGGCAATGCTGCATAGACCTAGAAAGATATGGATAAGACGGTTGCGAACCAGAGAGACTGAGAAAGGGGGTTGGTTACAACCTGGGAAGGTATTAGCACCCAGACTGTCCGTCGTACTCGACGGGATCCACGCTTGAAAGATTTGTGTTTTAAAGGGGTAGTGTCAGTGCAATTTGTATATCAAAGCTGGAAAGAATGCAAGTGTCAGTGTATAAGGAGTGTGAAGTATATAAGTGAAGTGTCAGTGTAAGATAAGAATGAAATGCTCAAGACTATGAGGCTTAAAGAATAAGGCTAGAAAAGGGGGGAATATACAGAGACTTTTGTTCGATAACCGTTAAGTTATGCCTACGTATCCTCTCGTGCAATGAGGAAGTCAGAACACCGTAGTTCGACCCAAAGAGACTGAAGATAAATTGACTTGTGAACTGCTTGCTTGTCAATGCTCAAGTGTATGATCTGTCTGGCACAGATGCAAACTGTCTTGCATTTAGACGGAAGAAGCAAGTTCTCGTTTGTGAGTGAATGAGATGAGGAAAGAATCCCGAAGGAGACGATTATTGTTTGTTTTTTTGAGTTTTCAGTCTTTTATTGCTTTTGAAAGTTTGTCATAAATTAATGAGCCTAAGCCTAAACCAATGGGTTAGTAAACTCATCACATCTTCCCTCTGATTAGGGGTAATGAGAATACCTTAAGTGTGAAGTCAGATTCTCACACTTAATCACCTTTGATGTAGGATTAAGATCATTAACCTACTTGTGATTATTTAGATGTTTTTGGTGTTTTTGTTTAGTGTTAAGTAATGAGATTAAGCCATAATCAAGGATTAAACAGACTCATTACACCATCCTAATAGAAGGATAATAGATGAGAATGTTTAAGCTGAGGAAAACTCCTCAACTTAATCCATGATTAGGGATTAAACTCATGACAAAACAAGCCTTTGATTAAATGTATTTATTTAATGATATGATGATGAAGTGATTTTTAGGGTTTGTAAGACAACTTGAGGGGGACTTGTCCATTAACACTAGGGTTAGTCCTTCTTAACCAATTAAGGAAGAATTAGAACCCTAATGTAAGGCCCAAGTTACAAGCTTGATGTCTTGATGACTATTAAGTGGATTGATTAAAGGATTTAAACACATTAAGGGTTTAACACTTAGGATTAAAGTTATACACTCCATCCTAAGAGAAGGATGCAAGCATAAGCTTAATCACAAAGCCTTAAAGCCTTTAGGGTTTAGTCCCTGATTATGAGATGAGAAGAGAAGACTCAAAGAGACACAAAGGTAAAACTAAGAGGGGAGACTAATCAAAACCCTAATCATTGTCATGCTTGGTTGTTCATAGGGTTTGTGAGGTTTTCAAGAGAAGTCTTCAGTGGAACCACCAGGAAGCAGATGAAAGGATCAAGAGAAGCAAAGCAACTTGCTTCATTCAAGAAGACAAGTTACTTGAAGAAAGAAAATAAGATGAAGAAGAATGAGCAAGCTCAATCTCAAACACATACAAAAATGCAGCAAGGATGCATGAAAAGAGATGAAGAGAAGTTATGAGAAGTGAAGGCAAATTCACTTCTCAAAGTCACTTACCACCTGAAAGGTTAGAAAAGAAATGCAATGCAATGCAAAATGGGATGAGATGACATGATGAGAAACAAAACCAGAAGCATTTGCATGATGCTAATGATGCTATGAGATGCTACAAACATGAGGCAGCACATGGAAATGATCACTCAAGCTCATGAATGCAAATGGGGCAAGTTAAGAAGCATGGACATACATGAAAAGTTATGAAGTACATATGGCATACAACATGGAAAATACATGAAGCAATGATCAAACATGCCTTCAATATGTCTTATGATGTCAAATGAATTAAATGGAAGCATGGAATGTCATGGCAAGTCATGTTATGCAAGAGAATGCAAGATGGATGCATATGGAAGCCCAAATTAGGGTTTATGATCAATGTAACAAACAAAAACCAAAACCAGAAGCAAACAACATTATAAAAAATTGAAAATGCACTCAAAGGACCCCTAATCCTATACTAAACCACTTCCCAAAGGAGAAGTTTCAACTCTTAACCAAGTTCAAGTTATGATTTTTCTAAGTTTTCTAGGGTTTTAGGGTTCCTACACAAGAAAATTACCAAAAAAAATGAAAATGAAAGATCAAATCATGGCCATTTAATCTCACAAACTACATGCTAAACAAAATGCAATGCAAAAAGGATCAAGGTCCAACTCTTCATGGATAGGCAGAAATGATTTTTGGAACTTTGGATCAAAATAATGCATCAAAATGATTTTAATTCAATGAAAAATTCTCAAAATGCATCAAGATCAAAAAAGAAATTTGGTTTGAAGGTTGGACAATGTTTCTAAATGTCTTAAAACATTTCATGAATTTTTTGGTGATTTTTAAATACCTAAAAGTATTTTTAATAAATTAATTTTCATTAATCAATTAAAAATAAACTTTTAAATATTTAAAAATACTTTTTTAATGCTAAAAATGAAAATAAAAATATTTTTGTGTTTTAAAAATTAATGAAACTCTTGACAAAAAGTTTCATAATTTTTAAAGCAATTTTGCTATTTTAAATAAATTAAGGAAGTTTAATGAAAGAAAATGAAAAATAAAATAAATAAATGAAAAGGTAAGCTGATCTGATGGTGGAGATTTAAACTGGGTTTGAAATGGTTGACCAGCGCGTCATCCAAGGGCTGAGGTTGGTCCTGATTAAATTAATTTAATTATGATTAATTAAACTAACTAAAGGGGATTAGGGCTAAATGAACGAATATGGGCCATACATGCACGCGGGAAGTCAACGAAGTCAAGCAATCTAACGCATGAGATTCAAATGGATTTAATGACAGGGATTAGGGCTAACAACATTCAGGTGACCGGAGGGAAGCTCCGGTCACCTTCTCCGGCAACAACAAAACCCTAGATTCTGATTCAGGCTTCTAAACATCAAATTAAACACAGCCAAGTGATCCTCTAACAACCTAGGACACGAATCCACCCTCAAACATCATTTGAACATCAAGAATCAAACAAATCGAAGGAAACAAATTTCACGGGTGAAATTTCAGAGTAACAATACAAACTCATTTCTTACTCATTTTCGATTCTAAGAACATCCCCATGACCAGCAAGACATAAGCAATCAATTTATAACTTAAAATGTAAGCTCTGAGAAAAAAGAATCCATGGTCATACCTGAGCTGGAGAGCTTCAATATTGAGCTTTCAGTGCTTCCTTTGTGTGCAAATGAACCTTCTTGACTCCCTTGAACACAATGAGATGCTTCAAAGTCCTTGGGGAAGGCTGGTTTAAGGAGAAGTGTTCTGGTGCAGCAGGTTTTACAGTCAGGATTTGTGGAGTTTCAGACTACTCCAATGGTGGATTCTTGCTCCTTTGGGTGTGTTTGACTTGTTGGTGAAGAGAAATGGGGTGTTTGATGGCTGGAAAGTGAGATTCGAAAGTTCTGGCTTTGAGGATGAAAAATGGTGAAGCTCAGTTCTTGCTTAGTTCAGGCCTGAGTCTTGCTGGTTTTGGCTCAGTGAAGCAAGGTGAGTTGATCAGTGGAGTTGGTTTTTGTGTTTGTGAGTTGTGTAGAGAGATTCGAAGAGTTTTGCTTGATGGAGTGAGTTTGTGAATGTGTTGATCTTGTGTGTTTCAGCCTTGCTTGTTGTATGAAATGGCTAGCATTTGTTCCACATAAAAAACTCCCATTGGTCAGATGATGTGACCTGGCCTGCTGTGATAGGTAAGTTAACTTTTGCAAATTGTCAACCTTGGTGTAAGAGAGGCATGGGTTGTGTTCTAGGCTAGTACAAAGGTGTGGGCTGGTGCAGCATGGTGAGGGGAAAGGCTATGGTTGGTTCAGCAGCCAAGGCAACAAGTGGATGGAAGTGTGATGATGATTTTGCAACTTGATCACTTTTGGTTCACATGAAACTTTCTTGCTCCCAAGGCCATGAAACATGAGAAGTTTTTAGTCCATTCTGAATTTTTGGTCACATGTGATGTTTGTGTGATGGTTAGACATGAATTAGAAGTTACAAATGCCTTGGTACAAAGTTTTTGCAAGTTTCTCATTTGAGGCATATCTTGAAAATTAGTGATTTTTGCCAACTTTGACACACCATAACTTTTGATCCAAAATGAATTAGATCATGTTCTTGTACTTTTTGAAAAGGGAAAGATCTAATCTACAACGTTCATGACCAAAGTTTTTCCATTTGAAGTATTTTTGGATCAAAAAGCATGGGTTGAAAAAGTGGCATAAAATGACATTTCATGAAAAGTCAACCATGCCGTAAAAAGTCAACTTTGCAAAAACTTGTAATTCTTGAGTTTTGTGAACTTCAACCTTCTTCCATGATCAAATAAAGATCATATACACTCAAAATGATGAAGATCAACCCTTGGTTGGATCATTGGGGGCCTCAGATGCCCTGATTTTGCACTGACTTGTCTGAAAAGTCAACCCTTGATCAGATGACTTCCCCATGGAATTTCTTCATGAAAATTGATATGCATACTACCTATACCATATAGAGACCAATAGAAATAAGAATGACCAAAAAATTTTAAGTTATGGCCTCTGAAACCAAAACCCTAATTTTAGGTCATCTGTGCAGTCAAGCCTGGCTCTGCCTCCATACCAATCCCAGTTCTTGTGATTCTTTGGCATTCTTGACTTTGAGAGGATGTAATATGATATAAGAACACACATGGACCCCTTTGGAGTGATTGATGACCTTTGGAGTGGCTCAAGAAGCTCTTGGATAGCTCAGATCACAAACCCTAGGTGCAGATGACTTTGAATCTATGCAATGAATCAAAAATGTACTATGAGATGTTATGATTATGTTTATGCATATGAAATGATCACAAGCCATGGTGAATGGGTGAGGGCAAATTTGGGGTGTTTACAGCTGCCCCTATTCAAACATGAGTTAGCTGTGCAGGATGTAAGCAGCGGCTTATCAGGCGAACAAGATAACTTGTGGTTGAATACCAAAGACAGTCCAAAATTTGCACTCACAGAATGAAGAAGAAAAGGGATATATATTGTAAAAGGAAAATAAAGTATATTGTAAAGTGTGGGCGACGGAGGACGACCGTCGAGCAGAGGACGACTGCTGGGTAAAGAGCAATGACAGGGACGACCGACATGCAGATAAAATGCGGGAAACAAAGCAATGACGGGGACGGCCGACATGCTGGGGATAAAAGGTAAAGCAAAGACGGGGACGGCCGACTAGCTGGGAAAAATAAGATATTATGATGGGGACAACCATCAAGTTCATAAAGCAAAGTAACCGACGATGGGGACGGCCATCGGGCTAAAAAGAAAAGGGACCACGATGGGGACGGCCATCGGGTTAAAGAATAAATGAAATAAACAGATGATGAGGTACGATCATCAAAGGTGAAGGACGATCACCTAGCAGGGGACGGCTGCTCTGTCGGGTTAAGATGAGGGACGGTCATCTTAGGTGGAGGACGACCACCTGGCAGGGTACGGCTGCCGAAAAGTATCACGACATAGGACGAATGCCGGATAAAAAGGTCAACGATGGGGACGGCCATCGGATGAGCATGATGGAGGACAACCATCAAGAGGTGGAGGACGACCACCTAGCAGGGGACGGCTGCTCTCAAGTTTTGTCATGACATAGGACGAATGCCAGATAACCAAAATCAACAATGGGGACGGCCATTGGATAAAATGATGAAGGACGATCATCAAGAGGTGGAGGACGACCACCTAGCAGGGGACGGCTGCTAAAAATCAACGATGGGGACGGCCATCGGATGAGCATGATAGAGGACGACCATCAAGAGGTGGAGGACGACCACCTAGCAGGGTACGGCTGCTCTCAAAGTTTATCATGACACAGGACGAGTGTCAGATAAAAGGGAAAAAAAGCTTGCCTTGTTGGTGATCTACTGGGGATATAGTAAACACGGACGAGTGCTTACAACCAAGAAATAAAAAGGTATAAGTGTTTAGAGGTTTGTGTATAGATTAAAGATGCGGACGAACATCCTTAAGACTACGATACGGACGAGTATCGGATAGAAACAAACTGACACATGTTCAGAGATGATGATACGGACGAGTATCAACGGGTTAACAGAGAACACGGACGAGTGTTGAATCTGAGGGGACTCTTCTGGGGAATGGTAGACACAGACGAGTATCTACATTCAAGAAGACATAAGTGTTTGACACGGTGTATGGATCAAAGATGCGGACGAGCATCCTTAAGACTATGATACGGACGAGTATCAGGTAGAAACAAACGCTTGACGCATGTTCTGAGATGATGGTACGGACGAGTACCAACTGGTTAATAAAGAACAAGGACTATTGTCGAATCTGTGGGGATATATAAATGGTGTATACAAGATACGGACGAGTATCTGTATAAGAGTAACATGAGTAGTATATAGATGAGTGTTTAACTGCTGGGGAGAGTGACACGGACGAGTGTCAAAAGGGAGAACAGTATAGTATAAGTAAGTAAATGGGTTGCAAAAGTGTAGGCGACTGCGCTGGGGATATGACACGGACGAGTGTTAAGAAAATGTATATACAAGTAGGTGAGTGCAAAGATGATGTCTTTGGCTTTCTGCTGGGGGTATGACACGGGCGGGTGTCAGGAAGTATCTGTAATACGAGTGGTATTGTTTGTAAAGGGTATCCAGGCGACTTTACTGGGGGAATGATGACACGGACGGGTGTCAAAAAGGAATGTATACTGGTGTTTGTGAATTGTGGGGCAACTGTTTTTGCTGGGGATTGTGGTGGGGATTTTTGGGGAAAGTATTCTGTATATTGACGGATTGTCATTATTCACAAGTGTTCGATTCACAACATGACTTATGATTATGCTATGTATTTGATTTTTGCCGTAATGCTCCGTATTAGACGGAATGCTACGCTTTGTGGGTGAATATGATGCGAATGCTATGGTTATGCAAAGATACCAAACCGGGATTCGGATCCCACTGCCGCGAAGATCTCTGGCTGATCTGCTTGAAATGAGGATCCCAGCTGGGGAGAAGATCATCGATGGATCTGACGAGATGTATCTGCTTGGGGATATAGGTCACTGACTGACATATCCTTATAATATAGGACCCAGCTGGGGTTTGTAGGAGCCTTCTGTACTTTGTTGTGACTCCTTCATGCGTTGCTCTTCTGAATAGAGGCTGAGGATTCTGTGGGGAGATGGTTCCCTGACTTCTGCATTCTGCTGAGGAAGAATGATTGGCACTACGGTTGGGGAAATTAACAAGTGGAAACTTAGCTGGGGGAAGTTACCGGTGGCAACTCGGCTGGGGAGGAAGCACCTCTGGTGCCAAGAATGAGTGTTGATTTGCCAGCTTGCTGGGATGAAGCTTGCATGCCCCAAGGGGCGTTCTGGATACCTGCAATCCTGCAAAGATAAGGAAACGTACAAATGGTCCCGAGATATCCTTTACCGGATTCCGTCATAGGAGTTAAGCACTTTCGAGAGTAAGTATATTCCCTGTAAGCACGTGTTTTTGAAGAAAAACATCTGTTCTTATGCAACCAGTTTTTTAGAGACATCAGACATCCTTTGCAAATAAAAATGTACAAGACGAAACATGACTGAAAAATCTGATTTTATTAATTCAAATGCCCTGAATTGGCAAGATACAGTCAAAGAAACAAATCTCCTGAAATGAGGAGATTGTTATAAATTGAGAAACAAAATGCTGGCGATGTTGACGACGCTTTCAAAGGAGCTTCCTCTTTCGCTATGACTCGTATGACTTTTGACGTTCTTCTCGTCTTGCTTTCTGAAGAAGGCTGATTCTGATTGAAGCTTGATCCTTTCGAGGTTTGCCGAGTTGTAGGCGATACAGACGAATTCAGAATGCAGTTGTTCGCTTATTCCCTTGTTTTGCATGGATCGCCCTTTCGGGTTTTCAATCCATCGGGATACCCATTTTTGCCTGAGTTGTCCAATGCGGCTTTTCAACTCAGCGGGTGCACATTTTTATTTTTCTTATTTTTGCCCGAGTCTTTTATTCTGTTTTTGACTCGCCGGGATGCCCTATTTTTGCCTGGACTTACATTCTGTTTTTACGTCCAGCGGGTCATTTTATGCGAAGTATTTTTTAACTGCATCTGAATTAACAGGGGACGGGAAGTCTTCACCATCCATGGTGCTGAGCATCAGTGCTCCACCAGAGAAAACTTTCTTCACCACGAATGGTCCTTCATAATTTGGAGTCCATTTGCCCCTGTGGTCTGTATGAGGAGGGAGGATTCTTTTCAGCACAAGATCCCCTACTTGGTACTCTCGGTGCCTGACTTTCTGATCGAAGGCTCTCTTCATTCTTTTCTGATACAACTGCCCATGACAGATTGAAGCCAATCTTTTCTCTTCAATCAGGCTCAGTTGTTCATATCGGGACCGAACCCATTCTGCTTCGTTCAACCTAACATCCATCAATACCCGTAGAGAGGGTAATTCCACTTCAACAGGTAGGACTGCCTCCATACCATACACAAGCTGATACGGTGTTGCTCCAGTAGATGTTCTGATTGACGTGCGGTACCCATGCAAGGCAAATGGTAGCATTTCATGCCAGTCTTTGTAGGTAACTACCATCTTCTGCACAATCTTCTTGATATTCTTATTAGCGGCCTCAACAGCGCCATTCATCTTTGGCCTGTAAGGAGAAGAATTGTGGTGTTGGATTTTGAAGTCCCGGCATAACTCAGCCATCATTTTGTTGTTTAGATTGGAACCATTATCAGTAATGATTCGCTCGGGCACTCCATATCGACAGATGATATCTCTCTTCAGAAATCTGGCTACCACTTGTCTTGTAACATTTGCATATGAGGCTGCTTCAACCCACTTGGTGAAATAATCAATGGCGACCAAGATGAATCTGTGGCCATTTGAAGCAGTTGGCTCAATCTTGCCAATCATATCAATGCCCCACATAGCAAAGGGCCATGGTGAAGACATTATGTTCAAAGGATTGGGAGGCACATGCACCTTATCTGCATAAATCTGGCATTTCTGGCATTTTCTGGCGTAAGCACAACAGTCTGCATCCATTGTGATCCAGTAATAACCTGATCTTAGCAATTTCTTGGCCATGACATGCCCTCCGGCATGGGTACCAAAAGATCCTTCGTGCACTTCATGCATCAACAAATCTGCTTCCGTCTTGTCAACACATCTGAGGAGTACCATATCAAAGTTCCTTTTGTATAAAGATCCATCAGTGTTTAGAAAGAAACTACCAGCAAGCCTTCTCAAAGTCTTCTTATCATTGGAAGATGCCCCAGGTGGGTATGTTTGATCCTCCAAGAAGCACTTAATGTCATGGAACCAAGGCTTATCATCTTTGACAACATCTGCGGCGAACACATATGCTGGTCTGTCAAGTCTGGATACTGAAATCTGAGGTACAAAGTTGGCAGCTTGAACTTTGATCATGGAGGAAATGGTAGCCAGAGCATCTGGAAACTAATTCTCGTCCCGAGGGATATACTCAAGTTTGGCCGTTGTAAAGAAAGTCAATAGTCTCCTTGTATAATCCCTGTAAGGTATCAGATGATCCTGGTGGGCGTACCATTTTCCGTTGGTTTGATTAACTACCAGAGCTGAATCTCCGAATACAGTCAATGTCTTGATCCTGAGGTCAAAGGCTTCCTCAAGACCCATAATGCAAGCTTCGTATTCAGCTTCGTTGTTAGTGCAGTTGAAAGTGAGTTTTGCCGAGAAAGGCATGTGAACTCCCTTAGGTGTAATGAGTACTGCACCAACACCACGACCATTCATATTAACAGCCCCATCAAACATCATAGTCCATTCTTCTTCCGGGTCAGGCCCTTCAGTGTGAATAGGCTCTTCACGATCTTTTGATTTTATGAACATGATGTCTTCATCAGGGAAGTCAAATCTCATAGGCTGGTAGTCATCAATGGGTTGCTCAGCAAGATATTCAGATAGTACACTGCCCTTGATAGCTTTCTGGGAGGTGTACTGAATGTCATATTCTGTGAGAATCATTTGCCATCTTGCAACCCGTCCGGTAAGTGCTGGCTTCTCGAAAATGTACTTAACTGGGTCCATCTTTGAGATCAATAAAGTAGTGTGGGTCAACATATACTGTCTCAGTCGGCGAGCAACCCACGCTAAAGCACAGCAAGTTTTCTCGAGCAGTGAATAACGCTGTTCACAGTCGGTAAACATTTTGCTCAGGTAGTATATTGCATACTCTTTTCGACCAGACTCGTCATGCTAGCCCAGCACACACCCCATTGACTCTTCTAATACTGTCAAGTACATTATCAGAGGTCTTCCTTCAACTGGAGGCATAAGGATTGGAGGCTCTTGTAAGTACTCCTTGATCTTGTCAAAAGCCCTTTGGCAGTCTTCGTTCCACCTGACCGTCTGTTCTTTTCTTAACAACTTAAACAAAGGTTCACAGGTTGCTGTAAGGTGAGATATGAACCGTGAGATGTAGTTCAATCGACCTAAGAACCCTCGAACTTCTTTCTCTGTTTTCGGTGCAGGCATCTCTTGAATAGCTTTGACTTTATCAGGGTCAACTTCAATCCCCTTCTCGCTTACAATAAAGCCCAGCAGCTTACCAGATCGCACCCCGAACGTGCATTTGTTGGGGTTCAGCTTCAGTTGGTACTTCCTCAGACGCTTGAATAGCTTCAGCAGATTCACCAGGTGATCTTCTTCAGTGAGGGACTTGGCGATCATGTCATCCACATAACATTCTATTTCTTTATGGATCATATCGTGGAATAATGTCACCATAGCCCGTTGATATGTGGCACCGGCATTCTTCAGTCCGAATGGCATCACTTTGTAACAGAACGTGCCCCAAGGTGTAAAGAAGGTTGTCTTCTCCATGTCTTCAGGTGACATCTTGATCTGATTATATCCTGAAAATCCGTCCATGAAAGAGAATACCGAGAACTGAGCCGTGTTATCCACCAATACATCAATGTGAGGTAATGGGAAGTCATCTTTTGGGCTGGCTCTGTTCAGATCCCGGTAGTCAACACACATCCTTACTTTTCCGTCTTTCTTAGGCACAGGTACTATGTTAGCAACCCACGGCGGGTAGCTAGTTACGGCAAGGAACCCGGCGTCCCACTGCTTTTGTACCTCTTCTTTGATTTTCATTGCCATGTCTGGGCGAGTACGGCGCAGTTTCTGTTTGACCGGTGGGCATTCTTCTCTTAAAGGCAGCTTGTGCACAACTATATCGGTGTCCAACCCTGGCATATCCTGATACGACCAAGCAAACACATCCACATATTCTTGAAGCAGATCAATCAGTTGTCTCTTCACTGAGTCTTGCAGGCAGGCCCCGATTTTAACCTCTTTCACGTCTTCATCTGTACCAAGATTAATTGTTTCGACCTCCTCCTGATGAGGAGTGATAACCTTCTCCTCTTGTCTTAACAACCTGGCTAGCTCTTCAGGAAGCTCATACTCTTCTTCAACTCCTTCATCAGCTTGATTGATTGGATTGTCAAAGTCATACGAAGTCATAGCCGTGCTGTTGTCGGTGCTGTCTGGAAGACACTCTCTGCAAGGGTTTAGTTTGTTCATTTTAGTGATTGATTTTAATCTTGCTTAAAAAGTGAAATAAAGTTGTCATTTTGAAAACATCGCCATTTATTTTTTTGTACAAAAAGAAAAATGGAAAAAAGTGAGCGGAAAAGAAAAGGACTCATTTGCAAAAAGATGTCTGATATTTCATTAATTAATCTTGTTTGCACAAAAAGTACATATGGCCCGATTACAAAATGAGTCTTGTCATCTTGGGCAAGATGCAAGACTTTGATGCATGCTATAAAATACAGGAAATAATAATTACTCTGCATGAGTAACTCTTATAATTTCCTGGGAAGACCAGTTTGAGATACTGCTCCCCGGGATCTTTGGACGAATCCAGCTTTCCAGGTTGCGTTCTTCTTCCAGCTCGTCTTCCAAATTGTTGACAGCATCAGGGGTGAGCATCCCCCCACTGACAAAACCGGGCTTCTCAGCAGCCCCTACTTGATTTTGTTGAGTTGGTCTGTAACCCAACCCAAATTTGTCCTTCTTCTCCTCCACAGATAAAACCTTGCCCCAGCCTTGGGCAGTTCCTTCTTCAACAACCTTCCGGGCTTGTTGATAAGATGACATGGAGATTCCAGATACAGCAGATGCTTCATTAACATTCAGGGCCTCAAACCCTTGGCTCATTGTTTCATGGATCTCCCCATCCATCTCAATATACTTATAAGTAGCCAGATGGCTAACAAATATATCCTCCTCCCCACAGATAGTAACAACTTGGCCTTCCCACTCAAATTTTAACTTCTGGTGAAGGGTAGACGTTACTGCGCCAGCGGCATGAATCCAAGGTCTACCCAACAAACAGCTGTAGGCAGGCTGAATGTCCATCACGTAGAAGATCGTTTTAAAAGTTTGTGGGCCAATCGTCACAAGCAGTTCAATTTCTCCCAGAACCGATCTCTTAGAACCATCAAAGGCTCTTACCACCAGGTTGCTGGGACGCAACGCCAATCCTTCATATTCTAGCTTCACCAGGGCCTTTTTGGGTAAGACGTTAAGGGATGACCCTGTGTCTACCAGCACATGGGAAAGGACTGCACCTTTACATTCCATGGTGATGTGCAAAGCCTTGTTATGGTTGCGGCCTTCCGTTGTCAAGTCAGTATTGGTGAACCCTAGCCCATTGCTAGCAGTAACATTTCCAACCACGGTTTCCAACTGATTGACGGTGATCTCTTCAGGCACGTAAGCTGCGTGCAAGATTTTGAGTAGGGCATTCCGATGGGCTTCGGAGCATATAAGCAATGATAGGATTGAGATCTTGGAAGGCGTCTGATGAAGCTGATCCACTATTTTGTAATCACTCTTTTTGATGATTCTCATGAACTCATCAACTTCTTGATCAAATGGTGTTTTCAAAGCTTCCTTAACCGCTTGATCTTCCTGCACCGGGCTCTTTCCTTTTGCCTTGGCAGCAGCTTCTGCTTCGGCAGTGGGTCTTTGAATTTGTGGAGCAAAGAGACGTCCGCTTCGAGTGAAGCCTCCGCCTCCTCCCACATTATCTATTTGTGGTGCAGGGGTTGATGTATCAATAGTGATTCTTTGTCCCTCGCAGTATATGTCAGAGCCGTAGTGCCAAGGGATGGCCCTACTGCTTTCATAAGGTACTGGTCCAGGTACTGTGACAGTGACTGGACTGATGACAGCTGCAGAGGGGACCGTGATAGTTTGTGGATCATAATAAATTGTGACTGGTGCTCTGATGGGAGCAGCACCTTCTGAGTTGTAGGCAGAGTTGTTTTCAGGATCATAAAATATTGTGACAGTTGAGACGTCTTCATGATTTGTTGCTGGTGTTGTAGGAGACATTATCGGAAGGATGGGTGTTGTTGTTGTAGGAGATTCAAAATGGAGTGGTGCTGAAGTTGTAGAAGGAAAATTTGTTGTTAGCTGATCAGTTGAGATGACAGATGAAGTACTTGTTGATGAAGCCGAAGAGTTGTCGGGAACAATGGTTGTTGCAGTTGTAGGAGATACAGGAATTGCTGCTGATGAGATTGTTGGATTTGTTGGAAATGATGTGGTGATTTGAAGTTGGCCACTCTCAATGAGACTATTTATGCCATTCCTCAAGTTATCGCACCCATTTACTGAAATATTGCAGTAAGCGCACCCTAACTCACACCCCGGGAACATTTGACATTCGAGGAGCTGAGCCTTAATCTCTACCAACAGTGTCCGAATCTGACCCACACTGGTTATTAAATAAGACGACTTGTCTTCTTCAATTGCATTGATTCTGGGACCCCCGTGGTTTGGCATGGGGTTTTTATTGACATTGGGTGGTGGTGCGAAATTCAGGGCCTTAGAGTCTACCAGGTCTTGTACCTTCATGTGCAAGGCTCTGCACTTTTCTGTACTGTGGCCAGGTGCGTTTGAATGGAAGGCACATCTGGCGTTGGAGTCATAATTCCTGGGTAGACTGTTGGGATCTGGAGGTGCCAGTGTCCTTAGCTCAACCAGGTTGAGTTTCAGGAGTTGTGGCAGTAATGTAGCATATGGCATAGGGATCGGATCGATCACCCTATTGGCTTGAGAAGACCTCTGTTGGAATGGCCTTTGCTGATTATTGTTGTTGGCGTTGCTGTTGTTGTAATTTCTCGGAGGATACTGAGCTTGTTGATGGTACTGAGGTTGTTGCTGATAGTTTTGCTGCGGAGGTTGATAGGCTGGTTGTGGATGAGCTGGAGCGGGAATGGTGACTGCTGCCACAGATCTATGAACATATTGGGGCCTACCCCTGTTGGTGTGGATGGCATTGGTCTCACCAGTCCTTCTTGGGCCCGCAAAAGGCTTTCTTGCATTACTGGATGAGCTTGCACCGTTGTCTGAGATCTTACCCATCTTCAACAGGCTTTCAATTCTCTCCCCGGCTATGACAACATCTGCAAAGCTGGTAGATGAGAAGGCAGCTAGCCTGTCAATGTAAGTCCCCTGAAGGGTGTTCATGAACATATCAGCCATCTCCCTTTCTGACATAGGTGGCTGGACAGCAGCAGCAAGCTGTCTCCATCTTTGAGCATACTCTCGGAAGCTCTCTCTAGATGACTGTGACATTCCCATTAGGAGGGTCCTGTTGGGTGCCATATCCAGATTATACTGATACTGTCTGATGAAGGCCTCTGCCAGGTCCTTCCAGCATCTAATAGTTGCTCTTGTCAGATGGGAATACCATTCCCTCGAAGCTCCAGTCAAGCTATCCTCAAAATAGAACATCCACAGCTTCTCGTCCATGGTATAGGCTTTTAGCCTCCCGAGAAAAGATTGCAGATGGGTCCGGGGACAGGAAGTCCCATTATACTTCTCAAAGCATGGTGGCTTAAACTTGTGGGGAATCCTGACCCCGTCTACCAAGCCCATATCCATAACAACAAAACCCAAAGAGTTTTGAGACTCCAAGGATCTTAACTTCTCAGCTATCTCATCCAGTCTTCTGTCATAAGCTTCCTCCCCAGCTCCCATCACTGTGAACTGATCTTCCTGGGGGTCTTCTTGCAGTACCCTCCCTACTGTGGCAGTCCCTTGTATATTGACAGGGATGTTGGCCTCTGGATGGAGGTGGGGTCCAAAGACTGGGGGATTGACATGAGGTTGGACTCTTTCATTGTTGCTTGTCCCAGCAGTCCCTGGCTGATGGTCTTCCTGATTCCTCCCTTCTACCAGTGCTCTCAACCTCTCCTGGCTTTGAGCCATATTGTTCATTACCTCCATAAACTGTGTCATTTGGTTCCTCATTTCCAACCTCTCGTTGGTCATTTGATTTCTGACCTCTGTAAGGTCCTGCTGCATCTGATCCATCTGTATGCCCGGAAGATTGCTACGGGTGGGGTATCTGTATGGTCGATTGAGTGGGAACCCTCGTCGTCGAGCAATAATTCCTGAGATCACAACAGAGTTAGTATCAAATAAACAAAAACCTACAAAACAAGGCAAAAGGTTAGTATGCAATGCAGTGTGTCTATTTGTTCCCAAGGTATCCGGCTCGGCACTTGGTTTTGACCCTTCCAGACCCTTGAAGATGCTTGTGATATTGCTTGAAGAAAACTCAGATGAAACAAGCCAACACAAATATATATTACAGAAAGTAAAATAATACAACTTGTTCTTTTTACAACACAAGCCCTCTAAGGGGTCAAAATACATCATAATCAAAGTACATAAAATGAAAGCAGCAACAAACAGAAGTCAAACACTAAGGCCAAACTCATCCTCCTGAACTTCCTTGAGAAGTGCTTCGGTCACAGGATCGGCCGGACGCTCCGTAAGGTTCCTGATGAGAAGATTCCTTGTGGTAACAGCTGCAGTTAGCTTCTTGTGCTGACTTTGGTCCTTTGACCTCTTCACTCTAGCTCTGATCTTTAGTTCTGATATCTCCCTCTGGGCTGCTGCCAGGGCTTCTTGTTGCTCTTTTGCACTAGCTTCCAGTTGCTCTATCTTGTCTTGGACCCTCTTGTCCTCCAGAGTACGAGCCTCGGTGATCCTGACCCACCTAGTCTGACTCTCCTTCAGATACAAGTCAGTCCTGGCTTTCTGGAACTGAGCTTCCTTGCAGGCATTCTTCAGGATTTGTTCTCCAGCCCTAAATTTCTTAATGTAATCCTCAGACTTCTCAATTCTAGCCAAGTGCTCCACCTTCAACTTTTCTAACCTCTCAATATCCAACCTACCATCACTCCTCTCCCAGAGGGTATTCTGTAGAGCTTGAGTCAGCTTCTCATTTCTCTCTTTCAATTTCTCAAACTCCTCTAAGCTGACAGTTGCTGGAGGTGGTGATGTGGAAGGTCCAGGCATATCTTCAATAGTGAAAGGCAATCCAGAAATTTGAGCCCTAGCATGAGACCAATCATAGTAATGTGCTGATGCCACATTGTTGCACTTCCCCAGGATGGTTACCCCTTTAGTCTGCACATTGTCCCAGGCCCAGGCTGCTTGCCTGACAACAGCCAGATTAGGCTTGATTTCAACATAAAGGGTTTCAGTCAGATCCTGTGCTCTGGAAGGATGGACTAATGCATAGCCCAGTTGTCTTTTGAACAGCAGAGGGTTGTAGTTGATGCAACCCTTCACTCCAATCAGAGGCACATTGGGAAATTGCCCACAACTTGTAATGATGTCTCTGCCCTTAGTACTCTGTGTACACCATCTGATATCATCTGAGGTTAGAGCAACCAGCCTCCTAGCCCAGTTCTTCTGCTGGTGAGGGTTCAGGAATGCATCAGTCTTTGGCAAATGTCTGAGTAGCCAAGTATAGAACAAAGGAGCACAACATCTTACTAATCTTCCCCTTTGCTTTTCATTCCTCTGGTGGACAGAGTAGTAAAGATCTCCCAGTAAGGTGGGTACTGGGTTTCTCAAGATGAAAAGATGGATTGCACTCTTGCTAACAAACCTAGGCTCATCTGCAAAAAGAATGACCCCATATATGCTAAGGGCCAACAGAGCACAGACTACCTTCCACTCCCCTAGGGAGGCCTTCAGACTAGCCTGAGAAGTCAAGAAATCCAGATGAAAACCAGAGATTCCAGCTTTAGAGGTCAAATTCTGTCCAATCAGAACTGGTTCCAAATGTAATGCTTTGGCTATCTCCTCATTACTTGGGAAAGTCATCTCAGGGTTGAAGGGTATTCCACCCCTGATGGGCACACCAACCAATGATGAATACTCCTCCAGCAAAGGTCCCAACTGAAAATTTTGAAATGTGAAGCACCTCAGAGGAGGATCATAAAACTGTAGGCAGGTATGTATCAAGCTCCTCCGTGAAGGGTCCAAATCCATAACCACATCAAGGATTCCTCCATAATGTTCTCTAAAAAGTGGTATATGGTCTGGAGTAATCAGGGTCTGAATCCTCCTGATGCTAGCTAGCTCAGGCTCAAAGAAGTGATAGGAGATGTTACTTTTCTTAGGTGCCATGTTGCTGAAGACTGGGTGCTGATGATGATGTTTGAAGACAACACTGAAGATGGGCCACTGATAGGCTGGGACTGAGGATGCAAGTGACTGAAGCAGGTGACTGATAGCTGAAGCAAATGTTGATGAAGATAGGTCTAAGCTGATGATGGGGTCAAAACCAAGCCAAAATGATAGGATGGATATCCTGAAACACAAATAAACACATGTTAAAATGATGCAATGATGATGTATGCAAATGATATGCAGGGGTTTGTGACTGAGCTAGATCTGATCAAGTGCTCTGATATAGGTCCACATATGTTCAAGAAATCCAGATGGAGGTCTATAAGTCCAGTAACCAAGGTGGGGGACTCAAATAAAGAGTCACATGTCCAGGGTTTAGAATCACAAGAACTGTTCCAAGATGGAGTATTCTTGATCAAAACAAAGTAACAGGGTATTCTGAGGTCAAGGGTACCTGCAAACCTGTAAACATCCCAACCCTCTCACAGGTGGTGTTCTAAAACAAGGATCCTCAGACTTGGATCAGTTATGAGAAGTGTAAACACTTCTAACCCGGAGGTACAGTGTTTACAATAACCATAAAAGTTCCTCCTCTAATTCACCTCAGTTTCTGAAGGTCAATACTAAAAGGTCATCCAGACTTAGCAGGCTTCCCAGATGGCCCTAGCATTGCAAGAAATCTGCAACACAGAGTTCTCAAGAAGAAACCCATATCTGAACCGTGTTTCATATTCCCGCACCAGACCGAGATGGAATGGGAAAGAATATGATTCACTCTAGCCTAGGTGTCACTCAGGTCCCAGGTATAGGACCTTAACTCTCAATGGAACACCCACCCACCAAAGCAAATAACAGATCCAGCCAGCAGCACAGTATGACAATATGATAATATGCAAAGCTATAAAGAAAACAGTAAAGCAACTGTACATAAAGCAAAAATAAATACAAATACAAATAAGCACATAATACCCCAGTAAACACAAATCAAACAAGCGCTAGGAGGAACCCACAAAAAGAACCAGAAGCCCTGGTTGCAGTATAAGGGTCCCCAGCAGAGTCGCCAAGCTGTCGCTCCCACTAAATGAAGCCGGGTCAAATAGGGTACAGACGCGAACGGTCGGCGAAAGGGACAATGAGAAACACACAGCCGTGAACTCACTGGAGATGAAAAGAGTCGCCAGCTAGGCATTTTTATCCCGGAGGAAAGGCAATGCTGCATAGACCTAGAAAGATATGGATAAGACGGTTGCGAACCAGAGAGACTGAGAAAGGGGGTTGGTTACAACCTGGGAAGGTATTAGCACCCAGACTGTCCGTCGTACTCGACGGGATCCACGCTTGAAAGATTTGTGTTTTAAAGGGGTAGTGTCAGTGCAATTTGTATATCAAAGCTGGAAAGAATGCAAGTGTCAGTGTATAAGGAGTGTGAAGTATATAAGTGAAGTGTCAGTGTAAGATAAGAATGAAATGCTCAAGACTATGAGGCTTAAAGAATAAGGCTAGAAAAGGGGGGAATATACAGAGACTTTTGTTCGATAACCGTTAAGTTATGCCTACGTATCCTCTCGTGCAATGAGGAAGTCAGAACACCGTAGTTCGACCCAAAGAGACTGAAGATAAATTGACTTGTGAACTGCTTGCTTGTCAATGCTCAAGTGTATGATCTGTCTGGCACAGATGCAAACTGTCTTGCATTTAGACGGAAGAAGCAAGTTCTCGTTTGTGAGTGAATGAGATGAGGAAAGAATCCCGAAGGAGACGATTATTGTTTGTTTTTTTGAGTTTTCAGTCTTTTATTGCTTTTGAAAGTTTGTCATAAATTAATGAGCCTAAGCCTAAACCAATGGGTTAGTAAACTCATCACATCTTCCCTCTGATTAGGGGTAATGAGAATACCTTAAGTGTGAAGTCAGATTCTCACACTTAATCACCTTTGATGTAGGATTAAGATCATTAACCTACTTGTGATTATTTAGATGTTTTTGGTGTTTTTGTTTAGTGTTAAGTAATGAGATTAAGCCATAATCAAGGATTAAACAGACTCATTACACCATCCTAATAGAAGGATAATAGATGAGAATGTTTAAGCTGAGGAAAACTCCTCAACTTAATCCATGATTAGGGATTAAACTCATGACAAAACAAGCCTTTGATTAAATGTATTTATTTAATGATATGATGATGAAGTGATTTTTAGGGTTTGTAAGACAACTTGAGGGGGACTTGTCCATTAACACTAGGGTTAGTCCTTCTTAACCAATTAAGGAAGAATTAGAACCCTAATGTAAGGCCCAAGTTACAAGCTTGATGTCTTGATGACTATTAAGTGGATTGATTAAAGGATTTAAACACATTAAGGGTTTAACACTTAGGATTAAAGTTATACACTCCATCCTAAGAGAAGGATGCAAGCATAAGCTTAATCACAAAGCCTTAAAGCCTTTAGGGTTTAGTCCCTGATTATGAGATGAGAAGAGAAGACTCAAAGAGACACAAAGGTAAAACTAAGAGGGGAGACTAATCAAAACCCTAATCATTGTCATGCTTGGTTGTTCATAGGGTTTGTGAGGTTTTCAAGAGAAGTCTTCAGTGGAACCACCAGGAAGCAGATGAAAGGATCAAGAGAAGCAAAGCAACTTGCTTCATTCAAGAAGACAAGTTACTTGAAGAAAGAAAATAAGATGAAGAAGAATGAGCAAGCTCAATCTCAAACACATACAAAAATGCAGCAAGGATGCATGAAAAGAGATGAAGAGAAGTTATGAGAAGTGAAGGCAAATTCACTTCTCAAAGTCACTTACCACCTGAAAGGTTAGAAAAGAAATGCAATGCAATGCAAAATGGGATGAGATGACATGATGAGAAACAAAACCAGAAGCATTTGCATGATGCTAATGATGCTATGAGATGCTACAAACATGAGGCAGCACATGGAAATGATCACTCAAGCTCATGAATGCAAATGGGGCAAGTTAAGAAGCATGGACATACATGAAAAGTTATGAAGTACATATGGCATACAACATGGCAAATACATGAAGCAATGATCAAACATGCCTTCAATATGTCTTATGATGTCAAATGAATTAAATGGAAGCATGGAATGTCATGGCAAGTCATGTTATGCAAGAGAATGCAAGATGGATGCATATGGAAGCCCAAATTAGGGTTTATGATCAATGTAACAAACAAAAACCAAAACCAGAAGCAAACAACATTATAAAAAATTGAAAATGCACTCAAAGGACCCCTAATCCTATACTAAACCACTTCCCAAAGGAGAAGTTTCAACTCTTAACCAAGTTCAAGTTATGATTTTTCTAAGTTTTCTAGGGTTTTAGGGTTCCTACACAAGAAAATTACCAAAAAAAATGAAAATGAAAGATCAAATCATGGCCATTTAATCTCACAAACTACATGCTAAACAAAATGCAATGCAAAAAGGATCAAGGTCCAACTCTTCATGGATAGGCAGAAATGATTTTTGGAACTTTGGATCAAAATAATGCATCAAAATGATTTTAATTCAATGAAAAATTCTCAAAATGCATCAAGATCAAAAAAGAAATTTGGTTTGAAGGTTGGACAATGTTTCTAAATGTCTTAAAACATTTCATGAATTTTTTGGTGATTTTTAAATACCTAAAAGTATTTTTAATAAATTAATTTTCATTAATCAATTAAAAATAAACTTTTAAATATTTAAAAATACTTTTTTAATGCTAAAAATGAAAATAAAAATATTTTTGTGTTTTAAAAATTAATGAAACTCTTGACAAAAAGTTTCATAATTTTTAAAGCAATTTTGCTATTTTAAATAAATTAAGGAAGTTTAATGAAAGAAAATGAAAAATAAAATAAATAAATGAAAAGGTAAGCTGATCTGATGGTGGAGATTTAAACTGGGTTTGAAATGGTTGACCAGCGCGTCATCCAAGGGCTGAGGTTGGTCCTGATTAAATTAATTTAATTATGATTAATTAAACTAACTAAAGGGGATTAGGGCTAAATGAACGAATCTGGGCCATACATGCACGCGGGAAGTCAACGAAGTCAAGCAATCTAACGCATGAGATTCAAATGGATTTAATGACAGGGATTAGGGCTAACAACATTCAGGTGACCGGAGGGAAGCTCCGGTCACCTTCTCCGGCAACAACAAAACCCTAGATTCTGATTCAGGCTTCTAAACATCAAATTAAACACAGCCAAGTGATCCTCTAACAACCTAGGACACGAATCCACCCTCAAACATCATTTGAACATCAAGAATCAAACAAATCGAAGGAAACAAATTTCACGGGTGAAATTTCAGAGTAACAATACAAACTCATTTCTTACTCATTTTCGATTCTAAGAACATCCCCATGACCAGCAAGACATAAGCAATCAATTTATAACTTAAAATGTAAGCTCTGAGAAAAAAGAATCCATGGTCATACCTGAGCTGGAGAGCTTCAATATTGAGCTTTCAGTGCTTCCTTTGTGTGCAAATGAACCTTCTTGACTCCCTTGAACACAATGAGATGCTTCAAAGTCCTTGGGGAAGGCTGGTTTAAGGAGAAGTGTTCTGGTGCAGCAGGTTTTACAGTCAGGATTTGTGGAGTTTCAGACTACTCCAATGGTGGATTCTTGCTCCTTTGGGTGTGTTTGACTTGTTGGTGAAGAGAAATGGGGTGTTTGATGGCTGGAAAGTGAGATTCGAAAGTTCTGGCTTTGAGGATGAAAAATGGTGAAGCTCAGTTCTTGCTTAGTTCAGGCCTGAGTCTTGCTGGTTTTGGCTCAGTGAAGCAAGGTGAGTTGATCAGTGGAGTTGGTTTTTGTGTTTGTGAGTTGTGTAGAGAGATTAGAAGAGTTTTGCTTGATGGAGTGAGTTTGTGAATGTGTTGATCTTGTGTGTTTCAGCCTTGCTTGTTGTATGAAATGGCTAGCATTTGTTCCACATAAAAAACTCCCATTGGTCAGATGATGTGACCTGGCCTGCTGTGATAGGTAAGTTAACTTTTGCAAATTGTCAACCTTGGTGTAAGAGAGGCATGGGTTGTGTTCTAGGCTAGTACAAAGGTGTGGGCTGGTGCAGCTTGGTGAGGGGAAAGGCTATGGTTGGTTCAGCAGCCAAGGCAACAAGTGGATGGAAGTGTGATGATGATTTTGCAACTTGATCACTTTTGGTTCACATGAAACTTTCTTGCTCCCAAGGCCATGAAACATGAGAATTAGTGATTTTTGGTCCATTCTGAATTTTTGGTCACATGTGATGTTTTTGTGATGGTTAGACATGAATTAGAAGTTACAAATGCCTTGGTACAAAGTTTTTGCAAGTTTCTCATTTGAGGCATATCTTGAAAATTAGTGATTTTTGCCAACTTTGACACACCATAACTTTTGATCCAAAATGAATTAGATCATGTTCTTGTACTTTTTGAAAAGTGAAAGATCTAATCTACAACTTTCATGACCAAAGTTTTTCCATTTGAAGTATTTTTGGATCAAAAAGCAAGGGTTGAAAAAGTGGCATAAAATGACATTTCATGAAAAGTCAATCATGCCCTAAAAAGTCAACTTTGCAAAAACTTGTAATTCTTGAGTTTTGTGAACTTCAACCTTCTTCCATGATCAAATAAAGATCATATACACTCAAAATGATGAAGATCAACCCTTGGTTGGGTCATTGGGGGCCTCAGATGCCCTGATTTTGCACTGACTTGTCTGAAAAGTCAACCCTTGATCAGATGACTTCCCCATGGAATTTCTTCATGAAAATTGATATGCATACTCCCTATACCATATAGAGACCAATAGAAACAAGAATGACCAAAAAATTTTAAGTTATGGCCTCTGAAACCAAAACCCTAATTTTAGGTCATCTGTGCAGTCAAGCCTGGCTCTGCCTCCATACCAATCCCAGTTCTTGTGATTCTTTGGAATTCTTGACTTTGAGAGGATGTAATATGATATAAGAACACACATGGACCCCTTTGGAGTGATTGATGACCTTTGGAGAGGCTCAAGAAGCTCTTGGATAGCTCAGATCACAAACCCTAGGTGCAGATGACTTTGAATCTATGCAATGAATCAAAAATGTACTATGAGATGTTATGATTGTGTTTATGCATATGAAATGATCACAAGCCATGGTGAATGGGTGAGAGCAAATTTGGGGTGTTTACAGCATGCTTTCAAAATACAGGAAATAATAATTACTCTGCAGGAGTAACCCTTATAATTTCCTGGGAAGACCAGTTAAGGACTTGGCTCCCCGGGATCCTTGGACGTATCCAGCTCTCCAGGTTGCGGTTGCTTTCCTCCTCGTCTTCCAAATTGTTCACAGCATCCGGGGTGAGCATTCCCCCACTGACAAACTTGGGCTCCTTAGCAGCCTCTGGTTGATTTTGTTGAGTTGGTCTGTAACCCAACCCAAATCGGTCTTCTTTCTTTTCCACGGGAAACAGCTTGCCCCAGCCTTGGGCGGTACCTTCCTCAACAACCTTCAGGGCTTGCTGGTATGATGTTATGGAAGTTCCCAGTACAGCAGATGCTTCATTGATGTTCAAGGCCTCAAACCCTTGGCTCATAGTTTCATGGATCTCTCCATCCATTTCTATGTACTTATACGTAGCCAGATGGCTAAAAAAGATGTCTTCCTCCCCACAGATGGTGATGATCTGGCCTTCCCACTCGAATTTCAACTTCTGGTGAAGGGTAGACGTAACAGCACCAGCGGCGTGGATCCAAGGTCTACCCAACAGACAGTTGTAGGCCGACTGAATGTCCATCACAAAGAAGGTAGTTTTGAAGGTCTGCGGGCCAATCATCACAGGTAGATCAATCTCCCCAAGCACTGATCTTTTAGAGCCATCAAATGCTCTCACCACCAAATTACTCGGACGCAATGCCAAGCCATCATACTCCAGCTTCACTAAGGCCTTCTTTGGTAGAACATTGAGTGATGACCCAGTGTCCACCAGTACATGAGACAGAACAGCACCCTTGCATTCCAAGGTGATATGCAAAGCCTTGTTATGGTTGCGTCCCTCTGTTGGTAAGTCAGCATTAGTAAAGCCCAGTCCATGACTGGTGTTGACATTTGCAACCACGGTTTCCAGCTGATTAACAGTAATCTCCTCCGGCACGTCTGCTGCGTGCAGGACCTTCAACAATGCGTTCCTGTGAGCTTTAGAACACATCAACAGTGATAATAGGGAGATTTTTTAGGGAGTTTGGTGAAGCTGATCCACCACCTTGTAATCACTTCTTTTTATGATTCTCATGAACTCGTCTACATCTTGTTCAAAAGATGTCTTCTGAGTTTCTTTGACAGTTGGCTCTTCGGGTACCACACTCTTTCCTTTTGCTTTGGCAGCAACCTCTGCTTCAATATTAGGCCTTTGTGTTTGTGAGGCAAAAAGGCGTCCGCTTCTGGTGAAGCCTCCTCCTCCCCCAACATTATCAATTTGTGGATAAGAGGTTGATGAATCCAGAGTGATTTTCTCCCCGTTGCAGTAGAGATCAGAGCCATAATGCCAAGGTATGGCATTACTGCTTTCATAAGGAACGGGTCTAGGTACCGTAATGGTGACCAGACTGATTGCTGCAGAGGAGGGTACCGTAACGGTGTGCGGATCATAGTAAATTGTGACTGGTGATCTGGTAGGAGGTGCCATGATTTGTTGTTGAAAATTGCTGCTGGGAGGAACATCTGATGGGTCATAAAAGATTGTGACTGTTGAAACATCTTCGTTGATTTCTGCTGGCGTTGTAGATGATTCTGCTAATAAAATGGATGCTAATGTTGTAGAAGAAATGGTTGTTGAATTTTGACTTGTTGAAGTGATGGATGGAGCCATTGCTGATGATATTGATGAATCAGTAGGAATGATTGTTGCTGCTGTTGTAGAAGAATCAAGAATTGTTGTTAAAGGAATTGCTGGATTTGTAGGCGCCGTTGTTGAGATTTGAAGGATACCATCCTTAATAAGACCATCTATGCCGCTTCTCAAATTTTCACACCCGTTGACTGCAATGTTGCAATACCCACAATCGAGCTCACACCCGTGGAACACTTGGCACTCTAGAAGCTGAGCTTTAATTTCTACCAAAGGTGTTTGAATTTGTGCAACACTGGTGATCAAGGTAGATAGTTTGTCTTCCTCAATGGAATTAATCCTCGGCCCACCATGATTAGGCATAGGATTTTTGTTGACATTTGGAGGAGGTGCAAAGTTGAGGGCTTTAGAATCCACCAGATCTTGGACTTTCATTTGCAAGGCCCTGCATTTTTCAGTATTGTGGCCAGGTGCATTGGAGTGGAAAGCACACCTGGCGTTGACATCATAATTCCTTGGGAGATTGAGGGGATCTGGTGGTGCTAACGTCCTTAACTCAACCAAGTTAAGCTTCAGGAGTTATGGCAATAAGGCAGCATAAGGCATAGGGATAGGGTCAATCACCCTGTTTTCCTGTGAGGGTCTTTGTTGGAAGGGTCGCTGTTGTTGATTGCTATTTTTGTTGTTGTAGGTTCTCTGTTGTGAATACTGAAGTTGTTGTTGATAATGTGGTTGTTGTTGTTGTTGATATGCTGATTGCTGAGGAATCGGAGCTGGAATAGTGACAGCTGCAACTGATTTGTGAACATACTGAGGTCTGCCCCTGCTGGCATGAATGGCATTTGTCTCACCGGTCCTTCGGGATCCCACGAAAGGCTTCCTGGGATTACTAGATGAACTTGCACCATTATCAGAAATTTTGCCCATTTTTAAAAGGCTCTCAATCCTTTCCCCAGCTATAACTACGTCAGCAAAACTGGTGGAAGAAAAGGCAGCCAATCTATCAATATACGTTCCTTGCAAAGTATTCATGAACATGTCCGCCATCTCCCTTTCTGACATGGGTGGTTGGACAGCAGCAGCAAGCTGTCTCCACCTTTGGGCATATTCCCTAAAGCTTTCTCTGGAAGATTGAGACATTCCCATTAGGAGGGTCCTGTTAGGAGCCATGTCCAGGTTATATTGATAGTGTCTGATGAAGGCTTCAGCTAAGTCCTTCCAGCATCTAATGGTAGCCCTGGTCAAGTGTGAATACCACTCCCTTGAAGCCCCAGTCATACTGTCTTCAAAGTAGAACATCTACAACTTCTCATCCATAGTATATGCTTTGAGTCTTGCCAGGAAAGACTGCAGGTGAGTTCGTGGACAAGAGGTTCCATTGTATTTCTCGAAGTACGGGGGTGTAAACACCCCAAATTTGCCCTCACCCATTCACACCATGGCTTGTGATATTTTCATATGCATAAGTTCAATCACATCATCCCATATTGCATTTTTGCTTCACTGCATTGTTTCTAAGTCATCTGCATCTAGGGTTTGTGATCTGAGCCATCCCTGAGCCATTTGAGCCACTCCAAAGGTCTTCAATCATCTCAAAGGGGTCCATGTATGTGCAAGCATCATATTATATCCTCACAAGGTCAAAGAAGTCAAAGAATCACTAGAACTGAGATTGGCATGGAAGTAGAGCCAGGTTTAACTACACAGATGACCTAGAATTAGGGTTTTGGTTTCAGAGGCCATAACTCCAAATTTTTTGGTCATTATTATTCCTATTGGTCTCTATATGTTATGAGGATCATACATATCAATTTTCATGAAGAAATTCAATGGGGAAGGCATCTGATCAAGGGATGACTTCTTGAGCAAGTCAGTGTAAAATCAGGGCATCTGAGGCCCCCAATGACCCAACCAAAGGGTGTTCTCCATCATTTTGATTGTGTATGATCTTTATTTTATCATAGAAGGTGTTATAAGTTCACAAAATTGAAGAATTTCAAGCCATTTGCAAAGTTGCCTTTTTGAGAAAGTGACTTATAATGAAAACTTGCCATTTTGGGAAAGTTTTTCAACCTCCTCTTTTTGATTCAAAAATGCTTCAAATGAGAAAACTTTGGTCATGAAATTTGTAGAATGGATCCTCCCATTTAAAAAAAGTACAAGAACTCATTCTAATTCATTTTGGATCAAAAGTTATGGCTTGTCAAATTTGGCAAAAATCACATAATTTCATGTTTTACACCAAAGAGGGAAAGTTGCAAAACCTCATGCCAAGGCAAAATGTGACTTCAAATTGACTTCTAACCATTGCACAAGCATAACACATGACCTAAAAATCATAATGCACCAAAGAATCTCCAAGTTTCATGACTTATGCTTCAAGAAATCATAAAAGGGCCAAACTTTGTGAAAATTGCAAAATGGCAATGTTTTTCAAAATAAATAACTTCATTTTCACTTTTTCTAAGCAAGATTAAAATTGATCACTAAAATAAACCAATCTAAACCCTTGCAGAAAGTGCCTTTCAGATTGCACCGACAACAACATAGCTATGACTTCGTATGACTTTGACAATCCAATCAATCAAGCCAATGAAGGGGTTGAAGAAGATTATGAGCTACCTGAAGAGCTAGCCAGGTTGTTAAGGCAAGAGGAGAAGGTTATCACTCCTCATCAGGAGGAGATTGAAATAGTTAATCTTGGTACGGAAGAAGACGTGAAAGAAGTTAAGATCGGGGCCTGCCTACAAGATTCAGTAAAAGAGCAACTGATTGATATGCTTCGGGAGTATGTCAGGGTTGGACACCGATATTGTCATGCACAAGCTGCCTTTAAAAGAGGACTGCCCGCCAGTAAAACAGAAGTTGCGCCGTACTCACCCAGATATGGCAATGAAGATAAAGGAAGAGGTGCAAAAGCAGTGGGACGCCGATTTCCTTGCTGTGACTAGTTATCCACCGTGGGTCGCTAACATTGTACCTGTGCCTAAAAAGGATGGCAAGGTAAGGATGTGTGTGGATTACCGGGAACTGAATAGAGCCAGCCCGAAAGATGACTTCCCTTTACCTCACATTGATGTATTGGTTGATAATACGGCTCATTTCTCGGTATTCTCCTTCATGGACGGATTTTCAGGATACAATCAGATCAAGATGTCGCCTGAAGACATGGAGAAGACAACTTTCATCACACCCTGGGGCACATTCTGTTATAAGGTGATGCCTTTCGGACTGAAGAATGCTGGTGCAACTTATCAACGCGCTATGGTAACATTATTCCATGACATGATCCACAAAGAAATTGAATGTTATGTGGATGACATGATTGCCAAGTCCCTCACAGAAGAAGACCACCTGGTAAATCTGTTGAAGTTATTCAAGTGTCTGAGGAAGTACAAACTGAAGTTAAACCCCAACAAATGCACATTCGGGGTGCGATCCGGTAAGCTGCTGGGATTTATTGTAAGTGAGAAAGGAATTGAAGTTGACCCTGATAAAGTTAAAGCCATTCAAGAAATGCCTGCACCAAAGTCTGAAAAGGAAGTTCGGGGGTTCCTAGGTAGATTGAACTACATCTCAAGGTTCATATCTCATCTTAAAGCAACCAGTGAGCCTTTGTTCAAACTGCTAAGAAAAGAACAAACGGTCAGGTGGAATGAAGACTGCCAGAGGGCTTTTGACAAAATCAAGGAATACTTACAAGAGCCTCCAATCCTTATGCCTCCAGTTGAAGGAAGACCTCTAATCATGTACTTGACAGTATTAGAAGAATCAATGGGGTGTGTGCTGGGCCAGCATGACGAGTCTGGTCGAAAAGAGTATGTAATATACTACCTAAGCAAAAAGTTTACCGACTGTGAACAACGTTATTCACTGCTCGAGAAAACTTGTTGTGCTTTAGCGTGGGCTGCTCGCCGACTAAGGCAGTATATGTTGACCCACACTACTTTATTGATCTCAAAGATGGACCCAGTTAAGTACATATTTGAGAAGCCAGCACTTACCGGACGGGTTGCAAGATGGCAAATGATCCTCACAGAGTATGATATTCAGTACACATCTCAAAAGGCCATCAAAGGCAGTGTATTGTCTGATTATCTTGCTGAGCAACCCATTGATGATTACCAGCCTATGAGATTTGACTTCCCTGATGAAGACATCATGTTCATAAAAGCAAAAGACCATGAAGAGCCTATTCACACTGAAGGGCCTGACCCAGAAGAAGAATGGACTATGATGTTTGATGGGGCTGTTAATATGAATGGTCGTGGTGTTGGTGCAGTACTCATTACACCTAAGGGAGTTCACATGCCTTTCTCGGCAAAACTCACCTTTAACTGCACTAACAACGAAGCTGAATACGAAGCTTGTATTATGGATCTTGAGGAAGCCATTGACCTCAGGATCAACACTTTGACTGTGTTCGGAGATTCAACTCTGGTAATTAATCAAACCAATGGCAAATGGTACACCCACCAAGATCATCTGATACCTTACCAGGATTATACAAGGAGGTTATTGACTTTCTTCACAACGGTCAAGCTTGAGTATATCCCTCGAGACGAAAATCAGTTTGCGGATGCTCTGGCTACCATTTAATCCATGATCAAAGTTCAAGCTGCCAACTTTGTGCCTCGAATTTCAGTGTCCAGACTTGACAGACCAGCATATGTGTTCTCAGCAGATGTTGTTAAAGATGATAAGCCTTGGTTCTATGACATCAAATGCTTCTTGGAGGATCAAACATACCCACCTGGGGCATCTTCCAATGATAAGAAGACATTAAGAAGGCTAGCTGGTAGTTTCTTCCTGAATGCCGATGGTTCCCTGTACAAGAGGAACTTTGATATGGTACTCCTCAGATGCGTTGATAGAACAGAAGCAGACTTGTTGATGCACGAGGTGCACGAAGGATCTTTTGGTACCCATGCGGGAGGGCATGCTATGGCTAAAAAGTTGATAAGATCAGGCTACTACTGGATCACAATGGATGCAGACTGTTGTGCCTATGCAAGAAAGTGCCATAAATGCCAGATCTATGCGGATAAAGTGCATGTGCCTCCGAATCCTCTGAATGTGATGTCTTCACCCTGGCCCTTTGCTATGTGGGGCATTGACATGATTGGAAAGATTGAACCGACTGCTTCAAATGGCCACAAATTCATCCTGGTTGCCATTGACTATTTTACCAAGTGGGTTAAAGCAGCTTCCTATGCAAATGTTACAAGACAAGTGGTAGCTCAATTTTTGAAAAGAGACATCATCTGTCGGTATGGAGTGCCCGAGCGAATCATTATTGATAATGGTTCCAACTTAAACAATAAAATGATGGCAGAGCTATGCCGGGACTTCAAGATCCAACACCACAATTCTTCTCCTTACAGGCCAAAGATGAATGGCGCTGTTGAGGCAGCTAACAAGAATATCAAGAAAATTGTGCAAAAGATGGTGGTTACCTATAAAGATTGGCATGAAATGCTACCATTTTCCTTGCATGGGTACCGTACGTCAATCAGAACATCCACTGGGGAAACACCGTATCAGCTTGTGTATGGTATGGAGGCAGTCCTACCTGTGGAAGTTGAATTACCCTCCCTGCGGGTATTAATGGATGTTAATCTAAATGAAGCAGAATGGGTCCGATCCCGGTACGAACAACTAAGTCTGATTGAAGAAAAGAGATTGGCTGCAATTTGTCATGGGCAGCTGTATCAGAAAAGGATGAAGAAAGCCTTCGATCAGAAAGTCAGGCTTCGAGAGTACCAAGTAGGAGATCTTGTGCTAAAAAGATTCCTCCCTCCTCATACTGACCACAGGGGCAAGTGGACTCCGAATTACGATGGTCCGTTCATAGTAAAAAAAGTTTTCTCTGGTGGAGCACTGATGCTCAGTACTATGGATGGAGAAGACTTCCTGTCCCCTGTGAATTCAGATGCAGTTAAAAAATACTTCGCATAAAAAATGACCCGCTAGACATAAAAACAGAATGTGAGTCCAGGCAAAAATAGGGCATCCCGGCGAGTCAAAAACAGAATAAAAGACTCGGGCAAAAATAAGGGGAAAAAAAAGTACACCCGCTGAGTTGAAAAGACACACTAGACGACTCAGGCAAAAAAGGGTACCCCGGTGGATTGAAAACCCGAAAGGGCGATCCACGCAAAATAAGGGAATAAGCGAACAACTGCATTCTGAATTCATTTGTATCACTTGCAACATGGTAAGCTCCGAAAGGTTCGAGCACTGGTCAGAATCAGCCTCCTTCAAAAGCAAGATGAGAAGAACGACAAAAGTCATGCGAGTCATAGCAAAAGGGAAGCTCCTTGAAGCGTCATCAGCATTGCCAGCATCTTTTTGTTTCTCAATTTGTAACGATTTCCTCATTTCAGGGGATCTGTTTCTTTGACTGTATCTTGCCAATTCAGGGCGCGAATTAATAAAATCAGATTTTCAGTCATGTTTCGTCTCGTCCATTTTTATTTGCAAGATGTCCAATGTCATTAATATATTGATTGCATAAATACAGATGTGTCCCTTCTAAAAATACGTGCTTACAGGGAATATACTTTCTCCCGGGAGTGTCTAAACTCCTATGATGGAATCTAGTAAGGGATACCTCGGGGTACTTGTGTGTTTCTTTGTCTTTACAGGATTGTAGGTATCCAAAGCGCAACATGGGGCATGAAAGCTTTTCCCCAGTAGGCTGCCAAATCATTGTTTCCTCAGCACACCTTCCAAGCGGCACCAGAGATGCTTTCTCCCCGTCAGAGTTGCCAGGCATCACTTCACCAACGTTTCCTTCAAAAGAGCAGCACTTGAAAGTGTTCATATCCCCAGCTGAGTTGTCAAGTATCATCCTCAGCAGGGTCCCCACAGAAATCTCCAGAAAGATTTTCCAGTGATTTTTCTTCTTCCCCAGCCGAGTGCTAGACAGGGAACCCTCTCCCCACAGAGTTTCAGCCTCTATCCAGAAGAGCAACGCCTGAAGATCTCACAACAAAGTAAAGAGAGCTTCTACAGGCCCCATCTGGGTCCCTCATTACCAAGATAGGTTTATCAATGACCCACTTTCCCATGCAGAGTCATATATGTCAGATCTATCAATGATCTCATCCCCGGCTGGGATATCCACTTCAAGCAGATCGACCGGAGGTCTCCACAGCAATGGGATCCGAATCCCGGATCGGTATCTTTGCATAATCATAGCATTCGCATCATATTTTCCCCGCAGAGCGTAGCATTCCGTCTAATACGGGGCATTACGGCAAAAATCAAACATATTGCATAATCATAGCCATGTTCTGAATCAAACACTTGTAAATACTGACAATCCATCAACAATATACAGAATATTTCCCCATTCCTCACCAGAGAGCCAAAGCATTTCCCTTACAAATACAGGAACACACTCCTTTTGGCACTAGTCTGTGTCATCATTCCCCAGTAAAATCACCCAAACAGATACTTACACATAACAAATACTTCTTGACACATGTCCGTGTCATATCCCCAGCAGAGAGCCAAAGCGTCCCCTCTGCACTCACAGATACATATATATATATATATATATATATATACAACTTCCTTGACATTCATCCATGTCACCCCCCAGCATAGTGCCTAAATACTTGGGGAACCACATACTTGTTTATAATACCCGTCCGTGTCGTACTCTCCCTAACAAGTTAAACACTCGTTCGTGTCCCACTCATGTTTACTCATACAGATACTCGTCCGTATCTTGTATATACCACTTATATCCCCTCAGATTCGACACTCGTCCGTGTTCTTTGTTAACTAGTTGGTACTCATCCGTATCATCATCTCCGAACATGCGTCAAGCGTTTGATTCTACCGATACTCGTCCATATCATAGTTGAAATTCTGTGATCAGGTATGAGATGTCCTAAGAGATGTCCCAACACTTGACAGATTTAACCAAAACTTAAATAGCAAGAAAAGTAAACAACACAGAAGTTTGTTAACCCAGTTCAGTGTATAACCACACTTACATCTGGAGGCTACCAAGCCAGGAGGAAATCCACTATAAGTAATATTAATTCTAGACTTAAACCACCCTGTTTAATCTATCACTTAATAACTACCCAATGCAATTTCTACCTAAGACACAACTTAGATAAGAGTACCCTACTCACTCCCCCTCAATCACACAGTGATCAAGTTTACAAGTTTAATAAAATTGAAGACATTCTTCAAACAATACAGCTTGATCTTACTTCACAGTTTCAATCAAGTCACAAATGCACTTTTGCTTAAAAGCTCATAAAGTGGCACAATTAAACAACCTGCTATTAAAACACTAGACACCCTATTTTGTCTTCTGAAATTCGTACTCAATTCTGTGAGTTTCTGTTGATTAAATAGGTATCTGTAATTTGGGCTTTCTGTAGAATGATCCAGCCCTAATGCGCATGCAGCTTCCACCTTGAATTTAGGGTTTGTTACTTCCTAGATTCTAGGTGATTTAGGCCTTCTGTTTTAATCTGAATCTTCAATATAAAACTCCCTACATATGCGCCTTGTTCTGTTTTTATCCATCATTAATTAATTCCAGATAACTCTCCTTAAATATCTCTGATCAGTTAGTCAATAATTAATTCTGGTAGCAGGTTTGAAATGTCTCAACATCTGTTGGGACATCCTGAAAAACTGAACTTAAGTCATTAACACAATGTCCCAACATCTGGTGAGACATCCTGAAATAAGTTCATATACTCTGTTTGATAATGTCCCAACATTTGATAGGACATTCTGAACTGAATTCAATAATTCTTGTTGGTCAAAAATTCTGCCAATTCAAGACATCTACAAACTCCCCCTTTGGCTAATTTTTGGCTAACATCTTTTCTGGTTTTCAGAGTGCAGCAGAAGTTCTTTTATCAGAGTATAATCCTACTTTTCTGTTGATTCATATTTGACATTACTCCCCCTCAAACCTATATGTATCCAGTCTTGTTGCAACAGAAATATTTATCAAAACACACTGATTCAGTTCAGAAACAGACAAACAGATTTTTCATTCAAAATTAAACAACAATACATTTTGGTTGTTGTTGTTCTCCCCCTTGTTAGACACAAATTATGGGGCCAAAGACACTATTCCAGAATTACAATGCAGTGCTGTCATTACATTTGTCCTCACATACAATGATCACTCAGATTCATCACTCTCAGTTTCTTCATCAACTTCAGTTTCTTCATCAGCTTCAGTTTCTTCATCAGAGGCAGTTTCTTCATCAGATGCAGCTTTCTGATCTCCTTCACTCTCCAGCCTTTGAATGATTTCCTCAAGCTTCTGCTTTCTAGCTTCAAGCTCTTTGCAAGTGCTCTTGAGTTCAGCAATTAATGCCTTCTTGGAGATTGGAGTCTTAGCAGTTGAAGGACCTGCAGATTTCCTAGAAGGTGCTTCAACATCTGCTGCATGATGACTGAGGAACAGTTTGTAGTGAAATGCCAGGGGGCTTTCTCTCTTGCAGACTGTGTCCTTCTCAGTGAGAATTCCAGGGTATTGACTTAGAACTATACCACACAGCAAGGAGGGAAAAGCTATTGGCAGCTTTGTTGCAGAAGAGCTGGCATGCTTCAAGGTCTGATCAAAAATGTAAGCACCATAATCCAGCTTAGTCTGAGTTCCCACAGCATAGATAAACCTGGCCAGACCAGTGGAGATTGAAGATGTGTGGTTGGTAGGCACCCAGTTTGCTGTACCAATCCTGTTCAGCATGGCATATTTTCTAGTTAGCATGCTCACTGAGAGCTTTCCTTTAACAGGCCATGCCTTGACCTGGTTTGCAGTGATAACCTTGCAGACTTGGTTATCTGTCTTACCTAGCTCATTTGGTCCATCTGTTTCTCTTCCTAGGTATTGATTGATGATCTGAGGAGAGAACTCTACACACCTACCTCTAACAAAGACTTTTCTAAATTCAGAGGACTTACCATTGGCACAATCCTCCTGAAGATTAACAATGAATTCTTTGACAAGAAGTTCATAGCAGGGAGAGAGATCTGAGACTGTTTTGAAGAGGCCTGCAGCAGAGATGAGGTCAATCAGTTCAGTGCACTCAAGTGCATTGCTGCTCAGTTCTCTTTCAAGGGCAACCCTTCTTTGGTACACAAACTTCCATCTGTTAACACTAGAGACATGATGGAATGAGATGTTGTCCAAGGGAGCTTCTGGAATAGCAGTTGAAGCCCTAGATGGTGCTGGTTTCTTCTTGGGAGGAGATGTTGGGACATCTGATTCAGCATCTGAGTCTGATGGGGTGACAACTTTCCTCTTCTTGGTTTGGACTTTACTCCACTGTTTTGTTGGACCAAAGGCAGCTTTAGCTTTGCCTTTCTTTGGGGTAGCTTTCTTCTTCTTAGGAATTTCAGGTTCAGTTTGCATCTTTCCTTTCCTGGACCTGAGCCTTTTGGCTATGCTAGGTCTAACAGAGGCTATGATCTCTGTATCAGAGTCCTGCTCCAGGTTCACCACTGGAGGAGATTGAGCAGTCTCCTCTTCAGCTGGTTGATCAGCAGAGTTTTGATCTTCATTTGAGGCTTTGGTATGATCCTCAGAGACTTCTTCATCACTTTCATTTGAGGCCTTTTTCTGGTCCTCAGTTTGTTCAATATCAGCATCAGATGAGTTCTTTTTCTCATCCTCAGATGTTCCAACATCTATTGGGACATCCTGTTGAGCAAGAGTGTCCTCTGCAGCTTGAGCTTGTTCTTCTTGAGGGGCAGGCATGGTGTTCAGAGGAATAGAAATCCCACTAACCACTCTCTGTTCAAATAGAATCTTGTTGACTATCTCCTTGATGGAATCATCCACATAGTCAGAAGATTTTGGAGGCATGTTTGCTGGAGAAGGAATGCCTCCTTTGGATTTGCTGCAGACTTGATCTTTAGCTCTCTTTGGAGTTCTTGGCTTTTTAGCATGAGAAGAACTTCCTCTGAGTTCGTCCAATGGGGTTGATTTCATTGGTACCACAGAGATGGGAGTTGCATGGACTACGTCTTCTTTGTTGAGAACTTCTTCAGGAGTGTTAGGGTTTTGAGACATTGCCAAGGAAGATGAGTGAAGAGCTTTAGGGTTGATGATTTCTGAAGAATAGCTAGTTAATGTGATTCGCTTTTGATAGTATGATGAGAATCTTGATAGCTGATTATAAGTAGTTACTAAATAAGTAGCCGTTACATTGCAAATTATTAGGAATGGAATTCCCAAGGTTCTTGTCCAGACTGGTTTTGCCATCTGGAACTTATGCCATACAATGTCATATGACATGTTGGCACATCTCATTAACTGCTAAACATCACATAAACAGATTACCAGTTTGCCCCTTAAGTTCTCAAATTGTGTAGCATCCAATGCTTTGGTAAAGATATCAGCTAACTGCAGATTTGTAGCTACATGCTCCAATGAAATCACCTTTTCTTCTACAAGATCTCTGATGAAATGATGTCTGATATCAATATGCTTTGTCCTGCTATGTTGGATAGGATTCTTTGATATGTTGATTGCACTTAAGTTATCACAGTACAATGTCATGACATCCTGTGGGACATTGTACTCAGTGAGCATTTGCTTCATCCAAACCAACTGAGAACAACTGCTTCCAGCTGCTATATATTCAGCTTCAGCTGTAGATAAGGATACACAATTTTGTTTCTTACTGAACCAAGAAATCAAATTGTTTCCTAGAAAGAAGCATCCTCCTGAAGTGCTTTTTCTGTCATCAGCACTTCCAGCCCAATCAGCATCACAGAAGCCAGTGAGAATTGGTTTACAACCATGAAAGTACATTATGCCATAGTCACAAGTACCATTAACATATTTAAGAATTCTCTTGACTTGATTGAGATGACTGACTTTTGGATCAGCTTGATATCTTGCACATACACCTACTACAAATGCTATGTCAGGTCTGCTAGCAGTCAAGTATAACAAGCTTCCAATCATGCTTCTGTATAAGCTTTGATCTACATTCTCACCCTTTTCATCTTTAGTCAGCTTTAAATGTGTGGGGGCAGGAGTTCTCTTATGAGTGGCATTGTCCATTCCAAATTTCTTGACTATGTTCTTGGTATACTTGCTTTGGGAAATGAACATTGAGTCTTCCATTTGCTTTATTTGCAGGCCAAGAAAGTAGGTTAACTCTCCTACTAGGCTCATTTCAAATTCAGATTCCATCTGCTTGACAAAATGTTTGACCATCCTGTCAGACATCCCACCAAAGACAATGTCATCAACATATATTTGAGCAATCATGACATTTCCTTCTTCATCTTTAACAAACAGGGTTTTGTCAATTCCACCTTTTCTGTACCCTTGCTTGATAAGAAATGTGGTCAGTCTTTCATACCATGCCCTTGGAGCTTGCTTCAAACCATAAAGTGCCTTCTTTAGTTTGTATACATGATTTGGACAGCTTGAATCAACAAATCCTTTAGGCTGTTCTACATATACCTCTTCATTAAGATAGCCATTTAAAAAGGCACTTTTCACATCCATTTGAAATAGCTTGAACTTTAAGATACAAGCAATTCCCAAAAGTAGTCTGATTGATTCAAGCCTTGCTACTGGTGCAAAGGTTTCATCAAAGTCTACTCCTTCTATTTGAGTGTATCCTTGAGCTACAAGTCTAGCTTTGTTCTTTGTAACAACTCCTTGTTCATTTGACTTGTTCTTATATACCCATTTTGTTCCAATCACATTTATGTCATCAGGTCTAGGAACAAGATTCCACACTTCATTCCTTGTGAATTGACTTAATTCTTCTTGCATAGCACAAATCCAGTATTCATCAGTAAGAGCTTCCTTGATGTTTTTAGGTTCTATTTTAGAAACAAAACAAGAACCTGAAATCACTTCTCTTGATCTAGTGCTCACACCTCTGTTGGGATCACCAATTATCAAATCTTTGGGATGATCCTTCTGTATTCTGATGGAGGGAGGTTTGCTGGATTCTTCTGTCCTTGTATCAGTTTGAGTGAAGTTATAATGATCATTCTTTTCTTCAGCTTCAATCTTGATATCAGCAGATGTTCCAACATCTTCTGGGACATCTGTAGGAGCATCATCAATTATCACATTTATGGACTCCATGATTACCTTGGTTCTAGAATTAAATACTCTATATGCTCTGCTGTTTATAGAATATCCAAGGAAAATCCCTTCATCACTTTTAGGATCCATTTTTCTTCTTTGCTCCCTATCTGCCAGAATGTAACAGTTACTTCCAAACACATGAAAGTACTTGACTGTGGGTTTTCTGCCCTTCCAGACTTCATATATTGTGGACAGAGTTCTTTTCCTCAAAGTAACTCTGTTATGGATGTAACAAGCAGTGTTCATAGCTTCAGCCCAGAAGTACAAAGGTAACTTTTTGGCATGGATCATAGCTCTTGCTGATTCTTGAATAGTTCTATTCTTCCTCTCAACAATCCCATTCTGTTGAGGAGTGATAGGTGAAGAATATTCATGATTGATTCCTTCTGAAGAGCAGAAATCTAAGAACTTTTGGTTCTCAAATTCTTTTCCATGATCACTTCTTATTCTGATCACACAGCTGGATTTTTCCCTTTGTAATCTTTGACATAATTCTTTGAATACATCAGACTTTTCTTTGATGAAATTTATCCATGTATATCTTGAAAAGTCATCAACCACCACATAGGCATACCTCTTACCACCAAGGCTTTCAACCTGCATAGGTCCCATAAGATCCATATGCAAAAGTTCCAAAACTTTGGAAGTTGTCAGATGTTGGAGCTTTGGATGGGACATCTTGGTTTGCTTGCCTATTTGACATTCACCACATATTTTGCCATCATCAATCTTCAGTTTAGGAATACCTCTTACAACATCCATAGATATTATCTTCTTGATGCCTCTGAAATGAAGATGACCTAGTCTTTGGTGCCATAGTTTCACTTCTTCTTCTTTAGCTAAAGAACAAGTGGAAGTGAGGCTGAGGTTTTGGGATTCCCACATGTAACAGTTGTCTTTAGATCTGGCTCCTCTCATGACAACCTCTTGTTCTTTGTTAGTCACTATGCATTCAGTTTTGGTAAAGTTTACACTGTACCCTTGATCACATAATTGACTTATGCTGATTAGGTTAGCAGTTAAACCTTTAACTAGCAGCACATCATCTAGTCTTGGAACATCTTGACAATCCAAGGTCCCAACTCCCTTGATTTCTCCTTTAGCTCCATCTCCAAAGGTTACATACCTGGATGAATGTGACTTTAAGTTTACTAGCAGATTCTTCAATCCAGTCATGTGTCTTGAACATCCACTGTTAAAATACCAGTCTTCTTTAGCTGTACTCTTAGTGATGTATGTGCTATATATGCAGTGCTTTTCTTTGACCATTTGAGTTGAGATTTCTTTTGATGCCTCTGCCCTGTGTGTTGTTCATCAGCTGATCTCCAAGCTTGATTGTTGATCTTGTTCTTGTAGCTTTGATCAGCCTCAGTGCTAGCTTTTGGTTTCCATACCTTCTTGATGACTTCTGTCTTCTGCTTAGGAGGTTGCTGATTTCTTTGATGTTTATGCAGCACTTTCTTGGTAACTTCTATTTTCTTCTTGGAAGGTTGCTGATACATCTGATTTGGATATCCATGCAGCTTATAACAATGAGGTTTGATATGTCCAAATCTTCCACAGTGATGGCATCTCCATCTTTGATACTTCTTCTTCATTTTGTTCTTTTCAGAATGTTGAGACATCTGTTGGAACATTATGTTTGACTTTGTGTTCTTTTCCTGATGTTGAAGCATCTGTTGGGACATCTTGTTTGACTGTATGGATTTTGAAGTTGTTTTGCTAGAGCTAGCTTCATCTTTATTTACTCTGTTAAATCCTAGTCCACTTTTATCCCCTGAGTGCTTATTGTTGTTGAGAATAACATCCAGTGTATTTGAGTTGCTGTTCAACATTCTAACAGATTTGGACATATGTTCCAACTTGGAGTTGAGAAGACTTACTTCACTTTTCAAGGTGTCAATGATCTCTTGATCACTTGCTTTTTCATCTTCTAATGCCTCATTCTGCTTCTTTAGCTTTATAACCTCACTGCATATTTCAGAGCTTCTTTTGTATAGATCTTTGAATGCTTGCTCAAGTTATTCATAAGTAAGTTCTCCATCACTGGATTCACTTTCAGACTCACATAATCCAGCTAAAGCAGTGATATGCTTAGCTGATTCTTCTTCTGAATCACCTCCAGAGTCTTCATCAGACCAGGTCACAAAGAGTCCTTTCTTTTGCCTTTTTAAGTAGGTAGGACATTCATTCCTGATGTGTCCATATCCTTCACATCCATGGCATTTGACTCCTTTTTCTTGACTGGTCTTTTCAGCATAATTTGACCTTCTGTTAGCATCATATGGTCTCCTGTTCTCAGAAGAGTTTGTGTATCTTCCACTGGGTTTGGATTTGCCTTCCATTCCTCTGAGAATCTGTTTGAATTGTCTTCCAAGCATAGCAAGGTTGTCTGATAAGCTTTTATCATTTTCTGATTCATCATCTTCTTCTTCATCAGTATTTGACACCAAGGCTATGCTTTTGTTCTTTTTAACATTTGTGTCATTCATTCCCATCTCAAAAGTTTGAAGGGAACCAATGAGTTCTTCAACTTTCATAGAGCATATGTCTTGAGCTTCTTCTATTGCTGTGACTTTCATGTCAAATCTTTTTGGCAAAGATCTGAGGATTTTTCTTACAAGCTTTTCATCAGTCATCTTTTCTCCCAAAGCTCCAGAAGTATTAGCTACTTCTAAAATGTTCATGTAGAATTCATGAACTGTCTCATCTTCCTTCATTCTTAAGTTTTCAAACTTGGTGGTGAGAAGTTGAAGTCTTGACATCTTTACCTTTGATGTTCCTTCATGAGTTGTTTTGAGAGTATCCCACACATCTTTGGCTAGCTCACAATGATGTACAAGTCTGAAGATGTTCCTATCAATGCCATTGAATAAAGCATTTAAGGCCTTTGAGTTGCCTAGTGCTGAATCTTCTTCCTCTTTACTCCATTCTTCTTCAGGTTTCAGCACTTTTAATCCATCTTTGGTATCTTGGACAGGATGATCCCATCCAACATTGACTGCTCTCCATGCCCTGTTGTCAAGTGATCTTAAGAATGCAATCATTCTTGGCTTCCAATAGTCATAATTAGATCCATCCAGTATAGGTGGTCTATTTACTGACCCTATATCTCTGTCCATGTTACAGAATTTGTATTCCCTAGATCTCACCCAGTATAAACAGGCAGGGTGCCTGCTCTGATGCCAATTGAAATTCTGTGATCAGGTATGAGATGTCCTAAGAGATGTCCCAACACTTGACAGATTTAACCAAAACTTAAATAGCAAGAAAAGTAAACAACACAGAAGTTTGTTAACCCAGTTCAGTGTATAACCACACTTACATCTGGAGGCTACCAAGCCAGGAGGAAATCCACTATAAGTAATATTAATTCTAGACTTAAACCACCCTGTTTAATCTATCACTTAATAACTACCCAATGCAATTTCTACCTAAGACACAACTTAGATAAGAGTACCCTACTCACTCCCCCTCAATCACACAGTGATCAAGTTTACAAGTTTAATAAAATTGAAGACATTCTTCAAACAATACAGCTTGATCTTACTTCACAGTTTCAATCAAGTCACAAATGCACTTTTGCTTAAAAGCTCATAAAGTGGTACAATTAAACAACCTGCTATTAAAACACTAGACACCCTATTTTGTCTTCTGAAATTCGTACTCAATTCTGTGAGTTTCTGTTGATTAAATAGGTATTTGTAATTTGGGCTTTCTGTAGAATGATCCAACCCTAATGCGCATGCAGCTTCCACCTTGAATTTAGGGTTTGTTACTTCCTAGATTCTAGGTGATTTAGGCCTTCTGTTTTAATCTGAATCTTCAATATAAAACTCCCTACATATGCGCCTTGTTCTGTTTTTATCCATCATTAATTAATTCCAGATAACTCTCCTTAAATATCTCTGATCAGTTAGTCAATAATTAATTCTGGTAGCAGGTTTGAAATGTCTCAACATCTGTTGGGACATCCTGAAAAACTGAACTTAAGTCATTAACCCAATGTCCCAACATCTGGTGAGACATCCTGAAATAAGTTCATATACTCTGTTTGATAATGTCCCAACATTTGATAGGACATTCTGAACTGAATTCAATAATTCTTGTTGGTCAAAAATTCTGCCAATTCAAGACATCTACAATAGTCTTAAGGATGCTCGTCCGCATCTTTAATCTATACACCGTGTCAAACACTTATGTCTTCTTGAATATAGACATTCGTCTGTGTCTACCATTCCCCAGAAGAATTCCCAACAAATCTTGTTGAACTATTTCCTGTCTATCTGACATTCGTCATGATACCGTTTCGGCAGCCGTACCCTGCCAGGTGATCGTCCTTCACCTTTTTGATGATCGTCCTTCATCATTCCCAGAGGAGTCTCTATTCATTAGAACCCCTTCTTATCGGACATTCGTCCTATGTCATGATACCGTTTCGGCAGCCGTACCCTGCCAGGTGATCGTCATTCACCTTTTTGATGACCGTCCTTCGTCACCCCCAGTGGAGTCTCTATTCATTAGAACCCCTTCCTATCCGACATTCGTCCTATGTTGTGATATTTTGAGCAGCCGTACCCTGCTAGGTGATCGTCCTTCACCTTTTGATGATCGTCCTTCATCATGCTTATCCGATGGCCGTCCCCATCGTCGACTATTTTCTATCCGGCATTCGTCCTATGTCGTGATGCTTTTAGAAACCGTACCTTGCCAGGTGATCGTCCTTCACCTTAGATGACCGTCCCTCTTCTTATCCCCAACAAAGCAGCCGTCCCCTACCAGGTGATCGTCCTTCACTTTTGATGACCATACCTCATCGCTTATGTCATTCATACCTTAAACTTGATGGTCGTCCCCATCATTTACCTATAATCCCCAGAGAGTCTTATAGCTTCACCTGATGGCCGTCCCCATCATAATCTCTTATATCCTCAGCTTGTCGGCCGTCCCCGTCATTGCTTTGTTTCCTGCATTATCCCTAGCATGTCGGCCGTCCCCGTCATTGCTACATCCCCAGCAGTCGTCCTCTGCTCGACGGTCGTCCTCCGTCGCCCGCACTTTATAATTATACTTTATTTCCTTTTACAATCTATATCCTTTTTCTTCTTCATTCTGTGAGTGCAAATTTTGGACTGTCTTTGGTATTCAACCAAAAGTTATCTTGTTCGAATGATAAGCCGTTGCTTACATCCTGCACATCTAACTCATGTTTGAATAGGGGCAGCTGTAAACACCCCAAATTTGCCATCACCCATTCACACCATGGCTTGTGATCTTTTCATATGCATAAGTTCAATCACATCATCCCATATTGCATTTTTGCTTCACTGCATTGTTTCTAAGTCATCTGCATCTAGGGTTTGTGATCTGAGCCATCCCTGAGCCATTTGAGCCACTCCAAAGGTCTTCAATCATATCAAAGGGGTCCATTTATGTGCAAGCATCATATTATATCCTCACAAGGTTAAATAAGTCAAAGAATCACAAGAACTGAGATTGGCATGGAAGCAGAGCCAGGTTTAACTGCACAGATGACCTAGAATTAGGATTTTGGTTTCAGAGGCCATAACTCCAAATTTTTTGGTCATTCTTGTTCCTATTGGTCTCTATATGTTATGAGGATCATGCATATCAATTTTCATGAAGAAATTCAATGGGGAAGGCATCTGATCAAGGGATGACTTCTTGAGCAAGTCAGTGTAAAATCAGGGCATTTGAGGCCCCCAATGACCCAACCAAAGGGTGTTCTCCATCATTTTGATTGTGTATGATCTTTATTTTATCATAGAAGGTGTTATAAGTTCACAAAATTGAAGAATTTCAAGCCATTTGCAAAGTTGCCTTTTTGGGAAAGTGACTTATAATGAAAACTTGCCATTTTGGGAAAGTTTTTCAACCTCCTCTTTTTGATTCAAAAATGCTTCAAATGAGAAAACTTTGGTCATGAAAGTTGTAGAATGGATCCTCCCATTTTCGAAAAGTACAAGAACTCATTCTAATTCATTTTGGATCAAAAGTTATGGCTTGTCAAAGTTGGCAAAAATCACATAATTTCATGTTTTACACCAAAGAGGGAAAGTTGCAAAACCTCATGCCAAGGAAAAATGTGACTTCAAATTGACTTCTAACCATTGCACAAGCATAACACATGACCTAAAAATCAGAATGCACCAAAGAATCTCCAAGTTTCATGACTTATGCTTCAAGAAATCACAAAAGGGCCAAACTTTGTGAAAATTGCAAAACCTCACATAAACCCCAATCCACTTGCAAATTGGCATCAAATTCATTTCCATGGTTCTCCTTGATCACAGCTGAACCAAGCCATGCCTCTAAACCAGCCTGCCATGACCCATACCTCAAAGGACACCTAACATTGACTTTTGGCAAAATGGACCATACCAATCAACATAGGCCAGCAACAACTCTCTGACCTATCCCAACTTGATACATGGACAAAATGGAACTCAACACAACATACAACACAGCCTGAAACTTTCCACAAGTGAGCATTCGCAAAAATCCCTCTTTGTGCATTTTCTTTCGAAACTCAATACACAAGCCACAAACCTCAAAACAAATTTCACAGAATCACTCACCATGATCCTCTGATCATTTCCCAACCATTACTTTGTCCTGAAACCTCCCACATCAAAAACACGATTTCCCTCCCCCATTGACCTGAGCTTCTGCAAACTTCCTCTAGAGGCCATATAAACTCCAGCTAAGCATCACAAACTTCTGGGGAGGATCATTGGAGCTTGTTTGGACCAAAGAAGCAGCCAGAAAGCACCTAAGGCAAAAGCTCCAGTTCAGGTGAGCTCAAGAATATTTTTTCCAGAACTTTGATTTCTTGTTATAAAATGATTCTATGAGTTACACTGATCATCTTGTTGTGTTTGGTTTTGAAAATGGTCAAGAAATAAGCATGTACTGACTGTCTGAAATTTTGCCCGTAAAAATGATTTTGTTTGTTTCTCTTGATTCATGAAAAATAAATGATTTTTGTTGTGGGGTTTATGTTTAATGATGTTCATGGATTGATTCTGGAGAGTTTGATGAAGTTTTGATGCGTATTGAGTGAGATAGAAAAGTGGTTGGCCGGAGAAGATGACCGGAACACTGTTCCGGTCATCTGAAAGTCATTAGGTCACAGGATTAAAGCTAATGACATGATTAAGTAAGTTTGAATTCTGGCCGTTCATTTGCGCGCTAAGTCAATTCCCGCGTCCCTGAGTTTGAACCACAGCCCTTGGATTGTTTGACTTTCTCATTTTTCTTTTTAAATTCATTTAATTTCATTTGTTTTATATTTAACTTCCACGAATTTTTAAAAATAGGAAAATACATTGAAAAATTCGGATTTTTTTTTGTCAAGCATTTCATTAATTTTCAGAACCCAAAACTATTTTTATTTTTATTTTTTGCATTAAAAATTATTTTTAAATCATTTAAATGTTTATTTTTAATTATGTAATGAAAATTAACTAATTAAAAATGCATTTAGGTATTTAAAAATCACCAAAAAAATTCACATTGCATTTTAAAACATTTAGAAACATTATCAAACTCTCTAAACAATTTTCTTTTTGGCCCTTGATGCATTTTTGACAATTTTCATTGGAATTAAATTTGTTTAAAGGAAATATTTTGATCCTAACTTGAAAAAATCCATTCTGCCTAACCATGAAGAGTTTGATGATGGTTCTTCTTGCATTGCATCCTTCATAGCATGTAGTTTCTAGGGTAAAATTTGTTTGCATTTATCTTTCATTTTCAATTTAATGAACATTTTTCCTTGTGAGGTATCCCAAAACCCTAGTTGACTTAGAAAAATCATAACTCCTATTAGGTTAAGATTTAGGTCCCCTCCTTTGGGCAGTGAACTTATGTAGGGTTAGGTTTCCTTTGATCCCATTTTCAATTTTTTATCATGCCTTATGCTTCTCATTTTGAATTTTCCATTGCATGTTGTTCATAAACCCTAATTTGTGCCTTCCTTTGCATCCATCTCTCATATGTTTGCATTCAAGAACTTTCCATGACATTTTGTGCACCCATATGACATATAATACATCTTAGGACATATTAGAATCATGTGTGATCATTGAATCTTTCATTTGCCATGTTGTGCATTCATATCATTTCATAAACTTTCATGAACTTTCATTGTTCAAAGCATGCTTCATTTGCATCCTCATCCTTGTATGATCATCCACGACTCTTGACATGTGTTTGTATCATCTCTTAGTATCATTAAAATCATGTTTATGCTTCTGACTTTGGTTTGCATCATGACATTTCATCTCATTTGCTTTGCATTTCATTTCTTTTGCTAACTTTTCAGGTGGTAAGTTGTTTTGAGAAGTGAATTTTCCTTCACTTCTCACAATCTCCTTTCATCTCTGTTATGCATCATTGCTGCATTTTATCTTTGTATTAGAGTGAGCTTGCTCATTCATGCTCTTGCTCTCTTTCTTCCTTCAAGCAACTTGTCTTCTTAAGTGAAGTAAGTTGTCCTGCTTCTCTCTGCTTCTTGCTCCTTTCATCTGTTCCTTTCCTTGGTGGCTTCCTTGAAGATTTCTTCTCTTAAGCCTCACAAACCCTAGGACTTCCAAGCATGATAACATTTTAGGATTGTTTAGTCCCCCTTAGACTCTTTCCTTTGATTTTCTTTGAGTCTTTTCTTCCCATCTCATAATCAGGGACTAAACCCTAAAGGTTTTAAGGCTTTGTGATTAAGCTTATGCCTGCATCCTTCTATTAGGATGGAGTGTATAACTTTAATCCTAAGTGTTAAACCCTTAATGTGTTTAAATCCTTTAACCAATTCATATAATAATCACTAAGACATCAAGCTTGTAACTTGGGCCTTGCATTAGGGTTCTAATTCTTCCTTAATTGGTTAAGAAGGACTAACCCTAGTGTTAATGGACAAGTCCTCCTCAAGTTGTCTTACAAACCATAAAATCCACTTCTTAATCTTATCATTAACTAAAATCCACTTTAATAAAGGCTTTGTTTTGTCATGAGGTTAATCCCTAATCATGGATTAAGTTGAGGAGTCTTTCTCAGCTTAAATGTTCTCATCTATTATCCTTCTATTAGCATGGTGTAATGGGTCCATTAAATCCTTGATTATGGCTTAATCTCATTACTCAACACTAAACAAAAACAACTAAAACACCTAAATAAATGCAAGTAGGTTAATGATCTTAATCCTACATCATGGTGATTAAGGGTGAGGTGCTTACTTCACACTTAAGGTATTCTCATTACCCCTAATCAGAGGGAGGATGTGATGAGTTTACTAACCCTTGGTTTAGGCTTAAGCTCATTTTCTTATGACAAACTCCAAAATCAATAATAGACTGAAAACATCAAAAACAAATAAGAATCGTCTCCTCCGGGATTCGTTTCTCATCTCATTCACTCACAAAACGAGAACTTGCTTCTTCCGCCTAATGCAAGACAGTTTGCACCTGAGCCAGACAGGTCATACACTTGAGCATAGGCAAGTAAGCAGTCCACAAAGTCAATTTATCTTTCAGTCTCTTTGAGTCGAACTACGGTGTTCGGACTTCCTCATTGCACGAGAGGATACGTAGGCATAACTTAACAGTTATCGAACAAAAGTCTCTGTATATTCCCCCCTCTTTCCAGCATTATTCTTTAAGCCTCATAGTCTTGAGCTTCATACTCCTGTTCTTACACTGACACTTTTCTTATACACTTCATTCCTTTTACACTGACACCTCCACTCTCCCAATGAGGCCATAGGATGGCCTGAGAAGTCAAGAAGTCCAAGTGCAAACTAGGAATCCCAGTCTTTGTTGTCATGCTTTGCTCAATCAAGGCAGGCTCCAGGTGTAGTGCTTTTGCTACTTCTCCATTCCTGGGAAAAGTCATCTCTGGGTTGAAAGGGAGTCCACCCCTGATAGGTACTCCAATCAATGATGAAAATTCTTCCAGCAGAGGCCCTAACTGAAAGTCTGGGAAGGTGAAGCATCTCAAAGGAGGGTCATAAAATTGCAAGCAGGCGTGGATCATGCTCCTCTGAGAAGGGTCCAGGTCCATAACCATATCCAGGATACCTCCATAGTGCTCTCTAAACAATAAGATATGGTCAGGTGTGATAAGTGAATGGACCTGCCTGATGCCAGTCAACACAGGCTCAAAGAAATGGTATGATATGTTACTCTTCCTGGGAGTGGTCATGAGTGCTGATGAAGAGCTGAAGACAAGTGCTGATGAGGATCAAGACTGATACTGGAGATGAGCCACTGACAGGCTAATGCTGGTGATGATGAAGACAGCTGAAGCAGACAACTGATGAAGTAGAGATCTATGTAGAAGAAGGGGTCAAAACCAAGCCAGATATAATGTGGATACCCTAAAAAACAAATAAACAAATGTTAAATGATGCAAATGATGAGTATGCAAATGATATGCAAAGGTTTGTGATCAAGCTGAATCTGGTTATCTTGTCTTGATATAAAGCCCATGTATGTTCAAGAAGTCCAGATGGAGGTTCAAAAATCCAGTAACCAGGGTGGGGGGACTCAAATAAAGAGTCACATGTCCGGGGTTAAATCACAAGAACTGTCCAAAATGAGGTACTCTTAAACCAAATAGTAACAGGGTATGATGTGGCTAAGGGCACCTGCGAACCTGTAAACAGCCCAACCCCCCTCACAGGTGGTGTTCTAGAACAAGGATCCTCAGACTTGGATCAGTTATGAGAAGTGTAAACACTTCTAACCCAGAGGTACAATGTTTACAATAACCATAAAAGATCCTCCTCTAATTCACCTTAGTTTCTGAAGGCCATAATAAAGGTCATCCAGACTTAACAGGCTTCCCAGATAGCCCTAGCACTACAGGAAATCTGTAGCACATAGTTCTCAAGAAGAAACCCACATCTGAACCGTGTTTCATATTCCCGCACCAGACCGAAATGGAATGGGAAAGAACATGAACCACTCTAGCCTAGGTGTCACTCAGGTCCCAGGTATAGGACCTTAAACTCTCAATGGAACCCCACCCACCAAAACAGCAGACCAGATCCAGCAATGATAATGACAGTATGAAATATGAAAAATTGTAAGGGAAAGCAATAAATAAAGTTGTACATAAAGCGGTAAATAAAGCAAACAAATAAACACAATTAGCACATAACACCCCAGTAAACACAAATCAAACAAGCGCTAGGAGGAACCCACAAAAAGAACCAGAAGCCCTGGTTACAGTATAAGGGTCCCCAGCAGAGTCGCCAAGCTATTGCTCCCACCAAATGAGGCTAAGTCAAATGGGGTACAGACGCGAACGGTCGGCGAAAGGAAAGAGAACACACAAGGGTGAGCTCAAAAGACAAGAGTCGCCAGCTAGGCATTTTTATCCCGAAGGAAAGGTAATGTTGCATAAACCTAGAAAAGAATGGATAAGACGGTCGCGAACCAGAGAAATTGAGAAAGGGGGTTGGTTACAACCTGGGAAGGTATTAGCACCCAGATTGTCCGCCGTACTCGACGGGATGCACGCTTAAAAGTTTGTGCTTAAAGGGGTAGTGTCAGTGCAATCTGTGTATCAAAGCTGGAAAAGAATGCAAGTGTCAGTGTAAAAGAAGTGTGAAGTGTATAAGAAGAGTGTCAGTGTAAGAACAAGAGTGAAATGCTCAAGACTATGAGGCTTAAAGAATGGTGCTGGAAGGAGGGGGAATATACAGAGACTTTTGTTTGATAACTGTTAAGTTATGCCTACGTATCCTCTCGTGCAATGAGGAAGTCAGAACACCGTAGTTCGACTCAAAGAGACTGAAAGGTAAATTGACTTGCAAATTGCTTGTTTGTCTATGCTCAAGTGTATGACCTGTCTGGCTTAGGTGCAAACTGTCTTGCATTAGACGGAAGAAGCAAGTTCTCGTTTGTGAGTGAATGAGTTGAGAAAAGAATCCCGGAGGAGACGATTATTGTTTGTTTTTGGTGTTTTCAGTCTTTTATTGCTTTTTGAATGTGTCATAAGAAAATGAGCTTAAGCCTAAACCAAGGGTTAGTAAACTCATCACATCTTCCCTCTGATTAGGGGTAATGAGAATACCTTAAGTGTGAAGTAAGCACCTCACACTTAATAACCATGATGTAGGATTAAGATCATTATCCTACTTGCATTTATTTAGATGTTTTTTGGAGTTTTTTTTTGTTTAGTGTTAAATAATGAGTTTAAGCCATAATCAAGGATTTAATGGACTCATTACACCATCCTAATAGAAGGATAATAGATGAGAACATGTAAGCTGAGGAAGGATCCTCAACTTAATCCATGATTAGGGATTAACCTCATGACAAAACAAAGCCTTTATTAAAGTGGATTTTAGTTAATGGTAAGATTAAGAAATGGATTTTATGGTTTGTAAGACAACTTGAGGAAGACTTGTCCATTAACACTAGGGTTAGTCCTTCTTAACCAAATAAGGAAGAATTAGAACCCTAATGCAAGGCCCAAGTTACAAGCTTGATGTCTTAGTGATTATTAAGTGAATTGATTAAAGGGTTTAAACACATTAAGGGTTCAACACTTAGGATTAAAGTTATACACTCCATCCTAATAGAAGGATGCATGCATAAGCTTAATCACAAAGCCTTAAAACCTTTAGGGTTTAGTCCTTGATTATGAGGTGAGAAGAGAAGACTCAAAGATGACACAAAGGTAAAAGCTAAATGGGGGACTAATCAAACCCTAATTGTTATCATACTTGGAGATCCTAGGGTTGGTGAGGCTTAAGAGAGAAATAATCTTCAAAGAGCCACCAAGGGAAGAAGCAGATGAAAGGAGAAAGAAACAGAGAGAAGCAAGACAACTTGCTTCACTTAAGAAGACAAGTTGCCAGAAGGAAGAAAGTGGGAAAGAACATGAATGAGCAAGCTCACTCTAATACAAAGATAAAATGCAGCAATGATGCATAAGAGAGATGAGAAGAGATTGTGAGAAGTGAAGGGAAATTCACTTCTCCAAACAACTTACCACCTGAAAAGTTAGCAAAAGAAATGAAATGCCATGAAAATGAGATGAAATGCCATGATGCAAGACAAAGTCAGAAGCATAAACATGATTTCAATGATGCTAAGATATTATGCAAACACATGTCAAGAGTTGTGGATGATCATACAAGGATGAGGATGCAAATGAAGCAGGCTTTGAACCAAAAAGATTCATGAAAGTTTATAAAATGGTATGGATGCATAACATGGCAAATGAGTGATGCAATGATCAAACATGATTCTAATATGTCCTAAGATGTCTTATGAATCATGTGGATGCACAAAATGTCATGGCAAGTTCTTGAATGCAAACATATGAGAGATGGATGCAAAGGGAAGCAAGAATTAGGGTTTATGAACAACATGCAACACAAAAATTCAAAACCAGAAGCAAATGACATGACAAAAAATTGAAAATGGGATCAAAGGAACCTTAACCCTACACAAGTTCACTGCCCAAAGGAGGGGACCTAACTCTAAACCTAATGGAAGTTATGATTTTTCTAAGTTAATTAGGGTTTCAAGGCACCTCAAAAGGAAAAATGCTAATTAAATTGAAAATGAATGATATATTCAAACCAATTTTACCCTAAAAACTACATGCTATGAAGGATGCAATGCAAGAAGAACCATTATCAAACTCTTCATGGTTAGGCAGAATGAATTTTTTCAAGTTAGGATCAAAATATTGCCTTTAAACAACTTTAATTCCAATGAAAATTGTCAAAATAGGTCAAGAACCAAAAATAAATTTGTTTTGAGAGTTTGATAATGTTTCTAAATGTTTTAAAATGCAATGTGAATTTTTTTCTGATTTTTAAATACCTAAATGTATTTTTAATTAATTAATTTCCATTAACTAATTAAAAATAAACATTTAAATGATTTAAAAATAATTTTTAATGCAAAAAATGAAAATAAAAATATTTTTGGGTGCTGAAAATTAATAAAAGGTTTGACAAAAAATTTGAGAATTTTTCAATGCATTTTTCTATTTTTAAAAATTCGTAGAAGTTTAATGTAAAACAAATAATATAAAAATGAAATTAAAAGGAAAATGAGAAAGTCAAATGATCTGAAGGCCCAGATTCAAACACAAGGGGGCGGGAATTGACTTAGCGCGCAACGAACGGCTGGAATTCAAACTCACTTAATTATGATTAAGCCCTAATCCTGAGCCCTAATCACTCTCAGATGACCGGAACAGTGTTCCGGTCATCTCCGGCCAGCCAAAACTCCAATCTCACTCAATACGCATCAAAACTTCATCAAACTCTCCAGAATCAACCCTTAAACATCACTGAATCTAAACCCCACCACAAAAATCATTTATTTTCCATGAATCAAGAGAATCAAATCAAAACGCATTTCACGGGCAAAGTTTCAGAACAACATAACATTCTCAAAACTCAATCATTTTCAAAATTAAAAGCATCAACATGATCAGGGCAACATGAGGAACAAGTTTATAACATAAAATCAAGCTTCTGGAAATTTTTTTCGTAAGGTTACCTGAGTTGAAGCTTTCGAAAGGGGCACTGTTTGGCTGCTTCTTTGCTTCAAAACTTCTCCAATGATCTCCCCCAAGTGTTTGTGATGCTTAACTGGAGTTTTTGTGGCCTCAAAATGAAGATTGCAGAAGCTCAGTTTAAAGGGGGGAAAATCGTATTTGGTGTGTGATGGCTTTTAAAACAAAGTAGAGGGTGGTTTATGATCAGTGATGCATTCTAAGATGAATGGTGGATGATGTTTTAAGTTTGAGTTACTGAGTTGAGAGATTCGATAGAAAATGCAAAGGGAGGGATTTTTGTGTATGCTGACTTGTGGGAGAACTCAGGCTGTGTTGTGTGGTGTGTTGAGTTGCTTTTGGTCCATCTATCAAGTGGTGATAGGTCAGAGAGTTGTTGTGGGCTATGTTGATTGGTATGGCTTATTTTGCAAAAAGTCAATGTTAGGTGTCCTTTGAGGTATGGGCTGTTTTAGGGCCAGAGCAAAGGCATGCATGTTGCAGCTTAATTCAAGGATGAACATGGAAATGAGATTGAGGCAAATCAGCAAGTGGATCAAAGCTTATGTGTGGTTTTGCAAATTTGTGAACTTTTGGCCCTTTTGAAGTTTCTTAATGCACAAGTCATGAAACTTGAGAATTCTTTGGTGCATTCTGAATTTTAGGTCATGACTTATGTTTGTGTAATGCTTAGAAGTTGACTTGAAGTCACAATTGGCCTTGGCATGAAGTTTTGCAACTTTCCTCCTTTGGTGCATAAGTGAAATTTCATGATTTTTCCCAACTTTGCAAGGCCATAACTTTTGATCTAAAATGAATTAGAATGGGTTCTTGTACTTTTTGAAAATGGGAGGATCCATTCTACAACTTTCATGACCAAAGTTCTTTCATTTGAAGCATTTTTGAATAAAAAAGAGGAGGTTGATAAACTTTCCCAAAATGGCAAGTTTTCATTACAAGTTACTTTCCCAAAAAGGCAACTTTGCAAATGGCTTGAATTTCTTCAATTTTGTGAACTTCTAACATCTTCTATGATCAAATAAAGATCATACACATTCAAAATGATGGAGAACACCCTTTGGTTGTGTCATTGGGGGCCTCAGATGCCCTGATTTTGCACTGACTTGCTCAAGAAGTCACCTTTTGATCAGATGCCTTCCCCATTGAATTTCTTCATGAAAATTTATATGCATGATCCTCATAACATATAGAGACCAATAGAAACAAGAATGACCAAAAAATTTGGAGTTATGGCCTCTGAAACCAAAACCCTAATTCTAGGTCATCTGTGCAGTTAAACTTGGCTCTGCTTCCATGCCTTTCTCAGTTCTTGTGATTTCTTGACCTCATTGATCTTTTGAGGATATAATATGATGATTGAACATACATGGACCCCTTTGAAGTGATTGATGACCTTTGAAGTGGCTCAAATAGCTCTTGGATTGCTCAGATCACAAACCCTAGATGCAGATGACTTAGAAACAAAGTAGTGAAACAAAAATGAAGTATGAGATGCTATGATTGAACTTATGCACATGAAAAGATTACAAGCCATGGTGAAATGGGTGAGGGCAAATTTGGGGTGTTTACAGCGACAGGTTGGCGACTCTGCTGGGGAACTTTGCAACTAGGGCTTCTGGTTCTTTTGAGGGTTTCTCCTAGCGCTTGTTTGTTTGTGTTTATTAGGGCTCTTATGTGCTATTTGTGTTTATGTTTTTGCTTTATTTATTGCTTTCTGTACAACTTTATCTACTGCATTTACTTTATCGCTTTCATTTACCATTTTATGCATTTCATTTTATTATCATATCATTTGTGCTGGTTTGCTAGTTTGCTTTGGTGGGAGGGGTATTCCAGTGAGAAAGGTCCAACACAAAGGCCTGAGTGACAGACATAGGATTAGAGGGGCTTCATATTCTTTCCCATTCCATTTCGGTCTGGTGCGGGAATATGAAAACACGGTTTAGACATGAGTTTCTTCTTGAGAACTCTGTGCTACAGATCTCCTGTAGTGCTAGGGCTATCTGGGAAGCCTGCTAAGTCTGGATGACCTTTTTAGATGACCTTCAGCATCTGAAGTGAATTAGAGGAGGATTATTTATGATTAGGGTAAACACTGTACCTCCGGGTTAGAAGTGTTTACACTTCTCATAATAGATCTGAATCTGAGGATCCTTGTTCTAGAACAATACCTGTGAGTGGGTTGGGTTGTTTACAGGTTTGCAGGAACCCTTGACCTCATCATACCTTGCTACTGGAATGTTATAAGGTTGCACTAATTTGGAATGATTCTATGAAACCCTGGACAAGTGACTCTTTATTTGAGTCCCCCACCTGGTTACTGGTTTTCTAGCCTTCATCCGGATTTCTGAACTCAAGGACCCTATCAAAGTAACTGACAATCCAAGACATGATCACAAACCCTTGCATATCATAAGCATACATAATATTGCATCATTTAACATTTTGTCTATTTTTTTTACAGGGTATCCACTTCCTATTGGTTTGGTTTTGACCGTTCTTCTGCTCAGACATCTTCTCCAACACTTCTTCAGCTGTCTTCTTCAGCTATCTGCATCAGCTATCTGCATCAATTATCTTCTTCGGTTATCTTCATCAACACCCATTGTCAGTATGGACTCATCCAGGAAAAGCAACATCACTTACCATTTCTTTGAGTATCCCCTGGCAGAGGCAGATACAGGCCCTTATCACTCCTGATCATGTTCCCTTATTCAGAGAGCATTATGGTGGTATCCTGGACATGATCATGGACTTGGACACATCACAGAGGAGCATGATACACACCTGTCTTTAGTTCTATGACCCTCCTCTCCGTTGCTTCACTTTCCCAGACTTTCAGATAGGTCCTCTATTGGAAGAGTATTGTTGGGTGTCCCTATCAGAAGAGGAATTCCTTTCAACCCTGAGATGGCTTCTCCAAGGAATGAAGACATAGCCAAAGCTTTACATTTGGAAGCCACTATCATTGATGAGCATATGACTACCAAGGCTGGAATCCCAGGCCTTCATCTGGATTTCTTGATCTCTCAGGCTACAAAGCAAGCTGCAGTAGGGAATTGGGAGACTGTGTGTGCTCTCCTAGCTCTCAGTATTTATGGTATCATCTTGTTTGCATACGAGCCTAAGTTTGTAAGTAAGAATTCCATCCATATATTTATGCTAAAAAATCCAGTACCTACCTTGTTGGGAGATTTATACTACTCAGTTCATCAGAGGAATGAGAAGCAGAGAGGGAGACTGGTCAGATGTTGTGCACCTCTCTTCTACAGTTGGTTGATAAGACATATGCTGAAGACGGAAGCTTTCCTGAATCCACATCAGTCAAGGAATTGGGCTAAGAGGATGATTGTCCTTACTTCAGAAGACATTAGGTGGTGTACTTAGAACACCAAGGGTCGGGACATAATAACAAGTTGTGGGCAATAGCCAAATGTGCCACTTATTGGAGTGAAGGGTTGCATCAACTACAATCCTTTACTTTTCAAAAGACAGTTGGGATATGCATTGATACATCCACCAAGGGAGCAGGACTTAGCAGAATCTCTTTATTGTGCCTTTCAGAGCAATCATTCCATTGTCCGACAAGCAGCCTGGGCTTGGGACAATATACAGACTAAAGGGACTGCTATTTTGGGGAAATGCAACAACATAGCTTCTGCTCAGTACACTGAATGGTCTCGCATCAGAGGACAGATCACTCACATGCCATTCACTCTGGAAGATGTGCAAGGGCCATCAGCAGTAGAGCCCGTAGCTACAGTAAGTTTGGAAGAGTTTGAAAAGATGAAAGATAGGAATGCCCAGCTTTCTGAAGCTCTAAAGAAGACCCTTTGGGAAAGGAATGATTGTCGTCTGGACAATGCAAGGTTAGAGAAGCTCTGAATTGAGTATATAACCAAGATAGAAAAGACAGGGGACTTCATCAGAAAAGCCCGAGTAGGGGAGTTGGTAATGAAGAATGCTTGCAAAGAAGCCAAGATTCAAAAGGCCAGAGTTGAACATTACCTAGAAGAGAGTCAGGCTAGATGGATCAGAATCACTGAAGCTCGTTTGCAAGAAGATCAGAAGACACATGCTTAGATAGAGCAGCTGGAAGCCAATGAGAAGAAGAGTCAGGAAGCCCTGTTAGCAGCACAGAAGGAAATCTCCGAGCTGAAACTCCGGGCAGGTTTGAAGAGATCCAAAGAACAAGATAAATATCAGAAGATGAAAAACGCCATTGCAACAAGGAACCTTCTTATCAGGACCATCACAGAGCATCCAGTTGGACCAGCGACTGATGCTCTCCTGAAAGAAGTCAAGGAGGATGAATTTGGGCTGGATGTTTGATTTCTCTTTTACTTGTATTTTATTTTGGTTGTACTTTAATTCTCCATGGTGATTTTGTTTGTATTCTTGACTTGATTGTATTCTGACCCACCATGGGAGCTTGTTGTAATCATAAACTATGTGTATTTTGGAATTGCCATTTGTAATGTATGGTTTATGTATTACTTGGATTTTCTGATGGGCTTCGATTACTTCAGCATCTTCATCATTCCCAGAGGTCTGGAAGGTCAAAACCAAAGAGCCAAACCGGATACCCTCTGAAGACAAATAGACATACTGCATTGCATGTTAACTTAACATTCTTTGTGTTGCAGGAGTTTTGTTGTTGTTTTCTCACCCTGCTGATTGTTCAGGAAATATTGCTCATAGGAGTGTCTTTCCCATCAAACGCATCCACAAATATCCGACCCGTAACAACCTTCCGAGTCTACAAATGGATCAGTTACAACAAGAACGGACAGATGTGAGGACTCAGATGAATGATGTGAGGACAGAAGTAAGGACTTAGATGGATCAATTCATGGCTGTAATGACTGGGCTAACACATACCCAGGAAAGATTGAGGGAGTTAGTCGAGCGGCAAACTCCAGAAGATAACCATGCAGGCACTGGGGGTACAAGTAACAACGTGCGCGATTAGCCGCAAACAAATCCACCAGAGTTTTGACCCGACATCAACCCTGAAGTCAATGTTATTGGAAATACCTATAGAAACACTGGAGATCGTGTTCTACAGGAAGATCCTCAGGATGAGCAGTTTACAGTATTAGGTATTAGGGCTAATGAAGTTTATGATCGTCATCTGGACGAGATATCGGATAAGTTAAGATCCTTAGAATCCCAAAACTCTCTGGGATTTGATGTGATGGATATGGGCCTAATTGAAGGAGTCAGGATTCCTCACAAGCTCAAACCCCCGTTCTTTGAAAAGTACAATGGTACCTCCTGTCCTCGTACCCATTTACAATCTTTTCTGGGAAGATTGAATGCATATACCATGGATGATAAACTGTGGATGTTCTACTTTGAAGACAGTTTAACCGGGGCATCCAGAGAGTGGTATTCACACCTATCAAGGGCTACTGTTAGAAACTAGAAGGACTTAGCAGAGGCCTTTATACGCCAATATCAGTACAACCTGGATATGGCTCCCAATAGGAATCTCCTGATGGGTATATCTCAATCCTCGAGAGAAAGTTTCTGTGAATATGCTCAAAGATGGAGACAGCTTGCTGCTACTGTCCAGCCACCTATGTCTGAAAGATAAATGGCTGACATGTTTATGAATACATTGCAAGGTACTTACATTGACTGGCTTGCTGCCTTCTCCTCTACCAATTTTCTTGATGTGGTTATAGCTGGTGAAAGAATTGAAAGTCTATTGAAGATGGGTAAGATCTCTGACAACAATGCCAGCTCCAGCAATGCAAGGAAACCTTTCTCAGGACCTCGTAGGACAGGTGAAACTAACTCAGTTCATATGGGTAGAGGTAGACCCCAGTACATGCAAAGATCAGTAGCAGCTGTCACTATCCCTACTCCAGCACCCCAACCACAACACTTCCCTCAGCAACAACAATTTCCTCAACAACAGAGATCTTATAACAATAACAACCAACAACAACGTCCGTTCCAGCAAATGACTTCACAAATCAACAGGGTTATCGATCCCATCCTGATGCCCTATGCAGCTCTACTTCCACAGTTATTGAAGCTCAACCTGATTGAATTTAGAACCCTAACTCCACCAGATCCTCTGAATCTTCCAAGGAATTATGATGTCAACGCCAAATGTGCTTTTCACTCCAATGCACCTGGCCATTCAATAGAAAAATGTAGGGCCTTTCACATGAAAGTTCAGGACTTAGTTGATTCCAAAGCTTTGAATTTTGCACCTCCACCTAATGTCACAAGGAACCCGATACCCAATCATGGTGCGCCTAAGATTAATGCCATTGAAGAGGACCAAACATTTGTTTTTATTGATGACATTGCAAGTATTCAAACACCACTGGCCGAAGTTAAAGCTCAGCTATTGAAGTGCCGAGTGTTTTCGGGCTTTGAGGCCCATTGTAAGGCTTGCAGGATTTCTACCAATGGTTGTGCAAATCTGAAGAATGGTATCAGCAGTATTATCAGGGAAGGCATCTTGCAAATCACTTCAACAGTTCCCACTCCTACAACATCAACAAACACCTCTTCTACAACACCAGCAAACACCATTTCAGAGGTATCTCCTACAACATCAGCAAACATCATTCCAACGAAGTATACTATAACAACAACAACCATCAATGAAGACATCTCAACGGTCACCATTTATTATGACCCAACAACCATTCATGTTCCGGATTCTCTTGACAACAACTTTCAATAACATCAACATCAATAATTTCCTGCACCTGCACCATCTTCGATCAGATCTCCTGTCACCATCTACTATGATCGACAGACTGCCACAACTCCTTCTTCTGCTGCAGTTAGTCCAGTGACCATCATAGTGCCTGGACCAGTTCCCTATGACAGCAGCAGTGTCGTGCCTTGACATTACGGCTAAGATCTTTATTGCAACGGAAAGAAAGTCACTCTTGATTCTTCAACTTCTACACCACATATTGATAATGTCGGGGGAGGCGGAAGCTTCACTCGAAGCGGACGTCTCTTCACGTCACAATTTCCCAGAGTTAATGCTGAAGCAGAAGCTGCTGCCAAAGCTAAAGGCAAGAATGTGGTGCCAGAAGAACCAATTGCAAAGAAAACTCAAAGGAAATCCTTTGATCAGGATGTAGACGAGTTCGTGAGTATTATCAAGAAGAGTGACTACAAGGTTGTGGACCAGCTCCATCAGACACCCTCCAAAATCTCTATATTATCTCTGTTCATGTGTTCCGAAGCTCACAGGAATGCATTACTCAAAGTCTTGCACGCAGCTTACGTGCCTGAGGAGATTATAGTCAACCAGCTAGAAACGGTGGTTTCAAATGTTAATACTAGTCATGGACTAGGTTTCACCAATGCTAATCTGACCACGGAGGGCCGTAACCACAATAAGGCTTTACATATCACCTTGCAGTGTAAAGGTGTTGTACTTTCTCATGTCTTGGTTGACATTGGGTTATCTCTCAATGTCCTTCCAAAGAAAGCCTTGGTCAAGTTGGAAAATGATGGTCTTGTACTCCGCCCGAGTAACCTAGTTGTGAGAGCCTTCGATGGTTCTAAGAGATTGGTTCTCCAAGAAATTGAGTTGCATGTGGTAATTGGCCCACGGATTTTCAAAACGACCTTCTATGTGATGGACATTCAGCCTGCCTACAGTTGTTTGTGGGGTAGACCTTGGATTCATGACGTTGGCACAATAACATCTACCCTTCACCAGAAGTTGAAATACGAGTGGGAGGGCCATGTTATCACCATTTGTGGAGAGGAGGACATCTTTGTCAGTCACTTGGCTACTTACAAGTACATTGAGATGGATGGTGAGATCCATGAGACTATGAGTCATGGTTTTGAAGCTCTCAATGTAAATGAAGAAACAACTGAAGTATCAGGTACTTCAATTGCCTCTTACAAACAAGCTCGGAAGGTTGTTGAAGACGGTAACGCCCAAGGCTAGGGCAAGCTGCTGCAAGTTCAGATAAAGGAAGACAAGTTCGGTTTGGGTTACAGACCATCCCGACAAGTTCCAGAGGAGGCTTCCGAAGCTCCCAAGTTCATAAGTGGGGGAATGCTGACCCCATATGCTATCAACGACGTGGAAGACGAGGCTGAAAGTGACTACAACCTGGAAAGCTAGATTCGTCCAAGAGTCCCGGGCCAATAAGTCCTCAACTGGTCTTCCCAGGAAATTATAAGGGTTACTTCCTCAGAGTAATTATTATTTCCTGTTTAAGCATGCATCAAGTCTTGCATCTTATCCAAGGTGTCAGGACTCATTTTGTAATAGGGCCATATATGTATTTTGTGCAATTTGAAATTAATGAACAATGGACATCTTTTGCAAACAATCTTTTTGCTCACTATCTTTTCATTTTTGTTATTTTCACACAAAACAATAAATGTAAATGTTTTCTTAATAAACTTCATTCACTTTTTCTAAATAAGATAAAATCAATCACTAAAATGAACAACTCTCAACCCTTGCAGAGATAGCCCTCCAGAATGCACCGACAATGACACTGCTATGACCTTGTATGACTTTGACAATCCGATTAATCAAGCAGATGAATGGGTTGATGAAGACTATGATTTTCCTGAAGAGTTGGCCATATTATTGAGACAAGAGGAAAAGGTGATTGCTCCTCATCAGGAGGAGGTTGAGACTATCAATCTTGGTACCGAGGAAGATGTGAAAGAAGTAAAGATCGGAGCCAGTCTGCAAGCTCCGATAAAGGAATAACTCATCAGTATGCTTCGAGAGACATATCAAGATATGTCGGGTTTGGATACAGATATTGTCATGCACAAGCTGCCATTGAAGGAGGATTGTCCACCAGTTAAACAGAAATTGCGCCGTACTCTCCCGGACATGGCCATGAAAATCAAAGAAGAAGTAAAAAAGCAGTGGGACGCCGGTTTTCTTGCTGTAAGAAGGATGGCAAGGTGTGTATGTGTGTGGATAACCGGGATCTGAATAGAGCTAGCCCGAAAGATTATTTCCCATTACCTCACATTGAGGTATTAGTGGACAACACAACTCAGTTCTCGGTATTTTCCTTCATGGACGAATTTTCTGGATACAATCAGATCAAGATGTCACCTGAAGACATGGAGAAGACAACTTTCATCACACCTTGGGGCACATTCTTCTACGAAGTAATGTCGTTTGGTTTAAAGAATGCCAGTGCAAAATATCAACGGGCTATGGTAACATTATTCCACGATATGATCCATAAGGAAATTGAGGGCTATGTGGATGATATGATTGCCAAGTCCCTTATAGAGGAAGAGCATTTGGTAAACCTATTAAAAATTTCAAGCGTCTGAGAAAGTATCAGTTAAGGTTGAACCCCAACAAATGCACATTCGGGGTACGTTCTGGTAAACTACTGAGTTTTATTGTAAGCGAAAAAGGAATTGAGGTTGATCCCGATAAATTCAAAGCCATTCAGGAAAAGCCTGCACCTAGGACTGAGAAAGAAGTTCGAGGGTTCTTAGGTAGATTGAACTACATCTCAAGGTTCATATCTCATCTCACTGCAACCTGCGAACCCTTGTTCAAGCTATTAAGAAAAAAGTAAACAGTCAGGTGGAACGATGACTGTCAGAGAGCTTTTGACAAAATCAAAGAATATCTGCAAGAACCTCCAATTCCCATGCCTCTAGTCGAAGGAAGACCTCTAATCATGTACCTGAAAGTATTAGATGAATCAATGGGGTGTGTGTTGGGCCAACATGACGAGTCTGGTCGAAAGGAGTATGCAATATACTACCTAAGCAAAAAGTTTACCGACTATGAACAACGTTATTCACTGCTTGAGAAAACTTGATGTGCTTTAGCGTGGGCTGCTCGCCGACTAAGACAATATATGTTGACTCAAACTACCTTATTGATCTCAAAGATGGATCCAGTCAAGTACATATTTGAGAAGCCAGCACTTACCGGAAGGGTTGCTAGGTGGCAAATGATTCTAACAGAGTATGACATTAAGTACACCTCTCAGAAAGCCATCAAGGGCAGTGTATTGTCTGGCTATTTGGTTGAGAAACCCATTGATGATTACCAGCCTATGAGATTTGACTTCCCTGATGAAGACATCGTGTTCTTAAAAGCAAAAGATTGTGAAGAGCCTATTCACACTGAAGGGCCATACCCAGAAGAAGCATGGACTATGATGTTTGACGGGGCAGTTAATTGCAACGGTCGTGGGGTTGGTGTAGTGCTTATTACACCTAAAGGGGTTCATATTCCTTTCTCAACAAGGCTCACCTTTTCCTGCACTAACAGCGAAGCAGAATACGAAGCTTGTATCATGGGTCTTGAGGAATCCATTGACCTCAGGATCAAAACCTTGAATGTATTCGGAGATTCAACTTTGGTAATCAACTAGACCAACGGCAAGTGGTACACTCATCAGGAGCATCTGATTCCCTACCATGACTATACGAGGAGATTGTTGACTTTATTCACAATAATTAAGCTTGAATACATCCCTCGAGATGGGAATCAGTTTGCAGACGCTTTGGCTACTATTTCATCCATGATCAAAGTACAAGTCGCCATTTATGTACCTCGGATTTTGGTATCCAGACTGGACAGATCGACATATGTATTCTCTGTGGACACTGTCATTGATAACAAGCCTTAGTACCATGACATCAAATGCTTCTTAGAAACTCAGACATACCCACATGGGGAATCGTCAAACGATATTGGTACAAGCGAAACTTCGACATGGTATTGTTCAGATGTGTTGACAAGAAGGAAGCAAACCTACTGATGCACGAAGTACATGAAGGTTCTTTCAGTACCCATGTCGGAGGACATGCAATGGCAAAGAAGTTATTAAGATCGGGTTACTACTGGATCACAATGGATGCAGACTGTTGCGCCTACACCATAAAATGCCACAAATTCCAGATCTACGCAGATAAAGTGCATGTGCCTCCGAATCCTTTGAACGTAATGTCTTCACCTTGGCCCTTCGCCATGTGGGACATTGATATGATTGGAAAGATTGAGCTGACTTCTTCTAATGGTCACAGATTCATCCTGGTAGCCATTGATTACTTCACCAAATGGGTTGAAGCAGCTTCGTATGCAAATGTCACCAGGCAAGTGGTAGCTCGATTTCTGAAAAGGGATATCATTTGTCGATATGGAGTTCCCAAGCGAATCATTATTGATAATGGTTCCAATTTGAACAACAAGATGATGGAAGAACTTTTTCGGGACTTCAAATTTCAACATCATAACTCTTCTCCTTACAGGCCAAAGATGAATGACGTTGTTGAGGCCGCTAACAAGAATTTTAAGAAGATTGTGCAAAAGATGGTAGTCACCTACAAAGACTGGCACAAAATGCTACCATTTGCCTTGTATGGGTACCGAACCTCTATCAGAACATCTATTGGGGAAACACCTTATCAGTTTGTGTATGGTATGGAAGTTGTCCTACCTGTTGAAGTTGAACTACCCTCCTTACGGGTAATGATGGATGTGAAACTGGATGAAGCAGAATGGGTCCAATCTCGATATAATCAACTGAGTCTGATTGAGGAAAAGAGATTAGCAGCCATTTGTCATGGGAAGTTATATCATAAGAGAATGAAGAAAGCCTTCGATCAGAAAGTCAGACCTCGGGAATACCAAGTGCGAGAGCTTGTTCTAAAAAGACGTCGTCCTCCTCATACAGACCACAGGGGCAAATGGACGCCAAACTACGAAGGCCCATTCATAGTAAAGAAAGTTTTCTTTGGTGGGGCACTGATGCTTACTACTATGGAGGGTGAGGATTTCGTATCTCCTGTGAATTCAGATGCAGTTAAAAAATACTTCGCATAAAAGACCCACTGTACATAAAAACAGAATGTAAGTCCAGGAAATAATAGGGCATCCCGGCGAGTCTAAAACAGAATAAAAGACCCGGGAAAAAATAAGGGAAAATAAAATAAAATGTACACCCGCTGAGTTGAAAAGCCACATCGGACAACTCAGGCAAAAATGGGTATCCCGGTGGATTGAAAACCCGAAAGGGTGATCCACGCAAAATCTGGGAAAAAGCGAACAATTGCATTCTGAATTCGTCTATATCACTCACAACATGGCAAGCTTCGAAAGGATAAAGTGTCGGTCAGAATCAACCTTCCTCAAAAAGCAAGATAAGAAGAACGTAAAGGTCATACAAGTCATAGCAAAGGAAGCTCACGGGAGCGTCAACTTCAACATTGCCAACACCTTTATTTTCTCAATTTACATCAATCTCCTTCTTTCAGGGATTCACTTCTTCACTATACTTGCCCATTCAGGGCACACAAATCAATAAAATCAGAATATTCAGTCACACTTTATTTTGTACATTTATGTTTTGTTTGCAAAATATCCAAAGTTCATAATACAACACTTGCATGAAAACATATAACCCATTTTCAATATATGCTTGCAGGAAATATGCACTCTTGAGAAAATCTAACTCCCATGACGGAATACGGTTGAGGATACCTCGGGACACTTGTGCGTTTCTTTTTAAAGTTTGCAGGTACTTAAGACAGACAATCTCATTGCATGGGGTATACCAAGCATCGTATCCCCAGCCAAGTCAGCAATCACCTCATCAGCAGGATTACCTTACAGAAGTATTCCCCCACGAAGTTTCCATCCCCTCAGAGGATCCTTCTAGAAACTCATTAAATCCCCAGCATGTCGCTTGAACGGAGGAGTTACAATAGATTACTTCCCAGAAGTTCTCTTCTCCCCAAGCAGGATCTCCCGAGCAATGCTTGAACTACTGTTCCCTAGCAAGTTGCCAGAGTTTTCCTTTTCCTCAGCTAGTCGCCAAGACTTTTTGTTCCCCATTAGAGTTTCCAGGATTTTCTCATCCTCAGCAGAGTCGGCAGAATCGTTATCCCACGGAGTTTCCAGTTTCTCCCAATATAGTTGCCAGGGTTTTCTGTTCCCCAACGGTTTGCCGAAACCTCCTCATCCCCAGCATGAGTCTCTTCAACAGAAGCTTCCCCAGCCGGGATCCCCACAGAGTTCCCTAAGAAGGTCATTCAGTGATCCTCTCTCCCCACAGATCGGCCAATGATCTCTTTCCCCAGCGGAGTTCTCCCTCTAGACAAATCGCCCAGAGATCTTTCTCCCCGCAGGATCCGGATCTCGGATCGGTTCTCTCATTTTGCATAATCATAGCATTCACATCATTTTTTCCCCAAAATAGGCGTAGCATTCCGTCTAATACGGAGCATTACGACAAAAATCAAACATTTGCAGGATCATAAGCCAGGTTTGAGCCAATCACCTGCAAACATCAGAATCACTTCACCAGCAATATACAAAACTTATCCCCCGCAGACAAAGCCAGAATACTTTTTGCACTCTTAATACATATACTTGTTCTTACTTGTACATATTCTTTTTTACACTCGCCCGTGTCATACTTCCCCAACAAGTCAAACATTCGTTTGTGTCCCTTGCTCAATCTATTTGACACTCGTCCGTGTCTTGCACATATTTCCCCAGCAGGTCAAACACTTGTACATACTTATACACAATCCTCTGATACTCGTCTGTATCTTGTATGTATCATCTCCTCAGTAGATCAATACTTTTCCATGTTCCTTGCTTAACCGATTGATACTCGTCCGTATCATCATCCTTAAACACGTGTCAACGTTTGTTTCTATCGATACTCGTCTGTATCGTGGTCCTAAGGATACTCGTATGTATCTTTAGTCTATACACACTGTCAAACACTTATACCGTTTAATTTAAAGCGTAAGCACTCGTCCGTGTTTACCATTCTCTAGTAAGTCCAACAAAACAAATTTTCTATCCATTCGTGATATTTTCAGCAGCCATCCCCTACCAGGTGATCGTCCTTCACCTTTGGATGACCGTCCCCCATCCTTTCTCCCAATGGAATCCCCATCATTGATCCTATTATCCAGAATTCGTCCTATGTCGCGATATCTTTTTAGCAACCTTCCCCTGCTAGGTGATCATCATTCACCTTGTGATGATCATCCCTCATCATTTATCTGATGGTCGTCTCCATCGTTGATCTTTGTTATTCGACATTTGTCCTATGTCGAGATAATCCCCAACAGAGCAGCCGTACCCTGCTAGGTGATCGTCTTTCACCTCTTGATGATCGTCCTTCATCATGCTTATCCGATGGCCGTCCCCATCGTTGATCTTTTCTATCAAGCATTCGTCCTATGTCATGATATTTTCAGCAGCCGTCCCCTGCTAGGTGATTTTCCTTCACCTTTTGATGATCGTCCTTCATCATGCTTATCCGTTGGCCGTCCCCATCGTTGATCTTTTCTATCCGGCATTCGTCCTATTTCTTGATATTTTCAGTAGCCGTCCCCTGCTAGGTGATTGTCCTTCAGCTTTTGATGACCGTCCCTCATCATTATTTCATTTATTCTTTTACCCGATGGTCGTCCCTGTCGCGGTTTATTTACCCTTTAAACCTGATGGTCGTCCCCGTCAGTGCTTTCCTCATTTCTTTAATCCCTAGAGAGTTTTATTTCTTTACCCGATGGTCGTCCCCGTCATGGTCTTTTCCTTTATCCTGATGATTGTCCTTCATCAGTTTACTCGATGGCCGTCCCCGTCGCGGTCTCTTTATTTCCCAGCATGATGGTCGTCCCCGTCATTGCTTTACTTACCGTTTTTTATCCCCAGCAGTCGTCCTCTGTTCGATGGTCATCCTCCATCGCTTTCATTTGATACTCGTACTATACTATCTGTTATAATTTCCCTTTCCTTCTTTTAATAAAGAGTGCAAATGTCGGACTGTATTTGGTATTCAACCACAAGTTATCATGTTTGTCTGTTAAGTCAGGCGCTTACACCCTGTACAGCTAACTCATGCTTGAATAGGGGCAGCTATAAACACCCCAAATTTTCTGTCTCTTTTTCTCACACCATGGCTTGTGATCTTTTCATACTGCATTGCATAAGCATACCATCTCCCACTACATATTTATTTCACTGCATAAGTTGCATAAGCTAGGGTTTGTGATCAGATGAATCCCAAAAGTGATCTGAGCTATCTCAAAGGTCTTAAAGCATTCCAATATGGTCCATGAGTGTTCTATGATCATATTATGCTCCCCAGAGTTCATTAAAGTCAAGAGATCACAAAGCATTGCAAGGGTGTTCAAGCAGACTGAGCAGTTTCTACACAGATGACCTAAGATTAGGGTTTTGGGTTTGAGGCCCTTAACCTTAAATTTTTTGGTAATTCTTGATTCTAATGGTCTTAATATGTTATAAGGAGCATGTGTACCAAATGTGATGAAGAAATTCATTGTGGAAGTCATCTGATCAACTGGTAACTTATTGTGCAAGAAAAGTCAGAATCAGGGCATCTGAGGCCACCACCAATGGTACCAAAGGGTCATCTTCATCATTTTGAGGTTCTATGATCTTTATTTGATCTTATAAGTGGTTAGGAGTTCACAAGATTGAATAATTTCAAGCCATTTCCAAACTTTCCATTTTTGGACATGACTTGTAATGAAAACTTTCCATTTTGGGAAAGATTTTCAAACTCCTCTTTCTTGATCAGAAAGGCTTCAAATGAAAAATCTATAAACATGAAAGTTGTAGATTGGATCTTCCCATTTTCAAAAAGTACAAGAACTCCTCTTGATTCATCCTACAACTCAAGTTATGATGATTTAAAGTTGGCAAAAATCTTATAATTTTCAAGTATGTGCCAAAGAGGGAATTTTGCAAATTTGATTTCCAAGACTTCTAATGTCCCCTAATCATGCCTTGGATCACAAGTTTTTATGAGAAATCTTCACAAAATTTCCAAAGAGGGAAAATTGCAAAAGCCATGCTATCTTGCAATCCAAGTGGTACAGATCCTCAAAATCAATCCAAGGGCTCTCCACAATGCTAGCTGAAGCAGATCCACCCTTTGGATCTCTTCTGACCCGTGCCATGCTTGTGGTACAACAACTTTTACTTTTTTGCAAAATCACCCATACCAATCAAGCTATGCCACCACCCACTTTCTGATCAATCCTATTGGCTTATACTAACCCTAAGGACTCAAAACAACATAACACACAAGCCTGAAAGCTCTCATACAAGCAGAATCACAAAAGCTTGCAAAAACTTCCTTTCTTCGAAACTCTTTGCACAGCCATTAAAACTCCAAACTCTCTTCAACATTCAATCATACACATCATAAGGATCACAAAGCACCCATTACAATGGCCTGAAAACCCCCACAACCAAAACACGATTACTTCACTATCAGAACTGAATCTTCCAAACCAAGCCATTTAAACTTCATTCAAGCCTTCCATAAGCTTCAGAGGATCAATTGGAGTGGTTTTGCATAAGAGAGGAGGCCAGAAAGCACCAAACTGAAAAGCTTCATCTCAGGTAGTCATCTCAAATCATTTTTCCAGAACTTCTATTTTAAGTTCCAATGTGAAAGAGTATGCTCCATTGATCATTCTGTGTTTTGTATTTTTGAAAATGGTTGAGAAACAAGAATGTATGCTTGCTCTGAAATTTTTGACCTAAAAATGTTCTTGTTCGATTCATGTTGTTCATGCAAAATATTTTTAGTTTTTGTTGTTTGATTCATGCTCTATGATGTTAGAGGATTAATTCTGGAGATTTTGGGATGTTTTTATGGCGTTTTGAGTGAGTTCAGGGGAGGGGGTGCCGAAGAAGATGACTGGAGCTCTTCTCCGGTCGCCTGAGTTTGTTTAGCCCTAATCTCAATTAATTAGCCAGTTTGAATTAGGATCCTTGGATCTTGTGTTTACCACGCACATGAACGGTCCATATGCTTCACTTAAACCCTAATCCATTTTAATTAATATAATTAATTTAATTTAATCAGAATCAGTGACAACCCTTGGATCACGCGCGAGATGAGAATTTGAACCTAAGCCATCAGATCTGTTTACCCTAAGTCACCCTGACTTTGCATCTGGACCACAGATTCCTTCAACTTGCAATCACAGCCCTTCATTTAGCATACTTTCATTTTTATTTTATTTTCTTCACATTTATTTTCATATATTTATTAAAAATAGCAAAAATATTATTAAAATTATCATTTTCTGCTTTTTCATTTGAAATATTTTTCTAAACTCAAAAAAAATTTATTTTTAATTTTTGCATTAAAAAATTTATTTTTAATTTTTGCATTAAAAATGTATTTCTAAATTCATTTTAATTCATTAAAAATACATTTAGGTATTTGAAAATCACAAAAAAAATCATGAAGTATTCTCATACATTTAGAACAATTTACAAACTCACCATACAAATTTCTTTTTAGGTTTGATCATGTTTGCACAATTTTCTTTGAATTAGGTTGTCTAAAATTGCCTATTTTCTAACCTTAACTTGAATAAATCATTTCTGATCAACCATGATGAGTTTGCATTTGGTTATTTTTGCATTGTTTCATATTTGCATCTAGTATCTAGGCTATTTAACTCATAATTTTGCATTGCATTTTTAAATTGTTTTGCATTTTTCATGAAGAATCACCCAAAAACCCTAGTTAATTTAGAAAATTCATGACTTCCTTTAGGTTTAGCTTCTGACCTCCATCTTTGGGGAGTAATCTTGTGTGTGTTTAGGGTTTGTTTGAGTTCATTTTCAAATTTTTATCATGATGTATGCTTCTATTTTGATCATGTGCATCTCATACATTCATAAAACCCTAATTTTCTATGTTCATTTGCATTCATCTTTGCATATCTCCATCATGTGATCTTGTCATAGCATTTCATTCATTTGTATATCATCTTAGACATCTTAGGACATGTTAGAACATTGCTTGATCATTTCTTCATTCATTTGGTATGCTTTGCATTCATTGCATTTCATGTATGTTCATGTATTCTTCAAGCTCCTGACATGTTTGTTTTGCATCTCATCCCTTGTATGAACATTCATAAGCATCTCACATGTCTTTGCATCATTCCATAACACATTTACATTGCATTATTGCTTCTGGTCTTGGTCATTGTATCATTACCTATTGCATTTCATTTTATTTCTTTCCTTATGCATCTCATTCTAACCTTTAAGGGGCTCATGGTAAGTTGTTTGGGATGTGGATTTACCTCCACATCCTACCTTCTTCTTATCTCTTCATTTGCATATTCTATTTTTCTTTGAAGTGAACTTGCTTCACTTGTATTCTCTTGCTCCTTTTCTTCTCTCTTAGGTTACTTAACTTCTTCAGGAAGTAAGTAACCTATTCTCCTTTCTCTTCTCTTTTCATCTGTTTCTGTTCCTTTGGTGGCCTTCCTGAAGATCTTTCTTTAAGCCTCACAAAGCATAGGAACATCCAAGCATGATAATCTTAGGGTTGTACATAGTCTCCCCAAGTCTTTTACGTTTGAGTTTCCTTGAGTCTCTCTTCTCATTTCATAATCAGAGGCTAAACACTTAAAGCTTTAGGACTTTGAATTAGGGTTATGTCTGCATCTTTATCTTAGGATGGAGTGTATAACTTTAATCCTTAGTGTTAAACCTTTAATTTGTTTACACCTCTTAATCAAAAATACCTAATAATCACTAAGACTTAAGCTTGTAACTTGGGCCTTATATTAGGGTTACATCTCTTCCTCTTGGTTAAGAGGGACTAACCCTAGTGTTTAATGGACAAGTCCCCCTCAAGCTAGTCTTACAAATATAAAATCCACTTCTTAATCCCACCTTTAATTAAAATCCACTTTAATAATGGATTTTTATCTAATGAATTTAGTCCTTAACCATGGATTAAGTTGAGGAGTCTTCCTCAAATTAAGTGTTCTCATCTATCATCCTTCTCTTAGGATGGTGTAATGAGTTCACTAATCCCTGATTGGAGATTAAACTCATTACTTAACACAAAACCTAAAAACACTTAATAATTACCAAAGTAGGTTAATGATCTTAATCCTATATCATCATGGTAATTAAGTTGAGATCTTCATCTCATGCTTAAGTAGGCTCATTATCCCTAAGCAGGGAGGATATAATGAGTTTACAACCCTTGATTTAGGCTTAAGCTCATTATCTTACGCAAAACACCAAAAACAATATAAAACTGAAAACACAAAAACAAACAATAAACGTCTCCTCCGGGATTCTTTTCTCATCACACTCATTCTAAAAACGAGAACTCGCTTCTTCCGTCTAATGCAAGACAGTTAGCACTTGAGCCAGACGAGTCACACACATGAGCATAGATAAGTAAGCAGTTCACAACATAAACATCCAGTCTCTTTGAGTCGAACTACAGTGTTCTGACTTCCTCATTGCACGAGAGGATACGTAGGCATAACTTAACAGTTATCGAACAAAAGTATCTTTGTCATTGTCGCTCCCACCAAATGGGCCAGGTCAAATGGGGTACAGACGCGAACGATCGGCGAAAAGAAAGAGAACACACAGGGGTGAACTCGAAAGACAAGAGTCGCCAGCTAGGCATTTTTATCCCGGAGGAAAGGTAATGCTGCATAAACCTAAGAAAAGATGGACAAGACGGTTGCGAACCAGAGAGACTGAGAAAGGGGGTTGGTTACAACCTGGGAAGGTATTAGCACCCAGATTGTCCGCCGTACTCGACGGGATCCACGCTTGAAAGTTTGTGTTTTAAAGGGTAGTGTCAGTGCAATTTGTGTATCAAAGCTGGAAAGAATGCAAGTGTCAGTGTCAAAGGAAAGTGAAGTGAATAAAAGAAGTGTCAGTGCAAGGAAAGAGTGTGAAGCTCAAGACTATGAGGCTTAGAGAGTAATGCTGGAAAGAGGGGGAATATACAGAGACTTTTTTTCGATAACGGTTAAGTTATGCCTACGTATCCTCTCGTGCAATGAGGAAGTGAGAACACCGTAGTTCGACCCAAAGAGACTGAAAGATGAATTGACTGGTGAACTGCTTGCTTGTCCATGCTCAAGTGTATGACCTGTCTGGCTCAGGTGCAAACTGTCTTGCATTAGACGGAAGAAGCAAGTTCTCGTTTGTGAGTGAATGAGATGAGAAAAGAATCTGGGAGGAGACGATTATTGTTTGTTTTTGTGTTTTTAGTCTTTTATTTCTTTTGAAAGTTTGTCATAAGTTAATGAGCTTAAGCCTAAACCAATGGATTTAGTAAACTCGTCACATCCTCCCTCTGATTAGGGGTAATGAGAGTACCTTAAGTGTGAAGTCAGCATCTCACACTTAATCACCATGATGTAGGATTAAGATCATTAACCTACTTGTGATTATTTAGATGTTTTTGTTGTTTTTGTTTAGTGTTAAGTAATGAGTTTAAGCCATAATCAGGGATTAAACAGACTCATTACACCAACCTAATAGAAGGATAATAGATGAGAATGTTTATGCTGAGGAAAGCTCCTCAACTTAATCCATGATTAGGGATTAACCTCATGACAAAACAAAGCCTTTATTAAATGGATTTTAGTTAATGATAAGATGAAGAAATGATTTTTATGGTTTGTAAGACAACTTGAGGGGGACTTGTCTATTAACACTAGGGTTAGTCCTTCTTAACCAATTAAGGAAGAATTAGAACCCTAATGCAAGGCCCAAGTTACAAGCTTGATGTCTTGATGATTATTAAGTGAGTTGATTAAAGGATTTAAACACATTAAGGGTTTAACACTTAGGATTAAAGTTATACACTTCATCCTAATAGAAGGATGCAGACATAAGCTTAATCACAAAGCCTTAAAGCCTTTAGGGTTTAGTCCCTGATTATGAGATGAGAAGAGAAGACTCAAAGAGACACAAAGGTAAAAGCTAAGTGGGGGACTAATCAAACCCTAATTATTATCATGCTTGGTCATCCCTAGGGTTTGTGAGGCTTAAGAGAGAAAGATCTTCAAAGAGCCACCAAGGAGAGAAGCAGATGAAAGGAAGAAGGAGCAGAGAGAAGCAAGACAACTTGCTTCACTTAAGAAGACAAGTTGATTGAAAAAGAAAGTGAGATGAATAAGAATGAGCAAGCTCAATCCAATACACATACAAAAATGCAGCAATGATGCATAAGAGAGATGAAAAGAGATTGTGAGAAGTGAAGGCAAATTCACTTCTCAAAACAACTTACCACCTGAAAAGTTAGCAAAAGAAATGAAATGTAATGCAAATGAGATGAAATGTGATGATGCAAACCAAAACCAGAAGCATGAGTGTGATGTTAATGATGCTAAGAGATGATGCAAACATGAGGCAAGGCATTAGAATGATCATACAAACATATGGATACAAGAGAAGCATGCTTTGAACCATGAATGTTCATGAAAAGTTATGGAATGGAAAAGACATATAACATGGCAAATGAAAGATGCAATGATCAAACATGATTCTAATATGTCCTAAGATGTATCATGAATCAAATGGATGCACAAAATGTCATGGCAAGTCATGGTATGCAAGAAAATGGAAGATGGATGCAAAGGAAGGCATGAATTAGGGTTATATGCAACATACAAAGCAAAAATCCAAAACCAGAAGCAAATGACAGGATAAAAATTTGAAAATGCAATCAAAGGAACCCTAAACCTATACAAACTCACTGTCCAAAGGAGGGGATCCAACTCTTATCCTAGTGAGAGTTATGAACTTCCTAAGATTGCTAGGGTTTTAAGGTACCTTGACAAGAAAAAAGCAAAACAAATTGAAAATGCAATATCAATTCAAGCCAATTTTATCCTATAAACTAAATGTTATGCAAGATGCAATCCAAAAAGAATCATTGCCCAACTCTCAATGGTTAGGCAGAAATGGATTTTTGGTTTGAGAGTTGGACAACGTTTCTAAATGTTTTTAAAGGTTACATGAATTTTTGTGATTTTTGGAAACCTAAATGCTATTTTAATTAATTAATCTTCATTAATCAATTAAAATAAACATTTAAATATTTTTAAAATAGTCTAAAAATGTAAAAAATTAAATAAAAATTGTTTTTATGTTAAGAAAAATATTTAGAATAAAAATGCAGAAAGAAAATATTTTTTTGGATTTTTTATGTATTTTAAAATAATTATGCAAAACAATTAACAAAAATATGAAATTAAATGAATTAAATGGAAAGTCAAAGGGATCATGGCCAGCATTCAAAGTTTTTTGGAGGGAGTTGACCCGCGCGTGAATGGAGGGTTCAGATCAATTTTGGGGATTTAAATTTCCTAATCTTAATTAACTTAATTAATCCAAAATTAGGGCTAATACAAGAAACCTGGACCATTGGATACGCGCGGGAAAAGGAAATCAATGGCTCACATTCAAACTCACTTAAACCCTAACCCTAATTTAATCACTTTCAGATGACCGGAACAGTGGTTCCGGTCATCTTCTCCGGCGAGCACAAAACCTAATCTTCTTCTCTAGACAAAATCAAGAGCTCTAAAGCTCCAGATCACATCTCCTAATCACCCTGAACACGAATCAAGCATCAAAACAAATTTATATAACCTACAACTCAAGATATGAATCAAAACATAAAATCTGGAAAAGTTTCAGAGCTTCGATACAGGCTTATTTCTCAACCATTTCAAAAAGTAAAAACATCAGAGTGATCAGCAAAGCATGAGGAACAATCTAGGAACTTAAAAACTCATTTCTGGAAAAAAAATTCTTCATGTTACCTGAGATTGAGCTTTCGAAACAGGGACTTTCTGGCCGCTTCTTTGGTTCAAACAAACTCCAATGATCCTCCTTTGAAGCTTTTGACACTTAGCTGGAGTTTATATGGCCTCTAGAGGGATTTGGCAGAAGCTCAGGCCAAGGGAGTGTGAAAATCGTATTTGTGATGTAGGAGGTTTCAGGCCAAAACAATGGTTGGTTTGTGATCAGTGGAACATGCTGAGATGTTTTGTGAAGTTTGTGTTAATGTTTGATGTTTGTAGAGTGAGTTTCGAATGAAAGAGCATAAAGGATGAAAACTTGGAACTATGGCTTGGAGAGAGCTTCAGCTTTGTGTGTGTGATGCAAATGAATCCTTGGGGTGTGTTTGTAAGGTCTGGATTGGGCAGAGAGTTGTTGTGTCACTGTGGGATTGGTATGGCTAAAGTTGCAAAAAGTCAAGAAAGTTGTACTTGGTGGTATGGGCAAGTGGCGGGCTGAGATAGGGGCATGGCTATGCGCAGCAAGGATCAAGGGGTGTCATGAAATCAGATTTTGTGAGCTGGCTCAAGTGGATGAAGAGTTATGGATCATTTTGCAAATTTGTGAACTTTTGCCCCTTTTGGAATTTCTTGATCCACAAAGCCATGAAAATGAGTGAACTTTTGATGCAATCTGATCTTTAGGCCTTGGTTTATGTTTGTGTGAAGTTTAGAAGTCCATTTGATAGCACAATTTGTCTTGGCAAGTGGTTTTGCAACTTTGCCTCTTTGGTGGAAAACTTGAAATTATGTGATTTTTCCCAACTTTGACAACCAATAACTTTTGATCCAAAATGAATTAGGACAAGTTCTTGTACTTTTTGAAAAGGGAATGATCCATTATACAACTTTCATGACCAAAGTTTTCCCATTTGAAGCATTTTTGAATCAAAAAGCAAGGGTTGAAAAAGTTTCCCAAAATGGCAATTTTCCATTACAAGTCATTTCCCAAAAAGTCAACTTTGCAAATGGCTTGAAATTCTTCCAATTTGTGAACTTCTAACATCTTCTATGATCAAATAAAGATCATACATAATCAAAATGATGATGAACACCCCTTGGTTGGGTCATTGAGGGCCTCAGATGCCCTGATTTTGCACTGACTTGCTCAAAAAGTCAACAATTGATCAGATGACTTCCCCATTGAATTTCTTCATGAAAATTGATATGCATGATCCCTATACCATATAAAGACCAATAGAAACAAGAATGACCAAAAAATTTGGAGTTATGGCCTTTGAAACCAAAACCCTAATTTTAGGTCATCTGTGCAGTTAAACCTGGCTCTGCTTCCATGCCTATCTCAGTTCTTGTGATTTTTTGACTTTCTTGACTTTGTGGGGATATAATATGATGCTTGAACATACATGGACCCCTTTGAAGTGATTGATGACCTTTGGAGTGGCTCAAATGGCTCTTGGATTGCTCAGATCACAAACCTTAGATGCATATGACTTTGAACCAATGCAGTGAATCAAAAATGCAATATGAGATGCTATGATTGAACTTATGCATATGAAAAGATCACAAGCCATGGTGTGAATGGGTGAGGGCAAATTTGGGGTGTTTACAGCTGCCCCTATTCAAACATGAGTTAGCTGTGCAGGATGTAAGCAGCGGCTTAACAGGCGAACAAGGTAACTTGTGGTTGAATACCAAAGACAGTCCAAAATTTGCACTCACAGAATGAAAAAGAAAAGGGATATAGATTGTAAAAGGAATATAAAGTATAATTATAAAGTGCGGGCGACGGAGGACGACCGTCGTGCAGAGGACGACTGCTGGGGATAAAGCGATGACGGGGACGACCGACATGCTGGGGAAAATGCGAGAAACAAAACAATGACGGGGACGGCCGACAAGCCGGGGATATAAGAGATTATGATGGGGACGGCTATCGAGTAAAGCTAACAGAACCTCTGGGGATTATAGGTAAATGAAATAAATGATGAGGTACGGTCGTCAAAGGTGAAGGACGATCACCTAGCAGGGGACGGCTGCTCTGTTGGGGGATAAGATGAGGGACGGTCATCTAAGGTGAAGGACGATCACCTGGCAAGGTACGGTTGCCAAAAGTATCACGACATGGGGACGATGGGGACGGCCATCGGATAAGCATGATGAAGGACGATCATCAAGAGGTGAAGGACGAATCACCTAGCAGGGGACGGCTGCTCTCAGGGTTTATCATGACATAGGACGAATGTCAGACAACAAGATCAATGATGGGGACGGCCATCGGATAAAATGATGAAGGACGATCATCAAAAGGTGAAGGACGATCACCCAGCAGGGGACGGCTGCTAAAAAAATCACGACATAGGACTAATGTCGGATAGAAAAGGGGTTCTAATAAATAGAGACTCAGCTGGGGAAAGGATAAGGGACGGTCATCCAAAGGTGAAGGACGATCACCTGGCAGGGTCCGGCCGCCGAAAAGGTATCATGACATAGGACGAATGTCAGATAGAAAGGAAATAGTTTAACAAGTTTTGTTGGGGACTAGCTGGGGAAAAGTAAACACGGACGAGTGTCTACTTTCAAGAAATGAGGGGCCTAATTGTTTGGGTACGGTGTATAAACTAAAGATGCGGACGAGCATCCTTAAAACCATGATACGGACGAGTATCAGGTAGAAACAAACACCGACACATGTTCCAAGATGATGATACGGACGAGTACCAACTGGTTAATAAAGAACACAGACGAGTATTGATTCTGCGGGGACTCTTCTGGGGAATAGTAGGCACAGACGAGTGTCTTCTTTCAAGAAGACATAAGTGTTTGACACGGTGTATAGATTAAAGATGCGGACGAGCATCCTTAAGACTACGATACGGACGAGTATCGGGTAGAAACAAACGCTTGACGCATGTTCTGAGATGATGATACGGACGAGTACCAACTGGTTAACAAAGAACACGGACGAGTGTCGAATCTGAGGGGGGTATAAGTGGTATATACAAGATAAGGACGAGTACCTGTATGAGTGAAACAGGAGTAATAAGTATGACCGGTGTACAGGAATGTTAACTGTGCTGGGGAGAGTGACACGGACGGGTGCCAAAAGGAGGAAAGTGTAATATAAACAAGTATATGGTTTACCAAGTGTTTGGGTGACTATGCTGGGGAGATGACACGGACAGGTGTCAAGGAATTGCATGTATATGTATCTGTAAAATGAGTGCAAAGGGGATGCTTTGGCTTTCTGCTGGGGGTATGACACGGACGGGTGTCAAGAAGTATCTATGATATGTATAGGTGTTTGCTTGTAAAGAAAGCTCGGGCGACTTTACTGGGGAATGATGACACGGACGGGTGTCAAAAGGAGTGTGCATTTATATTTGTGAGTGTAAGGCAAATGCTTTAGCTTTAGCTCTCCACTGGGGATACGATACGGACGGGTGTCAGGACGTATCCGTATCTTTAGGGAAAGTGCCTTGGCTCTCTGCCGGGGATATAGGGAGTTTTCCGTATACCGTTGACGGATTGTCAGTATTCACAAGTGTTTGATTCAGAACATGGCTCATGATTATGCAATATGTTTGATTTTTGCCGTAATGCTCCGTATTAGACGGAATGCTACGCTCTGTGGGGAGAATATGATGCGAATGCTATGATTATGCAAAAGATACCTATCCGGGATTCGGGTCCCGTTACTGCGAAGATCTCTGGCCGATCTTCTTGAAGTAGACATCCCAGCTAGGGATGAGATCATTGGTAGATCTAGCATATATGACTCTTCTTGGGGAAATAGGTCACTGATAGACCTATCTTGGTGATGAGGGACCCAGCTGGGGGTTTGTAGAAGCTTTCTTCACTCTGTTGTGAGATCTTCAGGCTTTGCTTTTCTGAATAGAGGTTGAGACTCTGAGGGGAGGTGGTTCCCTGGCTTTTGTGCTTGGTTAAGGAGGAAATAACAAATGGAAACTCAGCTGGGGAGAAAACACCTCCGGTGCTATGACTGAGTGGATAATAATTTGCCAGCTTGTTGGGATGAAGCTTACATGCCCCATGATGTGCTTTGAATACCTGCAATCCTGAAAAGACAGAGAAACGCATAAGTAATCCCGAGGTATCCCTCACCGGATTCCATCATAGGAGTTTAGACACTCCTGGGAGCAAGTATATTTCCTGCAAGCACGTATTTCTTAGAAGAGAAACATTTGTATTCGTGCAATCAATATTTTAAAGACATCGGACATTCTTGCAAATGAAAATAAAGTGTACGAAACGAAACATGAATGAAAATCCGATTTTATTAATTCATGTGCCCGAAATTGGCAAGATACAGTCAAAGAAACAAATCCCCTAAAATGAGGAGATTGTTACAAATTGAGAAAAAAGATGTTGGCAATGTTGATGACGCTTTAAGGAGCTTCCCTTTGCTATGACTCGTATGACATTCGACGTTCTTCTCGTCTTGCTTTCTGAAGAAGGTTGATTCTGACCGGCGCTTGAACCTTTCGAAGCTTACCAGGTTGTAAGTGATACAGACGAATTAAGAATGCAGCTGTTCGCTTATTCCCTTATTTTGCATGGATCGCCCTTTCGGGTTTTCAATCCATCGGGATACCCTTTTTTGCCTGAGTTGTCCGATGTGGCTTTTCAACTCAGCGGGTGTACATTTTTTTGTTTATTTTCCCTTATTTTTGCCCGAGCCTTTTATTCTATTTTTGACTCGCCGGGATGCCCTATTTTTGCCTGGACTTACATTCTGTTTTTATGTCCAGCGGGTCATTTTTATGCGAAGTATTTTTTAACTGCATCTGAATTCACTGGGGACGGGAAGTCTTCACCATCCATAGTGCTGAGCATCAGTGCTCCACCAGAGAAAACTTTCTTTACTACGAATGTACCTTCATAGTTCGGAGTCCACTTGCCCCTGTGGTCTGTATGAGGAGGGAGGAGTCTCTTCAGCACAAGATCTCCTACTTGGTACTCTCGGAGCCTGACTTTCTGATCGAAGGCTTTCTTCATTCTTTTCTGATACAGTTGCCCATGACAGATTGCAGCCAGTCTTTTCTCTTCAATCAGACTCAATTGTTCGTATTGGGACCGGACCTATTCTGCTTCATTCAACTTAACATCCATTAGTACCCGCAGGGAGGGTAATTCAACTTCAACAGGTAGGACTGCCTCCATACCATAAACAAGCTGATACGGTGTTGCCCTAGTGGATGTTCTGATTGACGTACGGTACCCATGCAAAGAAAACGGTAGCATCTCGTGCCAGTCTTTGTAGGTGACTACCATCTTTTGCAAAATCTTCTTGATATTCTTATCAGTTGCCTCGACAGCGCCATTCATCTTTGGCCTGTAAGGAGAAGAATTGTGGTGTTGGATTTTGAAGTCCCGGCACAGTTCTGCCATCATTTTGTTGTTCAAGTTGGAACCATTATCAGTAATGATTCGCTCGGGTACTCCATACCGACAAATGATGTCTCTCTTCAGAAATCGGGCTACCACTTGTCTTGTAACATTTGCATAGGAAGCTGCTTCAACCCACTTGGTGAAGTAGTCAATGGCGACCAGGATGAATCTGTGGCCGTTCGAAGCAGTCGGTTCAATCTTGCCAATCATATCAATGCCCCACATGGCGAAGGGCCAGGGTGAAGACATCACATTCAGAGGATTTGGAGGCACATGTACTTTATCCGCATAAATCTGGAATTTGTGGCATTTTCTGGCATAGGCACAACAGTCGGCATCCATTGTGATCCAGTAATAGCCTGATCTTAGCAACTTCTTTGCCATGGCATGCCCTCCTGCATGGGTGCCAAAGGATCCTTCATGCACCTCGTGCATCAACAAGTCTGCTTCTGTTCTATCGACGCATCTAAGGAGTACTATATCAAAGTTTCTCTTGTATAGGGAACCATCAGTATTCAGGAAGAAACTACCAGCAAGCCTTCTTAATGTCTTCTTATCATTGGAAGATGCCCCAGGTGGGTATGTTTGATCCTCCAAGAAGCACTTAATGTCATGGAACCAAGGCTTATCGTCTTTAACAACATCTGTTGAGAACACATATGCTGGTCTGTCAAGTCTGGATACTGAAATCCGAGGCACAAAGTTGGCAGCTTGAACTTTGATCATTGATGAAATGGTAGCCAGAGCATCTGCAAACTGATTCTCGTCCCGAGGGATATACTCAAGCTTGACCGTTGTAAAGAAGGTCAATAACCTCCTTGTATAATCCCTGTAAGGTATCAGATGATCCTGGTGTGTGTACCATTTGCTGTTGGTTTGATTGATTACCAAAGCTGAATCTCCGAATACAGTCAAAGTTTTGATCCTGAGGTCAATGGCTTCCTCAAGACCCATAATACAAGCTTCGTATTCAGCTTCGTTGTTAGTGCAGTTGAAAGTGAGTTTTGCCGAGAAAGGCATGTGAACTCCTTTAGGTGTAATGAGTACTGCACCAACACCACGACCATTCATATTAACAGCCCCGTCAAACATCATAGTCCATTCTTCTTCCGGGTCAGGCCCTTCAATGTGAATAGGCTCTTCATGATCTTTTTCTTTTATGAACATGATGTCTTCATCAGGGAAGTCAAATCTCATAGGCTGGTAATCGTCAATGGGTTGCTCAGCAAGGTAATCAGACAATACACTTCCTTTGATGGCCTTTTGAGATGTGTACTGGATGTCGTATTCTGTGAGGATCATTTGCCATCTTGCAACCCGTCTGGTAAGTGCTGGCTTCTCAAAAATGTACTTAACTGGGTCCATCTTGGAGATCAATAAAGTAGTGTGGGTCAACATATACTGCCTTAGTCGGCGAGCAGCCCACACTAAAGCACAACAAGTTTTCTCAAGCAGTGAATAACGTTGTTCACAGTCGGTAAACTTTTTGCTTAGGTAGTATATTACATACTCTTTTCGACCAGACTCGTCATGCTGGCCCAACACACACCCCATCGACTCTTCTAATACTATCAAGTACATTATCAGAGGTCTTTCTTCAACTGGAGGCATAAGGATTGAAGGCTCTTGTAAGTATTCCTTGATTTTGTCAAAAGCCCTTTGGCAGTCTTCGTTCCACCTGACCGTTTACTCTTTTCTTAACAGCTTGAACAAAGGTTCACAGGTCGCAGTAAGGTGAGTTATGAACCTTGAGATGTAGTTCAATCTACCTAAAAACCCCCGAACTTCTTTCTCAGTCTTCGGTGCAGGCATTTCTTGAATTGCTTTGACTTTATCAGGGTCAACTTCAATCCCTTTCTCACTTATAATAAATCCCAACAACTTACCGGATCGCACCCCGAATGTGCACTTGTTGGGGTTTAACTTCAGTTGGTACTTCCTCAGACGCTTGAATAACTTCAACAGATTTACCAGGTGGTCTTCTTCTGTGAGGGACTTGGCAATCATGTCACCCACATAACATTCAATTTCTTTATGGATCATGTCATGGAATAATGTTACCATAGCCCATTGATATGTGGCACCAGCATTCTTCAGTCCGAATGGCATCACCTTGTAACAGAACGTGCCCCAGGGTGTGATGAAAGTTGTCTTCTCCATGTCTTCAGGTGACATCTTGATCTGGTTGTATCCTGAGAATCCGTCCATGAAGGAGAATACCGAGAACTGAGCCGTATTATCAACCAATACATCATTGTGAGGTCACTACAACAAACAAGACCTTAGACAGCGCTTTTTTTAGCCTTAGACAGCGCTTTAAAGCGCTGTCTAAACCTCCGCTGCTAAAGGTTTAGACAGCGCTTTTAAAAATGTTAAAAGCGCTGTCTAATCCCCCACCCTTAGACAGCGCTTTGGCCAAAAGCGCTTTAAAAGACCCTCTTAATTTAAATTTTTTAGGTACACCTTAGACAGCGCTTTTCAAAAGCGCTGTCTAAGCCCCCTACCTTAGACAGCGCTTTGGCCAAAAGCGCTGTCTAAGCCCCTCCTATTTTAATTTTTTTAGGTATACCTTAGACAGCGCTTTGGCCAAAAGCGCTGTCTAAGCCCCTCATATTTTAATTTTTTTAGGTATACCTTAGACAGCGCTTTGGCCAAAAGTGCTGTCTAAGTCCCCCCCTTAGACAACGCTTTTGCCTAAAGCGCTTTCTAATCCCCCCCTTAGACAGCGCTTTTGGCAAAAGCGCTGTCTAAGGTATACGAAATTTTTTGTAGGATTTGTTTGTAACCACATTTTTTCCAGGTTTATAAACCAGAATTGGTACCTGTTTTCAACCAGATTTTTGCAGTCAATTATCACATTTTATATATGCCATTTTGGCCTTTTTTTACCAAAATTTGGCTAACCAATTCAAACCAAATTTGCCATAAATGTATCAAAATATATACAAATTTATGTTTACATTTATAAGTCATTACATATACTACTACAAATGTACACATTAATTACACACTTTGAGCTCTATCATGTATTGACACCACTCCTCTTTGATTTCGTCCACTTGATCCTTTGTATAAGATGCACACTTGAATTCATCAAAGTACTACATAATAATATAACATATTTTGTATTAATTCCAACTATTTAATTATATGAGATATGTGTAAATATAAAAATAACTCATAAGTTAGAAATACATACATCGGTGGGAATCTCTAATCGGCCCAACATGAGAGTATCTCGCATAAACCTCAACATGAAATACCCGCAATCTATTTGATTACGTTGAAGAGGACACTACATATGAAAAAAAATATGAATTATAAATCCTAAGTTTTATCAAGTGTAGTCATCACTAATATAATAAAAAACGCGGTAATTAAAAATATACCGCCACTTTAATCCATGAAATGGAGTTGGCGCCCCTCCTTGAGGTCTGGATAACTCGTTGGGCACGAAAAGCTTGTAGGACGCTAATAAAATAAAAATGAAGCAATTAGAACAATTCACATAAACTAAGAAAAATTTTGAACATTCTCACTTACGTGTCAATTAGGTCCTTCATAACCGGGTATGTTGTCCAATCATTTCCTAACGAGTCAAGATAATACACAATTTCTCGGATAGGATTGATTGCGAGCAACAACCAATGTCCACTGTAATGATTAGGCAAATGTTAGATGGTAACTTGGAAAATAATTATAATAGATGAATTTAGAATGAAATGCTAACCCGGTATTAAACGGTACAAAAAACAACTTCTCCGCATTTTATTCTCCACGAGGATCCGAAGAACGTACTCCGTCACGGTATCCGGTCTACTTATCATTAAATCTAGTATGATGCCTCGAGATCTTCCTTGGACCACCCTTCTCATTACTGTGATGCCTCTTCGAATTTCTTCTTCCGCGGATACTTTTTTAGGAACTTCCTCAGGTTGGTCATCAGCCATGTCTAACCTGTAATAAACCAAGGAAACCATCAAATATCAAATATAACTTATAATCAAAGCAATTGAAAACAAAAAAATAAAGAAATCATGCATTATCATATATAACTTATAATCAAAGTAATTGAAAACAAAAAAATAAGGAAATCATGCATTATCACATATAACTTATAATCAAAACAATCGAAAAAATAAAATAAAGAAACCATGGATAATTTACCTAAGTCACTAACATCTCTTTCTTTTCTTTGTTGGAATATTAATCACTTGTTTCTTAGCAATGCATACGGATGAATTGATCCAAATTCCCTCATTATGATCGTTTCTTATATATGACTCATCCGGTATAAGATCCTCAACTTCATCATTTCTATTCAACTCATTCCGTCTAATGCATGACTCATTCTCAACATCAATATCACATTGATCGACACCGCTATCATCAGTCACTTTGTTAGAGAAAAGCACTATAGACCATTTTGTACTCTTCGGGTCATTCACATAGAACACTTGTTTAGCCTGAGATGCTAGAATAAAAGGTTCATCTTTGTACCCCACCCTAGTAAGATCAACATGCAAAAATCCAGACTTATCCATTCGTATGCCACTACTATTCACCCACTTGCAACCAAAGATGGGAATCTGAAACTTCTCGTAATCAAACACCCAAATGTGCTCAATAACTCCAAAATATGACAGATTTGCATATTTGGGGTTTAAGTCCTTCATGCTTGATATATGCATTGCTTCAGCTAGCACGGTGACACCACTATTTTGCATAGTACTCTTATCATCTTGTTCTTTGGTATAAAATGTGTATCCATTAATTGAATATGCGCTATGAGAAAACACATGCAAACTTGGACCATATGCCAAACATCTCAACCTTTCTGTTACCGAAGAAGGATCTGAAGAGCGCTTCAAATAAATATGATCCTTCAACCATTGTATGAAACTTTGATTGTGCTCTATAACTATCCAATTTTCATTTCTGTTCGGATTTAACCTTCGGAGTACATCCTTGTGCATTTCAACATATGGCTCAACCTCATTATTATTGTGCAGAACATACAAATGAACTTGATCCCGTTCATCCCTTGATATTGTCACAATTTTATTCCCAATTAATTTTTTACCTTCCATTTTGTCGAAAATCTGAGCTCTGGGGAGTCCAATCGATTGAACGTTAGACAAATATTCAGTACAAAACTCAACAGCTTCTTCAACAATGTATCGTTCAACAATACAACCCTCTGGTCGACTTCGGGATTTCACGTACCCTTTTAATATTTTCATATACCGTTCAGCAGGGTACATCCATCTCATATAAGCTGGTCCACACAACTGTGTCTCTTTCACAAGATGAACAACTAAATGAACCATTATGTCAAAAAAAGACGGAGGAAAATACATTTCAAGCTCACACAAGGTAATTACAATCTCTTTTTGTAGTGTTGGTAAGATCTCGGGATCGATCACCTTACTACAAATTGACCTAAAGAAAAAACACAATTTAGTTATGGAACTTCTTACTTTTTCTGGCAAAATAGAACGTATACCGATCGGTAGAAAATGTTCCATTATAACGTGACAATCATGTGTCTTCAAATTCTTCAACTTGAGGTCTTTCATAGAAACAAGTCTTCTGATATCAGATGAGTATCCTTCTGGAACCTTAACTTCACTCAGAGACTTACACAAAATTTTTTTCTCCTTTCTAGATAAAGTAAAAGCAGCAGGTGGTAGATATGTTCGTCTTCCTTTCTTCACGGGTGCTAATTCAGTTCTCATTCCCATTTTTAACATGTCCTCCCTTGCTTTAAGGCCATCCTTAGACTTTCCTTTTATATTGAGTAATGTACCGATAACACTTTCAAATACGTTTTTTTCAATATGCATAACATCGAGAAAATGTCTCACGTACAAAGACTTCCAATATGGCAATTCAAAAAATATCGACCTTTTCTTCCACCCACCTTTCACAATCTTATGTGCAAAAGGCTTGCCAAACTCAGTACGCACATCTTTCACCTTTTCAAAAACTTGTTCACCTGACAATGCGGGTGGAGCTCTACGATGTTCGGTGTCTCCATTGAATGCTTTTCTCCACCCACGGTAGTGATGTTTAGAATGTAAGAATCTACGATGACCGAGAAACACATTCTTCTGGCAAAGTTCCAATCGGATCGTATCGGTTCCGTCTTCACAAATAGGACACGCACGTTGACCTTTAATGCTATACCCAGATAGATTCCCGTATGCTGGAAAATCATTAATTGTGCCAAACAACATCGCCCTCAAATTGAAACTTTCTTTCCTATATCCATCATAAACCTCCACACTGTTCTCCCACAAAATCTTTAAATCTTCGATCAGAGGTGTCAAGTATACGTCTATGTCATTACCTGGTTGTTTAGGCCCAGAGATTAACATAGATAACATCATGTACTTACGCTTCATACATAGCCACGGAGGTAGGTTATAAATCATAAGAATCACAGGCCATGTGGTATGTGAAATACTTTGAAGACCATGTGGGTTCATTCCATCAGTATATAATGCCAATCGAAGGTTTCTTGCTTCTGATCCAAACTCAGGATAATCATTATCAATCTTCGACCACTGTGGTGAATCAGCCGGATGCCGATACTTTCCATCGGTGATTCTTTCATCTGCATGCCAAGTAAGATGTCTTGCATCGGTTTCACTACGAAACATGCGCCTAAATCTCAGAATTATCGGAAAATACCATAAGACTTTTGCGGGAGATAATCTTTTCTTATATCGAGACAAACCGCATTTGGGGCACTCAGTTAACGTTGCATATTCGTTACGAAACAAAATGCAATCGTTAGGACAAGCATGTATCTTATCATAGCTCATGCCAATAGAGCACAACATTTTTTTTGCCTCATAGGTTCGATTAGGAAGAACATTATCATCCGGTAGCATTTCTCTCATAAGGGCCAACAACTCTGTGAAACTTTTATCCGACCATCCATTGCCCGCCTTTAAGTTGTACAACTTTAATACCGCAGAAAGTCTTGATAATTTAGTGCAACCTTTGTACAACGGTTTCTCTGCATCGCTTACCATCCTCTCAAACATTTCAGGACAATCATGAAGATCTTCTTCCAGTGCTTCTACAATCTCTTCAACTCGATCACAATCATATGTTTCCGTGTCTTTGTCGTATGAAGCATAGGTCGTATTTCTTTTTCCACTCGATTCAACATTCCCGTTAATTTCCTCACCATGAAATATCTAACACTGATAACTTTGATCAATTCCATGCCTCAGCAAATGCGATTTCAATCCATGTGCGTCAACCTTACCAATATAACAACAACGCAAGCAAGGACAATGCATTCGTCTGGGGTTTTCAGCGTGTTGAACAGCATACTTAACGAATTCCGCAACCCCACTCTCGTACTCTTTGGTCATTCGATCGGCACAGATCCATGTTTTATCCATGGTTTTCCTACTTATTTAAAAGAACACTCAATTAATGATAAATAAAATTTAAATATATTAGTTAAAATATTCAAATAATAGAAAAATTAATGGCATTTTTTAACTTGTTACCAATAAGTCTTTTTTATTTGTCCAATATCTCTATCACTCTTCACGATAAGTAAATTGTTCTTGTGGTCAACCTCCACGGTATAAAACCAAATTAAGATTCTGTAGCGTATCTTGTCATAATCTCTACTAATTACCCTTTTACACAACTTCATAATACAGAACATGAGATAAATTCATTATAATTTGCTTAGTTTGGAAGTCAACTTCATAAGATATGGATAAAAGTATTTCTACCTCGCTCGTCATAAATCATCTTAGACATCAATTTCACTAAACAACAATTAGATGTGAGTAATCTTATACAGTCTTCTCCTCGTCCAATCTATGTCTCAGGTATAAATAAAATATCTAGTCCAACTACCTTGCAACTGTCTATTCTCTTTGATCTTTCACTTACCCCAGACTCCTGAATCCTAGGATACAAGGTGTAATATTAGCCCTCCATTCTAGTGAATAGCCTATCTAAGTGCAATAAAATCCTATGGCCTCCAACTACCAAGCTGTGAAAGTAACTCTTCACCCTTTCTTTGAAATCTTGTTTTGTGACCAAGATTTTTCCCTCTTTAAAAGTTCGAAGTTGTATCGATATTAACATTTCATTTAAAGGGAAGTTCCACATATACATATAACCATTTATCCCCCATATGGGTTCCTCACAAAATCAGCATTTGAAAACAAAAAAGACATAAAGAAAATATCATAAGATGATACCAAGAAAATTTGCAACACTAACAGAACATAAATGATATGTACAACTAAATGTATGTATAGACAAAAATCTATCACAATAAAATAAAAAGCATATAAAAAGATTGATCAAAGTTAAGAGGTGAAAGGCATTATAAAGACCAGTACTAAGAAGAATACCTTTTAAAAATGCTACAGCAAAAACCTCAAACAGCAGAGAAGCTAATACAGAGAACACAATAAACACCTGCATAAAGGGTGCATACAAGTTACATTCAAAATAGTAACTAGAAACATAAAAAAACATTACATCAGCCTGAACTTTGTTCTGAAAACATATATAGCGATGGCAATTAAACCCGAAATGTAAACTAACAAGTTACTTACAGAAATGAAACGAAGAACTGAAGAAATGAAACCTGAAACGTAGAACAGAAAAAATGATTTTTCCATAACCAACCACAACCAGAAAAAAAAAGCAATTATATCAGGAACGATTCGTCAAACACATACCGTAATGTGATTATACCAGGAACGATTCGTCAAACAAATGAAATGAAACGCAGAACTGAAGAACTGAAACCTGTAACGAAGAACTGAAGCAATGAACCCGATTCTTTCAACGGCGGTGAATGAATGAAGAAGCAATGAAACCGATTCTTCAAACGCAGTGAAAAAGTGAAGAAATGAAGCACAATCAATGGCTGAAACACTTTCAAGAACGAACGATTTCGCTGTTAGGGTTCGCTTTCGCTGTTAGGAGGGAAAACAGAAAGAACAGAGAACGAAAATAGAAGTCTGAATTTTAATTTTAATAAGACCTTAGACAGCGCTTTTGGGAAAAGCGCTTTCTAAGGTATGCCTTAGACAGCGCTTTTCAAAAGCGCTTTCTAAACCCCCCCTTAGACAGCGCTTATGGTTTTATTTATTTTTTTTAAATTTAAAAGCTTTAGACAGCGCTTTATCAAAAACGCTGACTAAGGTGAATATTTAAAAGCGCTTTCTATAAGCGCTGTCTAAGGGGGGGTCTTAGACAGCGCTTTCTAAAAGCGTTGTCTAAGACCCCCCCTTAGACAGCGCTTTCATTATTTTTTTGGAACATTTTCCGTGTTTTTTTTTAATTTTAAACTTGGACAGCGCTTTCTCTTAAAAGCGCTGTCTAAGATGCGCTGTTAAAAAGCAGTTTTGGCGTAGTGGGTAATGGGAAGTCATCTTTCGGGCTGGCTCTGTTCAGATCCCGGTAATCCACACACATCCTCACCTTGCCGTCTTTCTTAGGCACAGGTACAATATTAGAAACCCACGACGGATAGCTAGTCACAGCAAGGAACCCGGCGTCCCATTGCTTTTGTACCTCTTCTTTTATCTTCATTGCCATATTTGGGCGAGTACGTCGCAGCTTCTGTTTCACTGGCGGGCAGTCTTCTTTTAAAGGCAGCTTGTGCATGACAATATCGGTGTCCAACCCTGGCATATCCTGATAAGACCAAGCAAACACATCCACATATTCCCGAAGCATATCAATTAGTTGCTCTTTCACTGAGTCTTGTAGGCAGGCCCCGATTTTAACCTCTTTCACATCTTCATCCGTACCAAGATTAACCGTTTCGACCTCCTCCTGATGAGGAGTAATAACCTTCTCCTCTTGCCTTAACAACCTGGCTAGCTCTTCAGGAAGCTCATAATCTTCTTCAACCCCTTCATCAGCTTAATTGATCGGATTGTCAAAGTCATACAGAGCCATAGCTGTGCTATTGTCGGTGCAGTCTGAAAGGCACACTCTGCAAGGGTTTAGATTGTTCATTTTAGTGATCGATTTTAATCTTGTTTAGAAAAAGTGAAGTGAAGTTATCATTTTGGAAAACATTGCCATTTTATTTTTGTACAAAAAGAAAAATGAAAAACAGTGAGCGGAAAAGAAAAAAAAAGACTCATTTGCAAAAGACGTCCGATATTCATTGATTGATCTGTTTGCACAAAATTACAAGATGGCCCGATTACAAAATGAGTCTTGTCATCTTGGGCAAGATGCAAGACTTGATGCATGCTTAAAATATACAGGAAATAATAATTACTCTGCAGGAGTAACCCTTATAATTTCCTGGGAAGACCAGTTAAGGACTTGGCTCCCCGGGATCCTTGGACGTATCCAGCTCTCCAGGTTGCGGTCGCTTTCATCCTCGTCTTCCAAGTTGTTCACTGCATCCGGGGTGAGCATTCCCCCGCTGACAAAATTGGGCTTCTTAGCATCCTCTGATTGATCTTGTTGAGTTGGTTTGTAACCCAACCCAAATCTGTCCTCCTTCTTCTCCACAGGCAAAAGCTTGCCCCAGCCTTGGGCAGTCCCCTCTTCAACAACCTTCCTGTCTTGCTGATAAGACGTCATGGAGGTTCCCAGTACATCAGATGCCTCATTAATGTTCAGGGCCTCAAACCCCTGGCTCATAGTTTCATGGATTTCTCCATCCATCTCAATATACTTGTACGTAGCCAGATGGCTAACAAAGATCTCTTCTTCACCACAGATGGTGATGATCTGGCCTTCCCACTCGAATTTCAGCTTCTGGTGAAGGGTAGACATAACAGCGCCAGCGGCATGGATCCAGGGTCTACCCAACAAACAGCTGTAGGCCGGCTGAATGTCCATCACATAGAAGGTAATTTTGAAGGTCTGCGGGCCAATCATCACAGGCAGATCAATCTCCCCAAGCACTGATCTCTTAGAGCCATCAAATGCTCTTACCACCAAATTACTCGGACGTAATGCTAAGCCATCATACTCCAGCTTCACCAAGGCTTTCTTTGGTAGAACATTGAGTGAAGACCCAGTGTTCACCAGTACATGGGATAGAGCAGCACCCTTACATTCTAGAGTGATGTGTAAAGCCTTGTTGTGGTTACGTCCCTCAGTTGTTAAATCAGCATTGGTAAAGCCCAATCCATGACTGGTACTGACATTTGCTACTACGGTTTCTAGCTGATTAACGGTGATCTCCTCTGGCACGTAAGCTGTGTGCAAGACTTTCAGTAATGCATTCCTGTGAGCTTCAGAACACATTAACAGGGATAATATGGAGATCTTTGAGGGAGTTTGGTGAAGCTGATCCACCACTTTGTAATCACTTCTCTTTATAATTCTCATAAACTCGTCTACATCTTGCTCAAAAGATGTCCTCTGAGTTTCTTTGATGACTGGTTCTTCAGTCACCACACTCTTTCCCTTTGCTTTGGCAGCGGCTTCTGCTTCGGCATTAGGTCTTTGCAATTGTGAGGCAAAAAGGCGTCCGCTTCTGGTGAAGCCTCCGCCTCCCCCAACATTATCAATTTGTGGAGAAGAAGTTGAAGAATCCAAGGTGATTTTCTCCCCGTTGCAGTAGAGGTCAGAGCCATAATGCCAAGGGATGGCATTACTGCTTTCATATGGAACTGGTCCAGGCACCGTAATGGTAACTGGACTGACTGCAACAGAGGAGGGTACTGAAATAGTGTGCGGATCGTAGTAGATGGTGACTGGTGACCTGGCAGGAGGTGCCACTGTTTGTTGCTGAAAGTTGTTGTTTGGAGGAACATCTGATGGATCATAGTAAATGGTGACTGCTGAGATATCTGTTGGCGTTGTAGAAGATTCTGCTGAATAAATGGATGCTGATGTTGTAGAAGAAATGGTTGTTGACATCTGATTTGTTGAAGTGATAGATGAAGCCATTGTTGATGATATTGATGAATTGGTCGGAATGATTGTTGTTGCAGTTGTAGAAGAGTCAGGAATTGTTGTCAAAGGGATTGCTGGATTTGTAGGCGCCGTTGTTGTGATCTGAAGGATTCCACTTTTGATAAGACCATCTATGCCTCTTCTCAAGTTATCACACCCGTTGACTGAAATGTTGCAGTACCCACAACCGAGCTCACACCCGGGGAACATCTGGCACTCTAGAAGCTGAGCTTTAATTTCTACCAGAGGTGTCCGAATCTGCCCAACACTGGTGATTAAGAAAGATGGCTTATCTTCCTCAATAGCATTAATTCTTGGTCCTCCATGATTGGGCATGGGATTCTTGTTGACATTTGACGGGGGTGCAAAGTTTAGAGCTTTAGAATCCACCAAATCTTGTACCTTCATTTGTAAAGCCCTGCATTTCTCAGTACTATGGCCAGGCGCATTAGAATGAAAAGCACACCTGGCGTTGACATCATAATTTCTTGGAAGATTGGAGGGATCTGGTGGTGCCAATGTCCGTAATTCAACCAAGTTGAGTTTCAGGAGTTGTGGCAATAAAACGGCATAAGGCATAGGGATAGGGTCAATCACCCTATTAGCCTGTGATGGTCTTTGCTGAAAAGGTCTTTGTTGTTGATTGTTGTTATTGTTGTTGTAGGTCCTCTGTGGCGGATACTGAACTTGCTGCTGATAGTGGGGTTGTTGTGGTTGTTGATATGCTGGTTGCTGAGGAATTGGAACTGGAATAGTGACAGCTGCCACTGACCTATGAACATACCGAGGTCTGCCCCTGTTGGCATGAATAGCATTAGTTTCACCGGTTCTTCTAGGTCCCACAAAAGGCTTCCTGGGATTACTTGACGAACTTGCACCATTATCAGTAATTTTGCCCATCTTCAGAAGGCTCTCAATTCTTTCTCCAGCTATAACTACGTCAGCGAAGCTGGTGGAAGTAAAGGCAGCTAGCCTATCAATATATGTTCCTTGCAGAGTATTCATAAACATGTCGGCCATTTCTCTTTCCGACATGGGTGGCTGGACAGCAGCAGCAAGCTGTCTCCACCTCTGGGCATATTCCCTGAAGCTTTCTCTGGAGGATTGGGACATCCCCATTAGAAGGGTTCTGTTAGGAGCCATGTCCAGATTATATTGGTACTGCCTGATGAAGGCTTCAGCTAACTCCTTCCAGCATCTGATAGTAGCTCTGGTCAAGTGAGAGTACCATTCCCTTGAAGCCCCAGTCAAGCTATCTTCAAAGTAAAACATCCATAGTTTTTCATCCATGGTGTATTCCTTAAGCCTCCCCAAAAAGGACTGTAAGTGAGTTCGTGGACAGGAAGTTCCATTGTACTTCTCGAAGCACGGGGGTTTAAACTTGTGGGGAATTCTTACCCCATCCACTAACCCCATATCCATGACATCAAAACCTAGGGAATTTTGAGACTCCAGAGTTCTCAATTTCTCAGTAATTTCATCAAGCCTCCTATCATATACTTCATCCCCAGCTCCCATCACAGTAAACTGCTCTTCCTGGGGGTCTTCTTGTAAGATTCTGCCTGCAGTGGTATTCCCTTGCACATTAGTCGGGATGTTGATTTCCGGATGTAGATGAGGCCCATATACTGGTGGGTTAACATGGGGCTGACCCCTTTCATTGTTACTTATTCCTCCAGTTCCCAGATGGGGTTCTTCTGGGGTCTGTCTTTCTACCAATGCCCTCAATCTTTCTTGACTTTGAGCCAAGCCATTCATTACTTCCATGAACTGGGTCATTTGGTTTCTCATCTCCAGCCTTTCATTAGCCATCTGAGTCCTGACTTCTGTCAGATCTTGTTGTACTTGGTCCATCTAGATACCAGGAAGATTGTTGCGAGTAGGATATCTGTGCGGACGGTTGAGAGGGAACACTCGACGGCGAGCAATAATTCTTGAACCACAACAGAGTTAGTAATAAACAAAAACAAAATCCTACAAAACAAAACAAGAGTTAGTATGCAATGCAGTATGCTTATTTATTTTCCAAGGTATCCGGCTTGGCTTTTGGTTTTGACCTTTCCAGACCTTGAGGAAGATGCTTTGATGTTGCTTGAGGAAAGAAACTCAAATGAAACAAACTAATAAATATATTACAAATGGTGCATAGCACATAGTTTGTTTTTTACAACACATGCCCCTGAGGGGTCAAAATAAAATAAAATAAAAAGAAAAGTACATGAAATGAAAGCAACAACAAGCAAAAAGTCAGACACCAAGACCAAACTCATCCTCCTTAACCTCCTTCAGAAGTGCTTCAGGTACAGGACCAGCCGGATGCTCTGTAATATTTCTGATAAGAAGGTTTCTGGTGGCAATAGCAGTGGTCAGCTTCTTGTGCCTGTCTTGGTCTTTTGACCTCTTCACACCAGCCCTAAGCTTCAACTCTGAAATCTCCTTCTGGGCTGCTAGCAAAGCCTCCTGTTGTTTCCTTTCATTGGCCTCCAACTGCTCAATCCTGTCTTGAGTTCTCTTGTCCTCTTGAGTGCGAGCTTCAGTGATCCTGACCCACCTAGCTTGACTTTCTTTCAGATAGAGATCAGTCCTAGCCTTCTGAAACTGGGCCTCTTTACAGGCATTCTTCAAAATTTGCTCTCCTGCTCTTGATTTCTTGATTTAGTCCTCTACTTTCTCAATCCTGGTTAGATGCTCCACCTTAAGCTTTTCCAACCTCTCAATGTCTAGACGACCATCACTCCTCTCCCAGAGGGTCTTCTTCAGAGCTTGAGACAGATTCTCATTCCTCTCCCTTAGCTTCTCAAATTCTTCCAGGCTGACAGTGGCTGGAGGTGGTGCTGTGGATGGTCCAAGTGCATCCTCAATGGTGAAGGGCATCCCAGAAAGCTAAGCCCTTGCATGAGACCATTCATAGTACTGAGCTGAAGCCACATTATTGCATCTCCCAAGAATGGCCATCCCTTTGGTCTGGATGTTGTCCCAAGCCCAGGATGCTTGTTTGACAACAGCTAGATTAGGTTTTATCTCACAATAAAGGGTTTCAGCCAAGTCTTGCACTCTAGGAGGGTGAACCAAAGCATAGCCTAACTGTCTCTTAAACAGCAAAGGGTTGTAGTTGATGCAACCCTTCACTCCTATCAGAGGTACATTGGGGAACTGTCCACAGCTAGTAATTATGTCCCTGCCCTTGGTGCTCTGGGTGCACCACCTGATGTCATCTGCAGTCAAAGCAATAAGTCTTCTAGCCCAATTCTTCTGTTGGTGAGGATTCAGGAAGGCATCAGTCTTGGGTAAATGTTTAAGCAACCAAGTGTGAAATAGAGGAGCACAACATCTCACCAACCTTCCTCTCTACTTCTCATTCCTTTGGTGAACAGAATAATAAAAATCTCCCAGCAAGGTGGGTACTGGGTTCCTCAGAAGGAAAAGATGAATGGTATTCTTGCTGATAAACTTGGGCTCATCTGCAAATAATATAACCCCATATATACTGAGGGCTAACAATGCACAGACTTCCCTCCATTCTCCCAAAGAGGCCTTCAGGATGGCCTGAGAAGTCAGAAAGTCTAAGTGTAGACCAGGGATTCCAGCCTTTGTTGACATGTTCTGCTCAATCAAAATAGGTTCCAAATATAGTGCCCTTGCCACTTCTTCATTGCTGGGAGAAGCCATCTCTGGGTTGAAGGGGATACCACCCCTGACAGGTACTCCAATCAAAGATGAGAACTCCTCCAGCAAAGGTCCTAGCTGAAAGTTCTGGAAAGTGAAGCATCTCAAAGGAGGGTCATAAAACTGTAGGCAAGTGTGAATCAAACTCCTCTGAGAAGGGTCCAAGTCCATAACCATATCAAGGATGCCTCCATAATGCTCTCTGAATAATGGGATGTGGTCTGGAGTAATGAGTTCCTGGACCTGTCTGATGCTAGTCAGCTCAGGATCAAAGAAATGGTATGAAATGTTGCTCTTCTTGGGTGCCATGACTGCTGATGAAGAGCTGAAAACAGATGCTGATGATGAAGGCTGATACTGGAGATGAGCCACTGATAGGCTGAAGCTGATGGTGGAGGTAACTGAAGCAGGCAACTGATGAATATAGCTAAAGCAGATAGCTGATGAAACAGAGGTCTATGCAGATGAAGGGGTCAAAACCAAGCCAAAATGAAATATGGATACCCTGAAAAACAAATAAGCAAATGTTAAATGATGCAATGATGATGTATGCAAATGATATGCAAGGGTTTGTGATCAAGCTGGATCTAATTACTGCCTTGATATAAGTCCATGTATGTTTAAGAAGTCCAGATGGAGGTTCGGAAGTCCAGTAACCAAGGTGGGGGACTCAAATAAAGAGCCACATGTCCAGGGTTAAATCACAAGAACTGTCCCAAAGTGGAGCATTCTTAATCAAAACAAGTATCAGGGTATGTTGTGGCCAAGGGTACCTGCAAACCTGTAAACAGCCCAACCCCCTCACAGGTGGTGTTCTAGAACAAGGATCCTCAGACTTGGATCAGTTATGAGAAGTGTAAACACTTCTAACCCGGGGGTACAGTGTTTACAATAACCATAAAGGATCCTCCTCTAATTCACCTCAGTTTCTGAAGGTCATAGTAAAGGTCATCCAGACTTAGCAGGCTTCCCGGATAGCCCTAGCACCACAGGAAATCTGTAGCACAGAGTTCTCAAGAAGAAACCCATATCTGAACTGTGTTTCATGTTCCCGCACCAGACCGAAATGGAATGGGAAAGAACATGAACCACTCTATCCTAGGTGTCACTCAGGTCCCAGGTATAGGACCTTAAACTCTCAATAGAACCCCACCCACCAAAGCAAAAACCAGATCCAGCCAGATGACAATATGACAGTATGATATATAAAGCTGTAAAGAAAGCAATAAATAATTGTACATAAAGCAGTAAATAAAGCAAATATACAAACACAAATAGCATATAACACCCCAGTAAACACAAATCAAACAAGCGCTAGGAGGAACCCACAAAAAGAACCAGAAGCCCTGGTTACAGTATAAGGTTCCCCAGCAGAATCGCCAAGCTGTCGCTCCCACCAAATGAGGCCAGGTCAAATGGGGTACAGACGCGAACGGTCGGCGAAAAGAAAGAGAACACACAGGGGTGAACTCGAAAGACAAGAGTCGCCAGCTAGGCATTTTTATCCCGGAGGTAATTAAGTTGAGATCTTCATCTCATGCTTAAGTAGGCTCATTATCCCTAAGCAGGGAGGATATAATGAGTTTACAACCCTTGATTTAGGCTTAAGCTCATTATCTTACGCAAAACACCAAAAACAATATAAAACTGAAAACACAAAAACAAACAATAAACGTCTCCTCCGGGATTCTTTTCTCATCACACTCATTCTAAAAACGAGAACTCGCTTCTTCCGTCTAATGCAAGACAGTTAGCACTTGAGCCAGACGAGTCACACACATGAGCATAGATAAGTAAGCAGTTCACAACATAAACATCCAGTCTCTTTGAGTCGAACTACAGTGTTCTGACTTCCTCATTGCACGAGAGGATACGTAGGCATAACTTAACAGTTATCGAACAAAAGTATCTTTGTCATTGTCGCTCCCACCAAATGGGCCAGGTCAAATGGGGTACAGACGCGAACGATCGGCGAAAAGAAAGAGAACACACAGGGGTGAACTCGAAAGACAAGAGTCGCCAGCTAGGCATTTTTATCCCGGAGGAAAGGTAATGCTGCATAAACCTAAGAAAAGATGGACAAGACGGTTGCGAACCAGAGAGACTGAGAAAGGGGGTTGGTTACAACCTGGGAAGGTATTAGCACCCAGATTGTCCGCCGTACTCGACGGGATCCACGCTTGAAAGTTTGTGTTTTAAAGGGGTAGTGTCAGTGCAATTTGTGTATCAAAGCTGGAAAGAATGCAAGTGTCAGTGTCAAAGGAAAGTGAAGTGAATAAAAGAAGTGTCAGTGCAAGGAAAGAGTGTGAAGCTCAAGACTATGAGGCTTAGAGAGTAATGCTGGAAAGAGGGGGAATATACAGAGACTTTTTTTCGATAACGGTTAAGTTATGCCTACGTATCCTCTCGTGCAATGAGGAAGTGAGAACACCGTAGTTCGACCCAAAGAGACTGAAAGATGAATTGACTGGTGAACTGCTTGCTTGTCCATGCTCAAGTGTATGACCTGTCTGGCTCAGGTGCAAACTGTCTTGCATTAGACGGAAGAAGCAAGTTCTCGTTTGTGAGTGAATGAGATGAGAAAAGAATCTGGGAGGAGACGATTATTGTTTGTTTTTGTGTTTTTAGTCTTTTATTTCTTTTGAAAGTTTGTCATAAGTTAATGAGCTTAAGCCTAAACCAATGGATTTAGTAAACTCGTCACATCCTCCCTCTGATTAGGGGTAATGAGAGTACCTTAAGTGTGAAGTCAGCATCTCACACTTAATCACCATGATGTAGGATTAAGATCATTAACCTACTTGTGATTATTTAGATGTTTTTGTTGTTTTTGTTTAGTGTTAAGTAATGAGTTTAAGCCATAATCAGGGATTAAACAGACTCATTACACCATCCTAATAGAAGGATAATAGATGAGAATGTTTATGCTGAGGAAAGCTCCTCAACTTAATCCATGATTAGGGATTAACCTCATGACAAAACAAAGCCTTTATTAAATGGATTTTAGTTAATGATAAGATGAAGAAATGATTTTTATGGTTTGTAAGACAACTTGAAGGGGACTTGTCTATTAACACTAGGGTTAGTCCTTCTTAACCAATTAAGGAAGAATTAGAACCCTAATGCAAGGCCCAAGTTACAAGCTTGATGTCTTGATGATTATTAAGTGAGTTGATTAAAGGATTTAAACACATTAAGGGTTTAACACTTAGGATTAAAGTTATACACTTCATCCTAATAGAAGGATGCAGACATAAGCTTAATCACAAAGCCTTAAAGCCTTTAGGGTTTAGTCCCTGATTATGAGATGAGAAGAGAAGACTCAAAGAGACACAAAGGTAAAAGCTAAGTGTGGGACTAATCAAACCCTAATTATTATCATGCTTGGTCATCCCTAGGGTTTGTGAGGCTTAAGAGAGAAAGATCTTCAAAGAGCCACCAAGGAGAGAAGCAGATGAAAGGAAGAAGGAGCAGAGAGAAGCAAGACAACTTGCTTCACTTAAGAAGACAAGTTGATTGAAAAAGAAAGTGAGATGAACAAGAATGAGCAAGCTCAATCCAATACACATACAAAAATGCAGCAATGATGCATAAGAGAGATGAAAAGAGATTGTGAGAAGTGAAGGCAAATTCACTTCTCAAAACAACTTACCACCTGAAAAGTTAGCAAAAGAAATGAAATGTAATGCAAATGAGATGAAATGTGATGATGCAAACCAAAACCAGAAGCATGAGTGTGATGTTAATGATGCTAAGAGATGATGCAAACATGAGGCAAGGCATTAGAATGATCATACAAACATATGGATGCAAGAGAAGCATGCTTTGAACCATGAATGTTCATGAAAAGTTATGGAATGGAAAAGACATATAACATGGCAAATGAAAGATGCAATGATCAAACATGATTCTAATATGTCCTAAGATGTATCATGAATCAAATGGATGCACAAAATGTCATGGCAAGTCATGGTATGCAAGAAAATGGAAGATGGATGCAAAGGAAGGCATGAATTAGGGTTATATGCAACATACAAAGCAAAAATCCAAAACCAGAAGCAAATGACAGGATAAAAATTTGAAAATGCAATCAAAGGAACCCTAAACCTATACAAACTCACTGTCCAAAGGAGGGGATCCAACTCTTATCCTAGTGAGAGTTATGAACTTCCTAAGATTGCTAGGGTTTTAAGGTACCTTGACAAGAAAAATGCAAAACAAATTGAAAATGCAATATCAATTCAAGCCAATTTTATCCTATAAACTAAATGTTATGCAAGATGCAATGCAAAAAGAATCATTGCCCAACTCTCAATGGTTAGGCAGAAATGGATTTTTGGTTTGAGAGTTGGACAACGTTTCTAAATGTTTTTAAAGGTTACATGAATTTTTGTGATTTTTGGAAACCTAAATGCTATTTTAATTAATTAATCTTCATTAATCAATTAAAATAAACATTTAAATATTTTTAAAATAGTCTAAAAATGTAAAAAATTAAATAAAAATTGTTTTTATGTTAAGAAAAATATTTAGAATAAAAATGCAGAAAGAAAATATTTTTTTGGATTTTTTATGTATTTTAAAATAATTATGCAAAACAATTAACAAAAATATGAAATTAAATGAATTAAATGGAAAGTCAAAGGGATCATGGCCAGCATTCAAAGTTTTTTGGAGGGAGTTGACCCGCGCGTGAATGGAGGGTTCAGATCAATTTTGGGGATTTAAATTTCCTAATCTTAATTAACTTAATTAATCCAAAATTAGGGCTAATACAAGAAACCTGGACCATTGGATACGCGCGGGAAAAGGAAATCAATGGCTCACATTCAAACTCACTTAAACCCTAACCCTAATTTAATCACTTTCAGATGACCGGAACAGTGGTTCCGGTCATCTTCTCCGGCGAGCACAAAACCTAATCTTCTTCTCTAGACAAAATCAAGAGCTCTAAAGCTCCAGATCACATCTCCTAATCACCCTGAACACGAATCAAGCATCAAAACAAATTTATATAACCTACAACTCAAGATATGAATCAAAACATAAAATCTGGAAAAGTTTCAGAGCTTCGATACAGGCTTATTTCTCAACCATTTCAAAAAGTAAAAACATCAGAGTGATCAGCAAAGCATGAGGAACAATCTAGGAACTTAAAAACTCATTTCTGGAAAAAAAATTCTTCATGTTACCTGAGATTGAGCTTTCGAAACAGGGACTTTCTGGCCGCTTCTTTGGTTCAAACAAACTCCAATGATCCTCCTTTGAAGCTTTTGACACTTAGCTGGAGTTTATATGGCCTCTAGAGGGAGTTGGCAGAAGCTCAGGCCAAGGGAGTGTGAAAATCGTATTTGTGATGTAGGAGGTTTCAGGCCAAAACAATGGTTGGTTTGTGATCAGTGGAACATGCTGAGATGTTTTGTGAAGTTTGTGTTAATGTTTGATGTTTGTAGAGTGAGTTTCGAATGAAAGAGCATAAAGGATGAAAACTTGGAACTATGGCTTGGAGAGAGCTTCAGCTTTGTGTGTGTGATGCAAATGAATCCTTGGGGTGTGTTTGTAAGGTCTGGATTGGGCAGAGAGTTGTTGTGTCACTGTGGGATTGGTATGGCTCAAGTTGCAAAAAGTCAAGAAAGTTGTACTTGGTGGTATGGGCAAGTGGCAGGCTGAGATAGGGGCATGGCTATGCGCAACAAGGATCAAGGGGTGTCATGAAATCAGATTTTGTGAGTTGGCTCAAGTGGATGAAGAGTTATGGATCATTTTGCAAATTTGTGAACTTTTGCCCCTTTTGGAATTTCTTGATCCACAAAGCCATGAAAATGAGTGAACTTTTGATGCAATCTGATCTTTAGGCCTTGGTTTATGTTTGTGTGAAGTTTAGAAGTCCATTTGATAGCACAATTTTTCTTGGCAAGTGGTTTTGCAACTTTGCCTCTTTGGTGGAAAACTTGAAATTATGTGATTTTTCCCAACTTTGACAAGCCATAACTTTTGATCCAAAATGAATTAGGACAAGTTCTTGTACTTTTTGAAAAGGGAATGATCCATTCTACAACTTTCATGACCAAAGTTTTCCCATTTGAAGCATTTTTGAATCAAAAAGCAAGGGTTGAAAAAGTTTCCCAAAATGGCAATTTTCCATTACAAGTCATTTCCCAAAAAGTCAACTTTGCAAATGGCTTGAAATTCTTCCAATTTGTGAACTTATAACATCTTCTATGATCAAATAAAGATCATACATAATCAAAATGATGATGAACACCCCTTGGTTGGGTCATTGAGGGCCTCAGATGCCCTGATTTTGCACTGACTTGCTCAAAAAGTCAACTCTTGATCAGATGACTTCCCCATTGAATTTCTTCATGAAAATTGATATGCATGATCCCTATACCATATAGAGACCAATAGAAACAAGAATGACCAAAAAATTTGGAGTTATGGCCTTTGAAACCAAAACCCTAATTTTAGGTCATCTGTGTAGTTAAACCTGGCTCTGCTTCCATGCCTATCTCAGTTCTTGTGATTTTTTGACTTTCTTGACTTTGTGGGGATATAATATGATGCTTGAACATACATGGACCCCTTTGAAGTGATTGATGACCTTTGGAGTGGCTCAAATGGCTCTTGGATTGCTCAGATCACAAACCTTAGATGCAGATGACTTTGAACCAATGCAGTGAATCAAAAATGCAATATGAGATGCTATGATTGAACTTATGCATATGAAAAGATCACAAGCCATGGTGTGAATGGGTGAGGGCAAATTTGGGGTGTTTACAGTCATCCCCCTTTTTCAACTTTCTTTTCTAAGCCTCAGTCTTGAGCATTTCACCCTTTCCTTTTGCACTGACACTCTGTACATCCATTTCTCCCTAGCTTTTATGCAAAGTCAGCACATACACTACCCCTTTTAAACACAATCAAGTAAGCGTGGATCCCGTCGAGTATGATGGAAGATCTGGGTGCTAATACCTTCCCAGGTCGTAACCAACCCCCTTTCTCAGTTTCTCTGGTTTGCAACCGTCTTATCCATACCCTTCCAGGTTTATGCAGCATTACCTTTCCTTTGGGATAAAAGTGCCTAGTTGGCGACTCTATTCAACCTCAACCTCCAACATCGCCGACCGTTCGCGATTGCACCGGGATGAAAGTCCGGGGAGCGACAGTAGAGAATGCAGAGGTCAATGGTCTTTATCAGAAGTCGGCACGTACTAGTTGAGAGTTATAAGAAAAAATCAACTCTACTGAGAAGTTTGTGGAAGATAAGCAGAAAAAGTTTGAGGAAAAATAACACTACTTCTACAAACGAGGATTGGCTGAAAAGCATGATGCCAAAGAACAAAGAAGCATTAAAAAGTCATTGTCTGAGGCTAACAAAGCCATCTTACTGAAGCTTCAAAAATGGGGTAACAAACTGGAGCGCTAGAAGGAGGTGGAAGAAGGATTCAAGTCATAAATTGAAGGTCTGAAAGCACGGTTGAAGACTTTAGACAAATAACTTCAAGCATCACACTTGAACAACAGAGAGTTCCGTGGAAACATGGAGCAAAACCAAAAGTTGTTGGAGGAAGCTCAAAGAGAGGTAGCTAAACTCAAAATCTCGCCGAAACAAAGAAGGCCAGATTAGAACCATCTTATGGTAATATGGATGAAGAAGTCTTCTATCAACACATCAATTCATTGCACCAGGCTTTTGATCTAAGAGATCGTCTGATCCAAGGTTAGATTGAGATGCCAGAGCATCCTGACATTGTTGCCCTGTTTGAAGAGGTCAAGAAACACAACCCAAGGTTGAATGATATGGTGTTTCATAGGCCATAGACTTTGATGTATTTTGCATCATTGATGTAGATGGTTACCCTCAAGCTTGTTGTGGGAACCATTAATGTTGTTATATTTCTGGATTGTACTTGTTGATATTCAGGTTTCCTGTATGACTTTGTTCCCTTGGGGTTTTCTTGTTTTAGGATATGTTTGGATTCTTCTGCATTGGTTTCCCTGATACGTCTCACATCACTGTCCACTCACTGACACATGATCAAATATTGTCTCATAATGGATTTGCACTTACCTGAATTAATATGTGAATGCTCTTTCTCAATGGCTTTATCCTAGATGTTGTCTAGACTTTTGTATTTCTCTTGAAAGACTGGAATCAGGGCTTAAAAAGGCCTTGAGAATGAAAAACATTGCATTTGCATAACATGCATATCATTTTTGCATATTTTCAGGTGCCCAGATATAGTTTCTCATCATTGTCCTCTTATCAAGCAGTATTGTTGAGCAACGCAATCACCGTTATTCGACAAGGCGAAATCAAGTAAGAATGGTGGACCACGTGTAGTCTGACCTTACTAAGCTGAGGACAAGGATGGATTAGTTCATGGAGTTGATGACAAGGATGGCTCAGAATCAGGAGCACCTGAGATTGATGGTCGAGCGTCCAGAATGTAATCCCAAATGGTAATGGAGGAACTCTGAATGGGAATATGAATGTAAATACGAACGTAACCGATGCACGCAATGTAGGTCATAATATGGAGGATACCCAAGAAGACCAGTTTACTTTAATTGATATTGACATGAGAAATTTGAATGATGCCAATAACAAGAGGTGTGAGGAATTGGTTGAGAAGATAAGAGCCATGGAATGCCAAGACTCCATGGGGATTGATGTGACTAATTTGGGATTGGTGCTAGGAGTGAGGATTCCTCTAAAGTTCAAGGCTCCAGCCTTTGATAAGTACAATGGTAGCTTGTGTCTTAGGACACATATTCAAGCTTATTTCGGGAGGAGTTCAGCCTATACGAATGACGAAAAACTCTGGATGCACTTATTCCAAGACAACTTGTCAAGAGCTTCCTTAGATTGGTATATGAAGCTGAAGAGGGCATTTATCAAAAACTTGAAGGATCTAGCTGGGGTGTTTCTCAAACAACATTAGTACAACATAAATATGGCGCCTAATCGCATGCAGCTGCATGGTGTAAACACCCCAAATTTGCCCTCACCCATTCACACCATGGCTTGTGATCATTTCATATGCATAAACTCAATCATGGCATCTCACACCGCATTTTTGATTCATTGCACTGGTTCAAGGTCATCTGCATTAGGGGTTTGTGATCTGAGCAATCCAGAAGCTTCAAGAGCCACTCCAAAGGTCTTCAATGTTCAAGCATCATATTGTATGCCCTCAAAGTCAAAAATACCAAAGAAACACAAGAACTGAAAATGGCATGGAAACGGAGCCAGGTTATGAGATTCGCGCATATCAAGTTTCATGAAGAAATTCCATGGGGAGGGTATCTGATCAAGGGACGACTTCTGGAACAAGTCAGTACAAAACCAGGATGTCTGAGGCTCCCGATGACCCGACCAAACGGTGTTCTTCGTCATTTTTGATTGCGTATGATCCTTATTTGGCCATAAAGGATGCCAGAAGTTCACAAGACTGAAGAATTTTGAGGCACTTTGTAAAATTGCCTTGAATTGGAGAACTTGTAAATTCTCATGGCAAGCTTTTGTGTGACTCCAGTGCGACTTCCAATCATCACGCAAGCATGAATCAGGGCCTTGAATTTAGAATGCACCAAAGAACCTCCAAGTTTCACGACTTATGCCTCAAGGGATCACAAAGGGGGGGGGGGCAGACTTGTACCAATTTGCGAAGACCCATGTGACTATGCCTCCACTTGTTGTAATTCCCAAGATTTGATCCATGGGCCTGTGCCACACCAGTTATTCTTACTCACCAAAGGCCTTACAAATGCGTTTCCTGCAAATCATTTCAATCAACTGGGGTCTCATTGATGGTTAAGTGTCACTAAAATCTCAAAGTTGTTTTTAAAGATATTTCGAATTTATTTTCAATAAATTGATGAGTTATGGTTTAAACTTATTGCATTTTTGTAAAGAAATAATAAGCGTGACTTCTTTGGTTCATTGGTTTCGAAGAAGGAAAGAAGAAAAGAAAATTCATGGTATCCTGAGGGACTTGGATTCAAAAGGCGATGCATAGAAATTCTTCATTTAATTTGTGATTCCTAAAGTCAAGGTTTGTCATGAGAAGTCATTTTAAAGATTAATTGAGTTCTGATTTATGTATGGGATGGCGATGTCGAGAGATTATCATTTAGTCTTACAACAAGTTATTCAAAGGGTTATCATTTTACAAATCAAACATGTGGTTTAAATACCATTTGAGGATAATTCAAGTGTTGTTCTTACAAGACAAGGCTCGGCTTGCATTCCAAAAGCCCATTTACAAAATTCGATCGATAGTTCATTCACAAGAATAGCCCACTATATTACACAAATAAGGATTGCAAAATGATGATTTTGAGATGATGGTTGGAGATGGGGTTCAGATTCTTGGAATGGCTGCTGTCACTATTGTTTTTGCAGCACATGGTTTCATGTCTCCAGCATCTCGAGGAATGCTACTAACAGGGATGATCATTTTATATCTTATCCTGGGAATTGCTGCTGGCTATGTCAGTGTACGTCTTTGGAGGACCATTAAGGGAACACCAGAAGGGTGGAGATCAATTTCTTGGTCTGCTGCATTTTTTTTTCCCGGCATTGCTTTCATTATCCTTACAGTGCTCAATTTTATTCTATGGAACAGCAACAGTACTGGTGCTATACCCATTTCCTTGTATTTTGAGCTCTTCTTCCTCTGGTTCTGTATTTCAGTACCTCTAACCCTCATTGGCGGGTTTATGGGGACAAAAGGAGAGCCAATCGAATTCCCTGTACGGACCAATCAGATTCCAAGAGAGATTCCGGCACGGAAATATCCATCATGGCCTCTTGTTCTTGGTGCTGGAACTCTTCCGTTTGGAACCCTCTTCATCGAGCTTTTCTTTATCCTTTCCAGTATCTGGCTTGGGAGGTTATATTACGTGTTTGGATTCCTGTTGGTTGTTCTTCTATTGCTGATTGTTGTTTGTGCTGAAGTCTCGGTGGTCCTCACATATATGCATCTGTGTGTGGAAGATTGGCGTTGGTGGTGGAAGGCATTTTATGCATCAGGTTCTGTTGCCCTTTATGTCTTCTTGTACTCCATCAACTACTTGGTTTTTGACCTGCAGAGCTTGAGTGGACCTGTCTCAGCTACCCTTTACCTAGGTTATTCACTACTCATGGCAATCGCGATCATGTTGTCGACCGGCACCATCGGTTTCCTTATATCATTCTACTTTGTGCACTACTTGTTCTCATCAGTGAAAATCGATTGAGGTTATTCCTGTTATCTCCCTCATCACCCAAGTAAAAGATCAATCAATTGATATAACTTCTACAGAGTTATTTTTGTATCGTGATTGCATCACATCCAGACATGGTTAAGATACCTAGTGAAAGTCACGCAACAGACAATACAAAATATCCTGTTAATTCTCAAACTTCTCAAAATATTAAGAGCAAGAAAAGTCAGTTGCATGATCTACTAGCTGAAGAAGTTTCGAAAAAATCTAATGAAACTGATGCGGAGGTTCGAGATAGAACAAGGTTTGAATGATATTACAACGATTCATGCCAAGGATGAGTACTCAGCAGAAAGTCAAACAAATACAAAAGCAAGGGATTATAGGTTACTTGCCCTTCAAGTTTGTTTAATTCTTTCTCCCAAGATGACCCCATCAACCTGTCATGAGCATTCACCAACAAACAGGTTCAGAAATTCAAACAGACAAGCTGTGAAAGGATAATTTTGTGCGGCAGTAAAAATGTGAAACTTATCTAGCAGCAAAGGTCACAACACAGAAGTATGAAATTGAATCCAACAGGCAGGCTCTTTGTGAGTTCCTTTTCACTGCTCCTGGTGTTCTTCAGCACCTCCATGGAATTATTCTCTTTGAGGAAGCCCTGTACCAGAACGCCGTTGCAGGCAAGTCTTTTGTTGTTAATTCGAACGAAGCTGGTGCACGTCTTGCTAAATGGCGTGCTGTGCTTAAGATTGGTGCCAATGAATCATCAGAGCACTCCCTCCGTGATAATGCTTATGGATTGGCCCGTTATGCCGTCGTATGCCAAGAGAGTGGCCTTGTCCCCATCGTTAAACCTGAGGTTCTTGTTGATGGTTCACACGATATCCTCAAGTGTGCTGACATTACTGGGCGTGCCTTTGCTGCAACATACAAGGCCTTGATTGATCATCATACCATCCTCGAAGGAACTCTCTTGAAGCCAAATACGATGAGCCTCATGAAAATCCCCTGCAAAATTCGAAAATTACCACAATGGTTAGCAGTTGAAAATGAGCTTACGGCAGTAAAAAGAGAGAAACCAATTCAATCCAAGGCCAACTATTTCAGTTCATTTTCAAAACCAAGAGGCATAAACAGACAAAAAGCCATAGCAGAAGTGTCAGCAGGTTGCAGGGCAAAGTTTCACAAAATAGCAAAGACAATTTCTGTTACGGAAAAGAAGAAGCAGACATAGCCGGATCGAAATTGTTTCAGTTTAAATCAAAATTCTTGAAGCCCTAATTCTCACTATAAAAACCAAGGTGAATTCATGAATCAAGCTGAGAGAAAAAAACAGCCGCATCAGAAACACACAAAGAAAAAACCTAAATCACTTTTTACCGGAAGAGAATCAAAATCAAACAACACTAGCCACCATTCAAATCCACAAGAGAAACCCTAGAAAAATTTCCTCGCTGAAAAAGCAAATCCGAAGAAGGAGAAGTTTTTGAAACGAAAGAAAAGGAGGGTTCGAGCTGAAGAACGGAGTGCTTGGAAAGAAGACTTACCTCTGAGAACATTCAGAGCAGGTATAAGATTCAGTTCTCTTTTGACTCCCCTTTTCTCCTGCTGTTGTTGTTGAGCGCCGATTTCGAGTCTCTTTCTGCCTTTGTTCGTCGAATCTCTGTTGGGTACTGGAATGATTGTTGTTTAGTTTTGATAAATGTTAGGGTTTTGGGTTGAGTTTCGGATTTGGATTGTAGAGATGGAGGGAGTCGAAAGGTGGATGAAGGTCTCTGAGACCTTTCTGTTTTTCTCGTGAACATGCCGTCCCAATGTTTGTCTTGTCTAATGGTCATAAATTTTTCTTTGGAAACAACAAAGATTCCTTTTTCACTTCCCAGACGCCATAACACGTTCGTGTTCCCTAGGCCATTTGCTGTGATTTTCGGCTAGGCTAGAGTTTTTTTCTCTTTTTTTCTCAGACTGGGGGGGGGGGGGGGTTGGCTCGGGTCTTGGGCGACCCGGGCCCATTTAGAGGGGGTATTACCAGCAGAAGGGCCCTTGTTGTCCTTTTTGTTTCTATTTTCTTTTGCTTACTCATTTAAAATTTTGTAAACTATTTATTTATTTCTTTAGATAAATTATATAAGCTATTTACTTATTTCTTCAGAAAAATTATGTAAAACTTTTTTTTTTAGATATAATTATATATAGAAAAAAATTCAAAAAAAAAAAAGAGAGAAAGCATCTTTTTAGGTAGTTATATGAGGGGAAGTTATTTTAGTTAATTAATCCTTTCTGTTAATTAATCTCATTTTAATTTAGCTATTTATTTTTCGTTCGTTTTCACTTGCACAATAATTCATATCATCTTGTAACTCTCCTTGTATCATGAACATGTTTCTATTTTCGGTTTGCATCCTAATATCGAGTTCATCTTCACTTTATTTCTTTCTTTCGTGCTAACTTTTCAGGTGGTAAGTATTCCGAGAAGTGAATTTGCCTTCACTTCTCGCATTTCCTTTTCATCTCCTTTGTACATTATTGTTACATCTTTTTGTATGGATATTGGAGTGAGCTTGCTCCTCCCTGTTTATTATACCTTTTTTCTTCGGGCAACTTGACTTCTTAAGTGAAGCAAGTTGTCTTGCTTCCCTTCGCTTCTTGATCCTTTCATCTGCTTCCTGGTGGTTCTCTTTGAAGTTATCTCTTGAAAACCTCACAAACCCTAGGAACACCCAAGCATGACAATGATTAGGGTTCCTGATTAGTCCCCCACTTAGTTTTACCTTTGTGTCTCATTGAGCCTTCTTTTCTCACCTCATAATCAGGGACTAAACCCTAAAGGCTTTAAGGCTTTGTGATTAAGTTTATGCCTGCATCCTTCTATTAGGATGGAGTGTATAACTTTAATCCTAAGTGTTAAACCCTTAGTGTGTTTAACTCCTTTAATCAATTCATCTAATAATCATCAAGACATCACACTTGTAACTTGGGCCTTGCACTAGGGTTCTAATTCTTCCTTAAATGGTTAAGAAGGACTAACCCTAGTGTTAATGGACAAGTCCCCCTCAAGTTGTCTTACAAACCCTAAAAATCACTTCATCATCTCACCATTAAATAAAATCCACTTAGTCAAAGGCTTGTTTTGTCATGAGTTTAATCCCTAATCATGGATTAAGTTGAGGAGTCTTTCTTAGCTTAAATGTTCTCATCTATTATCCTTCTATTAGGATGGTGTAATGGGTCCATTAAATCCCTGATTATGGCTTAAACTCATTACTTAACACTAAACAAAAAACAACAAAAACATCTAAATAATCATAAGTAGGTTAATGATCTTAATCCTACTTCAGGGAGATTAAGTGTGAGATGCTGACTTCACACTTAAGGTATTCTCATTACCCCTAATCAGAGGGAAGATGTGATGAGTTTACTAATCCATTGATTTAGACTTAAGCTCATTAACTTATGACAAACCCAAAAAGAAATAAAAGACTGAAAACACAAAAAACAAACAATAATCGTCTCCTACGGGATTCTTTTCTCATCTCATTCACTCATAAACGAGAACTAGCTTCTTCCGTCTAATGCAAGACAGTTTGCACCTGAGCCAGACAGGTCATACACTTGAGCATAGACAAATAAGCAGTTCATCAGTCAATTTATCTTTCAGTCTCTTTGGGTCGAACTACGGTGTTCTGACTTCCTCATTGCACGAGAGGATACGTAGGCATAACTTAACAGTTATCGAACAAAAGTCTCTGTATATCCCCCCCTCTTCTAGCCTTATTCTTTAAGCCTCATGATCTTGAGCAATTCATTCTCATTCTTACACTGACACTTCATTTATACACTTCACTTCTCTTACACTGACACCTGTACATCTTTTTCCAGCTCTTTTATACACAAATTGCACTGACACTACCCCTTTAAAACACAAATCTTTTAAGCGTGGATCCCGTCGAGTACGACGGACAATCTGGGTGCTAATACCTTCCCAGGTTGTAACCAACCCCCTTTCTCAGTCTCTCTGGTTCGCAACCGTCTTATCCATATCTTTCCAGGTCTATGCAGCATTGCCTTTCCTCTGGGATAAAAATGCCTAGCTGGCGACTCTATTCATCTCCAGTGAGTTCACTGCTGTGTGTTCTCATTGTCCCTTTCGCCGACCGTTCGCGTCTGTACCTTTATCTGGGCCATTTCCCATTTATCGGGAGCGACAGCTTGGCGACTCTGCTGGGGATGCTTATACTGTAGCCAGGGCTTCTGGTTCTTTTTGTGGGTTCCTCCTAGCGCTTGATTGATTTGTGTTTACTGGGGTGTTATGTGCTTATTTGTGTTTGTATATTTGTATTTATTTTTGCTTTATGTACAGTTGCTTTACTGCTTTCTTCATTGCTTTTGTATATATCATACTGTCATACTGCTGGCTGGATCTGGTTTTTGCTTTGGTGGGTGGGATTCTATTGAGAGTTAAGGTCCCATACCTGGGACCTGAGTGACACCTAGGCTAGAGTGGTTCATGTTCTTTCCCATTCCATCTCGGTCTGGTGCGGGAATGTGAAACACGGTTCAGATATGGGTTTCTTCTTGAGAACTCTGTGTTGCAGATTTCCTGCAATGCTAGGGCTATCTGGGAAGCCTGCTAAGTCTGGATGACCTTTAGTATTGACCTTCAGAAACTGAGGTGAATTAGAGGAGGATCTTTTATGGTTATTGTAAACACTGTACCTCCGGGTTAGAAGTGTTTACACTTCTCATAACTGATCCGAGTCTGAGGATCCTTGTTTTAGAACACCACCTTTGAGGGGGTTGGGCTGTTTACAGGTTTGCAGGAACCCTTGATCTCAGCATACCTTGTTACTTTGTTTTGTTTAAGAGTGCTCCATTTTGGAACAGTTCTTGTGATTCTAAAACCCTGGACATGTGACTCTTTATTTGAGTCCCCCCACCTTGGTTACTGGACTTATAGACCTCCACCTGGATTTCTTGAACATACTTGGACTTATATCAGAGCACTTGATCAGATCCAGCTCAGTCACAAACCCTTGCATATCATTTGCATACATCATCATTGCATCATTTTGACATTTGCTTATTTGCTTTTCAGGGTATCCATACTTTACTTTGGCTTGGTTTTGACCCCATCATCAGCATAGGCCTATCTTCACCAGTACCTACTCCGGTTATCAGCTATCTGCATCACAAGTCTCAGCTTGTCAGAGGCCCATCATCAAATTTTATTCTCCATCATCAGCATCTGCCTTATTTCTTCTTCAGCAACATGGCACCTAAGAAAAGCAACATCTCCTATCATTTCTTTGAGCCTGAGTTGGCCAGCATCAGGAAGATTCAGACCCTGATTACTCCGGACCATATACCACTTTTCAGATAACATTATGGAGGAATCCTTGATGTGGTTATGGATTTGGACCCTTCACAGAGGAGCTTGATACATACTTGCCTGCAGTTCTATGATCCCCCTCTGAGGTGCTTCACATTTCAGAATTTTCAGTTGGGACCCTTGTTGGAGGAATATTCATCATTGGTTGGTGTACCCATCAGGGGTGGACCCCCCTTCAACCCTGAGATGGCTTTCCCAAGTAATGAGGAGATAGCAAGAGCATTACATCTGGAACCAGTCCTGATTGGGCAGAATTTGACATCTAAAGCTGGAATCTCTGGTTTTCATCTGGATTTCTTGACTTCTCAGGCTAGTCTGAAAGCCTCCCTGGGGAAGTGGAAGGCAGTCTGTGCTCTGCTGGCCCTCAGCATATATGGGGTCATTTTATTTGCGGACGAGCCGAAGTTTGTTAGCAAGAATGCAATCCATCTTTTCGTCCTGAGGAACCCAGTGCCCACTTTACTGGGGGATCTCTACTACTCTGTTCACCAAAGGAATGAAAAGCAAAGGGGAAGATTAGTGAGATGCTGTGCTCCTTTGTTCCATACTTGGCTGCTCAAACATTTGCCAAAGACTGATGCATTCTTGAACCCTCACCAGCAAAAGAATTGGGCTAGGAGGCTTGTTGCTTTAACCTCAGATGATATCAGGTGGTGTACTCAGAGCACTAAGGGCAGAGACATCATCACAAGTTGTGGGCAATTTCCCAATGTGCCTCTGATTGGAGTGAAGGGTTGCATCAACTACAACCCTCTGCTATTCAAAAGACAACTGGGCTATGCATTGGTCCATCCCCCTAGAGCACAGGATCTGACTGAGACCCTTTATGTTGAAATCAAGCCTAACCTGGCCATTGTCCAGCAAGCATCCTGGGCTTGGGACAATGTTCAGACCAAAGGAGTAACCATTCTTGGGAAACGCAACAACGTGGCTTCAGCTCAGTACTATGAGTGGTCTCATACCAGGGCTCAAATTTCGGGAATGCCTTTCACTATTGAACATATGCCTGGACCTTCATCAGCACCACCTCCAGCAACTGTCAGCTTAGAGGAGTTTGAGAAATTGAAAGAAAGAAATGAGAAGTTGACTCAGGCTCTACAGAAGACCCTCTGGGAGAGGAGTGATGGTTGGCTGGACATTAAGAGGTTAGAAAAGCTGAGGGTGGAGCATCTAGCCAAGATTGAGAAGTCAGAGGATTACATTAGGAAGTCTAGGGCTGGAGAACAGATCCTGAAGAATGCCTGCAAGGAAGCTCAGTTCCAGAAGGCCAGGACTGATTTGTATCTGAAGGAGAGTCAAGCTAGGTGGGTCAGGATCACCGAGGCTCGTACTCTGGAAGACAAAAGGACTCAGGACAAGATTGAGCAGTTGGAAGCTAGTGCAAAAGAGCAACAGGAAGCCCTGGCAGCAGCCCAGAGGGAGATCTCAGAGCTGAAGATTAGAGCTGGTGTGAAGAGGTCAAAGGACCAGAGTCAGCATAAGAAGCTAACTGCGGCTGTTGCCACAAGGAATCTCCTCATCAGGAATCTTACAGAGCGTCCAACAGATCCTGTGACTGAAGCACTTCTCAAGGAAGTTCAGGAGGATGAATTTGGCCTTGGTGTTTGACCTTTTGCTTGTTGTTGCTTTCATTTTATGTATTTTTCTTTATGTTGTATTTTTGACCCCTCAGAGGGCTTGCATTGTAAAAGAAACAAACTATGTATCATTTACCTTTTTGTAATATATGTGTTGGTTTGTTTCATCTGATCTCCTCAAGCAACATCACAAGCATCTTCTTCAAAAGGCCTGGAAGGGTCAAAACCAAGTGCCAAGCCGGATATCTTGGAAACAAATAAGCATAACTGCATTGCATACTAACCTTTTACCTTGTTTTGTAGGTTTTGATTATTTGTTACTAACTCTGTTGTGATGTCAGGAACTATTGCTCGACGTCGGGTATTTCCACTCAACCGTCCACACCGATATCCAACCCGTAACAACCTTCCAGGCATACAAATGGACCAGGTACAACAGGACCTTGCAGAGGTCAGGAACCAAATGGCCAATGAAAGATTGGAAATGAGAACTCAGATGACGCAATTTATGGAAGTGATGAACAACATGGCTCAGAGCCAAGAAAGATTAAGAGCCTTGGTAGAGAGGCAGACTCGGGAAGATGCCCATCTAGGGACTGGCGGAACAAGCAACAATGAGGGGGGTCAGCCTCATGTCAACCCACCTGTGTTCGGCCCTCACCTTCATCCAGAGGTCAATATCCCTGCTAATGTACAAGGGAATGCTGCTACAGGAAGGGTACTCCAAGAAGACGCCCAAGAAGATCAGTTCACAGTGATGGGAGCTGGGGATGAGGCCTATGATCGGAGGCTAGATGAAATTGCCGAGAAATTAAGATCCTTGGAGTCTCAAAACTCCTTGGGTTTTGATGTTATGGACATGGGCTTAGTGGACGGGGTCAGGATTCCCCACAAGTTTAAACCTCCGAGCTTTGAGAAGTACAACGGAACCTCCTGTCCACGGACCCACTTGCAATCTTTTTTGGGGAGGCTAAAGGCGTATACCATGGACGAAAAGCTATGGATGTTTTATTTTGAAGATAGTTTAACAGGAGCTTCAAGGGAGTGGTACTCTCATTTGACTAGAGCAACTATCAGGTGCTGGAAGGACCTGGCTGAAGCCTTCATTAGACAATACCAGTACAACTTGGATATGGCTCCCAACAGGACCCTCCTGATGGGAATGTCGCAATCATCCAAAGAAAGCTTCCGGGAGTACGCCCAAAGGTGGAGACAGCTTGCTGCTGCTGTCCAGCCACCCATGTCAGAGAGGGAGATGGCCGACATGTTTATGAACACCCTCCAAGGAACATACATTGACAGGCTTGCTGCCTTTTCTTCTACCAGCTTCGCTGATGTGGTTATAGCCGGAGAGAGAATTGAGAGCCTGTTAAAGATGGGAAAAATTTCTGACAACGGTGCTAGCTCGTCCAGCAACCCAAGAAAGCCTTTTGTAGGACCTAGAAGGACTGGCGAGACTAATGCTATCCATACCAACAGGGGCAGACCCCAGTATGACCATAGGTCTGTGGCAGCAGTCACCATTCCCGCGCCAGCTCATCCACCACCAGCTTATCAACCACCACAACAAAATTATCAGCAGCAAACTCAGTATCCTCCTCAGAGAAACTACAACAACACCAACAACAACAATCAACAGAGACCATATCAACAGAGACCATCTCAGGCCAATAGGGTGATTGATCCGATCCCTATGCCCTATGCGACATTACTGCCACAACTCCTGAAACTCAACCTAGTTGAGCTAAGGACATTGGCGCCTCCAGATCCTAATAGCCTACCCAGGAATTACGACTCCAACGCCAGATGTGCTTTCCATTCAAATGCACCTGGCCATAGTACAGAAAAGTGCAGGGCCTTGCACATGAGGGTACAAGACTTGGTAGACTCTAAGGCTCTGAACTTTGCACCACCACCAAATGTTAACAAAAACCCTATGCCACACCACGGAGGTCCCAGAATCAATGCTATTGAAGAAGACAAGCCATCTTATTTAATAACCAGTGTGGGTCAGATTCGGACACCGTTGGTAGAGATTAAGGCTCAACTCCTCGAATGTCAAATGTTCCCGGGATGTGAGTTAGGGTGTGCTTACTGCAACATTTCAGTGAATGGTTGTGATAACTTGAGGGATGGCATAGATGGTCTCATCCGGAGTGGCCTGCTTCAAATTACAACATCAATTCCAACAAATCCAGCAATCTCATCAGCAACAATTCTGGTACCTCCTACAACTACAACAACCATTGTTCCCGACAACTCTTCAGCTTCATCAACAAATGTTTCATCTGTCATCTCAACTGACCAGATATCAACAAACATTCCTTCTACAACTTCAGCACCACTTCATTTTGAATCTCCTACAACAACAACACCCATCCTTCCAACAATGTCTCCTACAACGTCAGCAGCAAACAATGAAGATGTCTCAACCGTTACTATCTATTATGATCCTGAAAATAATTCTGCCTACAATTCTCAAAGTGCTACTCCTATCAGAGCACCAGTCACAATATACTATGATCCACAGACTATCACGGTCCCTTCTGCAGCCGCAATTAGCCCAGTCACTGTCACAGTGCCTGGACCAGTACCTTATGAAAGCAGTAACGCCATCCCTTGGCATTACGGCTCTGATCTATACTGCGGAGGACAGAAAATCACTCTTGAACCATCAACACCTGCACCACAAATAGATAATGTGGGGGGAGGCGGAGGCTTCACTCGGAGCGGACGTCTCTTTGCCCCACCAATTCAAAGACCCACTGCCGAAGCAGAAGCTGTTGCCAAGGCAAAAGGGAAGAGCCTGGTGCAGGAAGATCAAGCTGTTAAGGAAGCTTTGAAAACACCCTTTGATCAAGAAGTTGATGAGTTCATGAGAATCATCAAGAAGAGTGATTACAAAATAGTGGATCAGCTTCACCAGACGCCTTCCAAGATCTCTATCCTATCATTGCTTATGTGCTCCGAAGCCCATCGGAATGCACTACTCAAAGTCTTGCACGCAGCTTACGTGCCTGAAGAGATCACCGTCAATCAGTTGGAAACTGTGGTTGGAAATGTTACTGCTAGCAATGGGCTAGGGTTCACCAATACTGATTTGACTACGGAAGGCCGCAACCATAACAAAGCCTTGCACATCACCATGGAATGTAAAGGTGCAGTCCTTTCCCATGTGCTGGTAGACACAGGATCATCCCTCAATGTCTTACCCAAAAAGGCCCTGGTGAAGCTAGAGTATGAAGGATTGGCATTGCGTCCCAGTAACCTGGTAGTGAGAGCCTTTGATGGTTCCAAGAGATCGGTTCTGGGGGAAATTGAGCTGCCTGTAACGATTGGCCCACAAACCTTTAAAACGATCTTCTACGTGATGGACATTCAGCCTGCCTACAGCTGTTTGTTGGGTAGACCATGGATTCATGCCGCTGGAGCAGTAACGTCTACCCTTCACCAGAAGTTAAAATTTGAGTGGGAGGGTCAAGTCGTTACTATCTGCGGAGAGGAGGATATTTTTGTCAGCCATCTGGCTACCTACAAGTATATCGAGATGGATGGGGAGATCCATGAAACAATGAGTCAAGGGTTTGAGGCCTTGAACGTAAATGAAGCATCCGCTGTACCTGGAATCTCCATGGCATCTTATCAACAAGCCCGGAAGGTTGTTGAAGAAGGAACTGCCCAAGGCTGGGGCAAGGTTTTATCTGTGGAGAAGAAGAAAGACAAATCTGGGTTGGGTTACAAACCAACTCAACGAGATCAAGCAGAGGCTGCTAAGGAGCCCAATTTTGTTAGTGGGGGGATGCTCACCCCCGATGCCGTCAACAACTTGGAAGATGAGGATGAAAGCGACCGCAACCTGGAAAGTTGGATTCGTCAGAAGATCCCGGGGAGCAGTATCTCAAACTGGTCTTCCCAGGAAGTTATAAGAGTTACTCATGCAGAGTAATTGTTATTTCCTGTATTTTTATAGCATGCATCAAGTCTTGTATCTTGCCCAAGATGACAAGACTCATTTTGTAATCGGGCCATCTGTACTTTTTGTGCAACAAGATTAATCAATGAAATATCAGACATCTTTTGCAAATGAGTCTTTTTTTTCTTTTCCGCTCACTGTTTTTCCATTTTTCTTTTTGTACAAAAAATAAATGGCAATGTTTTCAAAATGACAACTTTATTTCACTTTTCTAAACAAGGTTAAAATCAATCACTAAAGTGAACGAACTGAACCCTTGTAGAGAGTGCCTTCCAGACCGCACCGACAATGACACGGCTATGACTTCGTATGACTTTGATAATCCGATCAATCAAGCTGACGAAGGGGTTGAAGAAGATTACGAGCTTCCAGAAGAGCTAGCTAGGTTGTTGAGACAAGAGGAGAAGGTCATCACTCCTCATCAGGAGGAGGTCGAAACGATTAATCTTGGTACAGATGAAGAGGTGAAAGAAGTTAAAATCGGGGCCTGCTTACAAGACTCAGTGAAGAGACAACTGGTTGATCTGCTTCAAGAATATGTGGACGTATTGTCGCTCCGATAAATGAAACTAGGTCAAATAGGGTACAGACGCGAACGGTCGGCGAGAGGGACAATGAGAACACACAGCCGTGAACTCATTGGAGATGAAAAGAGTCGACAGCTAGGCATTTTTATCCCGGAGGAAAGGTAATGCTGCATAGACCTAGAAAGACATGGATAAGACGGTTGCGAACCAGAGAGACTGAGAAAGGGGGTTGGTTACAACCTGGGAAGGTATTAGCACCCAGATTGTCCGCCATACTCGACGGGATCCACGCTTAAAAGATTTGTGTTTTAAAGGGGTAGTGTCAGTGCAATCTGTGTATAAATGAGCTGGAAAAGGATGTACAGGTGTCAGTGTAAAGTGTGTAAGTGATGTGAAGTGCATAAGAGAAGTGTCAGTGTAAAAGAGAAAGAGGTGAAATGCTCCTGATAATGAGGCTTAAAGAATAAAGCTGGAAAGAGGGGGAATATACAGAGACTTTTGTTCGATAACTGTTAAGTTATGCCTACGTATCCTCTCGTGCAATGAGGAAGTCAGAACACCGTAGTTCGACCCAAAGAGACTGAAAGGTGAATTGACTTGTGAACTGCTTGCTTTTCTATGCTCAAGTGTATGACCTGTCTGGCTCAGGTGCAAACTGTCTTGCATTAGACGGAAGAAGCGAGCTCTCGTTTGTGAGTGAATGAGATGAGAAAAGAATCCCGGAGGAGACGATTATTGTTTGTTTTTGTGTTTTCAGTCTTTTATTGTTTTTGGATTTTGTCATAAGTTAATGAGCTTAAGTCTAAACCAATGGATTTAGTAAACTCATCACATCTTCCCTCTGATTAGGGGTAATGAGAATACCTTAAGTGTGAAGTCAGCTTCTCACACTTAAACACCTTTGGTGTAGGATTAAGATCATTAACCTACTTGTGATTAATTAGATGTTTTTGTTGTTTTTGTTTAGTGTTAAGTAATGAGATTAAGCCATAATCAGGGATTAAACAGACTCATTACACCATCCTAATAGAAGGATAATAGATGAGAATGTTTAAGCTGAGGAAAACTCCTCAACTTAATCCATGATTAGGGATTAAACTCATGACAAAACAAAGCCTTTATTGAGTGGATTTTAGTTAATGATATGATGATGAAGTGAGTTTTAGGGTTTATAAGACAACTTGAGGGGGACTTGTCCATTAACACTAGGGTTAGTCCTTCTTAACCAATCAAGGAAGAATTAGAACCCTAATGCAAGGCCCAAGTTACAAGTGTGATGTCTTGATGATTATTATGTGAATTGATTAAAGGAGTTAAACACATTAAGGGTTTAACACTTAGAATTAAAGTTATACACTCCATCCTAAGAGAAGGATGCAGGCATAAGCTTAATCACAAAGCCTTAAAGCCTTTAGGGTTTAGTCCCTGATTATGAGGTGAGAAGAGATGACTCAAAAGAGACACAAAGGTAAAAACTAAAAGGGAGACTAATCAAAACCCTAATCATTGTCATGCTTGGTTGTTCCTAAGGTTTGTGAGGTTTGCAAGAACAATCTTCAATAGAACCACCAGGAAGCAGGTGAAAGGATCAAGAGAAGCAAAGTGACTTGCTTCATTCAAGAAGTCAAGTCACTTGAAGAAAGAGAGTAGGAAGAAGAAGAATGAGCAAGCTCAAACTCAAACACAAACACAAATGCAGCAATGGATGCAAGAGAAATGGAAAGAAAGATTATGAGAAGTGAAGGCAAATTCACTTCTCAAGTCACTTACCACCTGAAAGGTTAGAAAAGGAATGCAATGCAATGAAAAAATGGAATGGAATGACATGATGAGAAACAAAACCAGAAGCATGTTGATGATGCTAATGATACTATGAAGTGCTACAAACATGAAACAAGGCATGGAGATGATCATACAAGCTTATGGATGTAGATGAAGCAAGTTAAGGAGCATGATAAAACATGGAAAGTTATGAAGTG